>JACEFZ010019696.1:10000-620000 GCA_014155875.1 Cepaea nemoralis
ACACACACACACATACACACACACACGTGCGCGCACGCTTCTATATATACACACGCAAACATACTCACAGTTGGGAGAGAGAGAGAGAGAGAGAGAGAGAGAGAGAGAGAGAGAGAGAGAAAGAGAGAGAATGGGATGAAATCAGCAGTATATATCTCCCAAGTGTTAAGAATGGGACATTTTTGCATGACTAACATTCTGACTTTTCTATTAAGTATTTTTCTTATGCTACTCCTCTCTCTCTCTCTCTCTCTCTCTCTCTCTCTCTCTCTCTCTCTCTCCTCTCTCTCTCTCTCTCTCTCTCTCTTTTTTAAATGTAGTGCTTTCTTATGCTATGTCCCTATCTATCAATGCAATTCGTAATCCCGCATACCGCGTTCGAAACGCAGCTGCGGGCGATTTGGAAGCAGACCATCTTGCGTTGCTGTTCATATGATGGTATGAGTGTCAGCCGCTCAGAAAGCAATGGCAAACTACTAAACGTAAACTTGCCAAGAAATCACAGACAAAAAATGTTGGGGGGCTGCCCTGAGACGTCCTGTGAAGGATATGCATCTAACTTTTCTATCAATAATATTTCTCTTACTAATTACATATTTTACTAGTCGTTAGTTAGTCGCGGTTCCAACTTCACGGTAAAGGGTCGTCCTATAATGCTCCGTTTCTGTGCTAGTGAGTATCACACAAAATGCTCCTCACTGCCCCATGTGAAAAGTGGAACAAACAGCAGTACCGACAAACCACCAGTACACACGGGCAAGTACATGCGTATTTTACTACTAACGGAATAGGTAATGAACATATGACAGGTCTATGAAGCCGGTAGGGAATTTATCTCATCCTAGAAAACTACTGCTCATGAATCATGGAGGAAATGGGAAGAAAGACGTTAGTCACAGGCACCCAACGGCATAAGTGGAAGACAACAAAAACAACTATTAAAGGGAGGTGTCAATAGTTGGGGGGAGAGGAGAGCAGTTGGCCATATGGCTAAGAACTCTAGGTTCTCCTCCGGGGGCACTGGGTTCGAATCCTCGGTAAGGTGTGAATTATTTTTCTGCCGGGGGCAAAAGAAAATCTTAACCTGCACAGTTCGCAGTAACTACACTAGCCAGGCGGCCTTAATTCCTTAGGCTCAAGACCCCCCCCCCCCCCCCTCTCTACACGGAAGGTACTATAATATGCAGTAGATGACAGTTGTTATGTTTTTTTTTTTTGGACATACAGTAGCTGGGAATGAAATTCTCTAGTGATCATAGTGTAACCCGATTGGTGGTAACACGATTGGTGGGGGTGTCTGCAAAGATGTTACCACACAGTACTTAGGAAACTATCTATCTATTCTGACGCCCCCCCCCCAGGAATATGTACCTCTGCATGATTATTATTTATATGTCAGCCAGCTCTTAACAGTAACATGACACGAGAGAAGCGTTCAAACTATTAACTATAATGTAACTGAGGCCCTTGCTCAAAAATAGAACTTAAGTATAATATATATATATATATATATATATATATATATATATATATATATATATATATATATATATATATATATATATATATATATATATATATATATATATATATATATTACAGAAAATATAAGATAGTCCTGGCTGAGGATATGATTTAGTCCTGTGTAGTTTTTCATCATGAACTACAGAAGAAACACTGGTAATGTCAGTATAGTCAGGGCGGACAGACACCATTCACCTTGGTTTAGCTTCGGGTTCCTCCTTGATGGCACTGGACACAGTGAAGTAGCAGTTAAGTTCTCTGTTATGTTCAGAATAGACTGGGGGTCATCTTGAGGAATAGTGTGTATCTGGAATTCTGAGTCCAGCTGAGTCATTCTCTGGACCATGAAGTGTATGGCATTACTTAATAATACATCCCTGTCCCATCAGATAAGTTTTGAACGAAGATGACGTCAGTGAGGATTCTAGAACCGCTCCTTCTTGTACAGTTACAGTCTTGGTGGTGCAAATGTATATAACTCACAGCTTGAGGATTCTGTCGTTGTCAAATAACTCACCGGATTGGTGATCAAATAAAACTTGAGTCAATGCAGAACATACCATCTTGATAATACGTGATCATTGTAGAACAGATCATCTTAATACTAGGCGATCATATCAATCTTGAGTTATTGTTGACATACCAAAAAGGGGCAACCTTCATTATTAGAATAAGACACCTTGTCCTGAAAGATAGATGTAGATCGCCATCTGTATATAAACATGGGCGCATAAATACTTCTACTATACCAGACTAATATCATCTCACGAAGTCACTTTCTCGTTCTGTTCTTGTAATTTGTGTGTGTTTCAAAAGTTAAGTCGGGCGTTTTTCCGGAAAAATTGAGAAATTGTTCTTTCACGGACACCAAACCTTTTAGGTCCCATTTCACTGACTTCCCGAGATGTGGTGAATTCTAATCTCTGAAAGCCTTATATTACTGTAGTTTAGAGAGGTAATCTTATGAGATCACGTAAAGTCCCTACACAGATTCTCGAATTGCCCATGCCTACGGTTCCCCAGTATTGATATGGTATTGATCCGATTGGGGATGCATTACCAGCAGGTAACCGACTTGGCTTTTGTTACCCATAGCTGGAGCCAAGACGTATCCATCATAACCATGTAAGCCTTTTTTTTTTTTTTTAAGAATGTGGGAAGTAGTTATATTCAATTCTGACCATATAATGGGAAACTGCTATGTGCTTCAGGGGTGTATCTTTTACAATTGTGCGTACTATATCAGTTTAGACAGGCAGACAGCAGACAGACATTCAGGTGGTAGGTAGGTAGGTAGGTAGGTAGGTAGGTTGGTTGGTTGGTTGGGAGGGAGGGAGGGAGGGATTGAGGAAGATATTGACAGACAGACAATAATATAGGTAGACAGACAGGAGGTAAGTAGATAGGTAGGTAGGGAGGGAGGGAGGGATTGAGAAAGATACTGACAGACAGACAATAATGCAGGTAGACAGACAGGAGATAGGTAGTTAGGTAGGTAGGGAGGGAAGTACTGATAGACAGATAGGCAATAATGCAGACAGACAGGTATCCAAATTTATATGTAGGTTGGTGGGTAGGTAGGTAAGTACGTACGTACGTAGGTAATGTAGGTATCTGATGCATTTATCTGTGGATGGATGGATGAATGGGTGGGTGGGTGGGTGGGTGAGCAGACAGACATAAAAACGCGAAGAACAGCAAGTGAGAGAACCAGAAGACTATGAACTTGGAAAAAAGAAAATAAGCAAAAAGGAATAATAACATTTTCGAAGAAAAAGTAAGAATGCATAGGAATATAAGCACAGAGGTTGACAGATAATATGTCTAAATCATGAATAAACAAAACAGCCAACAGACATGGCTGCCATAACAATCTCATTACAGGTTTAATGTGACAACATGCGCTCTAATGATCGGGTAATGGCTTCTGCAGCCAGTCTATCCACTTAACGCTTAAATAGACCCCGGCCACACTGGCGTCAGCTGTACTGAAAGTCATGCTGTTTTCTTATGTAATCTGGTTATTTATGATGTAATCTGGTTATTTATGATGTAATCTGGTTACAATCTCTTTACGTTTTTTTTTAATTTCCTCCCTTCTGTGTAGACCATAACACTCATAGCATATTCCTCTCGCGTGTTAGTTAGTTGCATATCCTTTACAGGACGTCGCAGTCAACACCAGCATTTTTTTCTGGTATGATCTCTTGGCAAATTTACGTTCGGTAGTTTTCTCGCGTGTATTGTCAATAATTTCCACAGCCTCATGTCTGGTGTATTATCAATCATTTCTTAAGCTAACTACATATTCATCTGCTAAAGGGCGGGAGGTCAGGAACAGAGATTGGAGTCCCCAAGTAATCACAACTGAAGACAAACAATCTTGGTGAAGTAAATTACAGTTGAGTTGAGTTGAGTTAAGAACCGACATCACTGCACTCAGGACATTCGCCCTCCGTCCCTCGTTCAACAGCCAGCGAAGAGTCATACTACTAATCGTTCCTACCACTATCTGATTAAAAGTTCTCCTGGTCTTCCCTCTCAGTTTTGAGATTCTTCCAGAACCCCTGCCGATCCCCCGCAATCTCATTCTTTCCACATATGGGTTCTCAATCTGTTCCTCCGCCTTCGCCACCTGGTCCAACAAGCGCACGACCACCCCCCCCCCCTTGTCCACAGGCAAGATACCACCAAGAGGTGCATTCCCTGCTAGCCTATCAGCCTGTTCATTCCCTCGTACACCCGCATGGCCAGGGCAAAATATCCATACAATTCTCACAATCTGTGACCTCTGAAGCGACCAGAGCCATTCCACACGAAACATTCCTTTCTCCACCTTGCTAAGCATACTCTTTGAATCCATAAGGAATACAACGTGTGTTGCAGTAATCTCCTCTAGCCACCGGAATGCCGCTGTTACAAGTACCTCAGAAGTCGGATAGATTTCGCCTGATGGCGAGAGTTACTTGTAATAGGGAAAGCTAATCCACACGCAATAATCAGTTCAGTACACTAGAAGTAGTGGTATGTGTATGGACTACGCTTGAGTTCAAAGCGAGTGATACCCCCCCCCCCCCAAAAGTCAGTAATTAAAGTCAAGTAAATGACTCTATTACACACCGTAAGGCTGATTAGGCATGTGTTGTTAGAGCTATATTTGTATAGAATAGCCGGCACTCGGTGGGTGATGTGATGTGGTGTGGTGTGATGTGGTGTGGTGTGATGTGGTGTGGTGTGGTGTGGTGTGGTCAGTCTCGCGCCTGTCACCTTTACTTACCAATATATTTTATGGTACCCATGTTTGGCTGGAGGTGAATCTTACAAGTTCGGATCCGCCCGGATGCGAAGCGAACAGGAAGGTAGGTGAGCGACGTCCCACCCTGCAATAGCGAATCCCCTGAAGATACTTTTCGTATTCAAACGCTTTGTTTCATATCATCCTGAATCCTTCGTATCAGTGCATCACATTATAGCTATGTCAGAATTTAGGAAATAATATTAATAGACTCTCAAACAGTATATGTAACATTCTGGCTAAATGTTGGGAAACTCGCCTCCTTTAAGAGTTATTTCTGTGTATATCATGATCTTCATACAGACTGGCAGATGAATGGGGAGTGAGTCATTCTAATAGATGTATTGATATACTGGCAGGATCAGACAGACAGACAGACAGACAGACAGACAGACAGACAGACAGACAGACAGACAGACAGACAGACAGACAGACAAGCAGGCAGGCAGGCAGGCAGGCAGACAGACAGACAGACAGATAAACAGACAGATAAACAGGCGGAAAGAGAGAGTTAGATAGACAGATAAATAGAGAGGCAGCGAGACAGACAGAGTGTCAGTCAGACAGACAGAAAACTAGAAAGTTGCCTGAGAAGATAAACTTAGACATTGAGCAAGAAAGAAAAATACAACAGCCCATGAAAAAAGTAAGAAAAGAGAGGAAAATAAACAGAGAGAGGTTGAACGAACTATATGTCTACATGATGTTAACAAGCAGCCGACAGACATGGCTGCCATAACAATCTCAATACAGGTTTAATGTGACACCGGGCGCTCCAATGATCGGTTAATGGCTTCTGCAGCTATTCCATTCTCTTAACGCTCGGGTAGACATGCGCCATGTCGACGTTAGCTGAATTGTTTTCTGGTGTAATCTGGTTACAATCTCTTTACATTTGTTTTTAATTCTTATATATTGACCATAGTATATGGCGTTCGTCGATTTGTTTGTCAACAGCCTCCTATCTCATGTATTATCAATAATTTTCACTGCCTCCTTTCTCGCGTATTATCAATAATTTCCGATTTGTATACCACAATGTTCAGCCATCTAGTATCTCCATTCTAGAAATTTCCATACCTTTCCGGCAGCGGTCATGTCGTCGAATCTTCTTTGAAGCAAGGATTTTGTTTGTATTTACTTTGGTAAAACAATGACATAAATAGAACATCAAACAATGACATAAATATAACAAAACAATCGATAAAAATATAACATAAAACAATGACATAAACATAACATAAAACAATGACATAAATAGAACATCAAACAATCGACATAAATACAACATAAACAATGACATAAATATAACATAAAACAATGGCATGAATATAACATAAAACAATCGACATACAAATAACGGAGCAATGACATAAATAAAACATAAAAATGGCATAAATTTAACATAAAACAATTACATAAATATAATAGAGCACTAGACATAAATATAACATAAAACCATCGACACACACACACACACACACGCGCGCGCGAGCGCGTGTGTGTGTGTGTGTGTGTCTTCCCACTGGAAGAGGTTCTAACGTGTGAACCACAAATTGAAAAACCTGCATTTGAAGAAATCCTATGTGTAATCACACGACTTAAAAACAATAAGGCAACTGGGGCTGATGGAATTGCTGCTGAATTTATAAAGGCAGGTGGCCATGCATTACATCTAAAGCTATACGAACTAATAATAAAAATCTGGAGGACTGAAGAATTACCCCATGACTGGAAAGAGTCATTATTGATACCTATCTTTAAGAATGGAGACAAGTTCCAGTGTGAAAATTATAGAGGAATATCACTACTGTCCATAAGCTGTAAGATACTATCCGCAGTATTACTAAATAGACTAAAACCATATTCAGAATACATATATGGTGACTACCAGGCGGGTTTTAGACAAAACAGATCAACAATAGATCAGATATTTATCTTACGATAAATAGCCGAGAAAAATTGGGAATATAAAAGAGAACTCCATAACATTTTTGTGGATTTTAAAAAGGCTTATGATAGTGTCCATAGGAATAGTCTATGGAATGTTATGCGGGAATTTGGAATACCAAGGAAGTTAATCAACATGACCAGACTATGCATGGAAGATACTTATAATATAGTAACATATAAAGGCAGGAAATCAGACCCTTTCCAAATAACATCTGGCTTGACACAGGGTGATGCACTATCGCCGCTGCTCTTCAATCTGGCTCTAGAGAAAGTTGTAAGGACAACAACAACAACAAAACTATTTCTAAAGGGTTAAGAATTGGGCACGCAGGCCCAGGAGGGTAAAGGAGGAACGTGATATTGGAAGAACATCCAGGCTGCTTGGTTATGCAGATAATATAGATATTATAGGGGAAAATGAACAAAAGACATTGGAAATATTTACTCACTTAAAGGAATAAGCCCAACATATGGGGCTGGTTATCAACCAAGATAAGACAGAATATATGGTAATTTCAAGAGAAGGAATGGCTAAAAACTCTGGCCACTTACAAATAGATAATATGACCATTAAAAGAACGGAAACATACAAATACCTGGGTACAAAATTCAACTGCTCCAACATCATAAGGGAAGAAATACAAACTAGAATAAATTCTGGAAATAAGATATACTATGCACTACAACATCTACTAAAATCAAAGGCGCTATCTCGTAACACCAAGATCACAATATACAAAACACTGATCAGACCAGTTGTGCTGTATTGCTCTGAAACCTGGAGTACAACGAAAGGAGACGAAGCCTTGCTACAAATCTTTGAGAACAAAGTTTTAAGACGCATCTTTGGGCCCATTAGGGATACACAAAGTGGAGAGTGGAAAAGAAGAAGTAACAAAGACATTTATGATCTGTTTAAGTCCCCGCTAATCACTGGTATCATGAAGGCTAATAGACTACAATGGCTGGGGCATATAGAAAGAATAGAAGATAATAGGGAAACAAAACTCGCTTACACTCATGAAATAAATGACCGTAGACCCCGAGGTAGACCAAGAAGACGGTGGAGAGATAATACATGTACAGACCTACAAGCACTTGGAATCAGCGACTGGCAAGAGAAGGTCCACCAGAGAGACGAATGGAGACGGATTGCATCTGCGGCAAAGAATCTCAATGGCTCGGAACACTGAAGAAGAAGAAGAGATATCTATATCTATAAAACAATCGACATAAATATGACATAAAACAATCGACATAAATATAACAGAAAACAATCGACATAAATATAGCATAAACATAACATAAATAACATAAAACAATGACATACAAATAACGGAACAATTACATAAATATAACATAAAAGAGTGACATAAGTATGACATAAAAAAATCGACATGAATATAACATAAAACAATAACGTAAATTTAAATATTGAGCACAACCCACTACTGGCAACGCCGATTGCATTCCGGCACAAACCTAAGGCCTATCCACGTCATGGAAGCACTATACTCGAGTTTCGCCCTCGTTTGAGCTCGTCAGTAGTGCATGTCCCTGACCGGATCCGGAAACAAGCCCCGGATCACGCGTGTGAAGCGGGTGTGTAACCACGCGGCACACACTGGACACGCCAAATTATCACACCGGAATACCACAACGCTACCCATCGTAGGCTATGCTCAATATTGCCCAATCGCCGCGACTGACGTCCGTCAATCGATGTGGACCCGAACGATCAGGACTTCTCACTGGCAAGGAACACCAGGCCCCCTCAAACGAGGGCGAAACTCGAGTATAGTGCTTCCATGACGTGGATAGGCCTTAGGTTTGTGCCGGAATGCGATCGGCGTTGCCAGTAGTGGGTTGTGCTCAATATTTAAATTTCAAATCCCGAAACACCCAAATAATCAATAACGTAAATATTTTTTTAAAACAATCTATACACATATATCATAAACAATGTCATAAATATAACATAAAACAATGACATAAATATAACAAAACAATCGACATAAATATAACAGAAAACAATGACATAAATATAACATAGAACAATTATATAAATATAAAATAAAATATGTGTATGTGTATGTTTGTGTCAATTGTATTGGTATATTCATGTCATTGTTTGTTTTTGTTTTTGTTTTTTTTTTTTGTTTTTTTTTTTTTTGGGGGGGGTGGGGGGGGGGGGGGGGTTATATTTATGTCATCGTTTATGTTATATTTATGTCATTGTTTTTGTTATATTTATGTCATTGTTTTTGTTCTATTTATGTCATTGTTTCATGTTATGTTTATGTCATTGTTTCATGTTATATTTATTTATGGTTCTGATATATTTATGTCATTGTTCTGATATATTTATGTCACTGTTCTATGTTATGTTTATGTCATTGTTCTGTTATATTTATGTCATTGTTGTTTGTTATATGTATGTCATTGTTGTATGTTATATTGTGCTGAGTTATAATCACATTAAGCCGGGAGTGCAGGGAGTGGCCAGCAGGGGCCACGGAAGTGGAAATCCAGCAACTAATTCAGGACAATGCTCACTCGAGTGATGTGATTATCTACACAGATGGTTCGGTGTCAAGAGGTGAGAGAAGTGGCTGGGGGTTCATAGCCAAAGCTAATGGTCGATGTTTGGGGCAGGAGAGCCTGGCATATGATACCACAACATCCAGCTTAAGAATGGAAGTGGAGGCAGTCACTGCGGCTCTCCGCTGGATGGAGAATACGACACACACACACACACACACACACACACACACATCGCGATTGTAACTGACTCAGAAAGCATGCTGACGAGGGTGAGGACGGGCAGACTTCGTGCGGAGTGGTTTGCTTCGCTTCGGAGGTCACGGGTGACAAGCATCGCCTGGATCTTTTCTCCGGGGCATGCCGGTGTGCTGGGAAATGAACAGTCAGACAGATTGGCTGGCTCTGCAGAACTTGGTGGAGTATTGATACATGACAAGGCAGACGTGGTTGCGGCCTTGTGGGAGCACGTGCACACCTCGGAGGAGCAAATGGATTACCATGGTCTGGCAAGAATGAGACAACGAGGAGTGACGATGGGATCTGGCAGACGCTCAACGCTCAAAGGAAAAATCAGATTGCTACTGGTACTATTAGTGTTGGAACTCTTCGCTGGCTGCTGAGGATGGGGACGGAGCACTTATGGGAATGCCCCGAATGCTGTGATGTCGATTCCTAAATCAATCAATCAATCAATCATATTTATGTCCTTGTTTTATGTTATATTTATGTCGCTTGTTTTGTTATATTTATGTCGATTGTTTTGTTATAATTATGTCATTGTTTTATATTATATGTATGTCGGATATGCTATGTTATATTTATTTTGACTGTTTTGTGTTATATTTATGTCGATTGTGTTGTATAATATTTAGATCGACTGTTTTGTTATATTTATGTCGATTGTTTTGTTATATTTATGTCGATTGTTTTATATTATATTTATGTCCATTGATTTTTGTTATATTTATGTCGATTGTTTTATGTTATGTTTATGTCGATTGTTTTATATTGCATTTATGTCATTGTTTTATGTTATATTTATTCAATGTTCTTATATTGTTATGTCATTGATTTATGTTATATGTGTATCATTGTTGTATGTTATATTATTATCATTGTTTTATGTTCTATTTATGTCGTTGTACTGGTATATTTATGTCATTGTTCGACGTTATATTTATGTCATTGTTCTGGTTATATTTATGTCACTGGTTCTGTTAAATTTATGGTCTTGTTTTATGTTATATTTATGTCGATTGTTTTGTTATATTTATTTCGGTTTTTTGGGGGGGCGGGGGGGGGGGGGGGGGTTTATATTTATGTCCTTGTTTTATGTTATATTTATGTCTATTGATTTGTTATATTTATTTCGATTGTGTTTTATATTTGTGTCATTGTTTTATGTTATATTCATGTCGATTGTTTTATGTTATATTTATGTCGATTGATTTGTTATATTTATTTCGATTGTGTTTTATATTTGTGTCATTGTCTTATGTTATATTTGTGTCATTATTTTATGTTATATTTATGTCGATTGTTTTATGTTATATTTATGTCGATTGTTTTATGCTATATTTATGTTGATTGTTTTATGCTATATTTATGTTGATTGTTTATGTTATATTTATGTTGATTGTTTATGTTATATTTATGTTGATTGTTTATGTTATATTTACGTCGATTGATTTGTTATATTTATGTCGATTGTTTTGTTATATTTATTTCGATTGTTTTGTTATAATTATGTTATTGTTTTATGTTATATTTATCTCGATTGATTTATGTTATATTTATGTCGATTGCTTTAAGTTCTATTTATGTCGATTGTTTTATGTTATATTTATGTCGATTGTTTTGTTATATTTATGTCGATTGCTGTCTTATATTTATGTTGATTGTTTTATGTTATATTTATGTCGATTGATTGGTTATATTTATGTCGGTTGCTGTCTTATATTTATGTTGATTGTTTTATGTTATATTTATGTTGATTGTTTTATGTCATATTAATGTCGATTTTTTATGTTATATTTACTTCGAATATTTTGTTATATTTACGTGGATTGTTGTATTATATTTATGTCGATTAGTGTCTTATATTTATGTCAATTGCTTTAAGTTATTTATGTCACTTATTGATGTTCTATCCATGTCACTGTTTTACCAAAGTAAAGAAAAACAAAATCCTCGCTTCGAAGGAGATTCGAACACATGATCACAGCTGGAGAGATATGGGGACATCTTGAATGGAGACACTAGACAGCTCACCATCATGGCGTGGAAACAAACATCTGTTTCGGAAATTATGGATAATATACAAGCTAGGGGGCAGTGAAAATTATTGATAATACATGAGACAGGAGACTGTTGACAAACATATCGACCAACGCCAAATGCTATGGTCAATATACAAGAAGGAAAAGCAATTGTAAAGAGATTGTAACCAGATTACATAAGGAAACAACATGAACTACAAATCAGCTGACGCCATCATGGCCAAGCGTTAAGAGAATAGACTGGCTGCAGAAGCCATTACCCGATCATTGGATTTCGCGGTGTCACATTACACCTGTAATGAGATTGTTATGGCAGCCATGTCTATTGGTTGTTTGTTTATACATGATTTAGACATATATATTTCGTCCTCTCTCTTTTCCTCTCTTTGCTTACTTTTTTCTTGGGCTGTTTTATTTTGTTTTCTGTCTTGCTCACTGTCTATGTCTGTCTTCTTAGGCAACTTTCTAGTTGTCTCACTCTCTATGCCTGTTTATATGTCTGTCTCTCTGCCTTTCTATTTACCTGTCTGTCTGTCTGACTCTCTCTCTCTCTCTCTCTCTCTCTCTCTCTCTCTCTCTCTCTCTCTCTCTCTCTCTCTCTCTCTCTCTCTCTCTCTCTCTCTCTCTCTCATCCAGCCAATCTATCTATATGTCTAATAGACTATAGTATGTCCCGATTTGAATGCCTTCATTCACGATCAATTATTTTGGAAACTGTCTGTTGCATCGTTATGAAATTTTTCCAGCCGTCTTATATTTACCCCCACCCAAGGAATATGTCTTTGATAGGTCCAAAAACAACTTAGATCATCAAATGCGGCGACATTTCTTTGATGTTTTGCTTAAAAACTAGTGATTTCTCGCTAACAAATTTATGTTTACAATAATGGACGCTCCGCCAATTCAGATGACACACAAGGCGTATCCGGATTCGTATGGGAGTGGGTGCAATGAAAGACTAGCTTAAAAGTCGACAGGGTCGGCTGCATTGCACCGGATTTTTATCCCATATGGCTCAGTTTCTTTCCGCAGCGCGGAAAGCGTCGCACAAAGCACGAACTCCGTAGCTCCAGTGACGACCCTCGGGAGTCTCCGAAAAATGCACTCGTGAAATGAAGGACGCGGCACAGAATCGAACATACAACCTTCGGAGTCCGAGTCAGACGGCTTGACCACTTCACTACGGAGAATCCCGAGAGGGGTGCAATGTGTAATATTAGTAAAGACAGAGCATTTACAGAGGCCTGGGGTAAATAATTTTTAAATTAACAGGAAAGTAGAAGGAATATATTTCTTACCTTATTTTTCATTTCCTTCTTGTTTCTTCAGCTGCTGTTTAATAAAGTGTACACAAATATTCATGTTAGCTTTTTATACTGAGTTCGTGAAAGCTTCCAAATAGCTGTGCGTTAATGTGCGTATGGAGTGACAAAAAATGATACCACAATTTAGTCATCATGTTTCCATTTTTAAGGATCTGTTCAGCTGTCTGTGTAGTTTGTTCACACGTACACATGGGTGACAGACCCGCTTTGAGTCTTCGTGAAAGACTGTCTACTCTGCTGTTTACCGTTCAGAGACGGAACATGATTACCTGTTTTGCACTATGAAAATAGTTGTCAGTGTCTCCGTAGTCAGCTTTCTTCTTAACGACCAAGATGTTGGTCCTCTTTTCATTGAAGTTTATAGATTGATTCGCATGCACGTGTGTTGTCTCCTAATTTGACAACGTGTTTGCTCTCACGTTTCTTGTTATGCCACAATATGTCAGTTTCCACCGCAATATTACTCTTCTGTTGGTATCCAATGCGTTTAGTGTGTGTGTGTGTGTGTGTGTGTGTGTGTGTGTGTGTGTGTGTGTGTGTGTGTGTGTGTGTGTGTGTGTGTGTGTGTGTGTGTGTGTGTGTGTGTGTGTGTGTGTTCAATACAGTTGTTTGTCACCGCTGAGGGCTTGCGGAATTGAAAATTCATCACTGTGGAATAGAAACTGTTGCCATTGACATTGTGCTGATGCTGTAATGTTTAGGGAATGCAATTCGTCTGAATAGTTGGAGCAAAATATCCCAGTAAGTGTATACGTAGATTAAGGTCTGCGATCTGCTCAGACCTTAATCTGTGTCGGACGATTCCAGTAGGTTGATGATTGCTCTCGGTTGCATAAAATTCAATCCATCCTTTCTCCAATAGTCCTCTTCCTCTTTCAACACATGGTCCTCACATTTTTTCCAGTAATTTTTATCAATATTTAATAGCGCGGACTGGTTGACAGACAGACAGACAGACAGACAGACAGAAAGTAGGTAGGTAGGCAGGTAGGTAGGTGAGTGGGTGGATGGATGGCTGGCTGTCTCGCTGTCTGGCTGGCTGGCTAGGTAGGTAGGTAGGCAGGCAGGTAGACAGACAGACAGACAGACAGATAGATACCCGCCAGGAGCTGGGCGAAGCCGGGCCGAGTCAGTTAGTTTATTTATATAATCACGTTTCACTAAAGAACCCCCATATGAGACACCTCTGAACAATACCATTTAACTTCGCGCTGTTTGTGCCAAAACGAAGACCGCGAGACAATTTCAAAAAGAGCTGTGGGGGGGGGGGGGGGGGGGGTGTCTTGCTGAAGCTGTAATACTTTTAAAATGATGGTATTAATCCCGGAACCGTAATTTATATACCGCATATAAACAAACATTTTAAATCTGCTTTACAATCTCCAGAAGAAAAAAAAATGTTTTGTTGGGTGGACATAATGATAAGGTTATATACTAAATCTCATCATTTTCCCTCAGTTGGTTACTGAGATATTGAATTTTATATTGAGGCAACAAACAAAACACACACACACACACACACACACACACACACACACACACACACACACACACACACACTATAACTCTCTCTTCCTTCATCTGTCTTTAAAAAGTCTTAAAAGTCGAGAGAATCGACTTAATTGCACCGAGTTTTATCCCCGAGGCTCGATTACAGTCCGCAGGGCGGCCTGTCGAAAGCGTCGCATAAAGCACGAACTCCGTAGCTCCAGCGACGACCTCTAGGAGTCTGTGAGAAAAATGCACTTTTCCTTCATCTGTCTGTCTGTATGAAGATGATAATATTAGGCATTAGAAACCTGGGTTATGCCGAAAGAAAGACTTCATTGTGACTGCGATTACCGTGGGGATAACAAATGCTGCATATTTGAACAATGTCAGTGACTACTGTATTAAGTATTTCAGCGAATGTAAAATTAATCTTTTCGCTTTATATGATTTATAACTCCACAGTGTACACCTGACGAGATGCAGCGAAATAATGCCAGCCATAAATTGTGCAATCCATTGTTTTTGGCTTCCGTGTTTACATTTACTAAGAAAATACACAGTTTTGTATCTTCTACCTTGTTATCTTTACGTGTTAAAACAGATGAATGGTGAATTTGTGGCACTTGAAGACCGAAATCCCGGACATGCCATCTGCAAGTACGCTGAAAGAATAAATGCCTCTTTTATCGTCACAGGTGAGTTCTTTCTCCTTCTTGTCTTGTTTTCACTTACGACTATATCTCTAGTTTTATATGTTACTGCAGATTAGGCTACGTTTAGATGACTTTTAGCGGACACGTTGGTGTAATGGTTATGAGATTACGCTGACAATGGCATGAGCGCAGTTGGACATGTGTTCGATTCCTGCACTAGTTGTTGGCTACGGGAGAGAAAGACTGGCTACCTATTCCTCAGTACACTGTAGAAGATGAGGACGGAGCACGTATGAGGATATCCCGAGAGCTGGAATGTCGCTTCTTGACTCAACTCCGTACACTCTTCGCCATCAGCATCATGTGACATGTCGGTTAATCGTGGGCGGTCATGTTTCGCCATCTTACATGATCATCAGAGTCGTGGATCAGCTCAGTGTTCTTGTCTCTACCTTGCCACGTGGTCAAGCCATCTTGGTATTTACTTCTCTGCCTTCCCCTCGTTCTCTTCCCCTCGATCTTGCCAGTGGTTACCAAGTTCTCCAATTTATTTCTTCTCATAACGTGATAAAAACATTTTGACATCAAAGGCTAACGGGTAGTTAAAGGGCAAGACAATCGACTTCGTGGTATCGGATTTTATCCTACTGAGCTCAACTTCTCTCTCTCTCTCTCTCTAGAGCAGCGAACCGACTGCCGAAAACCTCGCACCGAGCATGCACTCTGCAGCTGCGGCGAGGAATCCATGGACGACTGTAAATAAATTTACCTCGGCTCCCTGGTCGACCCAGCGTAAATAGCACCAGGTAATGGCTGGGAAGTAAAGACGGCCAGCATGATACAGATCACATGACCCACCAAGTGCCGATTGGTCTATAAAAATATAGTTCTACCACCATATGCCCAACTGCAACTTATGGCGAGTAAAATGGTCCTTTTTACCATGAGCTCAGAACACAGCAAGACGTACAACGGGGTCCTTTACTTATGAGTATTGATGCGAATCCTGGACCATTAGTAAACAGGCGAAAAAAGATCATGGAATTCCTTGTAGATGTGATTTTATAGAAGAATGCTGAAAATTAATTGGACAGCCAAAATGAGCGATCACGGCGTTTTAAGGGAAACTGGGACGCAGAGACAACTTATCACAAACATCAGAAAGAGGCAGTCATCGTTTGGGCCACGTTATGAGAATGCAAACACTGGGACAGTGACAACTGGAAAGATTTGCGGAAAGGGAGATGGAGGAAGACAGCGTGAGAAGATTCTTGACAGTCTTGTGTCATGGCAGGGAAGGTAGCAATATACGAATTGATCCATCTGTCAGAGATCTCAATTTGTGGAGAAGCATGATCGCCCACGCCAGCTGGCAAGGCACTGGATTATGATGATCGCTGCACCCTTGGACTGGTGGAGTTGCTAAAAAAAAAAAATTAATAGTAGTCTCATTCTGCTACAGAAGTATACAGTTAACAGGCAGCACATTGCCAAAGCTGCATGTAACACATGGCTGCTGCATGCATCATGGGGAAGCACATTTATAACACTAGGCAAACATAACAAGTGGCTCACGTGTCGTCATTTAATCCTCATCAGGGGCAGTTCGTTTGCTCGTTCTCTATAAGATACAGTTGTACATTCAGAGTGTAAACTGTTGCGGTCAAAAAGGTTAAAGTAATAATTGTCTGGGAACATAAGGAGCTGCAACAAATTGAATATATGTGGTTAAAGTATTGACTGTCTGGGAGCAGACGGGGTTAAAGTAATGACTGTCTGGGAGCATACGGGGTTAAAGTAATGACTGTCTGGGAGCAGACGGGGTTAAAGTAATGACTGTCTGGGAGCAGACGGGGTTAAAGTAATGACTGTCTGGGAGCATACGGGGTTAAAGTAATGACTGTCTGGAATCAGGCGTGGTTAAAGTAATGACTGCCTGGGAGCAGACGGAGTTAAAGTAATGACTGTCTGGAATCAGACGGGGTTCAAGTAATGACTGCCTGGGAGCAGACGGGGTTAAAGTAATGACTGCCTGGAATCAGACGGGGTTAAAGTAATGACTGCCTGGAATCAGACGGGGTTAAAGTAATGACTCCCTGGAATCAGACGGGGTTAAAGTAATGACTGTCTGAGAGCACACGGGGTTAAAGTAATGACTGTCTGTGATTAGACGGTGATAAAGTAATGACTGTCTGGGAGCAGACGGGGTTAAAGCAATGACTGTCGGTGAGCAGACAGGGTTAAAGTAATGATTGTCTGGAATCAGACGGGGTTAAAGTAATGACTGCCTGGAATCAGACGGGGTTAAAGTAATGACTCCCTGGAATCAGACGGGGTTAAAGTAATGACTGTCTGAGAGCACACGGGGTTAAAGTAATGACTGTCTGTGATTAGACGGTGATAAAGTAATGACTGTCTGGGAGCAGACGGGGTTAAAGCAATGACTGTCGGTGAGCAGACAGGGTTAAAGTAATGATTGTCTGAAATCAGACGGGGTTAAAGTAATGACTGTCTGGGAGCAGACGGGGTTAAAGTAATGACTGCCTGGGAGCAGACGGGGTTAAAGTAATGACTGTCTGAGAGCACACGGGGTTAAAGTAATGACTGTCTGTGATTAGACGGTGATAAAGTAATGACTGTCTGGGAGCAGACGGGGTTAAAGCAATGACTGTCTGTGAGCAGACAGGGTTAAAGTAATGATTGTCTGAAATCAGACGGGGTTAAAGTAATGACTGTCTGGGAGCAGACGGGGTTAAAGTAATGATTGTCTGAGAGCACACGGGGTTAAAGTAATGACTGTCTGTGATTAGACGGTGATAAAGTAATGACTGCCTGGAATCAGACGGGGTTAAAGTAATGACTGTCTGAGAGCACACGGGGTTAAAGTAATGACTGTCTGTGATTAGACGCTGATAAAGTAATGACTGTCTGGGAGCAGACGGGGTTAAAGCAATGACTGTCTGTGAGCAGACAGGGTTAAAGTAATGATTTTCTGAAATCAGACGTGGTTAAAGTAATGACTGTCTGGGAGCAGACGGGGTTAAAATAATTATTGTCTGAAATCAGACGGGGTTAAAGTAATGACTGTCTGGGAGCAGACGGGGTTAAAGTAATGACTGTCTGGGAGCAGACTGGACTTTTCTTTTCCCTAGTAAAAGTGTCCTTTACTTCTTTTTTTTTATTGTCACTAACTTAACTGTTTGCTGGTTTGGCATGCTTAACTACTACGCTCTTGAACTTCAGAGCCACTTCTGCCATCAAACGGCTACAATTGAATACCCACGGTTTTTCCGTGCCCCTTTAAATTGTCCACAGCTGGCTATTTTTCGTTGGACATTTTGCTCTTGTTAAGTAAGTATTAAATTTCCTTTACAGGACGTCGCAGTCAAACCAAGCATTTTTGGCTGTTTGTGATTTCTTGGCAAGTTTACATTCAGTAGTTTGCCATTGATTTCTGAACGACCGGCGCTCATACCCTTGTGTGTAAACCAACGTATGGCGGTCTGTTTCCAAATCACCCGCAGCTGTGTTTCGAACGGATTATGCGGGATTGCGAATTGAATTCGTAACTTCTACGCCACAGCGCCGGCCTTGAGCCACAGTTAATCACTGAATGGAATGTTGGCCATCTTTAGTGACATCTAAGCTGAACACCTGCATCTATTGACTTTCTGACTGTACTGTTGTACTGTCCTTGAACCTGATGAACTTTGGCCCCTGTAGTGCTACTTTCTCTATGAACACGAATTCAGATAATTAAAACAGTGAGCGCGGTTTCAGTCGTCGATTATATATTCTGACACAATCACCAACCAATCAACCAATCAAAAAATAATCAACTAAATTACCAGCAGCTAAACTAAAAAGAAATTAACCATTTAATTGTATGCATGAATTACACTCACAAAACAACGAAAAGTAGACTTTACCAGAACACGATCCAACTTTGATGGAATCATACACGTGGATCCTATTAAAGACGTGTCCAATACATAACAAGGACACAGATGAGTAACTTTTATATTTATATTTTCATGTCCTATTTTTCATGTGGTTGTGTCAGTGTCTGTGTGTCCACCCACCCCCACCCCCCCCCCCCCACCCCAAGTTTTAGTGCTGATGAAGTCTTTAGTCGCAACGTCCATTTTGTTACTTGTGGTCATGTTCTAGTAAAGTTTATCGTCTACTACTAATGTTTTTTTTTTTTTTAGTTATTTATTTATTCATTGCATTTGTTAAGCTCTACTGCAGTTCCCCATATCCAACTTAACTGTATGCGTGATTAGCTTACCCGTCTACACTTCACACAGTGCTATTCTCTACTGCAAGCATATTCCACCTTATCTACCACACCTTTTCCCGAAATTAATGACACTGCTTCTGTTCCAGGTACCCGCGGACTGGGCAAGTTCCGGAGAACCATGCTGGGCAGCGTCAGTGACTACATCCTTCACCACGCCCACGTACCAGTCCTCATCTGTCGACTTAAGTAACTTTCTCCAAGAAGGGACCCATGTGTTTGATGTACGTGTCTCATCTCGACTGACCATTGATGCGACTATTCTCACCAGCTCCGTTTATCACCCATCCTGTGGTTGTGACAATATATTATATAGAGACACAATTGCCATGGAACAATGATTTTTAGGAATTATTTTATGCAAGCCTCACTTTCTGTTGTGCACGCCAGATAACAGTTTAAACAATTTTCTTCTTCGTTTTCTTCTTCTCCGCTCTTCACACCATCTCCACTTAAATGTCTCTAAAAGATTTGTTTTTCCCCGCTTGCTTTAAATTCTCTCGTAGTCCACAGTAGACAAATCTCTGTGTATGCGCCAGTTTTCCCTATTACCAGTGTTCCTCGCCATCAGCCGATCCCATTCTAATTTGTGAATTCTTGTAATTTACCTCCCCATGTCAAGGACGACAGTCGATGTTTAAGTCCAACGGAGAAAACACCATAGCTCATCAACAGCACACCGGAAGTTTAAGAGTGAGCTCTTTTAACCTTTCGCCCATGTGACTTCTAAGCTTTAATTAGCTTCAGGTTCATAATAATCCTGCATGAAGTTGACTGATGTCATATTATTGTTTAACTGATTAAGTGCCTTGGGATGATTAATCGTCTCATGCGACTTACCGTATATGCCAAGGGCTTATATACAGTATTTTCCCCATGCAACTCCCTTTAATTTGATAAATATATAATGCAACATGTCTGCTACCACATTAACAACTTTTAAGTCACCACATTAACAACTTTTAAGTCATAACTGTGACACGCCCCTAACTCCCATTTTCCGGCATTCATTTTTGTTTGGTCCAAACCAACTTTTTGTTTGGCACTGAATCAGTTCACTTTTTGCGCTCGCTCGCTTTTGAACTCGAGCGTAGTCCATTACACTATTTATAGTAGTGATAGACTGAATTTTGCGTGTGGGTTCGCTTTGCCTATTAACAGTGTCCTTCGCCATCAGGCGTACCCATACCCACTTCAGAAGTACTTGTAATTAACGTCCCCAAACCAAGGATGAAAGGTCAACATTTTAGTCCAACTGTCCGGAGTAAGGATTGAAGCGCTTACCTCGGACCAGCACACCGGATGTTTAAGAACACGCACTCTTATCCATTCGGCAATGCGGACATTTCAAAAGCGAACATTGCCAGGAAAACTAGCCATGCTCTATTCACAACATAGAATACTGCCCAGTCCACTGAGAGTGAAGGGCTTCAGTCTCAGTCTAAAGAGATGCTGAGAGGGTAGGGTGTCTGCCTCGGTCTGAGAAGATGCTGGGTTCGATCCCAGCATAGAACTGAAATGTGTCCAAAACCCATTGGTGTCTAATCACATCACATGTGCCCCTGATCTCTTGGGCCGTGTGATCGGATACCTACCATTCTTGGATAAAGGTGACAATGGGAGGTCCCGCGTGCCAGTTATGCACGTTTAAAATCCCCCGGCAATTGGAAATCGCAAAGAGCAGGCCGTAAAACCGCGGCCCTGGCAAACTTGTTAGAAAGTAGAACCTACCCACAGATAGATACGGCCCGTTGCCTTGCATGGAGTCTGTATAGAAGACCCTACCAATAGCTTCACTGTCGTCGGCGTGGGCATGGCTCTTGGGGGTCATTGGAAAACGCACGGCCCTCTACCTCAACAAAGTGGAGACACATCAGAGGGGACTCAGTTGTTTTAGGACCTGTTATAGGACTGTTTTAGGACCTGTCTATATTCCTGTTTTTGCTATTGTATCTGCCTTGTCATTACCAGATGTCAGAAAGACAGGTTTCATTTCATTCATTCATTCAGTGGCATGTCCTTTGCAGAACCTCGCTCACATAACAACCTTCCGGAAAACCTCTCGATCACAAGCCAGATGACCCGCGTCCGATACACCCATCTGGAGATCATCCGCCACATCCTGCATCCATCTTCTCTTTGGCCTTCCTCTTCCTCTCTTCCCAGGCATTATTATGTTCCAACTATTAGTGTTGGAACTCTTCGCTGGCTGCTGAGGATGGGGACGGAGCACTTATGGGAATGTACCGAATGCTGTGATGTCGGTTCCTAAATCAATCAATCAATCAATCTTCCCAGGCATATACTCTTCCATTATTGTTCTCTCCAAACTTTCGTGACGTTTCAAGTGACCAAAATATTTCAATTTTCTATTGTTTTATCGTCTTTAATAGCCAACCTTCTTCAATATTCAGCTCCTGAAGTATAGATGCATTTGTTCTTTTCTTTATCCAATAAATTCTTAGAACTCGTCTTATTTATATTCAAAGGCATTCGTGCGCTGTTCAGCTTTTTAGTGTCAAAGTCTCACAGGCGTATGTTGCAATGGGAAATATGCATGCTCTTAAAACTCTAATTTTTGTAGTTCTATGTCCCACTCCACAATTTAATTCAGTTGTTTTAGTCTTTTAAGAGCAATAGATATTCCTCTGTTAATTTCTTTCATTGTGTCACCATTGTTGGTAATCAATGACCCAAGATATTCGAAATTTTCCACCACCTCCAATTTTTCCTCATATATTACTTTCTCCATAATAGTTTTATCTGTATACATTATCTTTGTTTTTGCTATGTTCAGATATAAGTTTCATTTACATATATTAAATGGCTTGTTTGCTTTATTTATTTCAGTGCTCCGAATGTTGTTGTTTCTTCCCCCGTATTTTTCTATGAAAATGGTTTTATCAATAGTTCTGTGCATACAGAGCTAGCAATCCTACAATTCCATTTAAAACTTTCTCTGAGGGAGAAAAAAAAAAAAGGGGGGGGGGGGGGGGGGGGGGGTTCCTGGCAAAGTGGTTAAACCGCCTGCCTCGCGCGCTCCAAAGGTTGAGAATCATTGGGTTCAGGGGTACAATTTTTTTTTCCTGAAGATCCCTGGGAGTTGACGCTGGAGCTACAGTGTTGGTGCTTCGTGCGAAGCTTCCGATAAGTCGCCATGCGGAAAGAGACCGAGCCCTGCGGAAAGAGACTGAACCATGGGAAAAGAGACCGAACCATATAGGTTAAAACCTCGTGCAATGAAGTCGATCTTACGTCTTTAAACCCGCTGGTTGAAACCCTCCCCGATCCCACAGTCCCATGCCGCACAACGGCGCCTCTCGCAATCCAAATGCTGGGTAAATACCGCTGTTGTCAACCTACTTCATAATTCATCACGGTTCAATTGGAGTGCTTTAATGTATGTTTATCGCTTTGATGTTCGGGTTGCACTCCACAAATGTCACTGTAAACTTGTGTACCATGTAGGTTGCTATAGTAACCATATGACTGTATTCGAGATGTTTCTTTGTTTGACCTATATATGACCTTGATATTTACACTGGATGTTTGTGACATATGTCATTGTGTGGCCAATGTGTTTTATTACGCAGAGTATTTAATAAAATTATGGATTAAGTCAATCGCCATATCTTTAACTCTGTTTGGTCCAATCAATTGCAACATTGAGACACCATGCTCTAATTATTTCTGTAATTCGTGTGTCCTAGCTGGTTCCTACATTAAACCCCTAATTCTTAGTTAATTTAACTCTTCTGTTCCAGCCAATTCCTACATTAACCTTCCACCCACACCTCCCCACCCCCGCCCTTTTCCCCTAGATTCAGTCGTTAAATTAACCCTCTATCCCTAGTTATTACTTTAACTCTTTTTGTCCCAGCCAGTCGCTAATTTAACCATCTGTCTCTAGTTATTACTTTAACTCTTTTTGTCCCAGCCAGTCGCTAATTTAACCATCTATCTCTAGTTATTACTTTAACTCTTCTGTCCCAGTCATTACCTCTCTCTTCTCGAGACATTACTTTAACTCTTCTGTCCCAGCCAGTCGCTACATAAACCCTCCTTGCCCTAATTAACAATATAAAATAACACAAAGTAATGCAGCCTTAGAGAACACAATTACGGAAAATACAAGACGTGGCAACGACTAGCCTTCATCGGAAAACAAATACATACACAAAATACAACATATAATTAAGAGCAAGACACTACAGTGACTACATTAAGGCATAAAAACAGGATGAGGAGAATGGAAAGATGAAAAAATGAGGACAATGAAAACTCTTCTGCGTCAGAGAGGTTTCTTTTTCACACTCCCCCGCTCTACTAATACCATCTGAACACCTGGTCCAGGCTGGTATTACTTTAAAGAAACGGGTGTTTCATGAGACCAGTGTTGTTCCAAACATTTGGTGCCAATAATGATTAAAAAGTAAAGACCTCATTTCCACACATTGCGGTGTATTGGGCTCGTGGTGCAAGCCCCGTATTTTTATAGACCATAGCATTTTTCTTTTACATTTTTACACATTTTTACAGACCTACCACTGCCTTGTGGAAGTTCTTGTATGAAGAAAGGTTAAGGCAACAAAGCCCAACAGAAATATAGGCAGAAAACCTCACAAGCCAGGGAAGGCAATCTTCTTATACGCGGAGAAATCCAGAAAAGAAACCTCAACTGTTGAAACCTCAACCATTGAAATTGGAAGATGTTGGCTTAAGTGGCACAAGACTAGAAAGCAGACATCTACGCATTACTATTAATGGTATGCACCTCACATAACAAACGTTGATCGCAAAAGAAATTTCTAGACTAGTCAGCCATTGAGGAATGAGGTGGTTGTCTTAACATGCATTCAACCACTGAAGCATTAAAACTCAAACTTGAATGAATGTGTGTAACAAAAGTCGCTCACCTTGAAGACTGTTATAATTTTGAGATAAATCCTTTTATTTCGGATCGGCTCTCTTTTAGACAAAATGAACACAACACTGCGGTATCATATAACGGGGCCCTAACACGGGCACGGGACGTTATATATGTTAATACAACTTGGCCGTTCATCCAATTCTATAATTACTCAATCTCCTAAAGCATATTGCAACCAATGTCCAAACTTAACTCGTTAACTCGTTGTCTATACTTGCTATATGTTCCGGTCCTGAGTATGACAAGAATGCTATGTAAACAGGCGATATCCCTCAGTAACAATGCCTTGCCCTAAATGATCAAACCTTTTTCTCACGGAGCTTTCAGGGAAAAATACACACAGCCGTCTGCATCTGCTTTCTCGAAGTCACCTCTGTTGCTGTCTTGACGATGCTTACGTCGTCCTTAGTTTCCCTAGTGGTCATTCTATTGTTAGACTGGGAATCTCCCAATTCCCACTATGTGGTGCGTGTGAGCGTGACCACTATGTGGCATAATGCCCCCTCCCAGAAAAAAAAATGCTATGTCATTTTTTCCTTTCATACAACTGTAACCATAATTTTCTTTTACCAACCACCAGATAGTTCTAGGATTTACCACATCCTTAACCCTCAAAAAAAAATTATAAATGCAACATAACGGGCACGCCCACCTGTCCGATCCCTACGTCGAACGTCGTGTGACTGATCCTATGGAATCAGTTCAACTAATAACTGAATATTAGTCCCTACCTTGTCCTAATGACAAGTGTGTCCTAACTCTAGGTATTACCATGAGTTTCGGACGAGGGTAATAATGCAGATTTCCCAGTCACCATGTTAGTCGTAGTCGTTACTTGTTGTCGTATGACAATATTAATGGGTAGGGTGCTTGTCTGTGCTTCCACCTTAACTTTTTCCCGATATTTTCCTTTGGGATTTGGATTGTCACTTGGTCATATTTAGCTCCTGTAGTGATTCATAAGCATACAGCATAACATGACACATACCCTTCGGACCCAACATTTCTCATTAACTAATATAAATACTAAATAAATCAAATATCGTCATTCACAATTACAACTTTATACTCAAGTGTTTCTGAGTTTTTTCCAATCGGAAGTCCTTGTCTCTGTTAATAACTTTCATCCTTGCCTTGGCTCTGTTTTGAACACATATCAGATATAAATGTACCTGGTATCAGAGTGGTAGTTCCACTGAATGTCCCAACCACCTATATTTCCTTCAGACTCTTGGTGGAGGGAAGTGTAGGTACTCCCGATAATGTATAATGTACCTTCATAGTTTCATCCGATATAGATAAATGTACAATAGTTAATGTCCCCCAGAAGAATAATGAATGATCCTTGTGTCAACAGTGTAAATTTGACAAAGTGTCGGCAGCCAATAACATTATGTAGATATCCTTTTCTTCGCCAAGTGTATCTTGACTGTAGTATATTAATGTTCAAGAGTTGTGCACTGTAATGTGTAGACTACGTCTAATTTCAAAACATGTCCTATGTAATCAATTGGTATTATCATGTGTAATATGTCTCCTGATAGCGGACATCGAACTGATAAAGTGTCACATTGTCGTACAGCTTTGTGAACTAGCACAAGTTTGCTTTCTTACCTTGTGTATAGCAAACGACATTTGATTTGAATAATCAATCATTAATATTACATGGTTGCAGTCAGCAACTGTTGTTGTCTTCTGTTACGTTTAAAATGGTGCGCGTCGTTTGTACTATTCGTGCACTTCAACTTGACGTGTAATTTTCATCATTGCAAAAGCGGTAGTCATTCTTTCCTCATTAATAATCCGTAATACTGTCCTACACTCCGTGTAACAATAATATGTTATGTTTCGTTTTCTGGCGACGTCAGACAGCTTATATTAACTCAGCCGCCATGTTGTCGCATTCTGTGTACTCCTGATGTCTTTTCGTGCAAAGGAATTTATCATCGTGGCGTGCATTTTATGTTTCTTACTGATCTGGCGGAATCAATCGTCGTTTATTCATATCATCATCGTTTCCTCGGATCGAAGTCCCCACGTTGTCTTAACATGCATTCAACCACTGAAGCATTAAAACTCAAACTTGAATGAATGTGTGTAACAAAAGTCGCTCACCTTGAAGACTGTTATAATTTTGAGATAAATCCTTTTATTTCGGATCGGCTCTCTTTTAGACAAAATGAACACAACACTGCGGTATCATATAACGGGGCCCTAACACGGGCACGGGACGTTATATATGTTAATACAACTTGGCCGTTCATTCCAATTCTATAATTACTCAATCTCCTAAAGCATATTGCAACCAATGTCCAAACTTAACTCGTTAACTCGTTGTCTATACTTGCTATATGTTCCGGTCCTGAGTATGACAAGAATGCTATGTAAACAGGCGATATCCCTCAGTAACAATGCCTTGCCCTAAATGATCAAACCTTTTTCTCACGGAGCTTTCAGGGAAAAATACACACAGCCGTCTGCATCTGCTTTCTCGAAGTCACCTCTGTTGCTGTCTTGACGATGCTTACGTCGTCCTTAGTTTTCCCTAGTGGTCATTCTATTGTTAGACTGGGAATCTCCCAATTCCCACTATGTGGTGCGTGTGAGCGTGACCACTATGTGGCAGTGGTTAACATCACACGGGCCATCTCTACTTCCCAAGATATTTCCTAGTAAACAGCTGTGACGGCAGAATGGTTAGAGCGCTTGTCCGTCCAAACAGTGGTCCCTGTTCAATTCTCAGCAGAGACAGGATTCCCCCCCCCCCCTCCCCCAACCCGTAGGACTCTGGGGTCGACCAGTCCTATAAAAATAGGTTCACATTTTCGTAACTGCATGGGGAGGAGTGGGATTGAGGAAGGGCATTGACCACAACGTGTCATATGTGGTGGCCAAGAATATGTGAATGGCAAATATTCCACCCCAACAGCAGGAACTGTTGTGTTCCTGTATTGTTATGGAACTACCCTTACATGTTATGACACAAGACACGGGTATGATTGTTGTTTCTCATATATCTAAAAGGCCTCCAGGGTCCCCCAGAGAGTGACTGATATGTCTATGCTTCTGTTTGGTTTGTGTTCAGTTCTATTAGGGCAGGCTTTGCATTCAGTGAAAATGGGTTATCTGAATTCTTCGATACACAAGAACCGCAATAAACCTACGCATTCCATCGTTAAGTTGATTATTTCCCTTGCATTAATTATTGTTGTGCGATGTGTGGGTGTGTGTACGCGCGCAACTGCAAGTGTATATGCGTTGGTGTGCGTATATGTATGTGCAAACATGACGTGCATGGTGACATTGGCATGCATGCACAGCAGCCGACTGGGATATAAAATATTGGTTGCCAGGAGACAACGCTATTATGAGACCATTAACAACGCTACCCTATTGATTGTATAATGTTTAAGGGGGCCACTTCATATGGGGTCCACAGGGTCTATTTAACATTAGGCAAGCTGACACCTTGGTCAGTCAGCTACTGTACCTCAGAAGTTGGAGTGGGTTCGCTTGATATCGAGAGACAGAGGTAATAGGAAAAGATAACCTATACACAAAAACTGGAAAGAAGTAGCAAGTGTGTGAATTACGCTTGGGTTCAAAGCGAGCAACAACCAAAAAAAAACAACAACAACAAACCACTGTGCATTCATATCAACACGCACGCACGCACGCACGCACGCACGCACACACACATTGTCAAAACAAAACACTGTGCATGCATATCAACAAGCACACACACACACACACTGTTTGGGCGAAATGTGTTTTTAAAAACTGGATTATAATGAAGGTACTATGTATTCTACCGGCTCTGTGGTGAAGGAGTTAGGAATTAAATTTATAATCCAACATGCCATGTTCGAAATACAGCTGCGGGCGATTTGGAAGCAGACCGCTTTGCGTTGGTTCCCATACAATGGTATGAGTGCTGGTCATTCAGAAAGCAATGACAATCTACTAAACGTAAACTTGCCCAGGAATCACAAAAACGGCCCAAAATGCTGGAGTTAGGATATGCAGCTAACTAATCTAGTTATTCTATTTCCCCAATCTAAAGCTCAATGGAAACAAGATGTTATCTGGATCCACACTGGTGCAGACACCATAATCATGTGCCATGTCGATAAGCGTGGGCGGTCATGATTCGCCATCTCACACAACCAACAGAGTCATGGATCAGCTCTATGTTCTTGTCTCGACCATACCATTTGCTAAGAAATCACAGCCAAAAAATGCTGAGGTTGACTGTGATATCATGTAATGGATATACAAATAACTTTTTTCCCAAATATTCCATTTACAAATTTTAGATGATTGTTTCTGGTTTTGTTTTTCCAATGTACGGACAAGTACATGGTGCTTTCCCCGGCTTAGGGTGTATTATTGGGCATATGATTTTGATTCTATTCGATTTCACCATTACCCTACTCCGTTCAACTTCAAGGAGAAGTTATAGTTAGGGTCCATCCCTGGCTCAAAATAATAGTCCTGTGACTAAGTCAGCTGCAAAAGCAGCTGCCCACGGTTTTACCTCCAGAGGATTATTAATCCGAAGGCGATTGTTGTCCATGTCGGGTAATGGATTAATGTTGACTAATGTATATGGTGCTAGCCTCATATTTGTATAGACCACTGGACATTCTATAGGTCATGTGATCAATACCACACCATGTGATCAATACCACACCACGTGATCAATACTACACCAGTTGTCTTTACTTCCCAGCACACTCCCATGTTGATTTAAACAGAAATCTCAAAATGTTTCTAATGTGTTCAAAACACAGCTGTGGGCAATTTGGAAGAAAACCTTCTTGCGCTGGTTTTCATACAATGGTATGAATGTCATTCGTTCACAATGTTATCACAATGCAGTCTGTTTGCAAGTCGCTCACAGCTGTGTTTCCGACATGGTGTGTGGGATTGCGAAATGCATTCATAACCCCTTCACCACAGAGGCAGCTGGAATATTTAAGCTGGCAGCCAAAAAAAAAAATAGAAATTAACACCAACATGCATTATAATTCTTTAATAAAAATAATTAACATCACAAAAACATAATGTCAAATATATACACACTGACTATTAAATGAAAGATTACTTTCAAATAACAAGAGTTTCATTTTGGAAGGAGTTTAAAGTAATAATTACATCACACAGAAAGAAGGAAATACCTGGATGAGTGGGTAAGAGTAACAACTATCTAGGACAAAGTGAGATAAACTATTAACTATGACTGACAGGGTTAATTTAACAACAGTCAGAGAGAAAATGGAGATAATATTGGGTTTATGGGTCTTATTAACCCACAGAAAATAAAGATATTGGGTTGATGGGTCTATTAACTCATAGAAAAAGGAGTCAATATTGTGTTCATGGGTCTTATTAACCCACAGAAAATGTTTTTTTTTTTTTTTTTGCATATCCTTTACAGGACATCGCTGTCAACATCAGCATCTTTCAGCTGTATGTTGATTTCTTGGCAAGATTACGCTCAGTAGTTTGCCATTGCTTTCTGAGCGGCCGGCTCAGTTATCACGCAAGTCACCAGCGGGGGTCGAACCGCTCCCAGCTCTCGCCCGCTCCGAGACTCTGCGTGATAAACGGGATTGCGGAGAAAGTGTTGTAACCCCTCGGCCAGACAGACCAGCAACCCACAGAAAGGGGAGATAATATTGGTTTGGTGGGTCTTATTAATTCATAGAAAATGGAGATAATATTGAGTTGATATGTCTTATTAACCCATAGAAAATAAAGATATTGGGTTGAATGGTCGTATTAACCTATAGAAAATAAAGATATTGGGTTGAATGGTCGTATTAACCTATAGAAAATAAAGATATTTGGTTGAATGGTCGTATTAACCTATAGAAAATAAAGATATTGGGTTGAATGGTCGTATTAACCTATAGAAAATAAAGATATTGGGTTGAATGGTCGTATTAACCTATAGAAAATAAAGATATTGGGTTGATTGATCTTATTAACCCATAGAAAATAAAGATATTGGGTTAATGGGTCTTATTAACCATAGAAAATGCAGATAATATTGGGTTGATGGGTCGTATTAAACCATAGAAAATGAAGGTAATGTTGAGTTGAATGGTCGTATTAACCCATAGAAACTGAAGGTAATGTTGAATTAATGTAATGTTTAAGGTAATGTAAGGTAATTAAGGTAATTTTTAAGGTAATGTAGTAATGTTTAAGGTAATGTTTAAGGTAATTAAGGTAATGTAAAATTAACCCACAGAAAATGGGTATATTGGGTTTAACATATATAAAATATATATACTGGATTGAATGGTCTTATTAAGCTACAGACTATGGAGATAACATTGGATAGAATGATCTTATTAACACATAAAACTTGGGATAATATTGGGCTAAATGCTCTTACTCATCAAATCATTCAGCCCTGTTCTTAAGGATCTTAATATATCGAGTAGTAAAGAACCTGAGGGGAACAGCTCAAATCCCATGTGATCGTATCATCATCTTCCACTTTTGCTGTCAAGCGTCCTGGGGAGGAATAATTGGCATTCCAGTCCCCGATGGGTAGCACTGGATAGTGTTATTCATGTGATTGTAGAATGCCTTTGATGTCATCAATCCAATTTCTTCTCGAGCATCCGCTTGCTCTTGTAGCAGATGTTCTTTGATGTAGGGCCAGTGCTGGTAGTTGATGTTGTTGCATTCTAACCAGATGGCCAAACCATTTGATCTTTTGTCTTTCAATAAATGTGGCACAAGATGTTGATCCCACTGTCTGTCTGATGATAACATTTCCTACTCAGTCTCGGATAGCTAAGTTGGCAGCTCTCCTCAAGCATCTCATCTCACAGGTGATCTTCCATATATCTGTCTGGGCACTGAGCTGGAGCTTGTTGACAAGAAACACCCAAACTCGTGGAGGGGACATTTCCATCCCAGGCCGAATCCAAACCAGTATGAATGTGCCCTGACTAATCTTGAACTGGTTACATCATAATCCTGACCTGGTTACATCATAATCCTGACCTGGTTACATCATAATCCTGAACTGGTTACATCATAATCCTGACCTGGTTACATCATAATCCTGAACTGGTTACATCATAATCCTGACCTGGTTACATCATAATCCTTAAGTGGTTACATCATAATCCTGACCTGATTACATCATAATCCTGACCTGGTTACATCATAATCCTGACCTGGTTACATCATAATCCTGAACTGGTTACATCATAATCCTGACCTGGTTACATCATAATCCTGAACTGGTTACATCATAATCCTGAACTGGTTACATCATAATCCTGACCTGGATACATCATAATCCTGAACTGGTTACATCATAATCCTGAACTGGTTACATCATAATCCTGAACTGGTTACATCATAATCCTGAACTGGTTACATCATAATCCTGAACTGGTTACATCATAATCCTGACCTGGTTACATCATAATCCTGAACTGGTTACATCATAATCCTGACCTGGTTACATCATAATCCTGACTTGGTTACATCATAAGATGCCTCTCCACAGATGTGAAGTTCCAGTACTGATCTTGCACACCTGCTGATTTCAGAGCTTGAGGAGTGGAATAAGATCTCCGCAAGTCCAGCTGGTACCGGGTCAGGAGGAAGAGCGACACCATCCTCAACTCCGATAGATGCAAGCCCCTTTTTCAGGGCTCAAACGACATGAACACAAATGTATCATATTTAAGAGTTACAACTAAAAGTATTGCAGATGATTCACAAGCAACCAGTTCTGTATTGATCAGTAACAGAGCTCCTGAGGAGAAAGCTCAAATATCATGTCTTGTTGCCACTTCTAATTACCTCAGTCATCTTCTGCTGATGATGTTTTCCACTTATGTCGTTAGGCGTCATGGGAAGGAGTAATTAGAGTTCCAACGCCTTTCCTTCAATTTACTCCAAATTTTTGGGAGTGATATCCAGGAAATTTCCTACCAGTTTGCTAGATCTGTCATAGGTTCCTTACCTGTCATGTGATCTACTGTAATGTATAATTCTGATTTTTAAAAAGTTTTCTTCATCGATTATTTTCCATTGCCCATCTCTATTCTAATGAATAATCTTGATTTAAAGTCTTTATGATGATTATTTTTCATTGGCTGTCTCTATTCTAATGAATAATCTTGATGTAAAGTCTTCATTATGATTATTTTCCACTGCCCGTTGTGTAATCTCATAATGTAATCACATTATATGTAATATGTTGTCTGCAGATAATATCAGGAGAGTTTTTATTTACCACATCAAATCAAAATTCACAGAGAAAATCATGCTAAAAATGTATTTAATTTTTGCTCTATGGAAACAAACATCTTTGTTTACAGCTAGCCTATGGTTTCACCATCATGTGTCCTGCCAACAAGCATGGGCATTCATGTCTTTCCACAGATCTCAATCTTTGGTGCTCTGGATCACCTCTGCTGATGACATTCCTCCTTACCACTGCCTCAGCCCATCCAGCATCATGTCCCTAGGTCTACCTCTGCCTCATTTCCCACGGATCTTTCCAGTCGCGACTATGTTTTCCTATCCCTCTCTTGTCATTACATTGACTCCACGAAAAAAAATTTGATTATTTGATATTTTAACCTTTTGATCACTACTAAAAAGCCCCCCCCCCCCCCCATTCCCCCAAAGCCCACACAACAATATAAAATAACACAAATAAATGCAGCTTTACAGAACACAATTATGGAAAATATAGGATGCTGCGGGGACTAGTCTTCTACTTCAGCTTTGCCCTTTGGCCATGTCTGGCAGCACAGATCTCTAGTTTGGAAATTAGGATTAATATGCACACCACAAAGTCATATCTGGGTATATTGTGTTTGACCAGTCCAGTTGGCCAAGCAGCAAACTACCGTGTTCTTCAGCAAAACACATTTGTCATTTGGAAATACAAGGATCAACTCTCACTGTGGCCAATAGAGCCGCCAATTTGTATATTGTGTCATCTGATCGCTACTTGTTTCCTCTACTTCTGCGAGAGCCAATCTATAGCTGTGAATGTATATCTCATGCTATTTCTTTGAGGACTACAGAGAATACAGTGTGGATCTTCATACTTGTTTCATGGACTACAGTAAGGCCTTTGATTGTTCAACATTAGAAATTGTGGAACATCATCAGAGATGTGGAGTTTCCCAACAACTAATCCATTAAACTGAATCATTATATCATGAACAACAAACAGCTTCAGAGTAGCTGGTGAGAAGTGAAACTGGTTTGAGCTGCAAAGGGGAGTAAGAAAGGATTGCATCCTCTCTCACAATATCTGTGCAACATGTATGCAGATCAGGTCAGGCTTTAGTCAGATATGGCTGAGCTACCGTAAGACAGTAGACAGTACTACCTGCTTTCTGTTAGCCATTCATTTTGGGCAGCGCTTACCAAATCCGACACCTCACATTGTGCCAGCGGCTTCGGGCAGAGGAGCACAATTGGGAGGGTACAAGCCTTATTCTGGTGTGAGGAAATGCAACCTAAAGACTAAATATCATGGCAAGGCAGACCAGGCCCTAAGCCTTGATTGGCAGATGGTCTAAGATCAAAGCTCCAACAGGCGGACAGTTAGAGCACTGCTTTGCTGATCTGGCAGCTTATGCAGCTTGTCTTGTTCCAGACGTATTGGTGTTACCTTTCCTCTGGAGTGAATTATGCAGGCTGAGAGAGGTATCATGCTGCATGGGTCTCTATATTTCAGCACACGCTCTGTGCTATGGAGAGGTATAACTCCTGGTCTTAACTGGTCTCGGAGTCAAAGCGAGAGGTGGCAGTTACGGGTTACATTCGCTACCGCCATGGGTTGTAGTTATGACTTTTTTAATCACAATGTAACAAACTATCGTCTGTCAATACAGGCAAGGTGCCAACCATGTATGCAGCAAATGTTATGAGAAACATAAAAAATATGATAAAAAATATGACAGTGTCCCTCACCAACAGGCGAACCCACTAAGACTTCTGAGGTACTTTGTAATTTACGTCCCCATGTCAAGGAAAGTAGGTCAATATTTTAGTCCATCTGACCAGTCTATGGGGTTGAACCCGCTTTGTATGTTAAGGTCTTTCAGAGAAACAACAAACATACCTTTCTGTTTCATTTCATATTGACGTATCCTGCTGCAAACAAGATCGTTCTTATTTGCTAGAACAATTTGTCTCCAACAGTCAAATATTATTTTTGTCTTTAACAGAACGTCCAATACTTTAGGTGATAATCTCAACATCAGATCTATCTACAACTGCTATCTAACCTCATACTACAATGATCATGTATTCACTCAAGCACACAGAGAGACATCATACCACTGCATTGTAGGACTAGTATTACTTGTAATACATATCTGATTAGCTTTATATTCTCAATTTTCTTTCACGCTGTTTAGTTGCTCATCATTAGTTAGTTGCGTTTCCAAATTCACGGTAAAGGGTCACCCCTATAATGCTCCATTCCTATGCCAGTGAATATCACACAAAATGCCCCTCACTGTCCTATGTGAAGAGTGGAACAGACAGCAGTACCGACAACCCAACAGCATGCACAGGCAAGTACATGCATAAGGCAGCTGCCAAAATGCCAACACAACAGTCCACACACGAAATTTACAGTTCATCGTTGATGGAACTGGCAGTCACTAGAAATACAGCAGCTTCACACACATTACTGCATAATGCAAAACTAGCTAGTTGAGCAACCGACCGCTGCCATATTCTGAACATGCAGTTCACAAAACAATTACGAACATATGTAAAAGCACTCCATACGAAATCCACAGCTCACAGTGTTGCTCCAAGCACTCAACTCAGTAGCTTAGCAACGGATCCATTTACTACCTGTCCAATGTGAGGAAAATGCACAAGCAAGTCATAGCCAGAAGCAAAAACACTCCTGAGGTCATACCAGCTCAAATCGCCTAAACGCCATATTGGACCGGAAGTCCTCATTGCTCATCATTATCATCATGTAACAAGCCCTTAGTAGATTGCTCTTATCACAGCCTGTTGCAAAAACATATTTCTTCTTCTTTTGCCCTTTATCCCTCATACGAGGGTGAGTCAATAAGTCAGTCACACAATTCTGTGGGATGGCAGGTAAATGTAGTTGGTGTTTTCTACAGGTGTTATTAGGTGACAGCAACATCAAACTTTATATTCCCCTTCGTCAGGTGGTGCTAGGTGTCTCATGCGCATGCGCAGCATATAAGCAAAATGGCTGACTGTACTTATGGCCGTGTACAGCCAAAGAGCAATGTGCTGTTGTGCGTTTTTTGTGGGACAAAAGGACTTGCCTGCAAAGGACATTCATAAGGAAATGCTTCCTGTTTATGCTGACAAATGTTTGTCCAGTAAAGCTGTGCATAGCTGGGTAGAAAAATGTTCTCAAGGACGCTCTAAAATTGTTGATGAAATCCGATCTGGTCATACTGCTGAGATTGCAACAGAAGCATCCATGCAGCGGGTGGAGGAGATGATCAGAGGTGACAGGCGAGTAACAATAGACTCTGTAGCATCTGCAATAGGGTGCTCACATGGTTCAGCATACAGCATAATGCATGATCGATTGAAATTTCCAGGACTGCTGACTAGAGTGGTGCTTCTTCATGACAATGCCAGTCCACATACGGCTCATTTAACTCAGGAGAAAATTAACTAACTAAAGTGGGAAGTTCTGGAACATCCACCTTACAGCCCCGACTTAGCCACTAGCGATTTCCACCTTTTTAGTCCACTGAAAACCCACCTTGGCGGGAGACATTTCGCAAATGACACCGAAGTTGAATGTCAAGTGAAAATGTGGTTTAGAAAACAGAGCACGTAGTTCTAGGCAGCCGGTTTGGGAGGACTGATAAAACGATGGGATAAGTGCATCAATGTTGGTGGAAATTATGTTGAGAAATAAAGGGACAATGTATGTATAAAAATAAACTGGTTTCAAGTTATATTTATTATTTTTCTACATGTTGTGACTTACTTATTGACTTCCCCTCGTGGGGGTCATAGGCCGTCAAGCAATCTACATCAAACCATTGTATCCTTAATTATCCTCCCATGCAACTCCATCCACATCTTACCCATATTTATCCCTTCTGTCTCTGCTTCTCTTATCCATGTGTTTTGAAGTCTTCCTCTATTTCTTGTGCCAGACAAAGGTCTTTCTAGTTATACTACTTCCAGGTTTTCTCAATGGATATCCTACCTACCCCCCCCCCCCTTCTCTCCCCACCAGCATCATTTCTTCACCTATTGATTCACTGTTTGTCTAGTTCAGTGGTTCGGTTCTCAACCGGTGGGGAATTCACCCCCAGGGGGAAATTTTAGGATTTCGGGGGGGGGGGGGGGGGAATTAAGATTATTTCAAGATCGCGTTAATACAAAATACAAGAACCGATTACTTGATATTTGATATTGTTTTACCCTTTATGGTTCTGTATGTCTCACCCGTCTGAAATTCATTTTATAACGTAAGTAGACCCACAAATAACGTTTTATGTAGACGTCTAGACTTGTTTTAGTATGTGCTATTAAATTTAGCTTCCATTATTACGTATACTGTGTAGGGGCACAGGTGGGGGGGGATTTTAGGGTGGAAATAGGAAAGGGGGGGAATGACGTTCTGAAAATATGGTGAAGGGGGGCACAGGCCAAAAAAGGTTGAGAATCACTGGTCTAGTTCTTCCCTTGAGCTTCTTGATCTTTCGCCTTCTGCATTTTCACATCTAGGATGTCATTATGCCCTATGTCTACTATCATTTTTCAGTTAAGATTTTTTTTCATTTTTCAATCTGCTGCTGCCATTTATGCTCTAATGGGCCATAAGACCTCAACCAACTCATGACAAGTTGTCATATCTTTTGCAATCTCTTACAGCTCCTTTTAGCAAGATGAAAAACATACTGACCAATAAAAAGATGCCAATTGAAACGAGAAAAAGTGTGTTGAGGTGCTATATAGAGCCTGTACTTTTATATGGATGTGAAGCTTGGACAATGAGTAGTCAAGCTGAAAAATATCTCATGGCTATGGAAATGTGGTTTCTGAGGAGAATGCAAAGAATGCCATGGACAGACAGAAAAACCAATAACCATGTTCTACAAGAAACAAATGAAAATCGTAAACTGATTAGAGAAATTAGACGTAGACAGTCTACATTTTTTGGACATGTTATGAGAAAAAATGGATTGGAGAACTTGGTGACAACTGGCAAGATCGAGAGGAAGACAGAGAAGTAAATACCTGGATGGCCTGGCCACATGGCATGGTAGAGACAAGAACACTGAGCTCATCCACGACTCTGGTGATCGAGTGAAATGGCGAATCATGACCGCCCACGGTTACCAGCATGGCACATGATGGATGGACTGCATGTCCTTCCCTTCTCTATCTGAATCTCTAATTCTCCTCTCCATGTGTTTTCAAGTCTCCCTCTAATTCATTTCCCTTGTGGGTTCCAGAGCAAGGTCTTTCTAGTTATTCTATTATCAGGTTTTCTCAAGTGTGTCCTATTTAGTGCCAGGAACATAGACCACAGAAGTATGGTTTCTTCCTAAAAGAACATAGACAACAGAAGTATGGTTTCTTCCTAACAGAACATAAGACAACAGAAGTATGGTTTCTTCCTAAAATGCTAAGAATCTCATGAACAGCAATGAAGACAAATATACAAGTACTAAAAGAAGTCAGTTGACAAAGCCAGCTTATTACCCACACTAAAACAAGATAATCATCCTATTTTGGTCACATTGTGAGACGAGAGTCTGGAGAAAACTGACAGCTGGGAATATCAAGGGTGTTAAAGACAAAGATTAACACAGAGAGAGAGAGACAATGCTGGATGGGTTGATTGACATGGAAGGTGATCAGCACTAAAACTTATCAAGAACACAGAACAGATGTTGTGGAGGAGCATGACTGACAATGTCACACAGCAGTGACGTCAAATGCATATTGACAATATGGCGTTTGATCCATATTCTCGGGACAATACTACAGACATCGGGTAATTTAGCCAATAGTATGCCACCCACTTTTAGTTTCCCACATCTCTGTTGCTCTCATGTTATCAAGTTGATCTGACCCCAGGCTCATACTAGAAGAAAAATTAAAGTTAGTTAAGTAAGTTGCATATCTTTTAAGGATGTCACAGTCAACCCCAGCATTTATTGGATGTTTGTGATTTCTTGGCAAGTTACATTCAGTAATTTGCATTGCTTTCTGAACGATCAGCACTCATACCATAGTATGAAAACCAGAACTAGGCAGTCCGCTTCAAAATCACCTTGTTTCAAACATGATATGCGGGATTGCAAACCGCATTCGTAACCCTGTCTGTATACGCCAAAAACTGTCAGGCCATTAAAACTGATTCATTATGTAATACCTTTTCTGTTTGTCCTGTCTGTATTAAAATTGGTTGTCGAGAGTTATGCTGTAGATTCTCTAGAACGTCGTCCCCATGGTAGTACACAACCATGTTATTTAAGTTTGCAGCGGACGAGGTGTGACTCAGGTGTTGCGGTTTCCATCTTGGGCTCATAGGGCATCAGGTTCGTTCCCAATAATGGGCTGAGAATGTTCTAAAGAACCACTGCTATCTAATGATATCCATTTTCCTAACCTCTCGAGTGGTGAAATCACATACCTACCCTTCTTAGATAAGGGCGAAAAATATGAAGTCCCGCATGCAAGTGAAACATCCCACAGCAGTTGGAAATCACAAATAGTAGACTGTAAGGTCCCTGCCCTGGCAAACTTGTTAGGGAAGAAAACATAACCTTAGGGGGCTGAGTGGTCTCGAGGTATGGTGTCCACCTCGAGTGCTGGAGGTCCCTGGTTCAGGCCCCGGTGAGGACTGGGATTTATTTAAAAAATCCAACTGGACTTCCAGTAATAAAATTTCCCCTGGTCTCTGGGTAGTGAGATCGGACGCCCGTGTGCATAGTTGCGCACGTAAAAAATCCCTTGGCAGTTGGAAATCGAAAAAGAGTAGCCTAATGGCGCTGCCCGGGCAAAATTTCGAGTTAAAAATCTACCCAAAGTATTTCAGGATCCTCGGCGACGCAACAGAGTTCGTGCATTGAGCTGAGTTTCTCCAGACTCAGGTTTGTGTTAGGAGGAAAACGGAGCACTTATGGGTTAAACCGTGTGCCGTGATGTTGATCCAATGACTAAAACTTAAAAAAAAAAAAAAACTAAAAAACTAAAAACATATCCTTGAGTTGATAGGGCTGGTTAGCTTGGAAGGAAACTGTCTAGAGGAAGCAAAGCTTACACAAATGCATGCCAAAGTCAGATATGTCAACCTTTGAGTTACATGACCAGGTGTGCCTCACTTGCAGTGGAAGCAATTCAGTGATGATATGCCAAGGCTGGGTCTCATTCTGACGAAGATTTCTCTTCACCTCCAGGATATTCAGGATAGACTCTAGTGTGGCAAATGAAGGGAGGATGGACCATGTCTCCAATGTTATCAAGCCTGTCGAGAACTACAAAATTTGAACACTGCGAGACATCAAGAGAGTCATAGTAATTCAGTATGATGATAGTAGACAATCAGCACCCAAGCCTTGAACTCATTGCTTTGAGAGCTCATGAGCAAGCTCAGAATGAGGTTGTTCCTTTCTTGCCTACCAACAGGAGCTAAGACATCACAATCTGCTTTTTCATCAAGTTCTACAAGAGAGAACAATTCAAATCAATAAGGTTCTGACAACATCAGTCAGGAATAATGAAAATTATCTCAGCAACTCTTGTTACACTGGTTCCTAAAGAATAAATTATGTGCAGTCCTTTGAAATAATTACGCAGCAAATGATGAAAAATAAACAAGGCTTTTTTACCCAACAGTTTCACATAAAATATTTGTAGAAAAGTCGAAAAATGTCACAAAATGTATTTGAAATTATAATCATTTGAGAAAAAGCTTTCAAAATTCAACACATAAAAACATAAGCCATTGAAATTAACAATACATCAAAATTTAACAAAGCTGACATAGTTTTGCTACACACATAAAATACAACAGAAATTGCAAACACATAAAACAAAAACAACAGTAAATGCAAAGTTAAAATAACCAGCAAATATAAATTTAACAATTAGCTGTTAAAATATATAGCAAATAATAATGCAAACAACAAACACTAAGTCTCGCTCTTAAGGCTCACAAAGCAAACCCCACAGCAACAGAAAACAGAACAGAACATAGCACTTTAAAATAAACAAACAATAAAAAGTCAGCTTCAGGAAATGTGTTGTTATTCTAAATCACATTCACTGCCTTTGTTCAGTGTGCATTGGGCTTGATTGATTCAGGAATCTGCAACATAACATCCCGGACAAACCCTTGCATGCTCCATCTCTGCAGCAAATGTCACAAGATGTAGATACCAAATGCTACACTGACACACTAGTTGTAAACATGTCATCTTCCTCCTTTAATATGTCCTTCCTGATCAGATCTGCACTGAACCCCAAATTCGAGCATCCCTAAATATATGTCTATCTCTCGCCTTGATTGTGTATTCTGTCAGACTCCTGTTAGTCCATCTCTTGATGTTATCTTCCCATTTATGTCTATTTCTCGCCTTGAATGAACATTCTATCAGACTTCTGTTTGTCCATCTCTTGATGTTATCTTCCCACTTGTATTGATGTCTACCTCCTGCCATAAACATTACCCTCCAATATGGTTTTTATAAGAGTATTATGTCTTTTAATGTGGCCTCTTTTTGATTTCTTTCATCAATTTGCTTTTTAATTCCCAGTTTTTCTAGAACCTTTGCATTTGATTGTTTTTGTTTCCATGAAATACAACATATTCTTCTGCAAATCCATATCTCCGGGGTCTCTATTCAACTCTCTAATTGCTTGTTCATTGTCCAGGATATAACTGTATCCTCTCATACGTCCCTCCCTACTTGACCCACACTTAACTCCTAATTCAAGCATCCTTGAATATATTGTTTCATCCATTATTGTGTCTTTAACTATTAATTGTTCATAGACAATCCTCAGCAAGTCTGCCTGGTCCATGATGAGTGTTCCAACTGTTGGTACTTTTAAAGTCAACAAATCCATTTGCTCATTACCTAGGGCTCCAGCATTAAGTTCCTGCACTAGACTATATATAAAATAACACAAAGTAAAGCAGCTTTACATAACAGAATTACGACACATACAGGACGTTGTGGTGACTAGCCTTCATCAGCAAACAAGCACATACACAAAGCACATTCTGGGATTCTAAGGTAAGTAGGAACACTTTTTTCCTCAAATTTTCATTTTATCTCCATTGCTCTCATTTTTTTATTCTTCTCATCCCATTGTTACGCCTTAAGGTAGTCATCGGATGGTCTTCTCCGTGACTATATGTTGTGTTTTGTGTACGTTGTTCTTTGCTGATGAAGGCTAGTCGTGCAACGTCCTGTATGTGTTGTAATTCTGTTATTAGGTATTTCGTTGCTAGGGAAGGACGCTGTTTTCCGAAAGTTCAAGGTCGTTTGGTTCACAGACAACTTCCTGTGGCTGTAAACAGCTGTATACGAAACTAGCCCTGTCTTATTTCAAATTGGATTAATTCGAAACTACGGGACGAAAATCGCGAATGACAACTTTAACGAGTTGTCACATGGTTAATCCTTGATTCTGCATTGTCAGAAGAATTTTAGTGGTCCTCCACGAAGCACAATTCTAATTTTCTCCAAAAGGTAAGAGAGTTTATATTAATAGTGTGTCTATTATCGATATTACATGCATTTAGAGTGCATTTTTGAATTCCGAGCCCATTTTTACATAGAAGTGTCAACTTTCAACAAGATTCACATTGCTGGCCATGGTGGGGAAAAATTTTTTAATGTGTGTGTGCTCGGTCTGGCTATTTTTTGATAAGAAAATGCACAATGGCGGAAATCACAGCATATTTGACCTGTGTGTTTTTTTAAATTAATAGAACACAGGCAATTTTGAATGATAAAATTAAACAGAATAACAGTTTACTTTTAAATGCTTTTAATAATTAATTTGGTTGCTTTAATTATTGTTCATCATGCAGTATGGTTTAAAATTTTTGAAATTCAAACCCATCCTGGGTCAATGACTGGCATTTTTTTGACTGACTTTGACTGGCTTTCAGTTGCATTTGTCTATTAATTATCTATTTAACAATACTTTAACATGCATTTATGGATTCTTTGTCCAATTTTACACACAACTATGGAGTTTCAACACATTACGTTATACTGGTGTGTGGAAATAAAAATTTTTGTGAGACCAAGGTGGTTACATACTTAAGATTGGCAAAAATTCCTTCGGCAGCTCAGATAGTAGGACCAGTGTCTGTTTCTATGTAAACACTGGAGATTTAGATTTAGAATCAAAACATACAGTTAAACAGAGTAGCAATATATAATAATTTCATTATTTTAATTTCTCCTTAGATTTATCATGGCAAAATCAAAAATAAATCTTGATCATCTGAGAGCACATCTGTCAGTGTTCGAAGCTGAATATCCCATAAAAAAGGGCTACATTGCTCGGCTGTTGATGGTGGATGGACATTTTTCTATGGTGAGTTGAATTTATACCTTTATAGTTTTAATATCTATTTATTATACTGTAAAACAAAGGTTTTTTAATACATATTAAAATTAAAAATTTGTTGCGTACCCCTTACGGGACGTTGCAGTCAACACCAGCATTTTCAGCTGCTGTTGATGTACTAGGCAAGTGTTACGTTCAGTAGTTTGCCATTGCTTTCTGAACGACCGGCCTCTATAGTTCTATACCTTTTTCGAAAAAACCAGCACCACTATGTTTCGAACCCAGGTATACGGCTCACAAACCGCGTTCGCAAGCCCTTAGCCACAGAGACCGTTTCTTTTCTCATCAGATTTAAATTTAATAATTAATAATTTATAACTTCTTCATGTTATCTATCTTTATAATTTTAAGATCAATTTATTATAATGTAAAACATTTTAAAAATAAATATACCTTTAATTTCTTTTTCTTTTCTCCTCATATTTACAGTTCACAATTAATAATGTATAAATTCTTCATGTTATTTTACAGCATTTTTGTTATTTTTTCAGATTTAGTAATCTTTTTATTTTCTCTTTTCAGGTTCTGGAAGACAGAAGAGATATTGAATGCCAAGACAGGTCAGTCGCCAACAGAGGTAGTATTTCTCTAATTAAGGACATTTTTCTATGGTGAGTTGAATTTATACCTTTATAGTTTTAATATCTATTTATTATACTGTAAAACAAAGGTTTTTTAATACATATTAAAATTAAAAATTTGTTGCGTACCCCGTACGGGACGTTGCAGTCAACACCAGCATTTTCAGCTGCTGTTGATGTACTAGGCAAGTGTTACGTTCAGTAGTTTGCCATTGCTTTCTGAACGACCGGCCCCTATACCTTTTTCGAAAAAACCAGCACCACTGTGTTTCGAACCCTGGGTATACGGCTCACAAACCGCGTTCGCAAGCCCTTAGCCACAGAGACAGTTTCTTTTCTTGTCAGATTTAAATTTAATAATTAATAATTTATAACTTCTTCATGTTATCTATCTTTATAATTTTAAGATCAATTTATTATAATGTAAAACATTTTTAAAATAAATATACCTTTAATTTCTTTTTCTTTTCTCCTCATATTTACAGTTCACAATTAATAATGTATAAATTCTTCATGTTATTTTACAGCATTTTTGTTATTTTTTCAGATTTAGTAATCTTTTTATTTTCTCTTTTCAGGTTCTGGAAGACAGAAGAGATATTGAATGCCAAGACAGGTCAGTCGCCAACAGAGGTAGTATTTCTCTAATTAAGGACATTTTTCTATGGTGAGTTGAATTTATACCTTTATAGTTTTAATATCTATTTATTATACTGTAAAACAAAGGTTTTTTAATACATATTAAAATTAAAAATTTGTTGCGTACCCCGTACGGGACGTTGCAGTCAACACCAGCATTTTCAGCTGCTGTTGATGTACTAGGCAAGTGTTACGTTCAGTAGTTTGCCATTGCTTTCTGAACGACCGGCCCCTATACCTTTTTCGAAAAAACCAGCACCACTGTGTTTCGAACCCTGGGTATACGGCTCACAAACCGCGTTCGCAAGCCCTTAGCCACAGAGACAGTTTCTTTTCTTGTCAGATTTAAATTTAATAATTAATAATTTATAACTTCTTCATGTTATCTATCTTTATAATTTTAAGATCAATTTATTATAATGTAAAACATTTTTAAAATAAATATACCTTTAATTTCTTTTTCTTTTCTCCTCATATTTACAGTTCACAATTAATAATGTATAAATTCTTCATGTTATTTTACAGCATTTTTGTTATTTTTTCAGATTTAGTAATCTTTTTATTTTCTCTTTTCAGGTTCTGGAAGACAGAAGAGATATTGAATGCCAAGACAGGTCAGTCGCCAACAGAGGTAGTATTTCTCTAATAAGGACATTTTTCTACGGTGAGTTGAATTTATACCTTTATAGTTTTAATATCTATTTATTATACTGTAAAACAAAGGTTTTTTAATACATATACAGTGTCATTAATTTCTTTTTCTTTTCTCGTCAGATTTAAATTTAATAATTAATAATTTATAACTTCTTCATGTTATCTATCTTTATAATTTTAAGATCAATTTATTATAATGTAAAACATTTTAAAAATAAATAGACCTTTAATTTCTTTTTCATTTCTCCTCAGATGTAAAGTTCAGTTAGTTAGTTAGTCAGTCAGTCAGTCAGTCAGTCGACAGATTATTGCACATTGAACAATTCAGTCCATAAATGCTCGGTTTATTATTCTTCTTTGGCTTTCTGCATAGTGTTCTTATTTGCCAAATGTCTTTTAATTTGCTGTTCACGCATCCTGACCATGGTTGTAGATTCAGTTATTACTTGTCTCTGTCTCGAACTACGTTATTGCTTTACTTTCTGCCAGGACATTCATAGTTAGGTTACTTGTGTGCACTTCCTGTATAGTTGGATGCAAACTGAAAAAGACGTACAGAAATCTGAAATGCACAAATAATGATAATGTATAATAACTTCTTCGTGTTATTTTACAGCATTTTATTAATCTTTTTTTTTTTCACTTTCTTTTCAGGATCGTCATTTTCATTCAACTGATGTCACCTGTTGATTCCAGAAACTCTACCACATTATGCATATGTATTATATATGTTATATAATATTAATAAAGATTACTAACTGAAAAGAAAACTCTTTTAGTTTAGTACATTTTCATCTGTTGACACTTATGCAAATTTAGTAATTTTATTTTAAACGAACCTCATAACAACTATTCATCACTGCAATAATTATCGGTGGCCATTTTTAATTGCTAATTAGGTCACCACACATCATACTGACACAGCAAAGAGACCATAAGGTCTGTAGCATCATTCCGCATATTACCAAATTCATCTTGTAATTTTTAAAGCTAAAATTAAGAAAACGTACGCTAATTTGTGAAATAGTAATTAATTAGCGGCCATTTTTAATTGCTAATTAGGTCACCACACATCATACTGACACAGCAAAGAGACCATAAGGTCTGTAGCATCATTCCGCATATTACCAAATTCATCTTGTAATTTTTAAAGCTAAAATTAAGAAAACGTACGCTAATTTGTGAAATAGTAATTAATTAGCGGCCATTTTTAATTGCTAATTAGGTCACCACACATCATACTGACACAGCAAAGACACCATAAGGTCTGTAGCATCATTCCGCATATTACCAAATTCATCTTGTAAATTTTTAAAGCTAAAATTAAGAAAACGTACGCTAATTTGTGAAATAGTAATTAATTAGCGGCCATTTTTAATTGCTAATTAGGTCACCACACATCATACTGACACAGCAAAGAGACCATAAGGTCTGTAGCATCATTCCGCATATTACCAAATTCATCTTGTAATTTTTAAAGCTAAAATTAAGAAAACGTACGCTAATTTGTGAAATAGTAATTAATTAGCGGCCATTTTTAATTGCTAATTAGGTCACCACACATCATACTGACACAGCAAAGACACCATAAGGTCTGTAGCATCATTCCGCATATTACCAAATTCATCTTGTAATTTTTAAAGCTAAAATTAAGAAAACGTACGCTAATTTGTGAAATAGTAATTAATTAGCGGCCATTTTTAATTGCTAATTAGGTCACCACACATCATACTGACACAGCAAAGAGACCATAAGGTCTGTAGCATCATTCCGCATATTACCAAATTCATCTTGTAATTTTTAAAGCTAAAATTAAGAAAACGTACGCTAATTTGTGAAATAGTAATTAATTAGCAAAATAATTAGCGGCCATTTTTACTTCCTAATTAGGTCACCAGACATCATATCAAAAAATAAATAACATGACCAGTTAGGCCTTGCAACCCCGATCGCAGTGATGTATGGTTGCTAAGATGTTCGTTTATAAACAAAACAGATAGTCTCAAAAAACACCAAAATTTTGATAATCTGGGCCAGATTTTGACCAGGACGCAAAAAAATCCTTCAGTGAGCACTCTTTTGTGAAAATTTTAGTCCAAAGGTCACGACACTCAAATTTACATAACTCAGCTTAGAATTGAGATACACAACTCATTGAGGTACCGTTAGATTTGGTTTTTCAAGGCCTATCTATCTGTGGTTCTCCCAATAGTAAATGATCAATTTGAAAATCATGATCAGAAAGGCTACTGTTATGTAAAGCTGCATTACTTTGTGATATTTTATACTGTTTACATTTTCACAGCTTTACCGCAGTTCCACCCAATGTTATTCATATTTGCACTAGGCTATAGCAAAGCAAGCCAAATCTGACCATTTTTTTCTTGCGCTTGCTCACTTTGAGCTCAAGCATAGTCCACAGGACTGATTTTTGTGTGTGGATTAGCTTTCCCTATCACCAGTGTTCCTCGCCATCAGGAGAACCCACTCTGACTTCACAGGTACTTGTAACTTACGTCCCCAAGTCAAGGACAAGAAGTCAACATTTTAGTCCAAGTGACCGATGTAGGGGTCAAACTGAACCTCCTACCTCAGCTCTCGCACACCGGATGTGTCAGAACAATCCCTCTTATCCATTCGGCCATGTTGTCGTCCTTAACCCTTTACAGGGCACAGCGGCTGAAAGCGTCCTTACTGCTGAACGGGCAAAATGGCCGAATGTCTGTACTACTGAATGGGCAAAACGACCGAAAGTGTCAGTGACAACTAAGCGTTGTAATCACGCTGTAATCATGCGACCTCAAGACATTGTGAGACTTCCCATTGTTTACGTCGGTGTTGACGATAACTTGATAGCATGTGCGCCATTTGCAAGCGCATTCTTTAAATTTGATCGGATGTTTTCAGGGTTTTTATGCTTTGTTTTTCAAAATGGATTCTGACGAATTTTCAAGTGATAGTGGAGATTTTGCAGAGTTCAATTTAAGTGGCGATGTTGACTATGAATCGGAGCTAGATATCCGTGATATTAGAGTAAGCAGTGGAACACTTTGGATCTTTCAAGCAGTTGGCAGAGTCTTTGTAAATAGTGTATAACAATATGTTGTGTTGTGTAAATAGTGTATAACAATATGTTGTGTTGTGTAAATAGTGTATAACAATATGTTGTGTTGTGTAAATATTTGTGTTCATGTTTGGAATACCTGCAACATTATTGGATCACATGTGAGTAAAATCATCTGTATTCATTTTCCATCATTTTGTTTTTTTTTATTTTACAAAAATATCTTCACTAATACCTTACATTTGATGTTTTTACTAATGTAACCCTAACCCTGAAAAAATCTTGCCCGTTCAGAGTTACAAAATGGAAAAATGTGTGCCCTGTAAATTGTTAATTTCATTTTATCATTATCACTGAATATGAAATGTTCTGGTAATCATGCTGGATAATCATCATCAAGTGCCTGCCGACTGGCATGGGCAATCTTGCTTTTCCACAGCTTGCAATCTCCAGCAACCGGTATCAATTTGTGTTGACTCCCTTCTGTGTCATGACATAGGACTCAAGAATTTTCTCTCACTGTCCTCCATCTCTCTTTCCACAAATCTCTCCAGTTGTCACATGTTCCAGTGTTTGTCTTCTCATACTGTGGCCAAACAATTATGACTGCCTCTTTCTAATGTTTGTGATATAATGAATAATATTGGCATCTGCTGACAGTTGACTTGAAGGATTTGTAATTAGAAGATAAAACCATGCAATTCTCTATCTTTATATTATTTTCAACAAATAATAAAGTCACATGCAAGAGAAAGTTACAAAAGAGGTGACATGATAAAATATTTTTCAAGTCATAATAAGTAGCAGAAAGACAGACACATAAAAGAACTGAGTGAAAGGACACAGAAATCATTATGAACTTATATGAAAAACATAGATATCACTAATGAAACAATTAATCACTTCCTTTCACATAATACAAAGACCATACATTCTCATTCAAAATCTCATCTGAAATATTTAAATTTATCTGAAATAAATACTCTGTAAAATCAAGTAAAGGGCCTTTCACATGTCTTGAGGTGAAGTAGGGTAGATGGTGCCTGCTCCATATTTCTATAGACCAACTGGCACTCGATAAGTCATGTGATCAATACCAGGTCGACCACCTTTAATTTCCAAGACATTTTTAGTACCCATTTAATGCCAGGTAGAGCTGGGAGCCTAGGTCAATTTATTTTAATCTGCTTCGACGGGGATTTCAACACATGACCACTAGGCAAACTTTCCAGCCACTGCGCTAATGTGGCTTCCCCTCTACTTCACACAAATTCACACAATTCTGCTCCAATGTTTAAAATGTGAGACAATTGGTGTACAGCATTCACATCTAAGTGTACACGCTATTAAAATCATGGCACACTACTGATTATTCTCTCAAAATCAAAATGCGGAATCATTCGGAATTTTCCAGTTCAAACGAGCTATTGTTCTCATCCTCTTGTGCTCTAACTCCCGCCGTTTCATGGTTCAGCAAGACGGAATCCTCACCCAGGAGAATGCAGAGTTCTCGAAGACGTTCCTGCATGCGAGGCATTCCCGCCAGCTGGTTCTCTAGCTTGTTTTTCTCTTCATTGAAGGGTCAGACGCACGTTCGTGTCCAGCTCCTCCATTCTCCATCCACCTTCGCCATCAAACTGCAGCAGGTGTGTGTGAAACTTCCTGTGTGTTTGAAAAATGTTATAAAAGTGATTATTTTATGCTGATTATTTAACAAAAGATGAGTGTGAAACTTCCTGTGTGTTTGGAAAATATGTCATAAAAGTGATTATACAGGGAGTATTTTTAATTACTGCGCAGTGTTTGAATATAATGTCGGTCCAAGTTTTGCATTTACCTATTATGCTGCATGAAATTTACAGAGGGTGGATACAAAACTTGGACCGGCAATATTTTCAAACACTGCACAGTCATTAGAATTACACCATATATGATGCTGATTATTTAACAAAACAGTCAGATGTGTTTCTTCTTCTTTGCTTCTCTTTTGAGGGGACTGCATCACACCAAGTTTTGCATCTGCAAAGCTAGTGTGTACTACTTTCATGCACATTTGTGTAAAGTTTTGCTTATTTTAAGCACTATTTATCAACACATGTGCTGACATCTGCTGATGCCACATTGCTAGACTGTCTCTGTCTTATCATCGCTCTCTGCCATCTTCTATCACTCTTCCATTTTTTTTGTGCTCGCTCGCTTTCGCTTTGAACTCAAGCGTAGTCCATACACACTACTTCCAGTAGTGCTGGACTGAATTTTGTGTGAGGATTAGCTTTCCCTATTAACAGTTTCCCTCACCATCAGGCGAACCCATTCCAACTTCAGAGAAACTTGTAATTTATGTTCCCCAAGTCACAGACGAGAGGTCAATACTTTGGTCCAATTGTTCAGTGTAGGGGTTGAACCCCTTACCTCGGCATCAGCACATCAGGTGTTTTAGAACACATGTTTTTATCCATTCGGCCACGCTGACCTAAAGACAACTATATATAAGTAAAGACAACTTTCTTTATTCATGTGAAGATAAGAGAACCATTGGAAAACATTGTGATGACTGGAAAGATCAGATGTAAATGATGCAGGGACAGACAGAGAAATGATGCTGTAGTCTAAGATTGTTAGATAGTTGCATATCCTTTACCGGACATCACAGTCAACCCCAGAACTGTTATTTGTTTGTAATTTCTTGGCAATTAAAGTACAGGACATAATTTTGGGGCAAGTACAGAAATTCAGATATCTAGGCACATGGATAACATCAGATGGAAGATACATCACTGAGATAAAGAACAGAATAGGACAAGCAAAGACTGCATTCTATCAAATGAAGAACTTTTTGTGCAATAAGTCACTGTCCTTGAAAGTTAGAAAAGAGTTCTTGTATGTTACACAGAACCAGTTTTAACTTACGGCTGCGAATCCTGGACAATTAGTAAACAGGAGAAAAATCCCTGGAAGCCCTGGAGATGTGGTTTCATAAAAGAATGCTGAAAATTAATTGGACAGCCAAAAAGAGCAATCAGGATGTTTTAAAGAAAGCTGAGCCGAAAAGGCAACTTATCACAAACATCATAAATAGGCAGTCATCGTTGTTTTTGGCCACGTTATGAGAAGACAAACACTGGAACATGTGACAATCTGAAAGATTTGTAGAAGGAGATAAGAGGAAGACAGTGTGAGAAGATTCTTGACAGTCTTGTGTCATGGCATGGAAGGGAGTCAACACATGAATTTATCCATGACATCGGAGATCATCATTTGTGGAGACAAAACCAGGAACATATTGTGACAATCGGAAAGGTTTACGGAAAGAGATATAGAGGAAGACAGAGTGAGAAGATTCTTGACAGTCTTACGTCATAGCATGGACGGGAGTCAACACACGAACTGATCCATGACTTTGGAGATTGTAATTTGTGGAGAGACATGATCGCCCATGCCAGCCGGCAAAGCACAGGATGATGATAATGAATTTCTTGGCAAGTTTAATTTCAAGTAGTTTGCCAGTAGGCTTTCTAAGATTATTGCATGAAGGAATGTCATCAACAGAACTGATTCACAATACCAAGCACCAAGATCTATGGAGATGCATAAACACTTCTGCCAGTTAGAAGGACATAAGATGATGATGATGATATCTAGTAGAGAACATTGAATGTTGAACTTAACACAAACTAATAAACATACCACAAAGTTGGTCTATGGCTGATGGTCAATAAAGTGATGCCTGCAGCCTTCAGGCTTAAGTAGATCTTGCTCTCCACGTCAATGGACACAGCACTGGTGCACTCATCCAGCAGGGCAAACTGTGGTCTGGACATTTATTAGGTTATAAACATGATACACATGAAACTATGTAGATTTATTTTTACATTACCTGCGGTGTCAAGATAGTCTGACTGCCAGAGCTACAGTGGTAGAGTGAGCTACAGTGTGAGAGAGTGAATGAACGAGACATTGAATTAGTGAGTGAGAGAGAGAATGAGAGAGAGTGAATAAGTGAGAGAGTGTGAGTGAGAGAGTGAATTAGTGAGAGAAAGAGTGAGAGAGTGAGTCTGCCTGTCTGTGTGTGAGTGAAAGAGTGAGTGATAGAGAGTGTGTGGGTGGGTGAGTTTGTGAGTGAGTGAGTGAGCATGCATGCGTGTATAAAAAAAACTTTTGTTAGTTTGTTATTGTGAGTAAGTATATGTGTTTGTGTGGGAGTGTACATTTGTGTGTTATTGAGTGGGAGCATAATTGTGAGAGTTTGTGTAAATGATGTAAGTATGTATGCAGGATTGTATGTATGCGTTTATGAATGTGCGTATGTTTGTGTGTCTGCCTGCCTGTCTGTCTCATAACATGGCAATATACATTATGTTTACAACATTCATTTGACAATGTTTTTTTTTTCCTATATGAATGTAACATGCGCAATTGATGAACGAAAGATGAGTGATTGGAAGGGCCAAATGTAAGACGGGCCTGCGTGCCCAATTTGTGATCCTTTGAAAATAAAGTCTGTTTGTTTGGGGTAGAGTTTGATACCAAGTTGAAGCACAGCATTGACATTTTTCATCTTCTTCTCCTCTTAATTCCCCACTGGGTCATAGACCTTCAACCACCCCACGACAAGCTATCCTATATTCTGCAGCTGCCTCCATGTCCTATCAATTAATCTATGTCTGTAATTCACTTCTTCCTGTGTTTTGAGGTCTACCGCTATTTCATTCACCCTGTGGGTTCCAGAAAAGATAATGTTTAGTTATATTATCCTCAGGTTTTCTCGGTGCGTGTCCTATTCTGCATTCGCTCTTGATTCACTGGAATTTGTCAAGTTTTCTCCACGAGCTTTACGCTGGTGATTCTGTCATATAAATTTTTTTTGCATTCGCTCTCTTAACTCAAACATAATACATATATGTGCTACTACTTCAAGTACACTGAACTGCTTTTTGCATGTGGATTAGCGTTCCCTATTACCAGTGTCCATCACCATCAGGGGAACCCACTGCGACTTCAGGGGTACCTGTAATTTACGTCCACTAGTCAAGGATGACTTTCTCCGCAATCCCGTTTATCACGCAGTCTCATAGCGGGTGAGAGCTGGAAGGGTTCTACCCCCGCTGGTGACTTGCAGGATACCTGAGCCGGCCGCTCAGAAAGCAATGGCAAACTACTGAGCGTAATCTTGCCAAGAAATCAACAGACAGCTGAAAGATGCTGCTGTTGACAGCGATGTCCTGTAAAGGATATGCGAATTTTTAAAAAAAAAGTCAAGGATGAGAGGTCAACATTTTAGTTCAACTGACCAGTGAAGGGGTTAAACTCGCTACCTCGGCATAAGCACACTGGTTATTTACAAATGCACTCTCCATTTTAGTCCCACTTTTCTGCAAAGGCCCAAGTTAGTGATTTGACACTTCTCACCTAATCTAAAATTTCACTGAGCTGTGACAAGAAATGGTGATGAGGACAGGAGTCAGTTGCCTAACCTCCTAACCAGCAGCCAAACATGTGAACATTTCACATGACAAGCTTGGTGCATAGTGACACAGCTCTTGATGAATTCACCTGATAATGGCTGTTTGAGTGGGGAACTGAGTACAGAACTGGAAACAACAATGGCAGGTGAGAATGGTGCCAATGTGTAGCTAACCAGCTGGAAACTTTTGCTGAGAGAGACCGAACACCATGAGCTTGTCCTACCGTGTTTCTCCGAAAATAAGGCCAGGTCTTATATTAATTTTTGCTTCAAAAAATTAACTAGTGCTTATTTTTGGGGGATGTCTTACTTTTTGATTGTTCACATACAAAAATCTACTTATTCATGTACAAAATTCTACATTTATTCAATCGGGAAAGGGATATGGCCACCACACCTCATATTTCATGGCCTAGAATATGTGAAGGTTTAACACTTCCCAATCCTACCACGGGACTTCCTTTACCTCTTTTATTTTTTAATCCCAAGGTAGTGAATGTGATTACTGGCCTTCCTAGATAAGGGAGATCAGATTAGGAGTTCAAGTGTGTACACTGTATGTGTTAAAGATATCCTCAAAAACTTAAAATTGCCAAGAGTAAATGGCAGCTGCCCAAAGAAAAATTTCCCAATCCTGAAAAGCCAGCCAAAAGAGAATAGTTACAGCATGTACATCTCTTATGTTTGTGTGAAATGCAGTAGAAAACCAAAACATTAATTATCAAAGTTTGTGGGCTGGCGTAAAACTAGATTACTGGTAATGTGATATGCTTAAAACACCATGTAACAGTCTTCAGACTACATATCCTGACATGACAGTCCACAATATTTACTTGTGATAGAAGGTACGAGCCATTCCCATTCGCTGTTTCTCACCACCTGACAGTACATCCTTCCAGTCACATTCAGCTCCCCAACCTGTTCAGAATTGATAGATTTATCACCTGAATATTATATTAAATTTTAAAAGCAGGAGAGCATAAACATTCTTTAAATACAAAACAATGTATTCCCTTAGTGAATTTAAACACAGAAGACACAAACAATATGTTGCACGATTTATTGCCTGGAATATTTTGCTGCTTCTCATCAGGTGTATACTGCAAAGTTATTTATCATCTGAAGTGAATAAGTAAATAATACTTAAGCTGAAACAATTAAAACACATAGTCACAGTCAAACAATATCTGGCTCTAGCAGGGTTCATGGTTTTGGTAGTTCTTGATGCAGGGGTGATGAATCAGGCAGTCAGCCTTTCCTGCATGAGATAAAAAAACTAGGATGACATTGAGTGGGCAGCCACCCTGCCCAAAACCTACCCAAAGGGACAATATTTTTGGCACGTGTGATTCTGATCTATACACACATTTGTATCCTCGTTAGTGCTTGGCAGTTCGTGCGCTGTGGTAAGATTCTCCACAGTATAGATATTCATTTTCTTGGAAAGGTTTTCAAACTATGAAATTTAACCTTCTCAGTATCCTCCTCTTTGTGATTTTCATGGTTCCTTTGCTCTGCACTCATACATTTTTAAACTACTGACACATATAAGACAAACCTCCTTCTCTGTGAACTATGTGATCCAGGTGAACAATTTTCAAAATGTTCATCAAGTCATCATCTGTAAATTCTTTCCTCTTCATGTCTTCCTTGGAATCAGGGTAAATGACTTGGTCCCGTAGCGTTCCAATGGACATATAGGGCCTGAAATGTACAACACACCAATGACAATAAGACAAATGAGTGACCTACACTGCACTGTTTCATTAAGCAAGTTGCTATGTACATCTGACTTCGACAAGCATGTTTTCATGTTTACTTTCCCTAGCCTTTGACTGTCTCCAGTCTACCTACAAGGCAGCAGGTGTGTCTCTCTCTTCATCCGATTCCCCATCCCTTGAAGTGTCTGACATGGTAGACCCTACCTGTAGCAGTGCTACGGTTGGCTAACTCTTGGGGTCATTGGAACACACAAGACACTCTACCTCTTCAAGAGGTAGATACATCACAGGGGCTTTAACATTTCAAAGTGTCTGCTTAACATATACCAGGTGTTTGTAAAGTCTCACTATACTTTGTATGTAGAACAAATTTTAAAAAATGAAGTACATGATGTCATCAAAAAATGTGTCCCAGAGTCCATTGTGAAGCAATATGCAGTGAATTCCCAGTGATACCGCTATACCCTGTACTTGAGCATATAGTTTATAATACATTTTAAGGGCTTTTGGATTGCTGCTGTCATGTTTCAGATGTGATATTTCAGTTGTGAAACTTGTACAATAAACAGAGAAGCCAAGAAACATCAAATGGCAGTGAAAATGTGGTTTCTCTGATCCACTAACTTATCTCTGAGGTGTGTAGTACATTGATGAACACCATCCATGGTTTTCAAAACCTCACTATATTATAACCATTTTAACTCGTTATAAACGCCACCATCTATGGTCGGCAGCTCCCTCCATGTCCTCCCCGTATTACTCATGTGTCCAATTCACTTTCCCATGTATGTGGGTTCTAGTGGGAAAACTGTCTAGCTATACTCAATTTTGCTGCCTCCCTCCCTGATTATCTGATCTGTTTACTTACCTTTGAGGTATATAGAACATTGATGAAGGTGGGGGCTTGTACAGCTTGCCTCCATATACTGGCCAGAGACCATTAAGGATGCGGAACAAAGAAGACTTCCCACAGCCATTTGGACCAGTTATCAGCAGATGCATTCCAGGTTCCATCTGCAACATTTAACAAGCCACATCAGGGTCAGTTACTTTGTGTATTTTGTCATTGCTCTTTTTAATTTCTATATTTTATTTTTTCCACAAAGAAATTTGGATGCAGATTAAAAATTTTTAAAAACCAGTTATTCTTTCTTCTTCTTCTTATGCCTTTATGTCTAATAGAGGAGTGTTGGCAACCGCGCATGCCAAGGCCTTTGTAGGCCAGTTCATGGTTGGTTGGTTGTTGGCCGAATGTTTCTAGTCTGATGTAGCCAGCCTGGCACCAACCCTCTTTAGTTTCCTTGTGTGGCCTGCACAAGAGGTTACCTTTCTTTACTTCCCAGTGGTGCCCTAGTAAAATATGGACAATCTCACAGACCTGTTATTGCTCTTTATAAATGGTCCAATTCTAACACACATTCAACTTAGATTAAAAATCTTGGTCCAATTCTAGCATCTGTTCATGTTACATCAAAAATCTTCCCTATTTCTAGTACATGTTCAACTAACATCAAAAATCTTGGTCCAATTCTAGCACAGTTCAACTTAGATCAAAAGTCACGAAATAACCTTATAAATGATCTAACACAGCACATGTTCAACTTAGATCAAAATTCACAAAATAACCTTATAAATGATCTAACACAGCACATGTTCAACTTAGATCAAAAACTGCTCTATAGCTCACTCACACCACTTCTTGTCACGGAAAACTGCAGTTTAGTGATTCCTTGATAACTTACATATAAAAATACAATGAAGGAGGAGGGTTAACAATTGTGTACTTCATTCTGAGAGGAGGATAAATTAAAGATCATTGACCTACGAATATGAAAAATAGGATACAGGTGTTCGCAGAGTTCATTGCCTGACGATCGGATCGTACGGACATGGGAACCGGGGAGATCGCGTTGGGGAAAAATGAACGGAGAAAACGATCAACGAGTTAGGATGCTTTGAAGTATTCACGTACGGGGAACTCAGGGAAACAGCGTAACAATGGATGAAACGCGTAAATAGTCACTACGTGATTTTAACGCCTTTTGATGGGCACGATACGTCAAGAGACGAGTGTTGAGGTATGAACATCAAACACTAACGGAGGATGGGCCATTCGTTATAAATAGTAGAAAGTGGGGTTTCTTGATTAGTGTGTGTTCCAAACTGGACAGAGATATCTATTACTCCCAAGGGTGGAAAAGAAATTATAGTCCCGTATTGTTTAAGGCAATGGGATATTAGTGCCGATGTGCTTAATTATTAATTTCGATTCCGGGAGGATAAGTGAATATATAAGGTATTATAACCTTAGAGTAATAGTTTTAGCATAGGAAAATAGATGTGTTTGCATAGCGTTTACCATTTCTTTCTATTAGTGTATAGTTTAGACTTTGGTGAATTCATATGTCTTATGTTGGTGTTTACTTCGGAAGCCTTGTCATTACGGCTGGAGAAGGACACTTGCATAAGTAGTATTAAGTGGCAGACGCCTATCACTTGATATGTTATACTTCTCACAGGTTCCAACTCCCATCCGGATATATCAGAGAAAATAGACACATACTTCTTGTGTACAGGAAAAGCTTTGTTGATAAACTCAAGGCATTTCATTTGTGGGGAGAGCAAATACCTCAATAAACCAAGGAATAACCTAGACAAGGTCTAATACGAAATAAAACATACCTTTAAAGGAACTTTGAAAAAGAAGAAAAGAATATCCAGATAACCAAAGTAATAATGGAAAAAGAAAGATAAGTTTGCAGAAAGCAAAGCAAAATAAAACTACATACGTCTTGTACGCATAGTTAAGAAACAATAGACAAGTCAAAACATTGCTACTCATTAGAGACAATATGCAGAACTGTGGTGATGTAGTTTTTTCGGTATGGATAATTAATTTCATGAAACAAACTCGGGCGAAGTCATAGACTTACTGGAATATTATTACGTTATGGTGATCCAGTGGTGAACAGTTTTGTTTCGTTCAATAACGGATTTACCATCAGACTCAAGCATACGGAACATCCAGGGTGAGACCTGTCCTGTTTTATGTGATGTCCGGTGGTTTGGCAGAATGATTGGGCGAGATGTGATACTGCTGCTAGACATTACGAGTTCATTCTTGCACCAACAATAGAATACACTATCAACTACGCTTACACAGCCCATACAAACACCAGACATAGTTTTTATTAATAAATATTTTATTAATCGTTGAAAGGAACTGTTGTCGGAGTATGTGTTGAGGGAATAATAGAGAGAGAGAAAGGAATAGATATATGGAAGGGAAGACAGAAGGGAGGAGTGTAGACAGAAGTCAGTCAATAATCCCAAAAGATAAGCTTGAAGATGTGCTTTTGATTCCACTTTCCTCCCGGGAAAATAAGCGACACTTCTCCTCCAAGCTGCAGTCACATTCTCAAAACATCTGCCTCTCTACTAGCATCTGCTGGGAGGACTGTTGGGTACACCACTCACCACCTCTAGTTATGAACAACATCACCTATGGTTTTAAAAAACTCACCACCTCAAATTATGAACAACATCCCCTATGGTTTTAAAAACCTCACGACCCCAAGTTATGAACATCGCCAATGGTTTTCAAATATCTCACCATCTCAAGTTATGAACAACACTCCCAATGGTTTTCAAACACTCACCACCTCTAGTTATGAACAACATCCTGAATGGTTTTCAAGAATTCACCATCTCAAGTTATGAACAACATTGCCAATGGTTTTCACAAACTCACCACCTCAAGTTATAAACACCACCACCCATGATCTGCAGCTCTCTCCATGTCCTCTCCACATTTTTCATCTGTCTCTAATTCTCTTCTCCATGCACTGTTAGGTCTCCCATTACATCTGTCTCAGGGGTTCCTGAAGGAGAATTATCAAGTTCAACTATTATCAGGTCTTCTCAACACATGCCCTATCCAGTGTCAATGTCTTGTCCTTGCCTCTTGATTCTCTGCAATCAGTCTAATTTGCCCCTTCAGCTCAGCATTAGTTAATCTATCATATCATATGTCCTTCTATTCTGTACAGGCATCAGTTAATGACTGACTGACTAGTTTATCATGATTGTTTTGGTCATTCTCCCTGTTTCTGAACCACACACTGATTTTAACATTAGAGTTAAATGTTCTAAGTTTGGGACCTGTTTTAATTTCATTTGACTATCACAAGCACCTCAGAATGGCCGAATGGATAAGAGCGCTCGCTCTTAAACTTTCGCTTTGCTGATGCCGAAGTATTGGGTTCAACCCTTGCACTGGCCAGTCGGATTAAATTGTTGACTTCTTATCCTCGAGTTGGGGACGTAAATTATAAATACCTTGGAAGTCAGTGTGGGTTCGCCTGAGGGCAAAGGACATTGGTAATAAGGAAAGCCAGTCCACACGTAAAATTCAGTTCATTGCACTAAATGTAGTAGCACATGTGTGGATTATGCTTAGTTCCAAGCGAGTGAACACAACAACACAAACTTGACTTTCACACACATCTTAGTGATATGATTACAACAACAACATAAATTTGACTTTCACAAACATCTTAGTGATATGATTACAACAACAACACAAACTTGACTTTCACAAACATCTTAGTGATATGATTACAACAAGAAGCAAAAATTTGACTTTCACAAACATCTTAGTGATATGATTACAACAAGAAGAAAAATTTGACTTTCACAAACATCTTAGTGATATGATTACAACAAGAAGAAAAATTTGACTTTCACAAACATCTTAGTGATATGATTACAACAACAACACAAACTTGACTTTCACAAACATCTTAGTGATATGATTACAACAACAACACAAATTTGACTTTCACAAACATCTTAGTGATATGATTACAACAAGAAGAAAAATTTGACTTTCACAAACATCTTAGTGATATGATTACAACAACAAGAAAAATTTGACTTTCACAAACATCTTAGTGATATGATTACAACAACAACACAAACTTGACTTTCACAAACATCTTAGTGATATGATTACAACAAGAAGCAAAAATTTGACTTTCACAAACATCTTAGTGATATGATTACAACAACAACACAAATTTGACTTTCACAAACATCTTAGTGATATGATTACAACACAAACTTGACTTTCACAAACATCTTAGTGATATGATTACAACAACAACACAAATTTGACTTTCACAAACATCTTAGTGATATGATTACAACAACACAAATTTGACTTTCACAAACATCTTAGTGATATTTTTTTTTTAATTAGCATATCCTTTTACAGGACTTAGCTGTCAACAGCAGCATCTTTCAGCTGTCTGTTGATCTCTTGGCAAGATTACGCTCAGTAGTTTGCCATTGCTTTCTGAGCGGCTGGCTCGGTTATCCCGCAAGTCACCAGCGGGGGTCGAACCGCTGCCAGCTCTCGCCCGCAACGAGACTCTGCGTGATAAACGGGATTACGGAGAAAGTGTTGTAACCCCTCGGCCAGAGAGACCGGCATTACAGCTCATAAAAGATGTCATAGTTGTCAATGTCTATTACAGCCTTTGTATAAATCTTGACCTTTCTCTCAGAGATACAGCATAAGAGTGATTTCCAAGTTATTTCAAAAGTCATGTGATGTCATTCATGGTTTTGGACAGATTGTTTGAAAGTTATAACTAAACAATCATCATCAAGTGCCCTACCAACTGGCACAGTTAATTAATCTCCATTAGATTTTGGTCCTGGATGTTCTCGATCAATGCTGTTGATATTCCTCCATGTAACCATCTCAGCCAATCCAGTATCAATTCTCTCCGTCTGCCCCTGCCTCTTCTACTGCTGATCTTTCCAGTCATCATGTTTTCCAATGTCTCTCTTTTCATTACACGACTAAAAAAAGTGTCTCCTTATTATATTTGTAAATGTTTATTCATCAGCCTTTTCCAGGCACTCATTGTTATTTACTCTGGCAATCCAAATGTTTTCACATCTTATGGCTTAGAAAACACATCTCCGTTACCTCCAAAGTCTTCCTAATTTATTTGCTCGCATTTAACTGGACAACATGAAACAAAATCTGTGGTATAAGTTACAATCTCATATGGCGACCTCTGACCTGGAAGTTTTAAGAAACCACAAAAGAAATGGAAACATTATTGTAATCAAATATCAAACACTTGTGCATACCTTCAAGGATAATGACTGAACAATGATGTCACCATTAGGGGTGATGATTGGCAGGTCTTCAATGACAATGGTGGACTGTGTATCAATGACAACTCCTGAAATCAAACAAAACCAGTCCCCAATTTTTTTTTATGCAGCCAAACTAAGAAACACACGTGAAATCAATGAAAGCTATTGCAGACATGAATTCATAACATTATTAATAAAACTTAAACACAAGCAATACTCAAGGAATTCATCAAGGACAATCAAAAGTAATAAATCTTAGTTAATTATCATTTCAAAATCTTCTAATTTATTGCTAACTAACTGGGTAGTAAAGGTGACGGGTGTAACATTGATCACATCACCCCTAGAGTGCCAAGTAGTCTATAAAAATACAAGGCAAGCACCGTAAGTCCAATACACTCAGGGTCATCACATTTTGTAAACCTGAATGCACGGAGGTGGCCAAGATTTTCCTCTGCTGACGGGCAACGAATGCAGGTGTGTCCTTTATTTTGCCTTACTTTAATTGTTTAAAAAGAATTTTTTAAACTAATAAACAAACAGATGTAGAGTAAAATACAAAATAAATATAGCAAATACCTTTTAAAATAACCATAAGAAAATGGGAAAACAAAACCATAATATAGCCTTCATAAGAAACAGATGAAATAAATATATTTGGAAAAGAATTAACATAGCTATAAGTACATAAATGTGTGAAAAAATAATTTGAGACCAAAAAAATCTGAAAATAAAACAGGTTTAGTGTCAAGTATATGATTATGCTTGTACATGCATCCATGTGAAATTAAGTCTGAATACGAGTATAAAGTTTCTGTCATTCAACAATAAATTTGTCTACATGACCATCTATAAATATAATTTTGAGAAATTAATGGGGCGGTTTCCCCTTGACATCTACTTCCATATAAGAGATTTACAGGCTATAAGTATTCTCTTCATGATATCCTACTGCTGAGTCTTTCTTAATGCATGCAATGTGTACATGGAATCTGTTTTATTCATCTATGTCTAAGAAGGCTAAGCATCTGATCCACAATCCTCGGATTATGGATAAGTATAACCCCCTGACTTAACTCTTTATGTCTCCAGGCTGTTATAACTGTAACTCCTACTTAAAGCAGCTGTTTCTTAAAATACAAATGAAATTAAACCCGGGATATTTTTTTTGCCAGGGGTTGGTGCTGCATCTCGAAAACCACCATATCGTTCATGTATACATACCTTTCTGAACAAGAGGCCCAGAGATTCTTTCATGGGTGACTTTGTTGGATTTCTGCTTGGTGACCGTATGTCTCTGATATCTTCCATGCTGGACGTCTTCAAACACCTCAAACATCTGGGACACCCGTGAAGTGTATCCTGCCAACTCGGTGATCTACATGGAAATCACACAGACATCAGTTTATCAAAAGTGCAAAGTAAAGATAGAGGTATTTCCAAAGCAGATACACATATGAAATTCTAAACATCTAATGGCAATGGACATGTGGAGAAAATGCAAAGAACATCATGGACAGACAAAACAATGAATGAGGCAGTCCTTCAATAAACAGATGAAAACCGTAAATTAATTAGAGAAATTAGATGCAGACATGTCACGAGGAGAAATAAACTTTAATACAGTAACAAATGGGAACTTGATGAGGAATAAATGAAGAGGAATGATAAATACCTGTATGGCTTGGTCACATGACACAATCAGGACAAGAACACAGACTTGATGCGACAGACTGCTGATCATGTGAGATAGCAAACCATGACCTCCCTCGCTGATCAGTACAGCAGAAGATGATCATGATCATGAAACTCTAAGGTCTTCACAAAAACTACACCACCATTTTATGAGATGTGTCCGGCTTCGTTTTTTTTTTTTTAAATTACCATGTACTCTACAAACCATTGGAGGATTCAAATGAAAATCCTAAAAGTATGATAGAAGTTACAATAACCATGCCATTGTTTTGTAACCTGTCAATATTGTTCTTAAGGATGTCAAGAGTGTTAAGCACGTGACATCACAATGATGTCATAAGGACAGTTTAAAGATGGCCGCCCAACTTTTGACATGCACTAAAGAGGTGCGGAGTTCTGTTATCCGTTTGTTGATCAGTGAAGGGGTGAAACCTATAGAAATTCATCATTGAATGAAGGTCCAGTATGGTGATGCATGCCTGTCTGTCCAGTAAGTGAATGAGTGGAGTAGGAAGTTTAAAAACAGCAGTAACTTCTGTGACAGACTGTTCATGACCAGGTTAAGTTACACCAAGTAATGACCCCAGAGAATGATTTTCTACAGGAATCAAAGCACTTTACCGGCGCTGGAGGACTTGCATTGAGTGCAGTGGTGACTACATAAAAAAATGATTAATTTTTTCAGAATATATTGACCCAAAAGAAAGTAATTTAAGGTTTTAATTTGAAGTATTTAATGATACAGTGCAGAATGAATAAATACAGAGAACAACATTGCAAACCACAAACTGTTTTAATTGTGATCATGGACAGGGATTGCAGAAAATTGTGCATAGTACAGACATAGCTAAACAGATCAACTGATACATGATAGTTCTTGAAATGAAAGAATGACAGATCATAATTTTGGGGGTGGGGTGATGGTGGGGTGTGTGCGTGTGTGTGAGTGAGTGTGTGAGTGAGTGTGAATGAGTGTGAGTGAGTCAGTCAGTCAGTGAGTCAGTCAGTCAGTCAGTGTGTGCGTGTGTCACTATCAGTGTGAGTGAGTGTGTGAGTCATTGAGTCAGTCAGTGAGTAAATCAGTGAGTCAGTCAGTCAGTCTCTCTGTGTGTGTGTGTGTGCGCGTGTGTGTGCGCGTGTGTGCATGCGTGCATGTGATAAAATGGGTGGGTGGGTGTGTTTGTTTGTATTGGTATGTGTGGAAGATTGTACTACAACCAGGGATTTAGATATATTTTATAACAGAAATCAATATGGCAATAGAAAATTGAAGGTCACTTGCTGTTATTATTTTATTTATTAAAGTGATATAATATAACAAATATACATTGAATTTGCTAACGAAACGCTGCCATAACAGTGAGAATAACAATGTTGTTAAGTGCTAATGGGAATTACTACTATTGTAGGCATGTGAGACTTGCTCAATAAATAGATACATTATAAAACTACTGGTGGTAGCAGAAATGCGGTTTGTGAGAAAAGTGCAAACAGTGCAATGGAATTAGTGCATCGAGGAGCAGATGAAAACAGCAAATTTATTAGAGAAAGTAGATACAAACATTCAAGACTGTTTTAGTGAAGAAAAAATGGGGGGAACAAGTAAACATCAGACAAAGAGATACAATATGAACAAACATCAAGGTGGCTTGGCCAAATGGCAGCGAGACAAATATAAACATATGGATTTGTCCTTAGTACAGTGAATTTGATTATGTGGGGGGGAGAGAGAGAGAGAAAACTCACAACACGGACAATAATTTATTTCTGACCTCTTTATAAGAAGATATCATTCTTTCAATGGCATCGGCAGAGCTGATGAGAAGATTGCGGGCCATGGTGAAATATCTTGTTCTTTCGCTCACACCTCCATCAACATCATCTTCGACATTTGATCCTGCGAGAAAAAAAAAAGGACAAAAAATAATAGCCACAGCTTTCAAGGCAAAGTTTATTCCATTCATTAACTCTTTCAATACCAGCAGGTTTTCAGATGTTCTGGAGGCCAATAATTCCAACAACATCACATGTGTGTATTACTTTCACCTGAACATTAAAAATACCTGGCTCATAAACAGTATTGTCTCAGGAAAAAAAGAAAAGGAAAAATGACAGCCACAGCTTTCAAGGCAAAGTTTTTTTCCATTCATAAACCCTTTACCGGGCAAATCATCCGAATGCGTCTTTACCATGGAACGGGCAAACCGTCTGAATGCGTCTGAGCTACTACTAGCATTGTAAAAACTCGATCTCGTGGCTTTCAGAGATTTCCGATTATCTACTTTCAGTTTCACCGATAGCTTGACAACGTGGCCACCATTTGCAAGCGTGTACTATGAATTTGAACGGATTTTTAAAATAGTTTTTGGGGTTTTCACGCTTAGTTTTTCAAAATGCATTTCGACGATTCTTCAAGTGATAGTGGAGATTTCGCTGGGTTCAATTTAAGTGCACGAATTTGACTGAATCAGAGCTAGATATCAGTGATCAGCATTACTTTGCATTAGCAGTCGTGAGTCGGACTTTAAAGAAAGTGATTCTGATTCTGAAAATGTGTTTGTAAATTGCCAGATAAATGACTGACAATCACAAACAATATGTTGTATTTTGTAAATATCTGTGTTCATGTGTGGATTACCGGGAACATTCATGTGAGTAAAATACTCTGCATGCTTTTTACTTCATTTTGTTTTTTATTTAAGTAACATCGGTTGACTTACACTTTTTATGCGATGATTTTACTAATGTAACCCGAAATGTTACCGAACCTCAAAATTCTTCTTGCCCGTTTAGGGCTACAAAACAGACAAACGTCTGCCCTGTAAAGGGTTAAATGCTTTGGTCATACTAAATGTCATGCTGGTTTGGAAAGAACAGTGATTAAAGGTATGGTTCTTGGAAGAACAGACAGGGGTGGACCAGTTCGAAGATGTACCCAGGAGACTGAAGACATATTCGGCATGAAAATACATGGGGTAGATGAACTGGCTAAGAATCAAGAATCTTTTCAGAGTGCCACATTGAGACTGACATTCTATGGGGTGTTTGAAAAGTCTCACTAAACTTTGTATGTAGAATAAATTTGAAAACTTCTTACATCTGTTAATAATACCATTCTGTTTGGAGTGCAAAGAATTACTCCAGCAGACAACAGCCATTCGCTGCATATTGTTTTACGGTGGAATGTGGAGCAAATTTTTTTATGACATGACATCATGTACTTCACTTTTCAAATTTGCTCTACATACAAAGTGTAGTGAGACTTTACAAACACCCTGTACAAAGGACCTGCTGCACAATGAAAATAATGATATAGGTAGGATAGGCGTCTGATCCACTACCACAGAAACAGGGTGAGTACATTTTCAGGTGCCTTATTTTGTAAAAACCCCAGCATGGCTGACATCCAGCCTCCTGGGATAGAACACAACACTTATAAATACAAGCCACTTCAGTCATTTAATTACTACACACAAGAAGAAACCACTCATAATACACTGATGAAAATGACATACCATCTTCTCTTATTCCAGTGGCTGTAATAATTGGTACAGCTACCATTACCAATCCAGAGGCACTCCAGACATACTTCATGAGAAACTGCTCCAGCATGATGTACCACAACCTCTTGTAGAAAATGAGGTCCATCTGTGTCACCAGTGCCTGGTAGCATCGTGTGAGAAGAGACTTCTCAATCTGCAGGATACATATAAAGAAAGAGACCTTTCAGTGTACATGATTTATGTAAAAGACGAGACTTCTCAATCTGCAGGATACAGGATACATACAAAGAAAGAGACATTTCAGTCTACATAAAAGAATGTATCCAGAACACCAAGGACCGGGATCTGTGCAGAGATATGAATGTGTATGCCAGTTGGCAAGGCACATGATGATGATGAATTATGAAATAATGTTATAAAAGGAGGTGTGCTTCCATCAACGAAGAACTGTATTTTTCGTGGCTGATGTTTGTGTTGGCATTCTAGCAGTGGCATTATGCATAGTATACCTGTGCGGGCTGTTGGTTTGTTGAGACCCCTGTCTGTTCCACTTTTCACATGGGGCAGTGAGGAGTATTTTGTGTGATATTCATTGGCACAGGAATGGAGCATTATGGGGCAATCATTTGCCGTGAAGTTGGAACCGCAACTAACTAACTAAGCAGGTGTGCAAGTAAAACTAACTGCAGTTTTAGGTTTAATGCAGAAAAAATAAATCTGCAATTGTGTAATACTATCTGCTATTACAATGTGATTGTTAAAACATCACAAGAATTGCATTATAACTTGATCTGTCTTAGATCATGCCCTTATAAGTTTCTATAGCCAGCTCCATTCCTCAAAATCATTCCTTTCCGTAATGCACAGCAAAGCCAGGTTTCACCACTTGGTCACTGAAAGAAGTTTCATATGGACAAGACTCTGCTGCTGAAATCAAATAGAAACATATGGAATAGTAATGGGACCTACTACATTAAGTATCGATATAGCAGCAATACTTCTGTAACAGTTACAACAGGTGTCACTAAGTATGGCGAATAAGCACTAACGCCCTGGAAAGAAAGACAACAGAAAGGAAAATCACCATAACAGTATTATAATAATAATAGACTTCTTGAGTCGTATCCGACTATGGTTTGATGCGCCCTATGAGAGAAAGTCACCAGGACAGAGTCCTTTTACTGGGTTCTTTTCTTTGCTGTTTGTTAAAATAATCTTCTTTCACCCATTTTAAGATTATTTGTAAAGTATATCGCCTTATGGGAGTTGTGGTGCTCTCTCAAAAGTCAAGAGGATCTACTTCATTGCCCTGGGCTTCATTCCATATGGCTCGGTCTCTTTCCACAGGGCGACCTGCCGAAGGTGTCGCACAAAACACGAACTCCGTAGCTCCAGAAAACAACCCCTAGGAGTCTCCAAAAAAAATGAACTTGTGAACTGAAAGACGTAGCCTGGACTTGAACCCACGTTTCGGAGCGTGAGGCAGACGGCTATACCACTTCGCCGCGGAGCTGCGATACTGTAGTGGCTAGCACACTTACCTGTAAACCCAGTGATAATGTGTTAAAATCACCTGAATCAAGATTATTTTTTTAAATTGACCTAGGCTCACAGGTCGACCCAACTTTAAAATGGATACCAGGAGATGTTCTGGGAAATAAAGGCAGCTGGATGACATCACATCACCCATCAAGCACCAATTGGTCTATACAATGATGGGGCTAGCACCTTATACCCAATACTCCTCAAGGCATTGAACAAGCTCCCTTACAAATATCCCCATGTCTTACAGCCTGAAGCCATTTCCTCTCAGGAAGTTGTCTATGCACACAATTTTCATCTCACTTGCATACATCTTGGAATCATTACCCGATTCAGTGCTGAAGGTTAATATATCGCCAAATGTGACCTTCCATTTTGACAAAAAGATGATATATCGCTATACTCGAGTCATCGTGTTATTTGTTTCATTTTGCGATATCTTTTGCAATTTTAATGCTCGGTGAACATAAACTTACATTATAATACTGGTTCATTTTATTATGTACCATGTTTGGTCCAAACCTATTGTTTTGTTTGGCACTGAATCAGTTAATGCAAATATCCACTTTGTCTGTCAGTTGCCATAAAGAATATTCTTGGGAATAAATTCATCTGATGTATTGTACATGACCAAGTCATCATATTCTGTGCTATCTAAGCAATGTGTACATGGCTTAACCACTGTGTGAGAGCACTTCAGCAGATGTTATTCTGTCATTCCAGAGATGCAGAGAATAGAATGCAGATAGACGGAGCTGTGGCTGAGAAATTGCAGTGTCCACTTCAAGCTCAATGGGTACCAGACTGAATCTCAAGATAGAGCTGGGATACCATTGGTATCTAATATCACACTTTCCCTTTATCTCATTTTAAGGTGACTCGACTCCCTTGAAGGAATTGAAAGAGAAACAAAGAAGAAGAGGAAGAATGCAAATATCGTAGGTTGAGGATGTTAAGTCATTTCTCTTGTTGAGAATAGATGGTCCGGGTCTTACATAACAAGATAGAACTGATGACACAAACTGTATATACCCATGATGTATGTGCCAGCCACAAACATCTGGATTTTAGAAGCAAATATTTGTGTATGTGATAAACATAAGCAGTGGCTCTTGAGTTTCAGCAATATGCCTCCATCTGTCTGAGCTAGTTGGATGCTCTACTAAGGGGAAAAAGCCCATTCAAATATAAAACATATATCTCTTATTACCTATGGATTTACAAAATTTATGAGTGATGTAAATTAAAAATAACAAATTATAGTTATTTACCTTATGGCCGTTGTAGAATGCAATCTCCTCTGCATTTGTTATTATTCTTGAATGCATGAACCTTAAGGATCCTTTCCTGCTGGCCTCATCTGCTACAAGCTTTCCGAACTTCGGTGAGACAGAGCGCAAGATTTTGGCAGTGATCAGTATAACAACAGCCGCAATCAGAGTAGGGGCTTTAGAACTGGCACCCCGACTACTGGCAAGTCTGTACAATGTGAAAGACATAAGCGCCACATCTAATAATGGCTTCGTTAAATGCGAATACAGATGGGCCAGAGATGAAGTGAACATGGTAATGTCTTCTGTTAAACATTGATCAGCATTTGATAAACGGCTGTCCAAATTGCTCACTCGGTAGTAAGTCTGGCTGTCAAAATACTTCTCATACGCATGTTTCACAAGACGAGTGCGAAAGACTAGAGCAAGTTTACACTCCAAAAACCGAATTAAACTGTTGATAAATGTTGCTGGGACGGCCAATAGAATCCACTTGGATAATTGCACCACAAAATGAGTGACATTCCGTTGAACAATCGTCTGAACAATACTACCATCCAGTTTTGCAACATATATTGATAAAAATGTTCTTATAACTAAACTAAATGTGTGCAACACAAGAATTACAAACTCTCTGTTCCAAACTGTGGGTATAATTATTTTTATAAGGGACCGCAACTGTCTGTAAAAGTGTTTATCAACGTGTGGATTCTTTCTGTCGGGCTGCTCCTTGTTACTGTGAAGTGGTGATAAAGTTGCAGAATTTCCAATGTCGCCGCCATTTAACTTGCTATCTGCCTTGTTCTTTGACTTCTGCTGGTAAACTAACTGTGTTAAAGTTGGATAGAAGCGACGGAGGCCGTATGCAGCCACTAAACACAATGCTGCTCCAGTTGCTATCTTATTTCGCGTTAGATTTGACTTGGCGGCAGCATCCAAAAATTTACTGTTAGACATGATGAGAGCATAACAAATGATACCCCGAGTAGCAACTTCTCGTATGCAATGATAGCTTCAATTTCCGATGAAAGTTATACAGAAAGAAACCGAGTATAAAAAATAATCAGCTGAGTTCAGTTCAGTTTTTATGACTAGAATAGATCAGGATCATCATCGGTGTCGTCCGGGTATTGAATTCTCAAAAATGTTCACTGAAAAGTAAAATATGAAGAAAGCCCCTGTGGCACAAAAAGGTAGCGTGTCATTTCCTTGTTGGCTTCATCTGAGTGAAGAGAACTGAAATAGATAACACATACTATATTATAAAATAAATGCTTCGTCTAATGCCCATTCATCACCATTGTTCATCATCATTATCATCCCGACCTTCCGTTTTGCTTCTGTTTTGATCGATGACCTCACGATACCAGGATTTCTTTGCAGCTTCAAACATTGTTCATTATTTAACAACTAGCCCTATAATTATACAGGTAAAGAAGTGTGTTGATAGTCATTATAAATGTTATTATCATTAGTATTTCCGTCGTTTATCTTATGCTTAAAAATAAGTATATGTTATTATCATCAGTATTTCGGTCATTTAACTTATACTTCACAATTACCATTTGTAAATATTTGTATTACAATGAAATTAATCATATATATTAAAATCGAATTATATTACGTTAATTTCAACTTCTAACTTAGGAATATAATATGTAATTATGCGTAAAGTAAGATTTAGTAATCATAATTATTTTTAATATGCACTTTGTACACTATGTAATAATATAATCACTATGATACTGCATTTATGACTTCTCTTTTTAAAAGCTAAATCATACTAAATGTGTAGAGCTGAAGAATACGTGCATATCTATCTGAAATACAATCTGGCAACTAGGGAAAGTCGTTCGATTGTGTACCTTCAAATAGACAAAGATGGCAGCATCCACGTGTCTATTTCCACGATAAACGTTTAGTGTATGAATAGCTCACAAACAGTGTTTGGCGTCTGCTAGCTAAAGCCTAGCATGTCCTGCAATCAGTCAACCGTACACCAAGATTACAGACAATTACAGTAGCAATGAACTGGGTTGGTGGTGTTAGAAGTAGGCTCAAGGGTTCACGCCATGACAAACGAAAACTACAGAAGGTAAACATAAATTATAGCATCATCAAAGCTGGCGAGGAAAACTAAAGCAAAATATCTTGCAATTTGCAATCTCAGCTGATACATTTTTGTTTTGAAAAATTAAAAAGGCTCAAGGCAGAAACTGACGTAGGGTTGTGGAGTTTTGGGGTGATGCGTTCTATACTTTTATAAAATATCTAGACCATGACATAATGAGGCGACGTGCTTGCTCAGTTCTATTCTTCGATTTTTATTCTGCAAAAGTTTTACAATTGCCTGGTGCCCATTTGTATAAAGGTGGGTCGACCCCAGACCCGTTCCTGTAGGGAAAAAATATTCCAGCCTCTGCTAGGGACTAAACTCGGAACACTGTCTTGGTAGGCAAGCACATTACTTTGTCACCGCGTCTCCAAAAACAAATATGAATACAAAGCTTGATGAACTTACGTGTACATTAACGTTCTGCAGTGCCCATTATAAATATTATAAATAACTGCTATTACAAATAGCATTTATACAGTTCAGTTTAATCCAATGAAATCAGCATGCACATAAACACTTAAATTTTAGATTCTGTAGTCTATCATTGCCATGGCGAAGGTAGCCTTTTGCAAGATGAAAAACATACTGACCAATAAAGAGATATCATTTGAAACGAGAAAAAGAGTGTTGAAGTGCTACATAGAAGCTGTACTTTTATATGGATGTGAGGCGTGGACAATGAGCAGACAAGCTGAAAAACAGCTGATGGCTGTGGAGATGTGGTTTCTGAGGGAAATACAAAGAATGCCATGGACAGATAGAAAACGCAATGAACAAGTCCTTCAAAAAACAAATGAAGATCGTACACTGATTAGAGACATTAGATGTAGACAGTCAGAATTGTTTGGGCATGTTATGAGAAGAAATGAATTGGTGAACTTGGTGATAACTGGCAAGATCGAAGGAAACAGACCAAGGGGAAGACCAAGAATTAAATACCTGGATGAATTGGCCTCGTGGCATGGTCGAGACAGAAACACGGAGCTGATCCACGACTCTGGTGATCGAGTGAGATGACAGAACATAACCGCCCACGCTTATCGGCATGGCACATAATGAATGAGTCTATCATATCTACAAAACCAATCCAATGTATAGAGCACAACAACAAAAACGGCGGAGAGCTTTGGTAATCAAGGAGATGCAGAGGCCGTTTAGAACTAGTTCTTATCTAAAATAACCGAATATCATGGACTAAAGCGACATCTTCAATAATGTTGTTGTTGTAAGAATTCGCGATTCGCGTTGTTGAAACTTAAACGACATAAAGAATTTGGAGAGTAGTGATGACTGTGTTTCCGTCCTGGCTGGCAAGCAACATACTCGCTTCAATCCTGCACGCGAGATCTTCAAGCGTGCGTGAATGACTTGGGTACTGAAATGTGTTAACACGTTTCTCCTCTCTTGGACATGTAATAACAGATGATGGTAGACACAGAAATCAAACAATCAATAGGATTGACCAAAAATGTTTTCAACATCTTGAAATCAGTATTAACAGCTACAGAAATTAACAACGCATTAAAATGTGAATTGTCAAATGTTATGTATATTCAATACTACTACAGAATATGGCGCGGAAGCCTGGACAATGAACAAGCAATAAGACAGTCGAATAGAGGCCCCGGAGATGTGGATAACAGAAGAATATGTCGTATTTCATGGAAACAGAAACAATCAAATACAGAGGTTCTATAAAAGCTGGAAATTAATAGAGAGTTGATGAAAGAAATACAAAAGAGGCAAGTGAAATATTTCGGCCACGTTAAAAGACATAACAATCTTATAAAACCGTACTTACTAAAGGGTAAGGTTGAAGGCAAGCGAGCAAGAGGTAGACAGCGATACAAGTGGGAAGATAACATCAAGAGATTGACAACAGCAGTCTGATGGCATGTTGCGATCAAGGCGAGAAACAGACAGTTTAGGAGATTCATTGCATCCAACCTTCATTGTGGATACGGCGCCGGTTGACTGAATGTGTACCATTATCGTAGAGGGTTTACTGTGACTCTTTTGTTTTCTGTCTCGAAGGGTGCAAGTTGCTTGTCTTTGGTGGACTTCATGACAGGGAAACCGTGAACCTCGGAGACGTGAAGTGACATTACATTTTAAACGTCATTTGTCATCTAGTGTGACATTGAATGACGTTGTGTCTCATTATTTTTCCTTGAGAAATCAGCGAGAATCACCAGTGAGCAGATCACTGGACCTGGCAAGACATTGTCATATGCCGATGATGTTTTAGTGTATCGTCAGGGTAAGGATAGAGAGCAGGTTGCTGTGGAACTACAAACCGAACTCAAACGCATAAGTACTTGGTGTGATGAAGCTGGGGCAATGGTCAACCCAACAAAGGCAACAGTGGCTTGGTTCTCGTTGAACAATCATATTGTCAACACTCCAACACCAACTGTAATGCTGTGTTCAGAGACGGTGGAAAGAACGCAGGCAATGAATTACTTGGGGATACGGTTTCTTCTTCTTCTGCGTTCATCCGGAGTTTTTTTTTCGGATGTGATTGCGTTGTGCCTGTTTACAGCAGAGCTGTGTTCTTGCGCCGTTAGGCCGACACGGGGATACGGTTTGATCGAAGCCTTGCTTGTAATGAGCACATAGACCAGGTGATAACAAAGGCCAAGCTGGGTTTGGCTGCGATGCGGGTGATGGCGGCAGCAAACTGTGAGCAGCGCCATCTATGTCTTCTGTACGAGGGGCTGGTCATGTCTGTTTTGGAGTATGCAATGGCAATCCTGACTCTCAGCCGCAAGCAGATAGAAAGGATGGAAATGATACAGAATGAAGCTATGCGCATTATTCTTGGATGTACAGGAGATACAGCATGCAGGGCGATGCGCTACCTTCTTGATTTTCCAACCATTGAAGAGAGAATACAAGTTTTCAGGGCACGCGCCTACCTCAGAGTTAACGCAAACACACAACATCCACTGCATAGTGAAATTATGAAGGTGAAGGGCAGCAGGTTAAAAAGTGGACGGTCGTGGATGGGTCAAGCCGAAGACATTCTTCAACAGGTGTGTTCACTTGAGGACATAGAACCTGGCGAGGAGTGGGTGAAGTGCCAACAGATTTCTGCACATCCTTTTCAGTTTGCATCCAACTAGATAGAAAATGCAGACAAGAAAATCCGGCTGCTGTGGAGGCTGAAGTACAAGCGTTGATTTTTGAGAATTCGCTAGACGGTGATGCGGTCATCTACACAGAGTCAGATAGGTCGGTCGTCCGACATGTGAGAAGCTCATGGGCCTTTACAGCTCGGGCCGGAGGGAGAATTGTGAAGGAGGACTCTGGTGCTTTCACTGAAACCACAAGTAGCCTGACTATGGAAGTCATGGCAGTAAGTAAAGCAATAATATGGCTCGAGACACAGACATTCACTAGGGCATGTTTCCTTAGCGACTCAATGAACATGATCAAGAGGATAGAGGAGGGGTCGATCCGAAGAGAATGGTTGCTGCCTCTGGAGCGGTCTCGGCTGACAAAGATTAGTTTCATCTTCGTGCCAGGGCATGCGGGAGTCCAAGGAAATGAGTCGGGCTAACAAGCTCGCAGGTGAGACTACTGTGGAGGGCGGACGCGCCATGGACCAGGCTGACATTCTGAATGCTCTACGAGAAGTAAGACTTTTGCGAGAACCAAGTGATGACTGTGAATCTACAACCATGGCCAGACTGTGAGAACAGCAAATTAAAAGAGGGTTGGCCAAACAAGAACAATGCGCAGGAAGCCAAAGAAGATTGATAAACCAACACAGAACTGATGTCGTTAGCCGCTACACGCTGCGGGATTTGCTGAGGAGGGGATCCGAGCACTTATGGACTGAATGGTTCGATGTGCAATGAGGATGATCTGTCCGACTAACTAACTAACTAACTAACTTTTCCTTGACTGAGAAACAGATGCATAGCTTTTCCAGACAACTTTGGTTATCAGTAAACCAAACTTCCTTAGTCGCCTTTTACGACACACTTAGTAGGTTAAGGTGTTATAAATTTGTGTTTCCCCTGTGGGCCCCGGTAATACACATACGTTCCACGGGATAGATAGAAATGGAAACACATTGTTCTTGCAACAAAGAGTCTTACAGGCTTGGTAAGTTGAAGAAGACTATTTAAGGATAATACAACACGTCAGCAAATCTATAATAATAGTATATGGATATGGAACTCTTGTCTTCGTAGTTTCCATTCGTTTCCGTTATTTGATCGGCTGGAAATACTAGGTATTTTTCTGCCTGTTGATTTAATATAATGTATTTGTTGTTTATTCACAATTTTCTGTTTAATTTTTTTTTTTTTTTATTTTGCTACTATTGGGTGTATCATTATGTATGTTCGTAATGTAATAGTATTTAAGGTCGTATTTCTGTAAGTGTATTAAGATTTATTTCCCGAGCTTTATAAGTAGCCCAGGATGATCACATGTCCTTTGCAAAAACGTTGCAATTACTCGCCAGCCCCTACTGGTAGTTTGTGCTTTGTCACAAGGTTATTGACATATAGAAGTGGCTGTGGTTGTGTCTAGTGGTATGTCTGTATGCACGCTCTGCAGGCTTACTTATGCACAGCTATATACACTGGATAACCCAGTTTTCGCGCACATACTTTTAGTAATGACACAGATACGTGATGAAGAAAATATGACAGCATGTCCATAAGTATTCTCAGCACAGGTATATCAACACCAACAAGCGGCCTGGTGATATAACTTAATTGCCTCGGACTATATCCCGTGTCCGAACTCACTGACTGCCTTGCTGAGATTCCTTCTTCAGCCCGAACTCCGAATAACTCGCTAGTTTCCCTGAACGTAGCCCAACAACTACTGCCGCTGAAAGCCTGGCTAAGTCTCCAATACTTAGCCTCAGAATCAGCTGTCCCCGTTAAGTCTCCCTGACTTAACTCCAACTCCACGATCGGGCTAAGTTCCCTCCCTTAGCCCCAGAATTCAACTCACTCAAAGCCCTAACTCCACCACAACTCAACTCCCCTCTCATTTGCCCAGACTTCTCTTTTATTCACTCCTCCCGGGGCCTCCCAAGAAACACCATTTAACCCCTTTTAACCCCATTCTAAATTCCTCCAACATTACATTTATTGACTTCCTTTGTCCCTTAGTCTACTATCATGTTTTTGCTTCTCATTAGAGATTTCCTCTTGACCCGTACGTGTTCTAACAATCACGGTATTGGGTTCAGCCATTGTCTTGTGATTTTCTTACTCCACCTTTCTGACCTAACATCTGTCTCGTTCTTATCTGACCCCTGTAACCTCGGTTGTATTATAAGATTCTTAGCTAATACATTCACCCCACTTAGGCGTAAAACGCGCACGTTACATGCTTTACTAGGAAAATTTACGTTCAGAAGTTTGCCATTGCTTTCTGACGGAGAAGTCAATATTTAAGTCCAGCTGACCGGTGTGTGAAATGAAACCCTCTACCGCGGCCATCGGAGAAACTAAGCATTAGCGAGTTAGACATCACATATCTGCCATTTCTTTTTTTTTCCCACTAGGTTAACACAAACCCGAGCATGCACTTTTCTATTTGCGCACTTTGTGTCTCTGTCCGCCTCCGCCATCCCCTCTTTCAATTTCTAATGTTAATTAGTTTCCGATTTAGCCTATTGAATTATTGGTTAAAACAAGTTTTAAAAAAAAATACATTACCCAGATGTACTTTGAAAGAAAGCAGCAAGAAAGGACGAGTTCTGTGGCCGCGAGTAGACAGCCTAGCGAAGGAATAACTTCACATCGGCGGAAGAAACCCAAGGTCAGCCAAGATGTGCTGGCTTTCAGGATGCAAAGTGAAATACATTCCAAACATGGTAAGGTTGTGCACTTTAACATTGTTTTATTATATTCGTTAATCAGATCTATTTAAATCTCTGTACGAAAAACACACACACGGGCGCGCGCGCGCACACACACACACACACACACACACACGAACACACAGAGAGTCGTATACTATCTTATTGTTTGAAAAGTTAGTTGCATGTTTCCCATTGCAACATACGCATGTGAGACCTGGACACTCACTAAGCAAGCTGACCAGCGCATAGGTGCTTTTGAATATAACTGGTATATACGGGTTCTAAGAATATCTTGGATACAGAAAAGAACAAATGCATCCATGCGACAAAAGCTGAATATTGAAGATGGGTGGCTACTAAAGACGATAAAACAAAGAAAAAATGAAATATTTTAGCCACTTGAAATGTCATGAAAATTTGGAGAGAACAAAAATGGAGGGGTATATGTACGGGAAGAGAGGAAGAGGAAGGCCAAAGAGAAGATGGGTGCAGGATGTGGTAGATGATCTCCAGTTTTATGGGTATATCGGACGCGGGGCATCTTGCTTATGACCGAGAAGTTTTCCGAACGGATGTTATGGGAACCAGGTTTTGCAAGGGACATGCTACTGAATGAATGAATGAGTTGCATATGCTTATCTGAATGAACGGTATCGATTTCAAAAGACGACAAATTAATAACTGAAAGTAACAGCGCAATCAATAAAAGTAAATTACCTTGTATACACATAATCAGGAAAATGTATATCACCTCCTACAGACGTATAGATACAGACTTCATATGTGTGATCTAGAGACCATCAATCGTGAAACAGAGTGGGTTGAAGTACCGGTAGATAGGACTGGCACAATGTAATAGTAACACTGGGTCGTGAGTGCAGAGAGTGGGCAGCGGGCCGCACAGAGTTTGAGGTGAACAACTGATCAGAGTAATACACATCAAGGTGACATAGTGATCTATACCGATGGGTCAGTGGTGAGAAACAGACGGAGTGGTTGGGGTTTCATTGCGAAGGCTAATGGACGATTCTTGAAAAAGGAGAGTATGCATATGAGGTTACGACCTCGAGCATGAGAATGGAGGTGGAAGCAGTCACATCGGCTTTCCGTTCGTTAGAAAACCATTGGTTTTTTTATTCTATTCGTTATTCAGATCTATTTAAATCTCTGTACGCAAAACACACACATGGGCGCGCAGACACACACACGAACACACAGAGAGTCTTATACTATATTATTGTTAACCAATGTTAATCAATAAATCAATCATGTGCCATGCCGGAAAGCGTGGGCGGTCATGACTCGCCATTTCACTCTATCACCAAAGTCGTGGATCAGCTCCAGATATTTTCCTCTCGGTCTTCCTCTTGGTCTGCTCCCCTCGACATGTATTATATATCAAATTAAAGGGGCCGCTTGATAAAAACTACTGCATATAAATCCATGGCAGATACGGGAAGCTGTTTAACACGATTAATCATCCCATGGCATTTAATCAGTTTTTAAAAAAAAAAGATGTTTCATATCCTTTGCAGGACGTTGCGATCAACCGCGAGTTAATATTCAAGGCAATCTTATGTTCAGTAATTTGTCACTGCTTTCTGAACGAGAAGTCAACGTTTTAAGTTGAACCACGTACCCCGCCTTCAGCGCGCAGAAACATTTTAATTACGAATTAAAATTAAGAGCGATCGTGTCTTACTTTTACTCTTTTTAATTGTAAGGTGCAGAAATGTAAAAGACCACCACTCCTCTGTTTTGTTTCACGCCAGGAGGCATATACTGGCGGGTGTGCTAGCGTGGTTGATAGTGAACTGCGATGATAATGTGATTAGCACAGTGGGACGCGGGTTCGACGCCTGGGCTCGTCGCTTGTCAGAGTGAGAGAAAGATTGGCTACCTACACCTCCTTGCTCTCAGGCCTATAAATGTCTTGTCGCTATCACGTGACAGACCCATAACGAGAAACTGCTTCGAGACAAAAATGGGTCATGTTGGGTAAATGGTGCTGGCCCCATATTTTAGACCCATCTCCACTCGATGCGTGACGTAATCAATATCACACCGATGGTGGAGAACAAGTGATAACAAATAAAAGCTGTGAGCGCAACAGTGATGTTTTCAAAATGGTATTGTATATACGAATGGGGAAAATATCATGGCAAGAGAAAAATATGAACATAGGAGTATTGCGAAACTGGGATTGAAGGAAGCATTACTGAATGAGTTCAAGATAAGACAATTAAAGTACGAGGACCTTTTGAGTAGACACGGCGCCTTGTTAAAGGGTGTACTGGAGGGGAAAGTGGAGGGCAAGCGAGGAAGAGTAAGACAACGCTACTTGTTGGAGGGAAACTTCAAGGGGTGGGCTGAACTAAATCGATATGAGTGTACAGTGAACACGCAGAGCAGAGAATGTTGGAGACTGATTACACCCGCGCTACACTGCAGAGATGGCATCTGATTATGTACGTATGTTTAATGTGTGTATGTACGTTTGTAAGAATAGATGTGTGAATGGACGAATGGGTAAATGAATGGATGAGTAGATGGATGGGTGGATGAACGTGTGTGTGGGCGGGCGCATAGATGGCTAGTTAAGTGAATTGATTCGATTATGTATTCTGCATTACTTTGTGTAATAAGTTAAAGACTATGCGGAAATTAACATATCTACTCGGTTAATTCTCTTCATAGATGTCAGTACAGGCTGCAACTACCGAGTGGTCAACCTTGGCCGCACTAGGTCACTTCCTCCAGCCAAGAACGGTTAGTATATAGCTACGTTACTAACGAACAACGTGATGGTTTCTGAGCTTGAAGAGCTCTGTAACACAGTTCCCGTTCAGATTTTTTTTTTAAACAGGGTCCTGAAGACAGTCATTACACCAACCTCACTGAAAAGGACCTAAACGTCAATGCATTCGTCATTAGACTAAGGTCACAACTCTTTGAATATCAGAATGAATGTTTCACAGCAAATGCCCAAAAGAGAGATTAATCACTAAGAGAAAATCACGAAGACATTAAAAAGAGGCTAAACATCAATCAATAAATCAATCAATCAGGTGCCGTCTCCGCAATGAAGGTTGGCTGCAATGGATCTCCAACACTGTCTGTCTCTCGCCCTGACTTACATTCTGTCAGGCTGATGTTCGTTCATCTCTTGATGTTATCTTCCCACTTGTATCGTTGTCTACCTCTTGCTCGCTTGCCCTCAACCTTGCCCTCCAGTATGGTTTTTATAATAGTATCATGTCTTTTAAACGTGCCGAAATATTTCACTTGCCTCCTCTTTATTTATTTCATCAACTCTCTCTTCATTCCCAGTTTTTCTAGAACCTCTGCATTTGATTGTTTTTGTTTCCATGAAATACGACATATTCGTCTGTATATCCACATCTCCAGGGTCTCTGTGCGACTTTCTAGTTGCTTGTTCAATGTCCAGGCTTCCGCGCGTTGAATATACATAGCATTTGACAATTCTCATTGTTAATGCGATGTTAATCTTTTTAGATGTTAACACTGATTTCATGCTGTTGAAAGCATTTTTGGTCATTCAATCAATCAATCATGTTTTTGATTTCTATTTCACTTCTACCATCATCCGTTATTATATGTTCAAGATAGGAAAAACTTGTTACTTGTTCTAGTATCTCCCGTTTACTGTGATTTTCATTGATGACCTTTCCTTTCCATTGCTAAACATCATAGTTTTTATTTTTTTGATGTTCCATGCAACGGGTTTGGGAAGACTGATAAAACGATGGGATAAGTGCATCAATGTTGGTGGAAATTATGTTGAGAAATAAAGGAACAATGTATGTATAAAACTAAACTGGTTTCAAGTTGATATCTTATTTAGTTATCTTCCTACAGCCATTTTCTTTCCAATCGTCTATGTTGTAATAACCAATGAACATATGGAAGATTGCTTGGTCAAGTAAAGACACATAATTTTTGCGTGCGGGTCCTGGGGAAACGAACGAGCAGATACCCTTGCAGGCATGGCTGCCGTGAGGAGTGTCCGAAAAATCAAATGACTTAACGGGTGAATGTGATTCTGTAACTTTGACCAGACTGCAAGAACATCAAGTCAAATAAGGTCAAGACAGACTGGAACGCCGAGCGGGAAGCCACAGAAGAATAGTCAACCAACACAAAACTGTGTTGTCAGCCGCAACACGCTGAGGAAGATATTCAGGAAAACATCTGACCACGTATGAACTAAAAATTCGAAGTGCAATGAGGATAATCTGTTGACTAACTAACTAACTTTTAAGTAAATAATTATAAACATTATTCAGAAAAATAATTTCAGGCAATAAATGTTAACGTGAAATGTGAATACTTACTTATAGTTTTGCCAACGAAAGATACAATAGCACCGGCTTTGTATAGCCAAGTTACATAACAGACCGTTTTAATAATGCAGAGGGTAAAGTTTAATAGGTCACAGCAAAATATATTGATAGTGACTATGTACGCAGATTATTCGCGATTTTAGCAATGGTTTCCAAATATGGGAGTGCATGGACACTTGAGAGCAGTGGTTTACAAAATATGGGGTGCATAGAGACCTTAGAATAGTGCTTCTCAAAACTGAGGTGCTCCGACAACTTTGAACAGTAGTTCTTAAATATGAAGTGTGCGGGTGAACAGTGCTTCTCAAATATAAAGTGTTCGGACAATTTGAACAGGGCTTCTCAAATATGGGATATACGGACACCTTAGAACAGTGCTTCCAAAACATAAGGCCAGAGACACCTTATAAAAGTGGTTCCCAATTGTATGTTGCGTGGATTCCTTAAAACTTAAAATTTGGATTACATTGACTCCTTAGTTGTCAAACACAGAATGCATGGTTACGCTAGAACATACGTTCAGGCACAGGTTGAACTGACATCTGGGAATAGTAGTTCACAAACACAAGTCGCTGTACCCCCATAGAATATTACTTCTCACATATGATACAGCATTGAATATTGCTTCCCAAAATATGGTTCATAGACACCAAATAACACAGGTTCCCTCTCTGTAAGGCAGCTTATAGAGATTAAAGGTGGATGTTTGACCATTGTGTCGGCTCTGTGGCGAAGGGGTTGCTACTGCAATTCGTAATCTCTCATACCGCGTTGGAAACACAGCTGCGGGCGATTTGGAAGCAGACATACTTGCGTTAGTTTTCATACAATGGTATGAGTGCCGGTTGTTCAGATATCAATGGCAAACTATTGAACGTAAACTTGCCAAGAAATCGCAAGCAGCTAAACGTGCTGGGGTTGGCTGCAACGTCTTGTAAAGTATATGCAGGTAACTTTTTTAACCATTGTGCCACTGTTATCTTCTGAGTATTACTGTTTGTTTCCTTCCTTGTTTGTCAACTTGCTATAGAAATCTCTGATTGTATGCCAACCAATTTAAGAGTGAAACAGACCCATAGACAAATATTAACAGTAGCAGCTGTTACCAACGCATTATTAGTTGTAGTAGCTGTAACAGTAACAGTAGTAGTAGTAGTAGTAGTATTAGTAGTAGTAGTAGTAGTAGTAGTAGTAGTAGTAGTAGTAGTAGCGTTGGTGGAAGCGGCTGCTATAGTTTTAGAAGTAATGCCCACAGGAATAGCGATGTGTTGAGTTAAGTTCACTGAGATCACTATCATATGTTATCTGGACGTGGCATCTACGAAGCACAGAGCATTGAAAACCATTAGTGTGATGACAGTTGCATTTTGGACAGTCATCATTCAACGCTGAGCATGACCGCATTTTTAAGGTCTTTATCTCAGTTGTATCTTCTGTCTCTGCTCGCAATATTACATTCAAGTCACACTATGTGACAATCAAAAGTGAAAGTTAGCTGCATGTCCTTTACGGGACGTTGCAATCAAGCCCAGCATTTATTGGCTGTTTGTGATTTACTGGACAATTGTAGTGCAGTAGTTGTGACAATGAAACAAGAAGTAAATGTAGTCGCATATTTCTTCTTCTTTAACCTTCAGACATCAATATGAATAAATGCAAAGAAAACAGCAGTCAACGTACATCCCCATAGAGTGTTCTTAAATGGATCTGATGAAGGTTTGTTGTTTAGTCCCATCAAAACATTGCGTCGAATAAAGGCAGATATACCACAGTAGGAAATTAAAGAGTTGTGTTTTGACTAACAATGAAACGTAGGATTCTTTTGTTCGCTTGGAATCAGCTTATGTCTTCGAAACGATATTGAATATGCCTTTAGTGAATGTAAACACAGAAGCCGCAAACAATAGCTTGCACGATTTATTCCCTGACATAATTTCGCCGTGTCGCGTCAGGTTACGAAGCTGGGTCTACGCAGCAGTTGAAATAAATAAGTAACAACCAGTCAAACCTCGAAATTGTTCACAAAAATTATCATTCACATCTTCTAACTTGCCATTATAACAGCCAGTCAAACCTCGTAACTGTTCACAAGAACTACCAGTTAAATCTTCTAACTTCCTATAATAACAGCCAGTCAAACCTCGTAACTGTTCACAAGAACTACCAGTCAAACCTTCTAACTTGACATAATAACAGCTGGTCAAACCACGTAACCGTTGACAAAAAACTACCAGTCAAACCTTCTAACTTGATATAATAACAGCCAGTCAAACCACTGATCTGATCTAGGATCAGAGGTAAATAGCAAATTATCCCTCGATCAGGAAATCAACATCAGGATTGGCAAGGCAGCAACAACAATGAACATGTTAGCACAAAGAGTCTGGGAGAACAGGAAGCTTACTGCCAAAACAAAAGTCCTCGTCTACCAAGCCTGTGTCCTTAGTACTCTTCTTTATGGCAGTGAAACCTGGACAACTTACTCACGCCAAGAGAAACGTTTAAACAGCTTTCATATGCGGTTGGTATTAAGTGGCAAGACAAAATCACAAATACTGAAGTATTGGAAAGATCAGGTTGTGTGACGGTGTATTCCATGCTCAGTCTTCGTAGACTTAGATGGCTAGGACACGTTAGGAGGATGGATGATGGTAGAATACCAAAGGACATCTTTTTTGATGAATTACAGACGGGTAGGAGATCTCAGGGTCGGCCTCTACTACGATACAAAGATGTGTGTAAGCGGGACATGATTGATACAGGCATTGATAATGCACAATGGGAGCACGTCGCCGCTGAACGTGCTGCATGGAGGGCAACTATCAGAAATGGAATAAAGACAAAGGAGAAAATGATTGCAGATAAAGCACACACAGAGCGTGAGAGACGTAAGATGGTGCAAAATGGTGGAAATGACCATGTTTTCACATGCACCTACTGTGGGCAAACATTTGCAGCAAGAATTGGCCTTACCAGCCACACTCGCCACCGCCATGGATCGTAGTTATTGCCATATGACAGTTATTAAGCCTTTTTGAAGCACAATGTACCAAACTATCGTCTGTCAAGACGGAAAGGTGCCAATGAGTCAAACCACGTAACTGTTGACAAAAACTACGAGTCAAACCTTCTAACTTGCCATTATAACAACCAGCCACAGATGCCGGCAGGTTCCAATTAAGATTAGTTGCATGACCTTTACAGGACGTTGTACCAATCCAAGCATTTATTTAGTTTATTTTTTTTTGGGGGGGGGGGGGGGGGGGGTGCGCGCCGCGGTTTGTGAATTTCTTGATAATTCTACTTTTAGTAGTTTGTCATTTGCTTTACGAACGACCGACGATAATACCATTGTGAAAATCAATGCTAACCGGTCTGCTTCCAAATTGCCTGTTGATGATTTCTAATCCGATATGCAGGATTATGAAACTGCACTCACTGCCACAAAGCCACAGACGTCCGCAGGTTCCACCTAATTATTCATATATGTGCCAGTTTTCCTGTTGTCTAACGTGTCTCTGGATATCTAAATATTTTCTTTGTATCCCAGTCAATAGTCACTAGATGTGTTAAGAATGTGAGGAGGGGGTGTTGTTTTGTTGGTTTGGGGGGAGGGGGGGGGGGAATACCCAGGTGGCATTATAACTGATGTACATTGTATAGATGAGCTGTACAAGCCGGTAAGAAGGAATTGTGTGTGTGTGTGGGGGGGGGGGGGTATTCAGACACGCCTGAATCCTATCAACGTGATGAGTTAATCAACTTAGTGGTATTGATCAGGGCAGTGAATAGAGGGGGATATTTATATTATAGAAGATACAGACGTAATGCTGGTGGTGGAGATAGTGGCTGTAATGTTAGCAGTACTTTAGTGGTGGTAGTAGTAGTTTTATACTCAGTTAGTCAGCTAGTCGGTTAATTAGTTAGCTTTGTTAGTTAGCTAGCAAGCTAGTTGGTTGGATGGTTGGTGGTGGTGGTTGATTGGTTGGTTGGTTGGTTGGTTGGTTGGTTTGGTTGAGTGAGTTGAGCTGAGTTGAGTGAATTGATTAGGAACCGGCATCACTGCACTCAGGACATTCCAATATGCGCTCCGTCCCCTCGTTCAACAGCCAGCGAAGAATCATACTACTAATCATTACCACCGCTATATGATTGAAAGTAGTTGTAGTGGTGGTAGTAGTAGTTTATACTCAGTTAGTCAGCTAGTCGGTTAATTAGTTAGCTTGTTAGTTAGCTAGCAAGCTAGTTGGTTGGATGGTTGGTTGGTTGGTTGGTTGATTGGTTGGTTGGTTGGTTTGGTTGAGTTGAGTTGAGCTGAGTTGAGTTGAATTGATTTAGGAACCGGCATCACTGCACTCAGGACATTCCAATATGCGCTCCGTCCCCTCGTTCAACAGCCAGCGAAGAATCATACTACTAATCATTACCACCGCTATATGATTGAAAGTTCTCCTGTTGGTTGGTTGCTTGGTTGGTTGGTTGGTTGGTTGGTTGGTGGTTGCATCAGCACTGTACTAACATGTACTGCGAAGACAGAATTAACATAAATATTCGCAAAAAGTAACTGAAATGAGAAGACTGAAGACAGGTAACTACTATTAAACAAACAACGAATGGGCAAAGAACTAAAAAAGAGGATTCAAAGACATGACTGTCGGGCCGGTAGACAGCTGTGTCGGCCACTGCGCTACAGATGCTCCCTGGATGAACTACGTTTCTCCTCTGTCTGTCATCATCCAACGGTGCATAGGACCTCTACCAACTTTATAGACTTGTTCGTGGTTGAATTTTGCAGCTAAAGTTTTCTCACGTGATGATTTAGCTAGTCTCGCGCCAACCTTCCCCAACCTTAATTGCCTCCTACGACATGTATGGCGAAAACAATGTTAACTATTCTTTACTTACCTTATAAGCCCCAGTAACACACGAGTGAACAAAGATATTAACACAAATAAAACAATGGATAAATGGACAGTCACACTCTTACGTGATCGTGGTCAGTGTGTCCTTTCAATACGATCATTCCGTATTGCGCTTTCAGCGGTTGTGTAATTTGAGCATTTTAATTAACCGACAATAGCTTCCAAGCTGGTGTTTGTATTTACGATTGTGTTGTGATAATTCTCATCGATTGTTCCAGGTGCTAATGTGACGAGGTGCAGACGTGTTGACAGCGTGTTCCTGCCGCTATCACCAATGGAAATGCCGTCTGCTTTGGATCTGTCTTACTCGCCCAATGGGTAGGAGTTTCATTTTGACTCTTAGTTTTAAATGGCCTACACGTGTGAAAAGTCGATTCTGATTCTTTTGTAGTGTTTCCTTCTTCCTGTCGTTTTATTAAATGTTTACTTCCAGTCCATGACTTGGGGACGTTAATTATATGTGTCTCGGAAGTCCGAGTGGGTTCGGCTGATGGCGGAGGGACACTGGTACGGTAACTGAGAAAGCTAGCCTATGTGCAAACATCAGCCCTGTGCACTCCCTAGTTATAATAGCAGAAGCACGTGTGTGTACTACACTTGAGTTCAAGGAGCGAACGAGGAAAACAAATGTTAAATAATTTCGTTTTCTGTGATAACATCCTTTACATACACACACACATGCGTACAGACAGAATGAGAGGGGGTTGAGAGGGAGGGAGAGAGAGAGCGAAATAATTTTATTTTTAAAGGTAAGAATTGGGTACGCAGGCTCTCTGTCTCTTCTTATCTCTCTACTGTAATATATTATTTCATTCACACATGAGAGAGAGAGAGAGAGAGAGAGAGGGGGGGGGGGGAGAGAGAAATAATTTTATTTTTAAAGGGTTAAGAATAGGGGACGCAGGCCCGTCTAACATTCTGCTCTTCCTTTCTCTCTACTGTAATATATTAGTTCATTCTCAAATGAGAGAGAGAGGGGAGGGGAGAGAGAGAAAGTTAGACAGACAGAGAGGGGGAGAGAAACCGCGGTAGTCTATACTATTTGGTCATGCGTCGAAGTACACTTGCTCCTGCAGCGAGGCGCTGTTGTTATTTGGAGGTTACAGGTTCGAATCCCGATGTGGCAACAACAGCTTTCAATGCCTATGTTGTCTGGTGTCTGCTCTGATATCTACTTCCTTCTGCTGCTTCTATGAGCACCCACTCAGTACTTGTGAATTGTTTATGAGCTGTATTGGTAATGTACTTGCTTACCTAGACAGTGGTCGGGGGTTCAATTGCCGCCAATAATGGGATTCTTGATTTTCTTAACTGCACGTCTCTGAGGTCGACCCAGTCGGATAACATAGGAGAAAGATACAGATAACACACACTGCCCGTGGAGGTGTGAAATGTTGGTGCCTTCACATATTCTAAAGCATGATATATTATATGAGGTGGGTGGCCAGATCCCTTCCTCGTCACATATTCTAAACCAGTGGTTCTCAACCTTTCTTAGCCCAAGCACCCCTTTACCATATGTTCAGAACGTCATTACGCCCCCCCCCCCTCCCTTTTCATATTTCCTCCCTGTAAATCCCCCCACCCCCCATAAATCCCCCCCGCCCCTACACAGTATGCATAAAAATTGAAGCTAAATTTAATAACACATACTAGAACAAGTCTGGACGTCTACATAAAACGTGATGTGCGCGTCTAACTTACGTTATAAAACGAATCTCAAAAGGGCGAGAAGTACAGAACCGTAAAGTTTCGAAAGTAAAACGATATCAAGTAATCGGTTCTTGTATTAACACAATCTTGAAATAATCTTAATTCCCCCCCCCCCCGGAAACCCTAAAATTCGCCCCTGGGTGGGGAGGGGGGGGAACTGTTCTACACAATGATATATGAGGCGCGTGGCCAGATCCCTTCCTCGTCACATATTCTAAACCAGTGGTTCTCAACCTTTTTTGGCCCGTGCCCCCTTTCACCATATTTTCAGAACGTCATTCCCCCCTTTCATATTTCCTACCTAAAAATCCCGCACCCGCCCCTACACAGTATACGTAATAATGGAAGCTAAATTTAATAGCACATGCTAAAACAAGTCTAGACGTCCACATAAAACCTGATTTGTGGGTCTACTTACTTTATAAATTGAAGTTTAAAAGGGTGAGACGTACAGAACCGTACAGTATGAAGGGAAAAACAATATCAAGTAATCGGTTCTTGTATTAACGCGATCTTGAAATAATCTTAATTCCCCCCCCCCCCCCCCGAGACCCTAAAATTCCCCACCGGTTGAGAACCACTGTTCTGAACCATGATATATTAGGTGGGTGGTCAGATCCCTTGCTCGTCACATATTCTAAACCATGATATATTAGGTCGGTGGCCAGATCCCCTACTCGTCACATATTTTAAACCAAAATCAAATCAAATCAAAAAATCAAATCAACTTTATTTTAAAAGGGTCACAAATTGGGCACGCAGGCCCGTCTTACATTCGGCCCTTCCAATCACTCATCTTTCGTTCATGAAGAGCATTTTACATTCACATAGGAAGACAAAAAAAAATATTGTGAAATGAATGTTGTAAACATAAACAAGACAAATTGCCATGTTATGAGGTCCATCTCTCCCATACCCACACATCACCCCCCCACACCCCCCCCCCCACCTACCGACACACACCAGGAACACATACATACCCCATCAACCGACCCATCCCCCACCCACACACACTGCCCTCACCTGTTCCCCCAACCCAAACACACTCGCCATCCACACAAACATCCCCCACGAACCCACACATCCTGCGCCCACCCACATACACATCTTAACCCACATACCCATCCCCCACCCACACATCCTCTCCCCACCCACGCCTCCAACCACCCATCCTCCAACTACACCTCCATCGACCACATATTCCCCACTCATGCACACACACCACCCACCAACCCACACATCGCACATCCACTCACATATCCTCAAACCATACACACACATCCCCACCAACAGACATCTCCCTACCCACACACACACACACATCTCCCTAACCACCTATACATCCCCAATCCACTCTCACACACCCCACCACCCATACTTACAGCCTCCACCCACCCACACATGCCCTAACCAACATCCCCAACCACACACATCCCCACCCGCACATCACACACATCCCCTACCACACAGTATTCCCAACCCATGCACCACACACACATATCCCTCACCCACACATCCCACACCCACATACCACCACACATCCCCGACCTATACACCACACACATATCCATCACCCACATACCATATAATATCCCCATTCACACTCACACATATACCCTCACCCACCCACCCCGCACATACCCCACCCACACACACATCCCGCACCCACACACGACACACATATTCCCAACCAATACACCACACACATCTCCCCACCCACACACATTCTCCACCCATCCACCAACACACACTCACTCACACATCCTCCACTACGCACCCAGACACCCCACCCACCCACCCCCAACCAAACATCTCTCCATCACAATACCCCCACCCACACACATCCTCCACCCACTCACGCAACCATGATATATGAGGTGGGTGGCCAGTCATGGTGCTACTACTTCTACTGCATTAGACTTATTTTAGCTCGTGGATTAGCTTTCCCTAATAACAGTGTCCCTCGCCATCAGTCGAACCCACCCCGAATTGTAAGAAGACTTATTTGGGAAGTTTTTGTCTCCAATCAAAATACTAAACTCGTTAGTGCCATAACAGATCATCGTGACAGAATAGATAAGAGCGCTCGCTCTTAATTTTCCGATGCGCTGAAGCTTGGGTAGCAGGATCAATCCCCACACCGATCATTTGCACTTAAACGGTGACTTCTCGTTCAGAAAGCCATGGCAAACTACTGAACGTAAATCTGCCTAGTAAATCGACATGGAGTTGGGGTTTATTGCATCGTCCTGCAAAGGACATGCAACATATTTGTTTACTGCCATAACCTCCGTGGTTAGATTACGCGTTGTCATGGGAAAGATTCGCTGTCCTCCTTACCTGTTCTCCCGCCAGCCTGAGCTGCCAAGGCCCATGAGCTCTGTGTAAATGATGAGTGAATTAGCACGTGCTGTACTTTAATGTTAGCAGATCAGCTGAAACCCAGAAAACGATCTGATTCAGGGTGTCCCATGTAGACATGCTCAGCGAAGCGTGTTCGTAAACTAATAAACTGCATTGGAGCAAGGATGGTGGTCGATGAAAGATGTTGCTATATGTCATGAAGTTGTAGTAACAACGAAGAAATCATTTCAATTCTGATATATATTTGTGGCAATTGAAAAACGCTGTAAATATGAAGACTCGTGATTTAAAACGACGCAAATCGTAATAAACTGTCGACTTTTCTTCGAGATGAGAAAGTATTAATGTTGGAGAAGAAGGGTTCTGTCACCACACTTCATAAAACCTTGACATACATTATTATCATATCACGCTCTTGCTTTAATATCGACCATATAAAGTGTCCTTGTACTTGGTGCTGAAACGAGGATACAAGCCAAGTGCTATTTTATTTCCAGAATACCAAAATATGATACTTAGATTAATTCAGTTGCATGTCCTGTTACAGAAAATGACAATTCCCCCCCCCCCTCCCCTTCCCCCCATTCCTCTTTCCCATTTACTGGCTATTTGAAGTACTAGGCAGTTCTGCAGTTCTTACATCCAGTAGTTTGCCAGTTTGCCATTGCTTGCTCTACAGCCTATGTACATACCATTGACATCAAAGCAAAACAACCTGCTCAAAAATCGCATGTGGCAGACTTCGAACCTTCGACTCTTTAAGTCTGGGAATTGTGAAACTGCGTTCACTAACCCCTAAGCCACAGACGCCGAGGACACCTAGATTCTCATTCAAAATGTACTCGCGCACTGATTTGTTATTTTACTTACTTCTTTATACTTTAGTCATTTCCTCTTACAGAAGTGTACCAGGAAGCTCCGCCTGCCATCTCGGGGAGACGACGACCAAAATGTCAAATATGCCCTACACTGGGTCCAGAGATAGCCACGGCAGCTCTTCAATAATTGATTTGTTCGGAGTGCTTGTGGAGAAACCAGTGAAAACTCAGAAGTCGGTATCGTCTGATGAATCAAAGCATAAATATTGCGTGAACAGCGACCGGGTTTGTAGAAAGGTATCGTTAGTTACATCTTTTAGGGAATGTGCTGATAGTGAGACTGTTACTGTTTTAGCCAGCAAGTACTTAGTATTTACCTAGGCGGTTAACAGCAAACTATTTAAGTAATTAAAATCTTAGGAAAATACACATTTGAGGGAGCAGTGGTTGGAAGGTTACGTTTTCCGGCTCAGGAGGTACAGGGTTCGATCTCAGCAGCGGGCTGGGAATTTTTCAAGAACCATGGGTATCTAATAGTGGCACAGGTCTCCCTGCTCTCATGGGATATCTAACATTATCGAAAACGGGGGAAAAACAGGAGGTACCTTGGGCAAGGTATGCACGTTAAAACTCCCGTGGATGTTGAAAATCGCAGAGTAGACCATAAGGCAGACACCTAGAACAATTGCTAAGAAAACCTTGTCCAGACACCCATGATTAGTTATTCTGGTAGTCCAGTCGCAATATTCGTTACCTCCAAGTTCTTCCCAATATGTTCGTTTACGGTCCATGATTCATTGCCATATAGCAAAACTTGTTCTATATAACATTTCAGCACTCTTTTTCTGACATTCAATAGTAGCGCCTTTTTGCATAAAATACTTTTATATTTTCTGAAATACAGATTTCGCTTGGTCTATTCAGCAGTTAATCTCTGTCGCACATCTTCCATTTAAGGCTATCATTGCCCCAAGGCATTTAAATGTTTTCATTGAGCTCAGCGTTTTCCCTTCTAGTTTATATTTTCCCTTTTTCTTATTATGATTGTCATGTTGCAGTCACATTATTTTACTTGAAAATACGTCACTTTGTATTTTTGTTTGAATATAAGCTTCATGCTGTATTTTTGTTTGAATATAGGCTTCATGCTCAATGATCCCCAATGACTTGATGTCAGTGGCAGCAGACATTAATCTACCTAAAGATCGCAATACAAGCAGAAGCAATACCCTTTCGTCGGACCAAGTTCACACATTTCAGTTCACAAAACCTGACATTTTCAACCAGAACCCTGAGCTTCATTTCAAACGTGTTCCCTCCATTACTGGCAGCGATAACGAAACTTGCTACTCCGAACCGCTACTGAACTGTGCTTCTAGATCAGCTTGTGAAAAGTGGTGCAACATGTCGGATAACGATGTCAGATTTAGTCAAGACATGAGCTATATCCCTCGAGCAGCAAACATCCTATCCAGTACACGTCTGTCAAACACTGGTTTTACTGTTGGCAGAGATTCCCAGTCGTTCGAAGTAAATCTTGTTAACTCCCCTAAGCGCGGTGAACCATCTAGAAATACTGTAAGTACACCTACCAACAACGACAAGGATCACCAGCTCGGGTGTTCATGCAATGCTAAAGAATGTAGTAATCCCGATTCCGATCACTCAGTTAGAAATGACATTTTTGAGAATCGGCTTTATTCGGATTGTTTAATCCCAAACGATACAGAATTCTATGCTGAAGTACCAGATAAAATAGAGGACATTGTACTGATATCGTCACCCCGTTCTCCTCCGAAACCAGTTTTCTTACCTTATAATCAAAACTGCTATTCTCCGCTCGATAATGGAAACATGTTTGATAAGCCGCGCCTGTATGCTAGAAAAGAGGACATGTCCCACACTTGATGAACATACAGTTGGATATGTTAGCAGGGAAAACCGTGAGCCTCTGCGTATCTGGAACCAAGAACGACATGAGATAGATTTTTACGAACTACCGTCTAATTTCAATACAGATAAAGAAAACCAAGTCTATTCGAGGAACAACGGACATGATGTATTCCACACTTTCAGCGAACGATATCAGAAAAATAATAATGACCACAGAACATTCTCGAATACATACTTTGGAGAACTCCAGCCGTTACCAAGAAACGAATCATACATCATTTCATCTAGGTTGGATTGTGAAACAAATGTTGGACTAACTTCTCAATCAAGATTCAACAACGGCTGTAACAATGCTTCTTCGTTCGGCTGGAGACCAGCGTTGGAAAGTGATGTTCATCAAACTGGGCGTGGTAGAAGAAAGACGACTTCAACAGCTACTGCTGGGGAGAACAGAGAAGACAAGACTTCCGGGGAGTGTCAGCCACCAGATCTGAACATCAAGGGAACACGGGCGGTGATGTACAGTAAGCCGAATGCTTCGAGCAAAAGGCACGGGTGAGTTAAAATACAAGTTTTTCATATTTGGCAAATCTATTATCTTGGTGCCGGTCTCTCTGGTCTAGGGGTTACACGACTTTCTCCGTAATCCCGTATACTCTCGTAACGTGACGTGAGGTGCGCGAGAATTTGTAGTGGTTCTCTCCACGTCGGTAACTTACGGGGTATGTGAGCCGGTCGCTCAGAAAGCAATGGCAAACTACTGAGCGTAATAATCTTGCCAAGAAATCAACAATCAGCTGAAAGATTCTGATGTTGGCAGCGATGTCCTGTAAAGGATGTGCGGGGGGAAAATTATCTTGGTGCATACCTTGAAAACACGCTGACAGCATTGATAGTATAGGGTTAAACTGGGTTGTATGTTCTTTAACATGACTTTACAATTACCCCTATAATTGCCTGGTTATTTGTAATTATGTAGGCAATTTTACATGTAGTAACTTGACATTGCTTTCTGAACGGCCGATGCTCACAATTGTAAAAATCAGTGCAACACGTTCTGCTTCAAAATCGCTTACAAGTTGACTTCTAAGCTGGTATATGGGGATTGTGAAATTGGTGTTCACTACCCTTGCTTTCTTACATTTGAATTTAATATGCTGCTTTTCATTGGCCTTTTCCAGGTATTTGTTAGCTACTCTGGCAGTCGATGCTACTGGCTATATTTGTCTTCAATCGCACATAACCCTTGCCGCAAAGCTCTTCCTCGTGTGTTCAGTTATGTTCCATGATTTCACTGCCATTCAGTAGAATAAATTCTAGATAACATTTCAGCACTCTCGTCTGAAAAATTAATAATAGGGACTTATTGCAAAGATACTTTTTATTTTCTGAAATGCTGCTTTTGCTTGGTATATACTTTTGATAATCGCTGTCACTCATCTTCCATCTATTGTTATGACTACCCCTAGATGTTATAATGTATCTGCTTGATTAAGCATTTTCCCTTCTATTGTTATGTCACATATTGGCGTATCTTTTTATTTCATGTAACTATTGTGTATATATTTGCGCTCGCTATTACCACAATGAGATTATGAGACGTAAGATGGTGCATGATGGTGGAAATTACCACGTGTTCACATGCACCCACTGTGAACGGACATTTACAGCGCAAATTGGCCTTATCAGTCACATTCGCTACCGCCATAGGTAAAAGTTATTATGCCTTTTTAAAGCACAAACTATCGTCTGTCAAGACGGCAAGGTGCCAATGTATAATGTATTACCACAATGTTCAACAGTTGTAGATCTCCAGTGTTTTCAGGCATCAATACTGTGTTATCTGAAAATCGTAGATTTGATTATATTATAACCCGCGACTCGTATTCTTGGCCTCTCTTTGATCTCTTTCATTATTACTTTGCTAGAGAGAGAGATGCCGGTCTCTGTGGCGAAAGTCTTACGGACGCGATTCGTAAGCCCGATTAACCGCGTTCAACACAGCTGCGACCTATTTGGCAGCAGACCGCGTTGCGCTGGGTGTTAACGTGTTGGTATGGGAGCCGGTCGTTCAGAAAGCAATGGCAAACTGCTGAATGTAAACTTTCCAAGACATCAACAACAGTAGTAAAATGCTGGTGTTGACAGCTATGTCCTGTAAGTAGGATATGCAACACACACACACACACACACACGAGAGAGAGAGAGAGAGAGAGAGAGAGAGAGAGAGAGAGAGAGAGAGAGAGAGAGAGAGAGAAAGAGAGAGAGAGGGGGAGAGAAAGAGAGAGAGAGGAGATCCGGCGTAAAACACATCCTTGTCTTACTCCCAGCTGTATCTGTTTATAACTGTACCTTCTTTATTTCCCATTTTAATTGCTGTTAATTTTTTCTAGTAAATATTCTTTTTAGTTATCTGAGAACTCTCACATTAATTTTAATATATTCCTACATTGTGATTATTTTGTGTTTCACTTTATCAAATACTTCGGTATAATCTGCAAATAAGTATATAATTTTCTATTTCCTTATCGATCTATCTAACTGTCACAGGATAAATAAACTTGTTAGTTGCGACCAATGATAACCAAACCCGACATTATTTTGCTAACACAATTGACTCTTTTATGGTGAACAAACTGAGGAAAATACGTCGGTACAGATTTTCGGCACCTGGTCAACAGTGTGTATGAGATCAAAGGGAGTCACGTAGAGTTGTCTACACACAATCGACAGTTTGATGACAGGATGTTGTTCGAGAGGTGTGTACTGGCGACATTTGTCTACAAAACGGAAGTTGGTCGTTGGAAGTGATAGACAGAATGCCTGCTAGAGGTCAGAAGGATTCTGTAATGGGAGAAAGGTCTCTGGCTCACAGACAACCCGGATATTTGTTGGATGAGACAAAGAACTCGACAGATGAAAAGGAAACTTGACAGCTAATTGACTCTGGTTAGTCTGGAAACAGGAGGACAAAGCCAGATTCTGGATTGATTGGCGTCTGGACTTCCTGGTGACTCACTCAAGCACCCATATAAAACCCAGTGCAGTAAACAGGTGGAGGGAGTCGAGGAAAACATTCTGTAGTGTTAGAATTGGGGATAATCCCGAGTTGTGTTATATTAGAGGGACTAGCCTATCTAAGTAATGATAGTTATCCGCAGACATAGATCCAATCGGATTGCCTAGTTTCTCGAGTAACAACAGGAATAGACATATGGTAGGCAATTAATTATATCTAATTTAAGAGTATGATTAGGAATAGAGTACAGTACTGTGTGGCGATATAATGTATTATAGGTGTAGTGATATAATGTATTATGATTAGTGATAGAATGTTCTATAAGTGCGGTGCTAGAAAGTATCATAGGAGCGTCGGCACTAGTATTCTATTGTGTGGCTTCAAGTAGCTTGTGTTATATATCATTTTACTCGGGAAGTTGAGGACAATGTAGTGGAATAATAATTAGAGAGATTAAGGATGGTTGAGAGGGAGGAGGGGAATGTGTAATGGTAGGATCTTCAGTAGGGCATCTGCTGGGTTTCTACCCGTTCCTTTAGTCTTTCCTGGTGTTGCCATGTCTCAGATCATATGATTGAGTTATTTGGCCGTATGACAGAGATCGGATCTCTGTTATAGATCTGAGTGCTGTTATTGGCCTACAATCACCTAATTACGGTCAGGACTGAGTTGCCCTCACCATGATGTTATCTGCTCTACAGGTTCCATGTACAGTTCCCCTTGAGTGTTCCACGTGAGTGGGAGAGGATTTACTACGAAGAAGCAGTTCAAAGTTTGACACAATGATGGCTCAGCATCTGAAGACAGAGGTTGCTGAGAGGCCGCTACATAGAGCTTATACCCAAGTTGGTTTGCGGGAACCTGGCTTCTGCTGAGTGGAATTGTATGAACAGAAGTGTTGTGTTTAATGAGTGATAAGCTTCATCACCGAAGATTAATAACTCGCATACTAAGGACATATATATATATATATATATATATATATATATATATATATATATATATATATATATATATATATATATATATATATATATATATATATATATATACACACACACATCTACCTAACAAACATTAATAGGTTGTGTTCTAAAAGAGGGGAAAATGTTATAACCAGAAACTAATAAACAGTAGAGTTTTCCCCAAGTGACATTTCAGTTAATTGGAGGACTATCAGTTCAAACAAATATTAGGAAACAGAGTAACTTCACCGTGTGGTGGAGTGAAGACCAAGATCAACAGTGTCTATCGGATTACCAGCATCCTGTTTGTTCGAGTGATTGGAGAAAGTCGTCATCTTCTGGGTGAGGTTCACTGTCCGGAAAAAATGGTGCTGTTGTGTGCTAAGCACTATGATGTTACAGACTTTGCTTCTGAATCACTGGTCTACCATTAGAATACACGTCACACATTCTACACCTTATACACACACACACTTCTCCTACATATACTCTTTGCTTTAATAAATTTCTTGTTTTTTATTTGTTGAAGCGAGAGTTGTCAAGTATGTTATGTTGGGGAAGAATGAGAGGGGGCATGATCCAGGGGTAAGAGTGAGAGGAAGGTGTCTTCAGATTGAGGGAGTGTGTGGACGGAGTCTGCTGGATTTCTCCAGAATAGAGATATGGAATTAAAATAATGTGGGTGTTGATTCTCTTCACTCCAGGGACGACACTAAAGTGGTAAAGAAGAACAAGTAACTAATACGACATTCATTCTTTACACACACACGACACTAACAGTGTTTGAGGTGTGTATGTTTCATTGTTTGTACCTTTCCCATCTACAATCTATACTGTTCTTCACTAATTTCCATCTTACAGTCAGTACGAATATTAAAGGTAACAAAAGCCCTCTCTGCCACACTCCTGGTCTTGTTTCAATATGTCGCTTAGCTTTCCGTAATGAAGAGCTCTGCATTTCATATTTCTAAATGTTGCCTTTATTAAGTTAATAATCTACTGTGGAATTCTATAGTGCCTCGTCAGTTTTCAATGAGACTTCCTGGCAATCCTGAAACGGCCTTTTCATTGTCCCTAAGTCCAATTTAATGTCGATGGGTAATATATCGCCAAACGTGACCTCCCATTTTCACAGAAGGAAGATATATCACCACGCTACGGTGATTGTGTTAATTGCTTTTCTTCGTGGTATCTTCCTCGATGTCAGTGCCCGGTGACTTCAAATTTACATTATAATACTTGTGTATTTGATTATGTATCATGTTTGGTCCACAAACAAACAAAAGTGTTGCGTATCCTTTACAGGACATCGCTGTCAACATCAGCATCTTTCAGCTGATTGTTGATTTCTTGGCAAGATTACGCTCAGTAGTTTGCCATTGCTTTCTGAGCGGCCGGCTCAGTATCCCGCAAGTCACCAGCGCGGGTAGAACCGCTTCCAATTCTCGCGCGCTGCGAGACCCTGCGTGGATAAACGGGATTACGGAGAAAGTCGTGTAACCCCTCGGCCAGAGAGACCGATGTTTGGTCCATACCAACTTTTTTGGGGTCACTGAATCAGTTAATATTTACCCAGGAAATGACAATAACACTATTCCTCTATAATTTTCACATTTCTTTTTTGCTTTGCTGGGAAGATTTTCTTTTCCTTGCATGTCTCCTCCACAGACTGCCCTGTCGTCAGAAGACTTGTGTCAAGACATCCACAACAGAACTGGCACAAAGACCATGAAAATATCACGAAGTCCTTACCTGATCCCAATTTGCTGTCTAGTAAGTAAATGCTTTGTTCAGATAGTCACGTTACGCAGAAACAAACACATGTAGTCTTCTATATTATATATTGATCAGACGGGTAGGCAAGATCTTAGTCGCCTACGTGAAAACCTCTTGGACAGACACCATCAGACCGACAAGCCTGTGGCTCTCCACTTTAGTGTTCTTGTTGCTTCTGATCTCGGGCATCCATCAGTGTTATTCCAGCTCCACAGTTTATTTCATTATTGAGAACAAGCTAATAGTATCCACAGATTGCTTCAACCCACGTGGCCTCGACATTCAGTCCATCATGATCAGTATGTAGCAGGCTCTTTTACAATGTCGCTCCGACGAAAAGTCTCTCGGTCGCTTGCCATCTCTTCTGCCGCAAGCACTCTCATGCCCAAGGAGTCTATAATGTCCTGCATCAACCTTTGTGCTGACTCTCGCCACTTCTTCCAGGAGTGGTGCTCTCAATCACTGTTCTCTCCAAGCCACTGTGACGCTTAATGTGGCCAAAAGTAGGTCAGCATGGCCGAATTGATAAGAAAGAGCGTTCTTAAACATCCGGTGCGTTAATGCCGAGGTAAGGGGTTCAACCCCTACACTGGACAGTTGGACTAAAATTTTGACCTATCATCCTTGACTTGGGGACGTAAATTACAAGGACCTCTGAAGTCGGAATGGGTTCGCCTGATAGCGAGGGACACTGTTAATAGGGAAAGCTAATCCACACGCAAAATGTTGTCCAGCACTACTAGATGTGGTGGGTATGGACTACGCTTGAGTTCAAAGCGAGCGAGAAAGCGCAACAAAAAAAATGGACAAAATATTTCGGTCGCCGATTAAATGATACTGTTTAATAAGCCAGATTCCTTCGATATTCAGCTCTTGCAGAATGTCGCATTCAGTACAGCAGTTTCGAAATTCCCCATTAATGTTCCCATTAATAATTTAACTGCTTTATTGGAGTCATCTCTATTATATTATAACGTTAAGTAAGTAAACGACACTGGTCCAAGCCTTAAGCCGTATTAGGTATATGGTACTTTGTTCATATTTTTATAAACCGACCGGCACTCGATTCATAATATGATCACTACCACGACGTTACCTTTACTTTTCAGATCATGTCCTGGTATCCAAATTAGGCTGGGTAGACCTGGCATCTCAAATTAGTTTTTGAAATCCGCAGTCATGGGGACTGGAACACATGATCACCAGACCGGCGGGCCAGCGTGCTAGCCACTGCGTTACCGCGGCTGCCCTTATTGTATTATAAGTACACGTAAGTACAGGCCCCATTTACGAGCCTAAAGGTGCTATTGGCATAAAATGCTAGATTTAAATTCTTGTGCCTGCGCCTTCGCGAAGGCGTTAGGGACGCAGTTTGTATTCCCGCATACCCGCGTTCAAAACACAGATGCATCGATTTGGCAGCAGACCGCCTTGTGTTGGTTTTTTCTGAAAATGGTATTGGCGCCGGTCGTTCAGAAAGCAATGACAACCTAATGAACGTAAACTTGCCAATAAATCACGAACAGCCAAAAAAGGCTCGGGTTGACTGCGACGTCCTATACTCATATGCAACTAACTAACTAACATATTCTTATAGACCAATCGACATTCGATAACTGGTATCGTCTGTGCCACACCGCCCGCCTCTACTTCCAGAGACCATTCCTCGTACGCGTTTTAGGATGTGTCGACAAGGAATCCCGCGTCGATGTTTACACAATCGCCTAATGATTTTATACTTGCTCGTATTTTGTGTACTATACATATGAACAACACAACATTCATTACCTTGTTAAAAACATCAAACTCTTCCACAGCGCCACTGATGACATCGACACCGCGCTGTGAGCAGAGCGGGAATACAGATTCTCACCAGATCGGCTCAACCGAATCAGCTACACGGACCAGTAGCTCCAGGTGTGTGGCAACATATCGGTGTGAAACTTGCATATCTGGCAAATCTTCTGAACAAGTATATAACTGCGTTTGAATAAACTTGGCGAAAAGAGAATTAAATATTCACTACACGGACAGGAGAACTCCAGATCTGTCTAACAATAACTCTGTATAATCAGGAAAATTAAATATTTTTGACATGTAAATGGATACCAGCAGTTTATGTGACAAAAAGGAGAAGAGCGCTATAGCTCTTAAACTCCTGATGTGCTCATGGCAAGTAGCGGGATCAACCCCTACACCGGTTAGTTGATCTCTAACGTTGACTTCTCGTTAAGAAAGCAATGACAAACTACTGAACGTAAAATTGCTTTGAGAATCAACCTGGGGTTAGGGTTGACAGAGGACATGCAGTTTTTTTTTTTTTTATAAGCATGATAGTCTAGACAAGATAATTATGGAAGGAATTGAACCCGGGTGGCGGGAGGAGAGAAAGACTACAACATAGATGGATTCAATATGTGGTATATAATTTACACATGACAGCAACGAAAACATGGCATCTGACTTATGATAGAGAGTCATTTAGAAAGACTTATGTGAGCAAAGTCCTGCGCAGGACAAGCCACAGGATGAATCTGTTTATGCTTTATAGCAGCGGTTTTCAACCTTTTCTGGCCCATGCACCCCTTCACCATATGTTCAGAATGTCACCCCCCCCCCCACCTTACAGTTCCTTCCTATAAATCCCCCCCCCCCCCGCTCCTACACAGTATACGTAAAATGGAAGATAAATTTAATAACATACTAGAACAAGTTTAGACGTCTACATAAAACGTGATTTGCGGGTCTACTTACATTATAAAACAAATTTCAGAGGGGAGAGAAGTACAAAACTGTAAAGAATGGAGGGAAAAACAATATCAAGTAATCGGTTTGTGTATTAACGCGATCTTTAAATAATCTTAATTCCCCTGGAAACCCTAATTCCTCACCGGTTGAGAACCACTGCTTTAGAATTTTCTTCTCCGCTGCGAGCACATAGATAGGCTTGTTGAGTTTACTCGTCGCTACCCTGCTACTCCTTGTTCGCCCTCAGAAACCTTCAATCCTCCCCCTTGTTAATAATTCTGGAGTCTCCGCCGCGAAGTGGCTACGCCGCCTGCCTCTCGGTCCGACGGTTGTCGGTTCGATTCCAGGTTACGTCGTTCGGTTCACTAGTGCAGTTTTCTCGGAGACTCCTGAGGGTTGTCGCTGGAGCTACGGAGACCGTGCCTTTATGTGGCGCTTTCGACAGATCGCCCAGCGGAAAGAGACCGAGCCATGTGGAATAACACCCGGTACGAGAAGTCAATCCTCTTGTCTTTGTTGTTAATAATTTTACTCCTTTTGCTCTAGACAGTTGTTACTGATCCCCCCGATAACATGTCACCTCCTTCTATCTAACACATTCAAATTTTGTGTATGATACACTACTAGAATGTGATGTTCCTAACACTTCACACAATGAAAGCCCGTCTCTACCTTGGGTTTTGCAGGAATAATAAAAGTGGCAATTCTTATCCTAGCTGGCTCGGCAAAACTTGGTGGAGTATTGATGCATGATAAGGCAGACGTGGTTGCGGCCTAGTGGGAGCACGTGTACACCTCGGAGGAGCAAATGGATCACCATGGTCTGGCAAGAATGCGACAGCGAGGGGTGAAGAGGGGATCTGGCCGACTATGGGCGCTCAGAGGAAAGACAAGACGGACATATAGTCAGATTGCTACTGGTACTATTAGTGTTGGAACTCTTCGCTCGCTGCTGATGATGGGGACGGAGCGCTTATGGGAATGCCCCGAATGCTGTGATGTCGATTCCTAAATCAATCAATCAATCAATCAATTCTTATCCTGAGTTCTTCAATGTGCTTTTTATCTGTTGTAATATAGGGTGTATTTTTAATGACTGTGCATTGTTTGAAAATATTGCCGGTCCAAGTTTTGTATTCACCCTCTGTAAAGTTCATGCAAAATAATAGGTAAATACACAACTTGGACTGGCAAAATTTTCAAACACTGCACGATCATTAAAAATACACCCGTAACCACTATACTAGTGGAAGCCTGGGTAGCGCAGTGGCTAAGCACGCAGCCCTGCCGGCCGGTGGTCATATATAAGTATTTGAGTCTCTCTCGAGGTGGACACTGTTATTTTGTAATTGATCTGGCTCCCAGGTCGACCCGGACTGAAATGTGGACCAGGAAATGCTCCGTAAAGACGGCAGGCGTCATGCTGACCACATCACCCATCAAGTGCTGATGGGTCAATATAAAAATAATGGGTTAACACCATATACCCTTACCACCTCAAGGCGTGGAAAGGGGATGTTTTTATATTAATAAATGTGGAATCTAATTTTTGCTCATACAGAAGGGACACACAGATGGTATCAGCCAATACAGTACTGCTAGAGGTAAGACTACCTTTGGTTTACCATGTCTGTAACTTCACATCCTGTCTCTGTCTGTCTTTCTGTCTGTATCTCAGTCTCTCTCTCTCTCTCTGCATCTCGTCATCTCTCTGTGTCTCTATCTGTCTTTCTGCCCACCAACCCTGTCTGTCTGTCTGTCTGTCTGTCTGTCTGCTTGTCTGTCTGTCTGTCTGCCTCTGTTCTCTATGTGTCTCTCTACTCTGTCTTTTCTCGTCTGTCTGTTTCTGTCTCTCTGTCTATTTTCTCTCTCTCTTTCTCTGTGTCAATGCATATATCAGCCTGTCTGCATGTATATCTGTCTATCTACCTACCTATCTGTCTTTGTTTGCCTGCCTGCACCTCTCTCTCTCTCTCTCTCTCTCTCGCTCTCTCTCTTTCTCTCTCTCTCTCTCTCTCTCTCTCTCTCTCTATATATATATATATATATATATATATATATATATATATATATATATACACACACACAACACACACACACACACAACACACACATACATATGTGTGTGTGTGCGCGCGTGTGTGTATGTAATTATACACACACACGCACACGCACACGCACACATACACACACATACACAATTCATTCAATAGTAATTTAGTTCTGTTGAAGATATATGAGACTGTTTAGATATAAAGCCTTCTATATTTATGAGCACATCGATCAATAAGCCCAACAAAAGAATACGATTCCTTCCCATACCAACCCTATTTTGAAAATAAAAGCCACCTCCTCAGGATACCTTCCTTCAGGACCACCAATCGATACATACGCCACTGACTACATGCTTATATAACTGTGTCTTTGTTGGACTGAATATATTCACCATACTGCTGGTAACACCTTGCACAACTACGTTTGTATCTTCATTAAAAAGTTCTACCTGTCACTATCTTTGACTTTTGACAAGTTGTGAATATTTTATCTCTTGTTATGCTCCCCCTGAAAGGAGTCTTTGTGTGGCCACCAAGCATATGTTACTTGTTGCTTTCAGTATGGACCCATGCCATATGCACTGTTCTAGTGTTGTTTTACTTCGGTGCTAACACAACAGTTTTCTTATTGTCATATGATCATGCGTGATCATGCCAAAGAGAACTCTTCTTCTTCTTCTTCTTCTTCTTCTTCTTCTTCTTCTTCTTCTTCTTCTTCTTCTTCTTCTTCTTCTTCTTCTTCTTCTTTCTCTATCCTAACAACATCTATACCTCATAGGGATGCGATGATGGTTGTGTCAAACCAGGGGTTTCCAGTGCTAGCTTCAACAATAAATATCTAGGTAGGTTTAAAAAGCCCCAAGAATTTATCTTGTATTTAAATAAATATAAATACGACTAAATAACCCGCTCCGTGGCGAAGGTTTTACGGACGCAGTTCATAATGCCGCATACTCACGTTCGAAACACAACATTGGGTGATTGGGCATGGTGTCTTACTTTGGTTTTTATAAAATTGTATGGGTGTCGGTCGTTCAGAAAGCAATGGCAAACTAATGAACGTAAACTTGTACAGGAATCACGAACAGCTAAACAATACTGAGGTTGACTGCTACGTCCTGTAAAGGATATGCAACTAAACGGTCGTATACATTACAGTTAATTTAGAATAGTTCCTTTCCGTAACAACATACTTTTGTAAATGTCCATAGAGCTCTTGGAAACAATTCAGAAACCCATTCTTCGAAACTTTTCTCAGCAGCATTGTTACAGTGCTGAAAACTTTCTCTGCATCCTTTGTTGTTATCATTTTGATTTTGGGGCGGTAGGTTCGTATCACAGTGTGTCTACAGCTCTCAATATTGATATTGTCTAGTCTGCCCTCTGATTTCTACGTCTTTCTTTTACTTCTATGGGTGCCTATCAATACTCGTAAATGCATTTCTCATGCCAGCGAAGCAGCAGTCAACTTTGTGATGACGTTAAGTTATGAGAAATTGCCAAGTGTGTTTGTTCAATAATTGCCACAAATGAGAATATCTCTCTCTCTCTCTCTCCCTCTCTTGTGTGTGTGTGTGTGTGTGAATGTGGGAAGGGGTGTGAGTGTGCGTGGGAGGATCTGTGAGAAAATGTATAGCTGTATGTGTGGGTGTAGAGAGTGTATGCGTGAGGATATGTGTGGTGTGGGTTCCTGTGGTTGTTTGCTTTGGATGGGTGGGGGAATGTGTGCGAGAGAGAGAGCGAGAGAGAGAGCGAGAGAGAGAGAGAGAGAGAGAGAGAGAGAGAGAGAGAGAGAGAGAGAGAGAGAGAGAGAGAGAGAGAGAGAGAGAGAGAGAGAGAGAGAGAGAGGGATGTGACATGGGCGAGGATTTCACGGAAACGTCCCTAACATTTACTTAATCTCACCATGGCTGAATGGTTTCAGCATTCTCCTCCACACGCACCGCAGTATCTTGTCTCTCGTTATGTAATCAATAGTTAGATCACATTTTCCAACTGAAGCCTAATCATAACAATGTCTATGTGATAGATGAGTATGTTGGAAAAACAGCAGGCATCACAGGGAGGTGTGAGTGACAGACCCCCGCTTGCTTTCTATGAGGGTGAGGCAAACTTGGTGTCATCATTTCAGGAGGTAGGTCATTATCCAATGTTGTTGTTGTTGTTGCCGTCCGTCTAAAAGGAAATTATATGCGTGGGGGATGGTGGCAGTTTGATTCTATTTCTATAGGCCACCAACACACTCCCGCTGAGCTTACACGTGAACTCTTCACCCTGAGTTGTGCAAGACGTGGGTGCTGCTAATCTAAGATTGCCATGTGGAATTGTTGTGACTTGCTTGCCGTCTCACCGAGTTCAAGGGATTATTATTCACAGGTTGACTGGTCGATGCATCTTTTGAAAGACTGAGTTTTGACTTAAGTCCGTTGAATTGGCGTTCGGGTTGTTGTGTGAGCCCTGAAAGAGCTTGCATCTATTGGAGTGAATTGGTGTACAGACTTGTCCCCCGAACTGATACTAACGTATATTTTCCACGGGAACTGTGTTACAGAGCTCTTCTATCCCTCGCTAGGCTCACAAACCTGCGGGGTGTGCAAGACCGGTACTGGAACCTCACTCCTGTCGAAATATGTAACCTAGTCAGGATTCAACACAGTACACACAGACTCGCTGGGATTAGACCTAACTTAGATGACAAACTTCCTCCGAAGTCGGAGAGTGTCTGCCTGTACGGCGAGGAACCACCAGTCTGCACACCAATAAGCCAGACATGGGACAACGGATACTCACGCAAAACTCAGGTCCTGTGTGACATCACACTGATGTTGGACAACAGGATGCCTTCATCCGACATACAGGACTTCGCGTTGGAGCTCAAGCCAACGAACACAGGCAAGCAAGCAAGATGACAAACTATTTCCACCAACATTTATGCACTTATCACCACGCTGTACTGGTGCTTCAAATTCTTCAGTATAGAAGTCAGTGCTCTGCTGTCTCTACAACACTTGCATCTCACGTTCAGCATCCACATTATCTGCAAAACCGTTTATCAATCAATCAATCAATCATGTGCCATGCCGGAAAGCGTGGGCGGTCATGATTCGCCATTTCACTCGATCACCAGAGTCGTGGATCAGCTCAGTGTTCCTGTCTCGTCCATGCCATGTGGCCAAGCCATCCAGGTATTTTCCTCTCGGTCTTCCTCTTGGTCTGTTCCCTTCGATCTTGCCAGCTGTCACTAAGTTCTCCAGTCCATTTCTTCTCATAACATGTCCAAAAAATTTTGACTGTCTACGTCTAATTTCTCTAATCAATCTACGATTTTCATTTGTCTCTTGTAGTACTTGGTCATTGGTTTTTCTATCTGTCCATGGTATTCTTTGCATTTTCCTCAGAAACCACATTTCTGCAGCCATCAGATGTTTTTCAGCTTGACTGCACATTGTCCAAGTTTCACATCCATACAAAAGAACAGGCTCTATGTATCCCCTCAACACTCTTTTTCTCGTTTCAATTGACATCATTTTATTGGTCAGAATGTTTTTCATCTTGCTAAAGGCTACTTTCGCAATGGCGATTCTTGTTCTAATCTCTTCAAGGCATCTGCCATCAGATGTTATGACTGTTCCGAGATAATTGAACCGATTCACTTGTTGAAGAATATTCCCATTTACTTGTATATTACATTGTGGTACTTCGTTCTTCCTAGTGACGACCATAACCTGTGTCTTCCTACAATTTAATTCCAACCCCAGCTGCTCACTGTGTACAACCACAGCGTCTACTAATTGTTGCAGATCCTGTGCATTGTCTGCAATCAATACTGTATCATCTGCATATCTAATGTTATTTATGTTTCGTCCTCCAATGCTGATTCCATTTAGGTCTTCTACATTTCTGAAAATATTTTCACTGTATAGGGAAAAAAGATCTGGAGACATTACACATCCCTGCCTAACACCTCTCTTAATAGGTTGGTATTGTCCTACTTCATTATCAATTCTTATGGCAGCTTGTTGTTTCCAATATATGTTTTTTATAAGTCTAATGTCTTTCCCATCAATTTGTAGATCTGCAAGCATATCCACAATGTTGACATGTCTAACTCTATCAAAAGCCTTTGTGTAGTCAATAAAGCAAAGATGTATATCCTTGTTTACTTCTAAAGCACGTTCAATAACTGTTCGCAGCATATACACAGCATTTACTGTACCCTTTCCTTCTACAAAACCACATTGTTCTTCCCCTATTTCAGGTTGTATTTTCTTCCTCACTCTTTGCATGATAATTCGTAACAAAATCTTTGTGATGTGACTCATTATACTAATTGTTCTATGTTGATCACATTCTAAGGTTCCTGATTTCTTTGGGATTGCAATAAATACAGAATTACATAATTCAGAAGGTATATCTCCAGTATCATATAATGTGTTCAGCAGTCTAGTGACTTGCTCTAGTCCAAATTCTTCTAAAGCTTTAATCATTTCTGTTGTGATGTTATCTGCACCGGGGGCCTTGCCAGCTTTCATATGCTTAAGAACATTTTGAACCTCCATCTTTAAAATTGCTGGTCCTTCATTATTAAATCTAATAGCATACTGTTCCTCTCTGTTATCATTATACAGGTCTTTCACATAATCTGTCCATACATGTAGAATCTGATCTTTTTCTATTATGATTTTGCCATCTTTAGTTTTTAGACAGCCTGTTGATGTACTTGTTCTTTTATTAGTAAGTTCCTGAATTCTTTTGTGCACTAATTTGGTATTTTGACTGTTGTGTTGTTTTTCAATTTCTAAGCACTTTTCCTCAAGCCATGATTCTTTTGCCTTCCTACATAATATTCTGACTTGTCTGTGAATTTCTTCATATTTGGCAGGATTATTTTTGTTGAGTCTTCTTGTTTCCATTAAGTGTAAAATTTCCTCAGTCATCCATTTCTTACGACCCACCTTCTTTAATTTTGGAATAGTTGTTTCTGCAGCCACATTGATTGAATTCTTTAACATTTCCCATTGATCATCCACATCCTGGAATAGGATCTCTAGATCAGACAATATTTCAAATCTGTTCTGTACTTCTATGTTGAATTTGTTTTGTATTTCCTTGTCATTACTCAATGTACACAAATCATATTTAGTGTTCCCTGTTGTATACTTGACTTTCTTCAACTTTATCCTCAATGTTCCTGTGAGTAATCTGTGGTCACTATAACAATCAGCACTGGGAACTGTTTTTGCTACTGTTAGGGCGTTTCTAAATCTTCTGCTAATGAGAATGTAGTCAATCTGGTTTCTAATCCTGCTATCAGGACTCCTCCATGTCCATAATCTTCTAGGGTGTTGTTTGAACCAGGTGTTTCCTACAATCATTTCCTGTTCTTTTGCCCACTCTACTAGTCTGTATCCTCTTTCATTTCTCTCTCCTAAACCATAGTTTCCTACTGTGTATCTATCCCCTTGATTTCCTACTTTTGCATTGAAGTCCCCTATTATGATGTTTATTTCTGAATTTTTACATTTCTTTAAGGCAGACTCTATGTCATTATAAAATTCCTCTACACTATCTTCACTAGACTCTCCTGTTGGGGCATATACTTGAATAACATTTATGTTAAAAGGTCTGCCACTCAATTTAACTAGTAATACTCTGTCCGACACGGCCCAATATCCCTGAACAGACGTTGATGTTTTCCGGTCCAAAATTATTGCCACTCCCCTATGTCGATCCTCACCTCCAGAATAAATAATCTTAAAATCTTTATGTATCTTGATGCCTGCTCCTGTCCATCTCGTTTCGCACATACCTAATATATTAATTTTTTCTCTTTGAATTTCTTGTGTTATGTTCTCTAATGTTCCGTCGTTGTTTAACGTCCTAACGTTCCATGTTCCTAATTTTAATGTCTCTTGCGATGATCAGTCTTTAAGCGAATCATAATAAACTAGGCAATTTCAAAGAGGTAGTTTGCCGTTGCTTTCCTCTATGGCAGTGACCATACTGGCCGGGTGACCGCAATCAGTGTCTCTCGAAAGAGAGAAAGCTTGCCGTCGCCAAGGTGTATTTTTAGTGGGCCAAACACTACCAGCAGGGACTGCAGGCGGATGTTAAAGAATTCGCCACCCTAATTGTTCAAGTTTTTCCTTATGTAATTAAGCTGTAAATGATCTGGTATTTTCGTAATGAAACAGTATTCATCAAGCCAGTAGACCCATAATTTTCTTCATACTGAACTCTGAAGTCTCAAAAGATCTTCATAATATGATACGACATTCATATTCCTCAAACAATTTTTTTTTAAACAAAAAAAAAAAATGGCCATCGGCTTTCCTAAACACAATAGCCATACCCAGCTAATAGGGAACTTTCAGTTTATTGGTTGAAGGTGAAGAACCATGTTTCTGCTGCACTGAAATATCCTTTGCTTCAGGCTGTGTTGTTGCAAGTTCAGCATGATGATCTAGTCGTCTTCATTAAGAATGTTTGAGTATGCTTTAGAAAACATCGAACCAGTTATGCACCATAAGTCGTAACAAAACAAACCTATAGAAAGGCAAAAGGGCTTTATAAATCCTTTGCAGGAAGTCTTTTTTTTTTTCAAACACACAAAAACAACAACAAAAAAGAACACAGGCTTCTTTTCTTCCCTAGTACTATCCACTATAATTCTCTGCTTGTGCGTTGGCAACACTTAGGAGTCTGCTATCTATGCTAATTATAAAGCTGGATAATGCTGCCACCGAATGACACTTTTAGAAACTGCCAACTGCCATTTTCAGCTTATCTGTATCAGTGTATAACTTACTGACTTTCCGTCGTACATTAACTATAGCTGACAGTTTACATAAGCTATGTTAACAATTCAGCAGAACCATGTAGTAAATGTATACCTCATTTCTATACAGGGCATACATACTTACTCACCAGAGGCCCCGAATAACCAAGCGACAAACCTTACACCGCTGCTGGCGCATGAAAAGATAAGTGCCACGCCTGTTCAGCCAACAATATCCAGTATCAAAAGTTCAACTGATAAATTCATGACTTCACAACATTCAGACACATCTCTTCTAAACACCCCAGTGACAAGCATTACAAGCAACGATGCACGAAAACAGAGTCGACAAAGTGATGAAATGCTGACAGAAAGCCAAAGCAGTAATATGCACCTTAAAGAGATTGATCCTAACAGGTCTGTCCAAAACAAAGATAAGATCGCTGGTGAATGGTCATTAGATTGTCATTGTAATGAAAGTTGCAACAGAAAAGTACCAGCTCACAACCCGAACGCCTGTTTGCTAAGCCAGACGGGTATTGTGGTGTGTAACCCTACAATCATGACTCGTGATAATAGACAGCATAGGACTTCAACAAGCACACAGACATCACCCAAGTTCGTCAAAGATGCGGCGTGTAGCCCCATTAAAGAATTGACTCAAGGCAATCTACAGGTAGAAGCACAAACTGCAAACAGTGCAGATCTTCATAGCTCTAAAGTATATTGTTTGAGGCCAAGAAATAAAACAGGGCACCCAGATAGTGTCAAAGACACAGACTGATTACAGATAAAGTCATGGTGTTATCATTGCACCTGACCTACATATATTCAAGTATCGTCTGATAAACCTTGTTCTAGCGTATAATTGAGTCAGGATAATCTATATCTGTGATTCTTAAACTGTAAAAATGGGGTCTGCCGAGAAATGTCAAGTAAAGGTGTGTTTGTCCCCTAGCTTTGAACTTGAGCGTTTTGCACACTCGCGCTACTAATAGTAATAGTTGTTATTAGTGAGTGCACTGAGCTGATTTTGCACGGAGGGTTAACTTTCCTTTTTACCAGTGTCCCCACTCCGACTTCTGAAGTCCTGTAATTAACGTCCCCAAGTCAAGGACGGGGCAGCGATATTTAAGTGCAACTGACCATTGTGTGGAACGGACGCCCTTCCGCGGTTACCGAAGAACATTTAAGCGTGGGCAAATTAAACCCTTACCATTGTAAAGTTGATCAAAATTGCACATATTTATGTTCACACATGCAATATGTTCATCAGTATTCTTCTCTCTTCTTCGTTTTCTTCACTTGGAAGCAGTCTGCATTTGCAGTTGTTTCATGCATGAACTGCAGTGTCTTATACAGATTCCACAGTTTTCAGTAGAGTTTGGGATTATAAACATTTCAGTTTGTTTTGTTTTCCCACTGACATACATGCAATAAAAATTAATTTACAAATTGTTATGCATTTTTTTATTTGTACTATTACCATTTATACTCATAACAAATTCTTGTAAGCCGTGTTTTCTCAGTTAACATACTTTTGGTTACGGATTCTTTAATAACAACATGGCAACTGTTTAACAATATTAACATTCTTGTAGTAACTTCCAAATGAAGGAAATAACAATGAGAAAGACATGGTACTTTGGTTACATTAAAAGGCATAACAATCTTGTCAAACCAATAAATGAGGGAGAAGTAGAGTGTAAAAACAGAGAGACAAATGGTTAACTGAACAGGCAACAATGGATGCAGCCTACCGGAATATACAAGGCTGAGGACGGAACCTGCTGGAGGTAACACTGGGTGAAGATAAATTATTTCTCAACTATATTGAAGCATTATAAATTAAATGATTTCAGCCGTTGCTATGTAAAAGGACTATGCAGAAGGACTTTCTACTAAATTATAGACTCCTGTGGGTATAACATTACCCACCTCCCAACAATATCAGTGACTATGTACTTAGTATTTCAAGTATTATTCATTTATTCACCATATATGATATATAACTGCAGTATGCACGTGACAATATGCAGTGAAATATACAATATATTGTTTATGGCGTCTTTCTTTAAATTCACTGAGGGAATACATTGTTTTGAAAGTTTAAATTACTTCTTACCCACTTTATGAAGATGGGTCAACTCTAGAGCTGTGCTGGTTGGGGGAAAGAAATAACTGCCACTGCTTGGATTGAACCCAGACAATTTGTCTTGGTAAGCTAATGCATTAACCACTGTGTCACATCATACTACAATAGCCAAACATTTGCATAGAAAACTGGGTCCTATTTAATCACATAATATATGTTTTTGATGACATTTCTATCATCTTTATCCAGTACAAAAATCCAGGTTTGTTTCATCTGATGAAGATAAATAATCACAGAAGCTACAAATATTGCACGATTTTTTGCCTGGCATATTTCGCTGCATCTCGTCAGGCGCATTCTGCAGTTATATATCATTTATTATTAAAGAAATGTAAGGTACAACACTGTTTAATGGCCGACCTATTTACCCAGGAAGGCAGCTATTTTCCCTGTCATACTGTCATCTACTGTATATACAGTAGTACCTTACAGTGTAGGGCAAGGGGGTCTTGAGCCTGATTAATTAAAAATATAAATAACACTTCTATCGTTTCCTAAAATAAATTATTAAACATACTTTACACCAAGCATAGAATCACACACTTGTACATTATACCATGAAAAAGCTCCAAGCATCTAATGACATCCCTAATCATACAAGTTAAATCTATCATCACCATCATAATGTACCCCCCCCCCCCCTATCCCCCCGACGAGACCAAGAGGATGAAGGAGAAAATGGATTGATGACATCAAAGATGTACAAGCAGACGGAATGATACTATCCAGTGCTGCCCACCGGGCGCTGGAGCGCAAATTATTCCTCCCCACGGCACTTGATGACAGAAGTAGAAGATGATGATGATATCGCACGATCATGGTGGCTTAGAAACCTTTAAAGTCTAAAGGAATATCCCTCATCACAGGCTGTACGCCTAGAGGTTCAAACAGGTTAAGTGTCCAATGCCCTTCTTCCACCACCGTCCTATAGTCACATATAAAGCAAGAGTTTGACGCTCCATGAGGAGGCAGGCAGGTTTGTTAGTCGCTGCACTTGCAAGGTAACTAGGTCGCCCTGATTTAACTTTTCTGTCCAGCAGATAATACATGCCACATTGTGTGTGTGTGTGTGTGTATATATATATATATATATATATATATATATATACGAGGGAGAGTCAATAAGTAAGTTACACAGAGGTCTGTGGGATGGCAGGTAAATGTAGTTGGTGTTTTCTACAGGTGTTATTAGGTGACAGCAACATCGAACTTTATATTCCCGTTCGTCAGGTGTCTCATGCGCATAAAATAATGGCAATTGTACTTACGGAGTGTACAACCAAAGAGCAACGTGCGGTTGTGCATTTTTTTGTGGGCAAAAGGACTGCCTGCAAAGGACATTCATAAGGAAATGCTTCTTGTATATGCTGACAAATATTTGTCCCATAAAGCGGTGCATAGAAGGGTAGAAAAATTTTCTTAAGAACACTAAAATTGTTGATGAAATCCGATCTGGTCGTCCTGTTGAGATGGCAACAGAAGCATCCATGCAGCGGGTGGAGGAGATGACTAGAAGTGACAGGCGAGTAGCGATAGATTCTGTAGCATCTGTTTAGCCTCTAGCAATTTCCACCTTTTTGGTCCACTGAAAACCCGCCTTGGCGAGAGACATTTCATGAATGACACCGAAGTTTAATGTGAAGTGAAAACTTGGTTTAGAAAACAGAGCACGCATTTCTATGCAGCCGGTTTGAGAGGCCTGATAAAACGATGGGATAAGTGTATCAATGTTGGTGGAAATTATGTTGAGAAATAAAAGGACAGTGTATGTATAAAATAAACTGATTTCAAGTTATTATATTTAGTTGTTTTTCTACAGCCACTTGTGACTTACTTATTGACTTCCCCTCGTATTTAAAAAAAAAAAAGTCGACAGGGTCGACTTCATTGCACCGGGTTTTATCCCATATGGCTCGGTCTCTTTCCGCAGCGCGGAAAGCGCCGCACAAAGCACGAACTCCATAGCTCTAGCGACGACCCACAGGAGTCTCCGAAAAATTTAATTCGTGAACCGAAGGACGTGAATGAATCGAACCCACAACCTTCGGAGCCCGAGTTAAACGGCTTGACCACTTCGCCACAGAGACTTCCCCTCGTATATATGAAAAGAGATAAAGAAGTAAAACAAAACCCCAGTTCATGAAAGTATACTTTTTAATCATCAGTTATAGTGCCAGTAAAATTTTCACAGTACATTTAAGTTTCTTAGATGACCACACATAGCAGATAAACAACATACACACCATGAACCCAGCCACTCAACAGCAGCAATGTCAACAGAGCAGAAGTGATGCATACATCTCAATCTCTCGTTACCTTACCTCAGCCATCAAATCCTTATATTCTATTCACATCAACAATAACAACAATAATTGTGCATTGAATACCAGGCACTTTATATACTTTCCCACTGGACACACAACGATCATGTGACAATGTGTTAGATGGTTTATGATGTAAGGAAGATATCTACTATTTCCGTATCTATCATTTAACATGCTTCTTATGGAAACAATAATTATCATTGAACATGCATATTGTGGGGAAATTAAAACTCCATTATTTTGACATCTTCTTCTTCTTCTTACTTTCCTTCAATCACTTCAGCCAAGTGTTGGGTTAGGAGATGAAAGGATCTTTTGTGCACTCTTCAATGTGCTTTGTAGGTTGGTTTTCATTTCTCTAGGATTGTCCTTGATACTATCACTCCATCGTTTATGTGGTCTTCCACTTCCTTTGTATCCATAATTTTTTTTCAGTGTGGCTCTTTGTGGTAGATGGTACCAGGGCATCTTTGTGGTAAATGGTACCAGGGCATTCTTGTGGGGTGAGCAATTCTTTTAATCTGTTGATCTTTAATGAACTGTATGACTGGTTTCAGACCCAGTCTTCTTGCAATTTCCTCTCATTCCTAATTCTATCTCTGTTACTTCTGCAACTCTTCTAAGGCATCTTATCTCTGTTGTTGTGAAGTTGCGCTCATTAGTTGCAGAAAGCACCGTTTTTCCAATAATCTCTTCATGTTTCCACTATTACGTACCTAAATCAGTGTTTAAATGTTCTCTCTATAAATATGTTTTGGATTTCCTGCAGCAATTGTCTCTCTCTACTTTAGCTATATCTGTCCATGTCTGGAATACCTGGCACTGTTCTAGAATCCTCACTAGAATCTTGCCAGTTGTGACTTGAATTTCAGTGTTTCTACCTTCTTAAAATATAAAGCTAAGATCACAAGATCTAGGCCAGGTCTCACACTAGTCAGTCAGTACCTTGGGACATCTCATCGTGGTCTGGCCTACTTAAAATCTGGGGTCACCAGTCCAGCTAATATTTCAGGACTGCAATGCCTCTCGACAGATGTGAAGTTTCAGCACTGGTTTCAGAGTCTGGAGAGACAAGAGAGCCCTTGTGCAGATGATATTTAGGTACTGAGAGGAAAGAAAAAAGGGTTTAAAAGGCAAGGACCGACTTCGTTGCACAGTTTTGCTGAAAGTGACATACAAAGTGCAAACTCCACAGCTCCAGCAACAACCTCCGGGAGTCTCCAAGAAAATTGTACTCGTAAACCGAACACTGCAGAACGAAATCGACCCATAACCTTTGGAGCGTGAGGCAGATGAGGAGTCTCTCCACCAACCTCACTCTGATCGATACAAGCACTTTACAGGGCTCAAACGACCTGAATGTCATCAGAAGAGACTTCCAGAATTCACAGCCAAACCACCTTCCTTAAATACCGACACACTTTAATCATAAGTTCTGTAATCTCCCCACAGTCATCTTGCCCATTTCCTGGACACAACTTAGTTATCATTTTATCCCATGACAAAAGTTATCCGTCTATTGTTCTACTTTCTGGAATCTTGCCTGATGTTAAACAAATGTCACTTTTACTTCCTCTTGAAATGTACAAAATATTTAGATATAGCTCTTTAATATTCTCCTACCCCTAGCCTTGCCTTTGTGGTGACAACTGTTTGAACCAAAATAAATCTAACACTCATGTCCGTAAATGTGGAAATACTACACTTTTGTGATTCTTTACGTTCCATTAACCACTTCCGATTTCTTCCTTAGAGGTATGATTACCCAGCCATTTTTAGCATCCTTTAAGTTCCACCAACGTCCCAGCCTGTGCTCCTGGCCAACTGCTGCCACCAAGAATTCTCCATTGTTGGAAAATTTCAAGCCATTCACAAATCCTTTCTGCAAACAAAGAAATGTACAATGTTTCAATCCTAAAATTACAAGTAAATATTGACAAAATCAGAAAACTAGCAGAACATTCTAGAAGACATTATTAACTCAATAATCCTAAGATTGAGAAAACTTGAGAATAGTATAAATAGAAAGTTCTTTCGCTGGAACCTACAGGGCAAACAAAATAAAGGGGCACCTTAAAATACACGGAGAATAGAACTAGAAACAGGGAAGATTAATATGCAGAGGAAATGGTGTGAGGTGCAGGAGAAAGCAAAATATAGGGCGGCTTGGTGTGAGTCAGTAGAGTAGAAAGCAAAAGATAGGAAGGCTTGGGGATGAGTCAGCACAGTAGAAAACATAAGATAGGAAGGAAGGCTTGGCGTGAGTCAGTAGAGTAGAAAACAAAAGATAGGAAGGCTTGGGGTGAGTCAGTAGAGTAGAAAGCAAAAGATAGGAAGGCTTGGGGATGAGTCAGCACAGTATAAAGCAAAAGATAGGAAGGAAGGCTTGGCGTGAGTCAGTAGAGTAGAAAGCAAAAGATAGGAAGGAAGGCTTTGCGTGAGTCAGTAGAGTAGAAAGCAAAACATAGGAAGGCTTGGGACGAGTCAGCAGAGTAGAAAGCAAAAGATAGGAAGGCTTGGGACGAGTCAGCAGAGTAGAAAGCAAAGGATAGGAAGGCTTGGCTTGAGTCAGTAGATGAGAAAGCAAAAGATAGTAAAGCTTGAGGTGGGTGAGTCAGTAGAGTAGAATGTAAAAGATAGGAAGGCTTGGCATGAGTCAGTAGATGAGAAAGCAAAAGATAGTAAAGCTTGAGGTGGGTGAGTCAGTAGAGTAGAATGTAAAAGATAGGAAGGCTTGGAGTGAGTCAGTAGATGAGAAAGCAAAAGATAGTAAAGCTTGAGGTGGGTTGAGTCAGTAGAGTAGAATGTAAAAGATAGGAAGGCTTGGCATGAGTCAGTAGATGAGAAAGCAAAAGATAGTAAAGCTTGAGGTGGGTGAGTCAGTAGAGTAGAAAGCAAAAGATAGGAAGGCTTGGAGTGAGTCAGTAGATGAGAAAGCAAAAGATAGTAAAGCTTGAGGTGGGTTGAGTCAGTAGAGTAGAATGTAAAAGATAGGAAGGCTTGGCATGAGTCAGTAGATGAGAAAGCAAAAGATAGTAAAGCTTGAGGTGGGTGAGTCAGTAGAGTAGAATGTAAAAGATAGGAAGGCTTGGAGTGAGTCAGTAGAGGGGAAAGCAAAAGATAGGAAGGCTTGGCTTGAGCTGGTAGAGGAGAAAGCAAAAGATTGGAAGGTCTGGCTTGAGCTGATAGAGGAGAAAGCAAAAGGTTGGAAGGCTTGGCTTGAGCTGGTAGAGAAAGCAAAAGATAGGAAGGCTTGGCATGAGGCAGGACTCTCAGCCACAACTCCCCAGGATTATCATAAAGAAACATGTTCACTTCTACACCACGCCTCATTCAAAGTTGTCTACTCACCACCTGAACACTGAAGAGAAGAGACAGAGATCTGAAATCTGCAGCACATTTCCAAATGCGTACATAGCCATCTTTGGAACCTGGGAAAGTGAAATCAATCCAAATAATCAGCATATAACATTTAACAAGGCACATTGAATAACTGTCAGTGACTTGACATGTTACAATGTAACATCAATAGTTGTATAATATAAACCAAAGCAACTACATCAGATTATTCAACTAAGTGACTAGCATAATTTACAGTGAAATGAAATTCAAAGGTTAAGTTAAAGGTGAGAAGGTTGACTTGACTGCACCAAGTTTTACCCCAGGTGGCTCAGTCTATCTCTCGACAAGGGCAAGCTTGCTGAAACAGATTTGCACAAAGCACAAACTCCAAAACTCCAGAGAAACTGCACTAGTGATCTGAATCAACGCAGTCTAAACATGGATCCATGACCTTCAGAGTGCAAAGCAGACGGCCTGACCACTTTGATTTTACAGAATATCCATGTTCCTTTGATACTAATATACAAAAGTCTTTAAACCATGGGTTCCATGCTCAACATTTATATTTTATAGAATATCCATGTTTGCTATGTACTGTTTAGGGAAAATCCGCTGCGTGTGATTGCACTAAAATATAGTACTATAGTAGACAATATTTTTTTTTAAAAAGGCAGGATTGTTGTTTTGTTATTGAAGATAAATGGGGATAAATGGGTGTGCAGCAAACACATTAGTGAATAGGAAGGTAGCTGTTGGTATCTAAATGATTACAGTGTCAACACTGCATTTTAATCAAGGGAAGATATATCTATGTAGTGAAGATATATCTATGTAGTGAAGATATATCTATGTAGTGAAGATATATCCATGTAGTGAAGATATATCTATGTAGTGATGATCTATCTATGTAGTGAAGATATATCTATGTAGTGATGATCTATCTATGTAGTGAAAGATATATCTATGTAGTGATGATCTATCTATGTAGTGAAAGATATATCTATGTAGTGAAGATATATCTATGTAGTGAAAGATATATCTATGTAGTGAAAGATATATCTATGTAGTGAAGATATATCTATGTAGTGAAAGATATATCTATGTAGTGAAGATATATCTATGTAGTGAAGATATATCTATGTAGTGATGATCTATCTATGTAGTGAAGATATATCTATGTAGTGATGATCTATCTATGTAGTGAAGATATATCTATGTAGTGATGATCTATCTATGTAGTGAAAGATATATCTATGTAGTGATGATCTATCTATGTAGTGAAGATATATCTATGTAGTGAAGATAAATCTATGTAGTGAAGATAAATCTATGTAGTGAAGATATATCTATGTAGTGATGATCTATCTATGTAGTGAAGATATATCTATGTAGTGATGATCTATCTATGTAGTGAAAGATATATCTATGTAGTGATGATCTATCTATGTAGTGAAAGATATATCTATGTAGTGAAGATATATCTATGTAGTGAAGATAAATCTATGTAGTGAAGATAAATCTATGTAGTGAAGATATATCTATGTAGTGAAGATATATCTATGTAGTGAAGATAAATCTATGTAGTGAAGATATATCTATGTAGTGAAAGATAAATCTATGTAGTGAAGATATATCTATGTAGTGAAAGATAAATCTATGTAGTGAAGATATATCTATGTAGTGAAAGATAAATCTATGTAGTGAAGATATATCTATGTAGTGAAGAATATGTTCAGTTGTATTTTGTGGTCGTTTGCTCACTTTGAACTCAAGCATAGTGCATACACAATGATACTGACTACTTCTAGTGCCCTGGACTGATTTTTACATGTGGATTAGCTTTCCCTGTTACCAGTGTCCCTTGCCATCAGGAGAACCCACTCAGACTTCAGAGGTATTAAGTTGTTTGATCCGTGTATCCATCCAAATTTTAAAATTTGTTCATTGAACAGTCGGAAATGTCTTAAGTTCATCTATTTATGTTTGGCCCAATTGCCAGCTTCATATTTTACACAGTTTAACCTGGTTATTTGCTATTCTAAGACCATATATAGGACACATTCCAGGCCTCACAACACAAAACACTGAATTAATTAGGAGTACAGTTTATGCAAACAGAACCACATGTCACCTCTCACAATTAAATGGGTTCTTAATAATACTACACAAATGCCAGCTGTCACATCAGAGCATTAGCATTTGCAAATTGCTTTTTTTTTTTTTTTAAAGCCATCAGCAAAGCATCAGGTGACATATCTAGGTAATGTTGGCTACCTCGATAACATAGTGGTACTCGTCCGTAAGTCACACTCAGCTGCAAAGACCAAGAGGTGGGTCCAAACGTAAAGGAAGAACCAGCTTCCTAGGAACGAGCACGGAGAAGGAACACGGCAACAGTGACAAATGGAGGCGGCAGAGGCCGTGGCGGGGGAGGAATCTGGCATCCCATGACCACACGTGCTAAGGGGCAATCACAGGCTCTCCCTACCGAGGGAGGGAGGGCTTGAGAGTGGACAAGGTAACAGCGAAGGGACAAGCTTAATATCAGGGATAATTAATGCGACACAACGAAGGAACAAGTTTAATATCAGGGATAATTAATGTGACGAATGCCTCCACGGCAGGGGTTAGACGCCCGGAGTCATGACCCGGACGGGACCGCCCCCCAGAGAGAGTATCAAGAGATTTAAGGTCCGAAATACTTGGGGGGAATTATCTTCTGACGATTAGAAGCCCCCTGCCGTGTTTGCTCCTCAGAGGAGTTTTTACGATTAAGGTAACATGAAGGGACAGGATTTACACCTAGTGACATGGCCTTTAGATCCAGTGCGTTTTCCCCCAAAGAGATCCAGTCAATATTCTCAAGAGGTCAAGTCAACATTCATCCAAGAGATTAAATGTGCATTCTCCCAAGAGATGCCATCAATACTCACCCAAGAGATCTAGTCAAAAAACAAGACAAGAGAGTAGATACCTGATGGAATACTTGTAGCATCCCATTTGGATCACCCCAAGTTAGCAATACAACAAAAGCAGAAAGTCTATCAGCAGACTGAAGAAGTGTGGGTATAAGCACATGTATCTGCGCCTCAGTAGTCTCCCTACCTGAAGCCACCAGATCTGTGTACTGTAAAGCTGCCACGGAGGAGATCCAGTTCTGGTCACCAACCTTGTTTGTTACGCCATGAGCATTCTTCACCGTCACCAGAGGTTTCTTCTTCAAGACACTCCACAGGCAAATGGAACTGAAATGAAAAGCAATCAAAAACTCAAAATAAGCCATATTATGACAGGTGTCTTCTTACCTGGTGAATCCTGGCTATTTCTAGTGACATATGTCTATCTACCTGGTAAATCCTGGATATTTCTAGTGACATATATCTACCTACATAGTAAATCCTGGATATGGCTAGAGAAAGATTTCTTACATGGTGAATCCTCGCTATTTCTAGTGACAAATGTCTATCTACCTGGTAAAACCTAGCTATGGCCAGTGAAAGATTTCTTACATGGTGAATACTGGCTATTTCTAATGACATATGTCTATCTACCTGGTGAATTCTGACTATTTGTAGTGACATATGTCTATCTACCTGGTGAAACCTGGATATTTGTAGTGACATATGTTTATCTACCTGGTGAAACCTGGATATGTCTAGAGAAAGATTTCTTACATGGTGAATCCTGGCTATTTCTAGTGACATTTGTCTATCTACCTGGTGAAACCTGGATATTTGTAGTGACATATGTCTATCTACCTGGTAAATCCTGGATATGTCTAGTGAAAGATTTCTTACATGGTGAATCCTGGCTATTTCTAGTGACATATGTCTATCTACCTGGTGAATCCTGGCTATTTCTAGTGACATATGTCTATCTACCTGGTGAAACCTGGATATTTGTAGTGACATATGTCTATCTACCTGGTGAATCCCGGATATGTCTAGTGAAAGATTTCTTACATGGTGAATCCTGGCTATTTCTAGTGACATATGTCTATCTACCTGGTGAATCCTGGCTATTTCTAGTGACATATGTCTATCTACCTGGTGAAACCTGGATATTTGTAGTGACATATGTCTATCTACCTGGTGAATCCTGGATATGTCTAGAGAAAGATTTCTTACATGGTGAATCCTGGCTATTTCTAGTGACATATGTCTATCTACCTGGTGAATCCTGGCTATTTGTAGTGACATATGTCTATCTACCTGGTGAAACCTGGATATTTGTAGTGACATATGTCTATCTACCTGGTGAATCCTGGATATGTCTAGTGAAAGATTTCTTACATGGTGAATCCTGGCTATTTCTAGTGACATATGTCTATCTACCTGGTGAATCCTGGTTATTTCTAGTGAAAGATTTCTTACATGGTGAATCCTGGCTATTTCTAGTGACATATGTTTATCTACCTGGTGAATTCTGGCTATTTGTAGTGACATATGTCTATCTACCTGGTGAAACCTGGATATGTCTAGAGAAAGATTTCTTACATGGTGAATCCTGGCTATTTCTAGTGACATATGTCTATCTACCTGGTGAATACTGGCTATTTGTAGTGACATATGTCTATCTACCTGGTGAATCCTGGCTATTTGTAGTGACATATGTCTATCTACCTGGTGAAACCTGGATATTTGTAGTGACATATGTCTACCTACCTGGTGAATCCTGGATATGTCTAGTGAAAGATTTCTTACATGGTGAATCCTGGCTATTTCTAGTGACATATGTCTATCTACCTGGTGAATCCTGGCTATTTGTAGTGACATATGTCTATCTACCTGGTGAATCCTGGCTATTTCTAGTGACATATGTCTACCTGGTGAAACCTGGATGTGTCTAGAGAAAGATTTCTTACATGGTGAATCCTGGCTATTTCTAGTGACATATGTCTACCTACATGGTAAATCCTGGATATGGCTAGTGAAAGATTTCTTACATGGTGAATCCTGGCTATTTCTAGTGACATATGTCTATCTACCTGGTGAATCCTGGTTATTTCTAGTGACATATATCTACCTACATGGTAAATCCTGGATATGGCTAGTGAAAGATTTCTTACATGGTGAATCCTGGCTATTTCTAGTGACATATGTCTATCTACCTGGTGAATCCTGGTTATTTCTAGTAACATATATCTACCTACATGGTAAATCCTGGATATGGCTAGTGAAAGATTTCTTACATGGTGAATCCTGGCTATTTCTAGTGACATATGTCTATCTACCTGGTGAATCCTGGTTATTTCTAGTAACATATACCTACCTACATGGTAAATCCTGGATATGGCTAGTGAAAGATTTCTTACATGGTGAATCCTGGCTATTTCTAGTGACATATGTCTATCTACCTGGTGAATCCTGGCTATTTCTAGTGACATATGTCTATCTACCTGGTGAATCCTGGTTATTTCTAGTAACATATACCTACCTACATGGTAAATCCTGGATATGGCTAGTGAAAGATTTCTTACATGGTGAATCCTGGCTATTTCTAGTGACATATGTCTATCTACCTGGTGAATCCTGGCTATTTCTAGTGACATATGTCTATCTACCTGGTGAATCCTGGCTATTTCTAGTGACATATGTCTATCTACCTGGTGAATCCTGGCTATTTCTAGTGACAAATGTCCATCTACCTGGTAAAACCTGGCTATGGCCAGTGAAAGATTTCTTACATGGTGAATACTGGCCACACTGATCCATACAGAACTTTGCAGTGAACAATTATAAGTCTCATAGTATAAATGTTACCAATCTTTTATCAAAAAGAGATATTTCTATACAAAACCTGGGTTGAAATACCTACACGGCAAACATCAAAATCATGACATACTGAAGAATAACAAAGAACAACTTACTTGTCTTCAGCTCCGGTGATAAAATTACTCTCATTGATCAATGACACACACTCTATAGATCCCCTGTGCAAGCAAGAAAAAGAATTGTTTCAGCAAGGTCATGCCCAATCTTAAAAGGGCAAGATTAGGTATCACATTAACCTCATCAGCAGGTACATTAGCATCATTGATAGGGCGCTACACTGATAATGTAACGAGAGGGGTTGGCATCTGCATTTTCTGTCTCACTAAGTGAGGGAAAGACTAGCCTCTAATTCCTCCATGCATTGTCAATTAGTTAGCTGCACATCCTTTACAGGATGTCGCAGTCAACCCCAACATCTTTTAGCTGTTTGTTATTTCTTGGCAAGTTTACGTTCAGTAGTTTGCCATTTCCGGCGTTCAAACCATTGTACAAAACCAGCACAGGGCAGTCTGCTTCCATATCAGCAGTGTTTTGAATGTTTTGAATGCAGTGTGCGGGACTGCAAACTGTGTTTGTGATCCTCACCACAGCTCCAGTGCACTGAGACCTACAAAATATGATGTCCCCATCACAGACCTACAAAATATGATGTCCCCATCACATCACAGACCTACAAAATATGATGTCCCCATCACACCACAGACCTACAAAATATGATGTCCCCATCACACCACAGACTTACAAAATATGATGTCCCCATCACACCACAGACCTACAAAATATGATGTCCCCATCACACCACAGACCTACAAAATATGATGTCCCCCATCACATCGCAGACCTACAAAATATGATGCTCCCATCACATCACAGACCTACAAAATATGATGTCCCCATCACATCACAGACCTACAAAATATGATGTTCCCATCACATCACTGACCTACAAAATATGATGTCCCCATCACATCACAGACCTACAAAATATGATGTTCCCATCACACCACAGACCTACAAAATATGATGTTCCTATCATATCACAGACCCACGGCAGGTCCCTGCTCAGGGCATGTTTCTGTTAATGACCCCTGTTCTAAGACCCATCTAAGTGCCAGTATCCCATCAACGAGACTCCAAACAGTACATCTGTTCACTTTAAGATATCAGACATTCTGGCCTATTCATTCAGTTACAAAAAAATAATACTATTGATCTTTGGGGTGAGCAGCACCTCACACAATCTCATTACACATTGTTTACATATGACAGTCTTAAAGCTCTGAGATGGGTAGGGATTCTCAAGCTTCTGAAAGCTCATTGGCCTTTGTTTTTGTCCTCAGAGATCCCACAAAGGCTCAGGATCCAAAGCAGGACTAGTTTTGTTTTCTGAACAGTGGGGATGGTGGTGTAACAGCTAGGGCGCTATCACGAAAATAGCATAAGAGAGGTTGGACCAGGGTTCGGTGCCTGCGCTCGCCATTCGCTATGCGAGGGAAAGACTGGCCACATATTCTCGTCTGTTGACTTAGGCCTAACAAATCTAATGGCCTTGAACTTCACATGCCCGCAGCGGATCCATGCTGCAGTACTCTCTTTAAGCAGCATACTAATATTGGTTTTCATTTGTTAAATGAGAAGGCTCTCCTGATTGGGCCATGAGATGACTTGAAGGACAGACATAAAGTCTGTAAAACTTATTTTTATTCAGGATCTCTCGAGTATTAAACAGTTGCAAGAAGGGTTGTTGTCTCTGCTCCAAGTTGGCGCATGTTTCTTCAGTCACAACAGAAGGTGTTTTTGTGTTACCACTGGGATGTGTAATCAAGATTCTGAGGTCAGCACGGCCGAATAGATAAGAACAAGCATTCTTAAGTATCCCGTGTGCTGATGCTGAGGTTCATCATGATTCATCAAATCACTACACCGGACAGTTGGACTAAAATGTTGACTTCTTGTCCTTGATTTGGGGATGTAAATTACAAGTACCTCAGAAGTCAAAGTGAGTTTTCCTGATGGCAAGGGTCAGTGGTAATAAGGATGCTAATCCACATGCAAAATTCAGTGTAATGCTAGAAGTAGTGTGTATGGTCTATACTTGAGTTCAAAGCGAGTTTAAAAAAAAAAAAAAACCAAAACTCCACTGCATCTGTTTTGAACAAATGAACAAAGACACAGACATGATTTAATCAGTACAAAAGTAAACGTGCTTTTCACACTAACCATTGACTAAAACAAAGGACAGAACAACCTGATAACTGAGGAAAACTTACGTGTGGCCATGAAAGAGAAGCTGTGAATCCTCAGTTATCTTCCAGACGTGCACCGACTTGTCAGAACCACCTGAAGTGATTGCCCTGTCTCTGGTCAAACTGTCTATTCCCGTGATTGGAGAGTTGTGTCCAAATCTGTTACAGAAAACAACAATTACATCATTTGAGGTGATTTGAAAAAATGTACTTTTAAAATAGTTATGAAAAAAGTCTTTGTCTATCCACTGATAGGTTGAAGACAAATGTGAAGAAAATTAAATTAGATAATGGACAGTTCCTAAGGGGAATGAACTAACAAATATTCCATTTACTAAGTCACTGCTGGAGTAGAAATGGTGAGAAAATAGGATGACTAATTCAGCCCTCGTCATTTTTTTCCTTCAAAAACTCAGGTATCTGTGAAAACCACTCCATGATTCTGCTCACACTAGTCAAACCCTCAACCTTGCAAACCATCAGGTTGCCCATTTACAATGAATGCAACAAATGCTCAGTTGAATTCAATGTAAACATAATCACATGTGTATTCAGCTCAACAAAGTCTCATTTACAGTCAATGTTGATTCCTCCGCACATTCAGGCCAATAAAATTTAATGGCCCTATCACATCACAGGACCATAGCACATTTCTGCTTTGGGACATATTTTTCTATAAAAAAAGCTGTGGAGATGTAAATAATATCCAATAACATGAAGTAGTGCAGCTTCACAGTACACAATTACAGAAAACACACAACACTGCTGCGACTAGCCTTGATCAGCTAACAAATACACAAAACACAACCATGGGCAAGACACTACAGTGACTACATTAAGGCATAATAACAGAATGAGAAGAATGAAAACATCAAAAAGATTAGAACTTAATTTTTATGTAACAAAGAAAAAAATATTTTTTTTAACAAATCAGGGACCTTTCGATAAAATTAGAGCTGACAGCAAAAGAACTCTTATCATCATCATTAAGTGAGACGTGGATAAGCGTGAGTGGTCATAGTTCACACATCAAACATTTCAGAGCCTTGGATCAGGTCTGTGTTCTTGTCCTGAGCCAAGCCATCCGAGGCCAAGCCATCCAGGTATTTATTTCTTTGCTTTCCCCTTGATCTTTTGCCTTCAATATTTACAGTTGTCATTAAATTTTCAAGATTATTTTTCCTTATGTGCCCAAAAAATCTTGACTGTCTGCATGTAATTTCTATAATTATTAGTTTTCATATTTCTTAATTACTGTCTAATTCATATTTCTATCCGTTCATGGTATTCTTTACATTGTCCTAAGAAACCACATTTCTACCGCCGTTAGATGTTTCTCAGCTTGTCTGCTTATTGTTCATAAAGATCTATACTAAATATCATTGACTGGTGCCTCAAAGACAAACAGATACAATTTAGTACTGACAATAAACATGTATGATAATGTATACAAATTATGCAACAGTAGATGTAAATGAATTGAGGGGATTTAACTAATAACTTGAAAGAGTCATCTTGTCAGAAAACATACGGAGGGCAGTAGTCTATGGAAGACATGTTAATTAATGAAGTCTGCAGAAGAAACATTGCCTAGACACTAGTAGTAAGTGGAGTGTAAAAAAAGATGCATGACAACTAATCTTTCATATCATCGTTCTTTGTGGATTTTTTGTGGAAGTTCTTGTAAAAACAAAGGCTAGGGCAACAAAGCCTGACAGAAAATGTGGGCAGGTAGACCCCACAAGCCCGGGAAGGTCGGCCTATGGGAGAAGGCCTCCAGTAAAGATACCTAAACCGTAAAAATTGGAAGATGTCAGCCCTAGTGGCATAGACATTAAAGTGAAAATCTATGAACTACAATGGTTGCTAGGCACCACACATATTAAACACTGATCACAGACAAATAAGAGGAATCCTTTGTGTAATGAATAAGTTTCAGCCTGAGGAATGGCCTATTTCTGTTGTATTTGATATTGTGTTCTGAACAAAGGATAAGTTTGCTCAAGTACTTGTTGGATATGCCCCGTACGACAGCCTAGGGAGACTTCGCACTGAACATTTAATTCCACCATAGGAGAGACACGACATATATGTAGGCCAAAATCCACTATAGGAGAGACATAATATATATGTAGGCCAAAATCCTCTATAGGAGAGACACAACATATATGTAGGTGTAGCCAGTCGTCCCTAGGGGGAAAGTGGAGTCAACAGGCACACTGTTTAAAATCCTTTTCCTTATTGTGGGCCTCTGCCAGACCTTTGTCTACATACCCCCTGTAAATCTTAGGTACCCTATCCCTCTCTTTCCTCTTCTTCTTCTTACCACTAAACAATACCCTTCATATTGTTTCAGAACATACCCACACAAGACTGTATTTTAACAAATGATAAAATAAAACATTTAATACAGAAATTGTCACGTGTGTATGTGTGGACTGTTTGCGTGTGGAAATATGTAGTATTTTCTATGGTGTATGCGAGAATAGATTAGTGAGCTCAGGATCGTTCTTCATCATGTTAGGCCATGCCACATCACACCACAGTAAGTTCAGAACAGGTCTCACCGAATGAAGCCTCAATCCGGACAATGGTTGACTTCTTGGAGTTAATCATATATATATATATTCTGGGTAACTGTTCTCCACTACTGAATATGGTATACCAAAGTCCACAAGTTCAGAACCCCCGATGTATTTAATGTGTCTATAACGATCCTGGAACCTAGGAATCTCGGCACTTCTCTCACACGACTCCCCAAGAAACAAACTGATGATGTCTGTTCGAGTAAGTTCCTCCTGTATGTTTGTACAAGTTTACTGAACAGGTTTCCTCACCATTATGCCTTCTCTATATAATAATGTTATTGTCCTGAGAAGTAATCACCATTATACCTTCTCTATATAATAATGTTATTGTTCTGAGACTTCATCACTGTTAATATGAATCCGCCTTTTCAGTACCTCAGTCACTGCCAACCAGCCATTTTTATGTTAACCACTCTGGGCTTTTATGAGGCCATGATTGGTGGAACGGTGTCCCATTGCCGACACCATTTAACATAACTTCACTCAGTGTGACTGCTATTTTTCCTCCTCTCCCAGCTGTCCTTAATTTCTCCGGTACAGTAAAATATCACTCAGTGTGACTGGCTTTGTCTACACCTCGTAGTAATACTTCCTTTCTTTTATACCGTTGAACCTGTAGAGAATAGAACATTCGGTGAGAGAAAAACCCTATTCCAATCCACTATATGTGATTATAGGCCAAAGGCCACTCAGACATGTGTCCTAGTTAATCTAGAACTACCCTCTGACATCAAGGCAGAGTCGTTCGTCACATTTGGGTGATAAGGGAAAGGAAAGACCAAACGGAAAAACACAGGAGCCCCAATAGGCCTCACTACCGGAATATCCCACCATTTACATTTCCCCTATTCCCCCAGCCATCCCATTACACTGGTCTTACCCTGCCGAGTGAAATGATATATAACTCTATCTCATTTAAGCTAGGCATCAGCCAGCTGCGGCCGATGCTCCTAGATTATTTTCTCCCCACACTATCACTACGTTCCAGTCATAACTCTATTTATAAATAAACTACCTTATGCTAGTGTTCCCGTTCGGAGTCGGAATCCACAATTCATCACAGTTTCCAAAACACAGGAGACCCCGTAAATCTCTTCTCCATTAGAACTAGGAACACAAAAACACTCCCGTTATCTGTAGTTCATCCACAGACAGACTGAACGCAACTTTCGTTAACTTCTCCCAGTCAAATGTTGCACGAGTGACGTCACTCACGTGACCGGACTTCAATCAAGAAAGCCCCGCCTCTCCCTTCTCCATTCTCCTGAGATCTGAGAAAACAGACTGCCGAATTTCTTTGATGCCGGGCAAATTAACCTGCCGCCAATTGTCTTTGATTGGGGGACTTCTCAGGGAATCCCGGTCGTGTTTGAAACTGGGAACATGTTTCCCGACATCAAATAGTTGTGGCGCCTAGCAACGGCGGTTTTCAGGCCTTTCATCAATCTGGATCGAAATTCTTCAGTATTATGTGACAGTAGGCCAAAATCCTCCATAGGAGACACACAATATATATGTAGGCCAAAATCCTCTATAGGAGAGACACAACATATATGTAGGCCAAAATCCTCTATAGGAGAGACACAACATATATGTAGGCCAAAATCCTCTATAGGAGAGACACAACATATATGTAGGCCAAAATCCACTATAGGAGAGACACAACATATATGTACGCAAAAATCCACTATAGGAGAGACATAACATATATGTAGACTAATCCACCACAGAAGAGACACAACATATATGTAGGCCAAAATCCTCTGTAGGAGAGACACAACATATAAATTTAAATTTTTTGCATATCCTTTACAGGACATTGCTGTCAACACCAGCATCTTTCAGCTGTATGTTGATTTATTGGCAAGATTACGCTCAGTAGTTTGCCATTGCTTTCTGAGCGGCCGGCTCAGTATCCCGCAAGTCACCAGCGGGGGTCAAACCGCTCCCAGCTCTCGCCCTGCTACGAGACTCTGCGTGATAAACGGGATTATGGAGAAAGTGTTGTAACCCCTCGACCAGAGAGATATATGTAGACCAAAATAAACCATAGGAAACAACATATATGTAGGCCAAAATCCACTATAGGAGAGACACAACATATATGTAGGCCAAAATCCACTATAGGAGAGACACAATATATATGTAGTACAAAATCCTCTATAGGAGAGACACAACATATATGTAGTACAAAATCCTCTATAGGAGAGACACAACATATATGTAGTACAAAATCCTCTATAGGAGAGACACAACATATATGTAGTACAAAATCCTCTACAGGAGAGACATAACATATATGTAGGCCAAAATCCTCTACAGGAGAGACATAACATATATGTAGGCCAAAATAAACCATAGGAGATGCAACATATATGTAGACCAAAAGGTCAAGGCAGGCGACAACATTTTGGGGGTCAAGCTCAACAAATGTTCATTACTCACAAAGTCTCGACATATGCCAGGTCATCAACACTCCAAACTTTCACCACCCGGTCTTTAGAACCACTAAACAGCGTGTGGGTTCCCTTCCGAAATGCAACACCCTGAAAGTTTTGGATAAGTTAGAAATAAATCAAATGTCAAGTAAATTATAATCATGCACAAAAGTAGATCTGAAACTACAAACCCACCTCCATCTTTACACGCACATGATAGACAAACCTTCCAGATATAGGAGAACTTATAGCTATCTCCTTCTTGTGAATCATGAACAATTACCACATTAGTGTGGAATCATCTGGAAGCTGAAGAGACGTGGTTTTATAGAAAAATGACGAGAACATGGACACATAAAAAGTTTAATGAATATATCTTGAAAGAAGTTAACTCATGAAGAGAACGTCAACATTCTTTGGGCACCTCATGACAAGGACAAATCTGTGGTATGTCGTGACACAGGAAAAGTTGGGAGGGGATGAGAGGCAGGGGAGACCAAAAGAGAAGATGCTAGACAGTTTGGCATAGACAGACATTGGTATCAAAGATTAGCAGCACACTGTGGGTAGCCATGATGACCAACACCACATGGCCTACTTATTTCACAATCATATTAGTAACAGGTTGCATATGATGATGTTGTATGAAGAAGATTGAAATGCTTATCTAGTTAACTTGTGTTATTTCATGTTAATACAAATTTCTAAAACACAAATTTTGAGAAGAGACTTGGAGACAGAGAGTAAGACTTGGTTAACCATTCAGTTTAGACAACATGCCTTAAACATAGCCTGTCAGGAGACTGTGCCTTGAACATATCCTGTCTAGACACAGTGCCTTGAACATATCCCATCTACATGTGCCTTGAACATATCCTGTCTAGACACTGCCTTGAACATATCCCATCTACATGTGCCTTGAGAACCACTGCTCTAGGCAATTAGGCTAAATGCCATGGTCATATTCCTTTTTTTTGGGTTGCATATCCCTTTACAGAACATTGCAGTCAACATCAGCATTTTTCAGCTGCTGTTGATGTCCTAGGCAAGATTACGCTCAGTAGTTTGCCACTGCTTTCTGAGCAGCCGGCTCACATACCCCATAAGTTACCAATGCGACGAGAACTGCTACCGAGTCTCGTGCAGGTTACGTTACTCATATATCACTACATTCCACAAAATGATTACTTACTGTTACAGGGCCTCTGTGACCTTTGAATTTATGTATAAAACTGCAATCCTCAGGGTTCCACAGTTTGATCATGCAGTTCATATCTCCCGCAGCCTGGCACACGAGATACACAGAACACAACATGACATAAATATCTCACTGTACTATGAACAAGACCAGCAGAACTGTACACAACTAGAAATTAAAGCAAACACAACATACACAAATATCATAAATAAATATGTAGGTTTAATGGGCAAATTCATTTTATAATGTTATATTTAAACAAATTCAATATCCTTTACAGAATGTTACAGTCAACCCCAGCATTTTTTGTGATTTATTTGCAAATTTATGTTCAGTAGCTTGCCATTGCTTTCTTAATGCCGGACTCATGCCCTTATATGAAAACTAGCGCAAGGCGGTCTGCTTCCAAACTGCCAGCATGTGTGTTTCAGGCGTGGTATGCATGATTATGGGTGGCATTCGCAACCCCTACGCCACAGTACCAGCATATTAAAAACAAACAAACAAACTAAGAGAATGAGCTTATATGCCATGTGCTGCCTTGTGTCTTGCAGGGGCCCGTAAGAGCAGCACAGAAAGGTAACAAACACTGTGACCTTGCCCTACATGACATAAGAGGTGACTCAGGAGGGTTGGACTCGGGGACTGGTTTTTCCAACTCATAGAAAACTTCAGCTGCAAAAACCAGCCAAGCTTGAACAAGTCTAGAATGGCTTGAGGCCAGTAGACAGAGCCTTTGCTTCAATGGGGGATACAGGGGGAAAGAGGGATACCATGAGACACACTGAGAATATGATGCTAGTTTCTTTTTGTTAGGACAATGTACACTGGATGGGCAATGTGATCGCTGTTACACTTGCCTGTTATTTCCTGGAAAACCTGATACCCGTATTATGAGATTGGGTTGACCCCAAGGTCATGTGTTGATATTAAACCCTGGACCATCAGGTGCTGGCTGGCAAGGATGATGATGATTTGCCTTCTCACACGATCATCAGTCACAGAGCCGGTCTGTGTTCTTGTCTCACTTATGCTATGTAGTTAAGCCAATTATATATCTTTGTCATTCTCTTTCTCAAATATACATAAGTTTTAAGTCAAGTAGTATGTCACAGTGGCATAAATTATGTTCAGCAGTTTGGGAACCTTGTAAATCATATTCCCAAATGCTATGCAACAGAAAGCAGAACTAAATAGACAAATGGCTAATATCTCCACTGGCTGCATCGTTCCTGCAACACTTTCTCATTATAAAATAGTGTACCTGGTTTTCTCACTATAAACTAAATGTTGATGTGCGTGAACAATTTTCTTCCCAGAATCGTTCAATTAGAAAACAAAAGCAGACACATCCACAGGTGCTCTAATCCCCTCCATAGAAACCCACCAGTGTACAGTGCCTGTCCGATGTTGACTGACAAGCCTATCATGCTTGGTGTCATGTTTTTTTCTGGCAACACCGATCATCAATCTGAATGCCTGTATTATGCCAATTGATGATTCATTCAGTTGAATATATCCACATTTTGACTGAACTCTCTAAAGGTGTTCATGTCGGCACTATCCACTGGCTGGCCCTCCGATATAATGGCACAGCCAGCCAACCGGTTCACTCTTTCATTACCCACCACACCCACATGTCCTAGTATGAAGATAAGCATAACTGAACTAATTGTGAACCTCTGCAGAGACTCAATCCAATGCCTGTATGCATACAGCCTGCCTCAACTCTCTGGATCATACTCAACGAACCACTTAGCAAACATGAGTGAAGTTTTGCACACACAGTCTGTACCTAGAGTGGAATGGAGTGCATCTTAACACAACGATATGTAAAACTATTATTTGCACATGCTCCTTTGAAATGAACTCACCAGAAACTTCCCATCTGACGATATAGCCAGGCATAAAATGTGGTCTGTGTGTCCGATATGGACGTCTTCTGTTCCTTTCCGGCCACCTTTAATGGTGCTCACTTTTAAGCCAGTTTCGACATTCCCTGTGTATTAACATCAACATACTTAGCATTGATAAAAATACTTCATGCTATAATATTTCAAATTAAAGTTATCTTCTTTGTTCCTCTTTTGAGGAGAGTATCACACCCAGCTGTCCACCATGACGGTCGGTGGGTCCTGACTTCGGCATGCATATGTGTAGGATTTGCTCCCTCCAGACGTAAGGTTTGCTAACTCAAGACATCTATGTACAGTTTGCTAACTCAAGACATCTGTGTAAGGTTTGCTAACTCAAGACATCTGTGTACAGTTTGCTAACTCAAGACATCTGTGTAAGGTTTGCTAACTCAAGACATCTGTGTAAGGTTTGCTAACTCAAGACATCTGTTTATGGTTTGCTAACTCAAGACATCTGTGCAAGGTTTGCTAACTCAAGACATCTGTGTTCGGTTTGCTAACTCAAGACATCTGTGTACGGTTTGCTAACTCAAGACATCTGTGTACGGTTTACTAACTCAAGACATCCGTGTATGGTTTGCTAACTCAAGATATCTGTGTATGGTTTGCTCCCCCAGCCTACTCTTGCAGATTTCCAGCTGCTGTGGGATTTTTCTTACTTCTTCTTCTTCTGCGTTCATCCGGAGTTTCTTTTTTTTCCGGACATGACTGCATTGTGCCTGTTTACAGCAGAGCTGCGTTCTTGCACCGTTAGGCCGACACATCCGACTTCTGTGGGCATTTGTTGACCGGGTTAACCTTCCCAGGGATTTTTCTTACATGACCATGTACACAGGAGGCATGTTGTAGTTCCCCTTATCCAAGAAGGCTTAGCTTCCGAGCCCTCTAGCCAAGAGATCACGGGTTTGTGCGTTGTCATTAGATACGGGTGTTGCTTGTAAAGATACCCAGCCCTAGGCTGTGATCAGGGAGGGGGTTGTGTGTTGTCATTAGATACAGGTATTGCTTGTGAACATGCCCAGGCGTACACTGAAATAGATCTTATTAAATACAAGTATTGTTTGTGAACATGCCTAGGCCTATAATGATATCAGGGGTTGTGTTATTAGATAGATACAGGTATTGCTTGTAAAGATATACAGTTCTAGGCTGAGATCATGGGGTTGTGTGTAGTCATCAGATACAGGTATTGCTTGTAAAGATGCCCAGCCCTAGGCTGAGATCATGGGGTTGTGTGTAGTCATCAGATACAGGTATTGCTTGTAAAGATGCCCAGCCCTAAGCTGTGATTGATTACAGCACTTTTTGAGCCCCAGGCAGACACCTTAACCTCTCAAGCTGAAGCCTTTATGTTGCGTATAAAGGTATACCATGTACCTCACCTGGGGTGTTAGCAGACTGAAGTGGTTTGTGGCGCCCCATGTAAGACTTCTTCCATATATCCTCATTGTACAATACAGACAAATGGCCATTATAGGCCTGAGTGAAGCTGGCAGATTTTGGAGTTAGTGGCCCCTAGAGGGTGACCAAAAACCACTATGTGGAAAAACTTCTGGCACCTGCCAGCCCGCCCTCAAATTGGTTCTAATTTCCACCAATTGGTTCCTGCTAAGAGACAAGTTCCTGTTCAAGTGTTCAATGAACGAGAATACTAAGACATGGAATGTCCTAAAATACTACCTGGGAAGGCTAACCCAGTGTGCTATAATGCCAGGAAGAAGTTGGATGTATCAGCCAAAAGGTGCAATTATCCAACTCTGCTGTTAGTCGTGGTTCCAACTTCACGGGAAAGGGTCGCCTCATACTGCTCCGTTTCTGTGCCAGTGAATATCACACACAATGCTCCCCACTGTCCCATATAGTCCCGACAAACCCACAGCACGCACAGACATACATGCATAAGACCACCTAGAGAATGCCAAAACAAAAGTCTGCTACTAAAATTACAATTCATCATCGATGGAAGCAGCAGTCACTAGAAACTCTGCCGTAAATAGGCTAGGCACAATGCATTTACATTCGAAACTAAAATATTGGATCAATGAAGAAGAGCCCCATCAAAGCAATTATTAAAGTCACTACATAAGGAATTATGTTAGCTGTGCAGTGAAAGTGCCAAATTCAATGTTTCTAGTCAATACAATACATTTTGATTCAAGAAATGTTGAAGAAAACTGGCAACTTAACAAAATTACATAAACAATCTAAACATGTGATTGCCACTTACATTTACAAATATTGCAATCTTTACTGGCAGTAAAAACAAATTTATCATCCGGAGAAATGACAATGGCTGTAAGTGGTAACTTGTGGCCACGAAACACTCTCAGATCCGAATCCTGGGGACAGCTGCACTGCAAGCATAAGTAGGAATGCACATACAATTTCTTCTCCGAGAATAAAGCATATTTGAAATAAATGAAAAACACACATGGCAAACACACTACAAGTGAGATAGAAATATCCAGCGAGGAACCCTTTGATGCCACTAAGACAGTTCATAAATAAACACACATGGCAAACACACTACAAGTGAGATAGAAATATCCAGCGAGGAACCCTTTGATGCCACTAAGACAGTTCATAAATAAACACACATGGCAAACACACTACAAGTGAGATAGAAATATCCAGCGAGGAACCCTTTGATGCCACTAAGACAGTTCATAAATAAACACACATGGCAAACACACTACAAGTGAGATAGAAATATCCAGCGAGGAACCCTTTGATGCCACTAAGACAGTTCATAAATAAACACACATGGCAAACACACTACAAGCGAGATAGAAATATCCAGCGAAGAACCCTTTGATGCCACTAAGACAGTTCATAAATAAACACACATGGCAAACACACTACAAGCGAGATAGAAATATCCAGCGAAGAACCCTTTGATGCCACTAAGACAGTTCATAAATAAACACACATGTTTGTTTTGCGGTCATATATGTAGAAGGAGTAAGTAAAGACTAGAGGACGCACTAAACAACAAAAATTGCAAGCTATAATTGCCGAACCTGTCGTCTCCAAATGATGACAGTGCCTTACTGTGGAAACAAGTGTACTTCGGCGCATGACACGCACTGAGGGGTGTCTAGTTGGTCATGCTGTAAAGTATATGCGTTTCTGCAGTGAGGCACCGTCATCACTTGGCAGCGTCAGGGTCTAATTCCGGGGATAACTATAGCTGTTAATGTTGCCTAATGTGTCCTCTAGTTTATACTTCCGTCTTCTACCTCTATGAGCGCCAAGCAATACACATGTTTATTTATGAACTACATGTGATATAGACTAAATGAGTATAAACTGAGTTGTGTAGACCTGCCAGACTGAACAGGAACTGGAAGTGAATGAAGATAACCTAATAATATATAATCCATCACACACTTCATCTGAGAAATAAATTGTTGAAAAAGTAAATGATTTCAATGATACAAATATTTGGGTCAGATCAGTCAGTCTAGTAACACCATCAACTTTTATGTAGTCGCATCAGATTATACAGCAACACATCTTTACATAGAAATGGTTCTAAATAGCTAACAAGGAAATGGCTATAACAGTCTTACATGTAAATAGATGTGGCTTAGTAATTGATGAAAAAAATATATATTAATAAAAATCGATATATATATATATTGCTGAGACATACTTGTAACCATTACCCATAGAAATGTAAGTTAATGTGACACACAGAAGCAGCTGTAAATGTCTTACACAGAAATGTATGTTAAATGTACAAGCGCAAGTGACTTACACAGAAATGTATATCAGTATACAGCTGTAAATTTCTTACACAGGAATAAATGAATGTTAATTATTTTTTTAAACATGCCCCGAAGCAGGAACCTGCTGAAGGTCTGTTGTGTGACAGAGCCATCACATGTAGTAGATTTGAATGCACGGGGGAACACGTGGCCAGTCTTTTCCTAACTTTAGCAGAAGACAAACGCAGGTGTCAACCCTTGTCCAAAAGCACTCATTAAATTATCAGCATATCCCCTTATCAACTACACTAATTTGTCTGCCATGTATGTTAATGCACAGTTATAAATGTCTTACATAGAAACAGCAATAACTGTATTTATTATATGGACAACACTGTACATCACTTACTATATCAGCAACTTGTTTCATCAATTTGCCAGCCTGCTCAGACTGAAAAATGAAATGTAACACATGGTTAAGGCTACGAACCTTCACATAAATAGTCAAAACTTACGTTATGTCTTTAGACCCTACCCCCAAGTTTAGGCCCAGAACCAACTCTTCACAGGTGCCTATCTTTTAATACATCTTGTCTTTCCACATCTTTTCCACTGTATTTTTTTTTCCATCTACAAGAGCTGTGAAAAAAAGGCTGGACAAAAAAAAAACACCACAGCAGATCCTCCTGGAACATCAAGCATTCTTTGCCCATATTGTCAAAGAACATTTCGGGCCAAAATAGGCCTTACCCACCTCACTGCTCCAAACTTTCAACCCCACTGGATGAAATGAATGATCATCATCAATCTTGATGGACAAACAACATTTCTATCTTTATCTCTATTCTTCTTCTTTTCAACATTCCCTCATTAGAACATAGGCCCTGAACTAAGTCAGACCTTCTATCCATGGCCATCTCCTGCAGCTCTATCCTTGCTCTCCCCATATTATTCATCTGTCCCTAACTATCTTGTCCAGGTATTTTACGGTCTCCCTCTAGTTCCTTGCCCTGTTGGTTTCAGAGAATGGATTTTTTAATTATTACCATTAACAAGTTCTCTCAATGTGTGTCCTGTCCAGTCTTTTCCTCCATTCTTGACTTTGATACTGCCGGTTCTTTGATTAAATATAGTACAGTACTTTGAAGTTTTATGTTTCATTCTTTCTTAGCAGATTCATTCTGATCATTTGATGGTGCATAACACTGGATAACATTCATGTTTACTTTGTAGTTCTAAATGTTGTTGATGTTATTCTAGAACTCACTGCTTCCCCCACTCTATTAGTATTTTCTCTGAAGCTTTAGACAGCATTAGGGTCAGTCCTTCACTGTGAGGGGTAATTCCCTCCGTATGGCCTTTGAACAGCAATGTTTCACATGTTCTGAAGCTTTTTGCTTGTTACCACTTGTGCTGTCTTACTCAACTCATGAATATTGTTTACATGCCAGGTGCAAATTCTGGAGATATTCCTAGGTGAAAGCAGTTACGTCTGCAATCAAGAACCCTTACAGCTTTCTACACACTGCATCATACTTCTTCTAGGAGAAGCTACTTCCATCTTGTTGGCTGTGTTATTTTTCTTTTCTATCTTTAGACTTATTCACCGCCAGCTGGACTTTGCAGCTTAAAGTTTTCTACCGAAGGTGGTAGCCAGCCAGCACCCCTCCCCCCAACCACCGAGAGAGAGAGAGAGAGAGAGAGAGAGAGAGAGAGAGAGAGAGAGAGAGAGAGAGAGAGAGAGAGAGAGAGAGAGAGAGAGAGAGAGAGAGAGAGAGAGAGAGAGAGAGAGAAAGAGAGAGATGCAAAAGGTTAGGGATGGCAGGGTATACTTGGTCATAGTTCTGGTGATTAAGTTAATTCACATTATACCAACAGATTATAACAGAACTTACTATATCATGCTGAAGGCGATGTGCAACGGCATCTGCCAAGGACTCTTCATCAGCTTTCTTCTCTGCCTCTGCAAGGCACAAAGAAAAATATAATTCAACATGTTATACTACGCCCAAAAACTACAGGATAGATTATAAAACCACATAAAGAAACAAATGATCTTAGCCAACAAGGTTTCATGCAACAAATGTTAATGCTTGCATCAGTAGTGTATGGGTGCCACGGAAGGGCACTGGCTAGCATGCTCGCCTGCAGGTCCAGTGACCATGTGTTTAAATCCCTGCTAGTGATAGATGGTTAAACAAACAAAGACAAGAAGTAGAATAGTTTAGTCGACGGATCAACACCACGGCACACGGGTGTAACCCATAAGTGCTCCGTTCTACTACTCTTAACTCAAGCCTGAGTCCGGAGATTCTCAGCTCAGTGCACAAACTCTGTAGCACCGGCGAGGATCCTGAAATACTTTTGGGTAGATTTTTAACTCAAAATTTTGCCCGGGCAATGCCGTTAGGCTACTCTTTTTCGATGTCCAACTGCCAAGGGAATTTTTTACATGCGCAACAATACACACGGGCATCCTATCTCACTACCAGGGGAAATTTTGTAACTAGAAATCCATATGAAAAAATTCCAGCCCTCTCCGGGTCCTCCAGCACTCGAGGCGGACACCATACCTCAAGACCACTCAGCCGCCCCCCCCCCCCCCCCTAGATTACAAGAATTAGAATTATAAGCTTTAATAGAAAAAATTGACAAGTGACAAAATGGACAGTGGCTAGATCCTTCACCAGCACATAAACAATAAGCAGATACTAATACAACAACATTAAAAATATGCACAAGTAAAATGGGCACCAGGAAATGTCCTGTTAAGTAAATGCGGCTGGCTTGATACCAACCATATCACAAATCAAGTTTGATTGGTCTAATATGGCTAGCACCATAAACTCAATAGTCTCATGCAGTGAAAAGGGGTCCTTGACTCGCTCTACTATCCGGCTCACTCTTTGCTTCCTGCAATAACACAACTTAAGAGCTTCCAAGTTCTTTTAATCTTTTGTGTGTATGTGAATGAGTCAATGTTTCGGAGAAGTACAGTGCTATAGACCTAATATTCAGAAGCAACTCAGCCTTTTAAAGTGAGTACTGCAGATATATGTAGGAAAGTAATGGTGTTTGGTTGACATTATCCTTCATGTGTCATTCAATGACAGAAAATATGTATCCAACACCGCTTCCATAAAATATCTTTAATGACAGCGAGGAGCACTTTTTGTGGTTTTCACTCACAGAAATGAAAGTTATGGGGTGACCCGTTGCCGTGAAGCTGGAACCGTGACTAACTAAACAACCTTTAATGGCTCGTCAATGGGTAGTTTATACAATGTAATAAGCAATGCAAATATGAGAAGACCCAGTATCTGTTATGAATTACATTTTCCAGCTAACCTTCAGCCTCTAATTCAGCAAGACGCTCCTTTGCTATGCGCAATCGTTTTTCTTGGGCAGTTTCTTCCTCTTCTTCATCCGAGCTGTAAAGTTTGCCTCTGGTTTCAGTGAATTCTGAACTGCTGACAAAGAATAAAATCTGCATGAAAACAGTGCTGTGTGTTTCAACAATTATTTATAAGAAGTTTACAAGTGATAAGAAATTACACCCAAATCATCCCGAGCATTGATTTGTAAAAATCACATGATAATCAAATCCAAAATAAACACAACTGACCAAGGATAAAATGGAGAGATAACTAGTAACTGAGATGAATGCTGTGAAATCCTTGGACTGCCAGATTTACTAATGATGATTGCCTGAAAGAGGCTAATGAAACTAGAACATTATATACAACAATAAAAAAGAGACAAACAGTGACCTTTGGGTGTGTGATGAGAAGAGAGGCATGGGAGAACATCGTGACAAGTGGAAAGATCAAGGGGAAACGAGGCAGAGGCGGACCAAGGGAAATGATGCTGGATGGATTGAGACGGTGGCATGGAGGGTTATCATCAGCAGAGTTGATCCAGAACACCAAAGACCGAGATCTGTGGAGAGTCATGAACACCTACGCCAGCTGGCAAGGCACTTGAAGATGATGATGATGAACTAGTAATTAGATCTGAATCAGCTAAACACAAAAAGGGGTTTTAAAAGACAAGAGGATAAGACTTCATTGCACCGGGTTTTATTCTATATGGCTCAGTCTCTTTCCATAGGGTGGCCTGTTTACAGTGGCGCACAAAGCACAAACGTCACATCTCCAGTGACAACGACCCAAAGGAGTCTCTGAGAAAGCTGAATTCGTGAACCAACTGACGTAAGCCAGAATTGAACCCAGAAAGTTCAACATCATCTATTATAATATTGACTGACGCTAGTAAATTCAGTATAATACACCTAAACTTCACATTGTCTCACAATATCGTACTATCACTCATGCAATTCTAAAACTATACAATATAAGAGTTGTTCATTTGAAACCCGTTCTAATGGCTTTATTACAAAAGCATGAAAGAAACATTAACAGGTGTGGTAGAATTAAACAAACCATTTATTTTGAATGAATTATGCACCATGGGTTGGTCAGAAGAAGTCGCCATAGGCATTCAGACAAGCATCCCATTGCTTAGGTAGGCGGCGAATGCCACCCGCAAAACAGGATTGTGGTTGCTCACTGAACTAAGTGTTTACTGCGTTCATTACATCTGCATCTGTGTGAAATTGTTGCCACTTGAGAGCTTTTTTTAGAGGTCCGAACAAATGAAAATCACATGGTGACAAATCAGGACTATAGGCTGGATGTTGCAGAATTTCCCACTTCTTCCAAGCCAATGCTTCCTGCACAATCTTTGCAACATGTGGACGACCGTTATCATGCAACAAAATCACACCTCGTGATAGCTTTTTACAGCTTGCCTAGTGTTTCTAAGTAGTAGGTAGAGTTGATGTTGACACCAGGTTCTTTAAAGTCGGCCAACAATAGCCCTTCATGATCAAATTATGTGCTCAGCATAATCTTACTAGCGGAAACCTGTAACTTGAATTTTTTGGCGATCCAGCATGCTCTCTCTTTTGCTGCTCGGCTCAAAGTGGTGACACCATGATTCATCGCCTGCCACTATGCGGAAGAGAAATGCATGACCCTCCACTCTGTAACACAGCAAGTGGTTCAAACACCAACCCATGCTTTCCTATTTTTGGTGGTCGGTCAACAACCGTGGCACCCGCTGTGAACATACCTTCCGATATTGCAGTTTCTTACGAGCGACTTTTGAATTGTCCCAATTGACACATCAAATTCTTTCGCTAGCGAACGTATGCTTTGACAACGGTTCATCTGCACTGCTGCATAAATTTTGGTGATGGTTTTTTCTGTTGCAACAATATGCGCTTGACCCAGCCATCGAAGATCTGTCGTGAACTGACGTCCTTCGACACACATTTGTTACCGTACGCTACCTGCATTCTTCGATGAATGTCCACTGGTCGACATCCTTCAATTTAAAGAAACGGAATCACCGCTCTATGAGCTTCTTTGGACGGATTTTGGATCAACCTGGCCATTTTCTCAATGGTCAGAAACAGAACCTATGCATTATGGAATGATAAGCATGTGCTCTTTTATTAATTGGTCAGTACTTATCACATGACTATGACATGTTCATATTCAGTGTATGCAATTACATGCGGTGCGGCATGAACGGATTCCAAATTAACGCTCCTAATATATACACATAGGCGGCAATATAAATGTTGCCATTGCCCACGAGTCTGAGCCAGTCTAACCTCTACCACAGCCTCAGCACCATGTGTCATTTAAGATAGACCTTTCTCTCCTGGACAGTCAAAAGTATGCTTCTCACACAAGGTGATCCACACTTTCAACTGTGATAAGAGTGTGAGCTTTAGTCACCCTCTTCGTCTTGACACCAGCCATATGTTAGCAGACATGGATGTGAAAAAGAACAATCTCAGCCATGCCGCCTCCCACAATATAACATGCACAAAACAGGAAGCAAATATAAGATATATCAATGCATTCACCTATCAATATCTGATTCACTCTCCACCTCCTCGTCAAGTGGTGCACTTGTCTTGCTTTTCTTATTCTTCCAATCATCATTGCCACTCTTTGTTTTGGGTGCCTAAATGAGATTTAATGAAAGCATAAAATACATTACTTATAACTTTGTTTGAAAGAAATGCAAAATATAAACAATGGTAATACTCTTTTTTCTTAATTTGTAAAACTGTATCCTACTGCTTTAAACGTTTACACCTTCACAACAGTTTTGTATGGATAACATGTTCAGCCCTCTATCTATGCACTTTCCTTTCCTTTATTCTTGCCTAGGTTACTTTTTTGTTGTCAGTAAGACTGACTTTTATCCCCCATCCCTATTTCCCTTAAATATTTCTGGCCAGATGACTCATGGGTTAGCTTGGCTCTCAATTAAATGTGTAAGCCAGAAGAGTGTTTCGTCTTATGGCCTATTCTGATGACAGATAATTATCAGTTTAGTAACTATTGTACATTTTTGTTGAGCTGTACCAGTGTCTGCCTGTGTACTGAATAAAACAGGCTCTCTAGCCACGATGTCAATATTGCCATTTGTGATGGGGGGGGGGGGGGGGGGCCTGAGTGGTCTTGAGGTATGGTGTCTGCCTTGAGTGCTGGAGGTCCTGGGTTCAAGCCCCAGTGAGGGCCAGGTTTTTTTTTACATGGACTTCTAGTAACAAAATTTCCACTGGTCTCTGGGTAGTGAGATCGGACGCCCATGTGTGTTGTTGCGCATGTTAAAAAAAATCCCCTGGCAGTTGGAAATGAAAAAGAGTAGATTAGCGGCGCTGCCAGGGCAAAATTTTGAGTTAAAAATCCACTCAAAGTATTTCAGGATCATCACCGGTGCTACAGAGATTTTCACTGAGCTGAGTTTCTCAAGACTCAGGCTTGAGTTAGGAGTAGAACGGAGCACTTATGGGTTACACCCGTATGCCGTGATGTTGATCCATTGACTATAACTTTTTTTTTAAATTGTGATTAAGTTCTTGTGAAGCTTACCAATGCTACTTCTCGCTTTCATGGATTTTCTCACTGCATTTTCACAGCTGTACTGCAGTTTCAACAATTTCATTTTTCATTGTCAACGCTAAACTAGGCACCAGCTAAAATAGTCCATTGAGTGCAAATTTTCATTCACTTTAATAAAAATCAAATCTGGCAAGTTTGTGAACTTTAAAAAAAAAATTCAACTCTCATAAATTTACATTTGGACACTGTCAAGTTTCTACGTCAAATTATACTTTAAAAATTCATCTTCCTTTCTCATCAATTTTACAGAGTATACTGTGCAGCCTACTATTACTACAGATGCATAAAGTAGTTTTGAATAATCAGCTCCTCCAATGGGCAATGCATACAAGAAAAATACACACAATCAATATGCAGGGGTAGAATACAGTAGGTGTGGCTTGTGACAATAAGAATAAGTCAAGCTTTAATCCTTTGTTCATCAATTGCGCATGACGAGGAAACAATTATTAATTCACCAAAAATAATATATTCACTTGTAATGATGTGGAAGCTTGAATGGGGCATTTTAAAAAGAGTTAAGGATGCTTTCACAAGCCTTTATAGAAGAGAGAGAGAGAGAGAGAGAGAGAGAGAGAGAGAGAGAGAGAGAGAGAGAGATGAGAGAGAGAGAGAGAGAGAGAGAGAGAGGAAAAGTGCCTATGACACGCCCCTGTTGTATGCGGGGTCGGTCGGTCTACAGTTACGAGGCTTCACTCATACTGTTCCCTATGAAATAGGGGCAGTAAGGTTGGTTGTTATACAACGTATTTGAGGATCAAATCACCCAGTGGTTGTGTTAAAACCAAACCACCGGCAATATAGTTGAAACATGTAGGCACAGAGAAGCAAGATGGGAGAGAGAGAGAGAGAGAGAGAGAGAGAGAGAGAGAGAGAGAGAGAGGAGAGAGAGAGAGAGAGAGAGAGAGAGAGAGAGAGAGAGAGAGAGAGAGAGAGAGAGAGAGAGAGAGAGAGAGAAATTGGAAAAGTGCCTACGACACGCCCCTGATGTATGCGGGGTCGGTCGGTCTACAAATACGAGGCTTCACTCATACTGTCCCCTATGAAATAGAGGCAGTAAGGTTGATTGTTGCATAGTCTTGGTCCTGTGAACATGCAGCGCTAGGCTGGCCCATCATATTGTCATTGACCAGTTGTTGGCACTCAAATGGCGACGTGAACAATATTGTGCCTGTCTTCTTGACTTAGCCATGACATTTTAAAGTACAATTTTTGGCTTGGTCGATCTGACAGCAAATAATTTTTTTAAAAACCGTCTCCATGTGGATTCAAATCAAACTGATGACAACCGGGCCAGCAAGCAATCGCCTAGCCTAGACCACAGCCCACTTAAATGTCGGCATCACTGGATTTAATGTTATCATCTCTACTAGCCAATTTACTTTTTTATCATAATTATAATTGTTAAAAGATTAGATAGATAGTTATAGTTAAATCATACATTTCATAGATATGATTCTCGAGATTCTGTTTTTGGGTTTGAAGAAATGTACCAGCACTAAAAAGAAAAGACACTGAAGTGAATAGAATATCACATTATAGTATTTATAGTTACTAAACGGTGAAGAAAATATAAAGTTTCATACAATTGATGAACACAGCTATCATTTTTGTGGTGCATCAATAGGAAATGGCTAACGTCTGCAGCCATAAAATAAATTCAAGTCTAGTAGCGTGTTCCATCGTGCCATTACCCAAAGTAAAAACAAAAGTCATGTACGGAGTCATCCCGCCATTGAAAATCTTGTCCCGGAAAACGCTGTCTAATTTACCATGCATTCTTTCGACGTCATTCATTCATTCAAATCTCACGTGACAAGAACACACGTCATCCTGGGTTTTCCAGGAAAGGTTGGCCTAATATTCCGTGCACGGCAATTGGTTCAAATCATGGTGAACTTTTATATAAATAAAGAATATATTTTATACTTACCGTAATTAAATTTTTTTTTTGCATAGATAATAGATATACGTAAATTTTAGATGGATTTTCAAATTCCCCATCCAAATTTACATACATTTGGAAAGTTTCATCTCAATATATGCTTTATTTGTTGATGAAAACAAACTTTTCTGCGAGGATGTGTTTTTGTTCTTTGGGCATATCGATCGGACGGGCATGTACACTTTGTAACATTATTCTGGCGCTGATAATAGACATACGTAAATTTTGGATGGATTTTCAAACTTTCCATCCAAATTTACATACATTTGGAAAGTTTCATCACAGTATATGTTTTATTTGTGGATGAAAAAGAACATTTTCGGCGAAGCGTGTTTTTGTGAATGGGTAAACGCATGGCCATGTGCCATGGTGACTGCGCATGCGCATATCGATCGAAATGGCATGTACACTTTCACTTTTCAACACTCAAAACGTGCAATTTGACCTACAAAAGTTAAAGAGAACACAAGTTTAAAGATTATTAATAATTTATTTGTATACTTGTACTATCTTTTAATCATTTAACATGACGGAACATATTTTTGAAGTCAGTTTTCATAATCCGCCTATGACCCGTTGGTTGAGACCAACCTCGCACGCGGAGAAAAATGAAAACGGCACATTGAACCGTAAATAATTTTTTTCTGACGCTTGCAATAGAAAACCATCAATTGTAGATGGATCTTCGAATTCTGCATCAGATTTTTCAGAAATTTGGAAAGTTTCATCGCTAACTTGCTTTAATTGTGGTTTAAAAACAGATGAACATGTTACAATCATGAAACCCAAAACGGCGGCTTGACTATATAAAAATCTGTGTAGAACAAACATTGTGTACTCGCTAGCGTAGTCGTAAGCATTCCGCCTGTCACGCGGGAGACCGGGGTTCTCTTCCCGGCTGGGAATATTTTTTTTTTTTTTCACAAAATTATTAGGTGATATAATAGAAACTATTAAACATTATGAACTAAACTATTATATAGAACTAAGAAACTGGAAGTTTGTGAATAAAGTGTGCTCTGTGGATCTGTGCAAGCAGCCGAATGCCAGGTAGCTCATCCCACAGAGGCAGCGGAATGATCGCGCCGTATCGGAATCGATGAATCCAATAGATGTCTTTGTTTAATGTGAATTTTAATTGCCATATAAAATATTGCCCCTGAATCAGTATAGTTTCATCGCTAAACTTGCTCGAATTGTGGTTGAAAAACAGATTTTCTGCGAAGATGTGACTTTGTGAATTGGAAACCCACGGGTCATGACGGCCGCCGCATATCAATTGCGCTACACTTTTCAACACACAAAATGTGCGATTTGACCTACTAAAGTTAAAGAGAACACAAGCTTTAAAGATTATTAATAATTTATTTGTATACTTGTACTATTTTGTAATCATTTAACATGACGGAACATATTTTTGAAGTCAGTTTTCATACGACCGTTTGAGACCATCTCGCATGCACACCCGCTGGTGAAGGTAATCCCGACTAATCGGACACATTGGAGAGCTCCACTTACGGGTGAATAGCATGAGAAATCGCAACTCGTCTCACCTTCACAAAAATGTGAATATCTTCACTTATATAAGTGACATACAGGCATCATTGGGGTACCATTAGATTTTGAATTTCAAGGCCTATCTTCTGTGGCCGTATCATTAGTATTCTCAAATTTAAAATCGTGATAGTTCTTACTAAATCTAGCCATCGTTTTTTCTATTTGTTTCACACGTGTGATTTGAATTCCATTTCTTACCTTAAACCCTTGTTTTCTTTTGCGAGACTTCAGGAAAAACGACATGGTTAAGGACTCCAATCACAAACGTTTAAGGTTTGCCAGATTACTTATACATGTTACAATAAACTGTAATGCCGATATAATCCAAGCAAACGACTTCAATATTTACTGTCAACACACAGATCTAGCTACTACATGTGTGACCCTCCATTAATTGCCAGATTTAATTACATGTGAAGATCAATTCAAATTCACATACAATAATAATAACAATCCTGCGAATATTATGATATTTTGAATCTATAAAATTGTAATAATCATTTTAAAATGTAAGTAATAATTCCACTCAATGGAATTAAGCTGTTCGGTTTGATAACGTATAACATATAATTAAATTTCAAATGTACAAGCAGACAGAGAATCGTCGATTTCTCTACTGTCAGTAACTGCAATTTCGATTATGTCCTCTTCTTCTTATAGTCCATGTCGTGTGGAGTTGGCGATCATGTCTTGTCCAAAGTCTTTTGTCTCATGTGATGCCGATCGTTTCTGAAACGTTCCTCCAAGCCATGATGTCAAACTGATCAACAGCACACATTGCGGAGGCTCCCTCAGCTTGTCTTTCCCTTCAACCATTTCGTTGTGACGAATACTTCAGCTCTCCTTTTCTCATGACATTCTCAAAGAATGTGGACTCTTGTCTTCTTCTTCCATTGTTATAACAATCAACGGCATTTCACAAGATGAAAGCTATTCTCTGCAATATATCTTTATCAGTCGAGATGAGGAAAGGAGTTCTTTGGGGATATATAGATCATACCCAGATGTATGGAAGTAAATCATGGGCAATTAGTAGACAAATAAGGAATTAGTGGGATCTGCGGGCATGTGGTTTTATAGAAGAACTAGCTGACCCGGCCCGGCTTCGCCCAGTCCCTGTAGGGGATCTATCTGTCTGTCTGTCTGTCTGTCTGTCTGTCTGTCTGCTTGTTTGTCTGTCTGTCTGGCTGACCCGATCCGGCTTCACCCAGTCCCTGGTGGGGAGCATCTAATTTAAGTCATATAAGTAGTCATATAAGCTCCCGTTCCCGACTATCTGTCTGTCTGTCTGACCCGGCCCGGCTTCACCCAGTCCCTGGTGGGGAGCATCTCATTTAATTCATATACGTAGTCATATAAGCTCCCAGTTCCCGACTATCTGTCTTTCTGTCTGTCTGTCTATCTGTCTGTCTGTCTGACCCGGCCTGGCCTCACCCAGTCCCTGGTGGGGAGCATCTCATTTAATTCATATACGTAGTCATATAAGCTCCCGTTCCCGACTATCTGTCTGTCTGTCTGTCTGAGCCGGCCCGGCTTCACCCAGTCCCTGGTGGGGAGCATCTCATTTAATTCATATAAGTAGTCAAATAAGCTCCCGTTCCCGACTATCTGTCTGTTTGTCTGCTCTATCTATCTGACCCGGCGTGGCTTCGCCCAGCTCCTGGCCCACAGTAATTTAAAAGAATGACCTTCCACACACCATCCATTATTTTTAATGAAAACTGTTTTTAATCACCTACATGACTGTAGATAACTTCTTTAAGCATAAAAAGATGAGTTACAATGTTATGCATTATGCATTATTTTTATGAAAACTTTGAAAATGCCTTAAAGATTATATCATTATTTATTATAACTCATATGCCTGTAAATAACTATAGACAAAGAGTTTATAAATCTTTGAAAACGATGCAACAATATGACTATAAAATATATAGAAATGGTATTAAAAGTTATGCCCCTTGAAATAACTTTTCTAGAGTTAAGTCTCCTTGCTATATAGAAATTATAATGAAAAATGAAATTTTAATTTCAGTAAGTAAGTAGCCGATTTTACACTACAAATCTATGACAGAAAGTTGCACAGGAATGAAAAGAAAACGTGCAAAAAATTTCATCTCAATCAGATGGACCGTTCGCGAACGCATAAAGAACGGACGGACATACATCGTGTTATATATATATAGATAATGGGGGGAAATGATGAAAAATATTGAATGAAGTTAATTCACAAAGAGAACTGGTTACTCGCACAAGAAGAAGACAGCCCACATTCTTTGGCATGTCATGGGAAGGGTGGTTCTCAATTTTTTTTGGCCCATGCACCCCTTCACCATACGTTCAGAATGTCATTCCACCCACCCCCCTTTCGTATTTCCTCCATATAACCCCCCGCCCCTGCACAGTATACGTAAAAATGGAAGCTAAGTTTAATAACGCACACTAGAACAAGTCTAGACGTGATTTGCGGGTCTGTTTACGTTATAAAACGAATTGCAGAATAGTGAGAAGTACAAAATTGTAAAGTATGGAGGGAAAAACAATATCAAGTAATTGGTTCTTGTATTAACGCAATCTTGAAATAATCTTAACTCTCCCCCCCCCCCCCCCCCCGGGAACCCTAAAATTCCCCACCGGTTGAGAACCACTGTGCTAGAGGACGTCGCGACAACAAGAAAGTTGGAGGGATGAGAAACGGGAAGGAGGGTAGACCAAGAGAGAAGATACTGGACATTTTGACATCACGGCATTGGGAAACATCCGCATCAGAAATGATTGGCATTATACAAGACAAAAGCTGTGTGTAGACATGCTCACCAACGCCAAGCGGCATGGACTATAAGATGATGATGATCATCATGTAGTTGACGTAGTTGTACGTCGCTCTCATAAAGTCCGTCGAAATCTCTCTCAGTCTATTGCCATCTTTCACGCACCCTCCTGCCCAAGTTTCCTGCATCGACCTTTTCCCGTTCTCATGTTGATCGACTCCTGCCCCTTTTTCCGCGAACCATGTCTTTCATCGCTGTTCTTTCCAAGCCATTGCGACACTTTATATGGCCAAAGTGTTTCAGTTTCCGAGACATGATACTATTTATAAGGTAGTTTTCTTCGATGTTTAGATCCTGTAGAATGTTAATATTCTTCTTCTAAGATCTTTGTAACATTTAAGCTCTAAATTTCCCCCAGGAATGCTAACCTGGTTAAAAAACGCACGCAAAAGTCGGATTGTTGGCCTAAAAGTTTTGGACGAAGGCTGCATAACGAGACACACCGCAATTACGTCTGAAAATAAAACACTCCGGATGAACGCAGAAGAAGAAGAAGAAGAAAAAGAAGAAGAAGAAGAAGAAGAAGAAGAAGAAGAAGAAGAAGAAGAAGAAGAAGAAGGAGGAGGAGGAGGAAGAGGAGGAGGAGGAGGAGGAGGAGGAGGAGAAGTTATCAGTTATCAGTTGGGGTATCTTCATTGCACTCCGGACATGTCCATAGGTGCCCAGATCCTCCCCTCAGCATATGCATCAGCGTCTAGTGGCTAATAGTGCCAGTTCTGTGTTGGTTGACGAGGCGCCTTGTTTTCCCAATGTACCTCTCGCGTCTGTCCGTGCCGATTCTTACTCCCAGGTATTTCATCCTGGACAGCGATGTGGATTCACTGACGCCAAAGTCCTCTGTTCTCGCCATATCTTTGAGGACGTTAATAACATCGGCACGATCCATGGGCTGGCCATCTACAGGGGGTGCAGAGCCAGCCAGTTTATCAGCTCGTTCATTTCCCTCGACTCCCGCATGTCCCGGGACGAAGATGAAGGTGACTTTACGGACAACAGACTTCCGCAGCGACTCAGTCCACTGTCTACGTACAGATCCAGCTTCGACCTTCTGAATCATGCTCATTGAGTCACTTAGTACACACACGTTGGTATAATGCTGTGATTCCAGCCATATAAAAGCCTGTGTAACTGTCATAACCTCCATCGTCATGCTGCTCGTGGTCAAGAGTGGGCAACCACTGGATTCTTGAACGGTTCGGCCATTTGAACGGGCTGTAAATGCCCACGCACTTCTCTGCTGCTTTACAACCGATCCATCTGTATAGATGAGCACTTCGGGGCTATCTGAGTGTTCATAGATGAGCGCGTTAACCTCTGCATTGACAGCGGCAGGGTTCTGCTCTCTGTACCGTTTGTCAAGTGTGATAATGCAGGAGAAAGTGCACTTAAAGGCTGGAGGCACCGGCACCCATTCCTTGCCGGGGTTGATACTGGTAAGACTGCAGACCTGTCTGACGACATCTTCCGCCCGACCCATCCATGATTTGCCTCTCTTTAGTCTGTCACCCTTTTCTCTGAATATAGCGTCATGCAGAGGGTGCTGCTCATCTGCACTTATTTTTAAGTATGCACGAGCTCTTCAGATCTTGATCCGGTGTTCCATTGTCGGGAAGTCAAGGAGGTATCTCATTGCTACACAGCTGGTGTCTTTAGTGCAGCCCAAAATGATGCGCATGACTTCGTTTTGTACCTTTTCAAGTCTTCCAATCTGTGTAGGGCTGACAGTGAGGATGGCCAGGGCATACTCGATGCGTGAAAGCACCTGTCCTTGGAACAGAAGTATTAGCAGTCTTTACTCGATATTGGCAGTCGCCATGACCTCATTGCTGACAAACCTTTTCGAGCTTTCATTATAACATAATCGACATGATCTCTGAAGGACAGGCTTCGATCAAGACACGCCAAGATATGTCATCGACTGGGTTCTACTCAAAATGCTCCCATCCATTCTTACTGCCGGCAGGTCTGTTTTCACAATATGGTTGTTTAGGGAGAACCATGTAACCGATGCCGTTGCAGGGTTGACAAGGGCACCGGCATCAGCGCACCATGAGGAAATTCGATCTAGTTCGCCCTGCATATCATTGGTAACCGCCTGTCTATCTCGACCCTGTCGATACACGAGAATGTCGTCAGCAAATGACAGAGTCCTACCCCTCCCGTCCAACTGTTGTTCAGTGATCGGCACCGTATACGCGCTGAATAGTACTGGTGACCCCCGGGAAGGTTAACCCGGTCAACAAATGCCCGCAGAAGTCGGATGTGTCGGCCTAACGGCGCAAGGACGCAGCTCTACTGTAAACAGGCACAACGCAATCACGTCCGAAAAAAAAAAAACTCCGGATGAACGAAGAAGAAGAAGTACTGGTGACAGTGGTGAACCCTGCGGCAATCCTGGACATATCGTTATGGGCTCAGAAGACCAACTCCCGCATCTTAGCACCACCTTCCTTTGGAGCAGAACTGCAGCTATCCATCGTACAAGGAGTTCAGTTGGGAACGAAGGTAGTTGGCAGGCAGTCGACATTTTGGCCCAGTGCTAAGTGATAGAGAGCAGGACAACACGTGTCTTAATGAGTTTTGAAGAACTTAGACATCAGGTCCAGCTGCAGTAACAACGGCTCTCATGTTCATAGTCGTGCTGTTTGTTTGAAGGTACGTGTACCTTTTTCGTAAGTAGTGCGGTAAGGTGATTCGTATTGTGAGATTGCGCGGACGCGTGTACTGACCGTCGCGAGGAAGTAGGTCAGGTGTGAACATTTGTAGGCTTGTGTTTTACGCCTATAATTTAAGCCTGTTGCAAACGCGTGTTTACCAGCTTTGTTCTGCAAAGATATTTATTAGGTTAGCAGCGCGCGGCTTATTTACAGCCACGGTAAAGCGGGCAAATCGGGTTCAGGTAAACGAGACCTGTAATTTGAGTTCACACATGGCCGACTTCATAACCGCGAGCGTCGGCATGACCGAATCGTCACACGAAGCGCTACCGGAAGTAGATTAAGGAGTCGCATTGTGTCTAGCATGTAATATATCGATGAACTTGGGCGAGTTAGACGAATTGAGTGCACCGGTCGGCCGAAACCTCCGAGGTCGTTTCAAGGTCGTATCGGGAGTCGGACTTCGTGTCACGTGGTGGGGCGACCATTGGCTTTCTTCTTGGCTGTCCTCACATCTGTCGTTTAATTAATATCTCTCGACGGAAGACCAGCTTAATATATAGTGGCTTCCTGAGAGGGTGACAATGGGAAAAGTGACCGATGCGACAGAAGTGTTCATATTGAACAGGACACCGTTCTAAATGCCCTGACCTGGGACCAGGGAGGGGGGGAACTTGGTGTGGATTTCTGCTACAGCGGGATCACCCTGTATATTCGATTGGACCTAGTGGATTGTACCTACGGCACGGTATGACATAAGCTCTGGCGGATAACGGGAAGGGGGTTTTGGAAGTACTGCCATAGGCCCTTCTTCAGGGCCATTCTGTCTATGAGTACAACTCACTCACTAACCATCTATGTTATATAGCAGTTTTTCAGTATAGGACCATCTCACAGACACTAACCTTGGCACAGCCCTATGGTCGTCTGGGAAAGAGGATGCAGGTGGACAGCTGCTGCTTTGGTTCTAGGCCTAGTTTGTCCTCGACCTCTTCGAGCAGCCAATGGAGGAGTCAGGCCCTTATGGGAAGGGTTAACCTGTCTGAGTAAGCAGGATCTAATTGTATCCGCTTTGGTAAGTCTGATTCATGTTTTCTCTCACTGAGTGTTGTCCTCCACAGGTTCTACCTTGATGAGAGCAGAGTGAAGATCTGGTGACGAGTCCAGTGATACGGACTATGGGTGCCGGTGTTAGCAGCCTGTGAGCCCACTACCACAACGAGAGGTACCTATAACTGAGTGCTATGTCTCAGTATGAGGCCCAGCTAACCCATTGCCCACTCCACGTCTAATATACCAGGTTGTTCCCCATGACAGCAACATACTGCCTTATTCTTGATTCCACCTGGGCAAGTATCTTGGTGTTGTTATTGTCCCAGATGTGAACCCGACTGACTGCCTACCCGCCAGCTAGCCATGATGTCTTTACTATCCAGTGCCTGATATTGGTGAAGAACTATTTTCATCTTTAACTTTCTCTACAGTGCCACGATTCAGCGGGGGATGTATCGGCGCTGTGATACCATCGGTATGAGTCTGCAGATCTACACTAGTCGCATGGACATTTGGGACTGTCACTACCAGTAAGTGGGATATCCACATCTCACTAGACCAGCAGTGCTCCCGATACTTCCGGACTCTTCAGAGAAGTGTCCTAGTTCCACAGCCACAAGAAAGACAGTAGTTAGCGCTAACCTGAGTGTGGTCCAGACTTCATTGACGTCATCAACCTGAGGTCCCAAGTACTAGTGGTTCGACACGCCGACCATCCTGTCCAAGTGGAGAAGCCTATACCTGGCCGGAGGCATGGTATACTCGGTGAGAGTGTCTGACTTACCGCATAGCGTGATACTTGAACCATTACTATGATGACACTTCCTCCTTGAGGCTAATCGAACCTTGCCATGTCTTGTCTCGCATAGATACCGCAAGGCCTATCTCGGAGTCATCATCATCATCCTCATTCATCTTGTATAATACACCATCTTGTTTACATAGTTAGATACCAGAGTTGTGCCATGTTTTCAGGACGAGGTTTGAAAGAAGTAACGTCCCTTGGTTGCTAGTGAGGGAGATAGTGATCTAAGGGCTGAAGGGATTTTGTGGACTGAGAGCACCTATGTCCCAGGGCTAAAGACATCCCGTTGTCAAAGTGTGATAGCAGATCCCCCTCACCCCAGGGAGCGCTATGACACTGGGTTAACTCAAGGAATCATGCACATGGCTGCTTAGCCTCACTTCCACGTATTGTGCCTTCTGTTCATCAAGGCTGTCCCTTAAAGACTTGAAGGACAATCTGCAGATTTTGGAACTCTGATGACCTTCGCACACAGAGTGGTCAGATTTAATGATCCACTTAGAGCCTTATGTGCCAAGATGACGATGTATATAAAGCAAAGGTATAAAGCTCTAGCCCAGCAATTCTTCATTTAGTGACTATTGAGCCATTTTTACCATCTCACTGCCTCAAGGAATTTCATGTTGCAGATTAGGGATATTCATAGCACTTAGTAGATGACACATGGTGAACATTTGAACCAAAGAGTTATTCAGTAAACTCTCATTCAAAAGTCATTTAAACCTAATTGTCATTAAGTAGGGGTCACACTCGGTGGACATTAGAACCCTTTTGTCAAATTAGTAGAGCACACCTTCAACGGACATCATTTACCCATGATGTTGGCGATAGGCTGGCGAGTGACAGAATGGTTTCTGGTCACTACATCTCCAGGGGCCAACTTTGAGACTCCTTGGCAGTATAATTCTGGCCAATGATGGGCATCTATCCACGGTGTATGACAAAGACATGTAGCAGAAGTCTAGAATGGGGTTCTATAAACCCAGCTCAGAGCCTGCTGGTGCCCAAGGTGTGGTACATTACTTTATACAATTACACTGGCTTTTACATTACCTGTACATGTGACTAAAGTCAAAGCATATTTGAAGCAATTAATTTACTTATTTCCCTTTGGCGAAGTGGTCAAAACATCTTCCTCACGGTTTTTCTGTCCAGTCTTGTTTTCACAGCTCTTGCAGTCCTGGTGGCTTCACAAGTGACTATACCCTTGCGTAATGATGTATGCCACGAATTTTGGTCTTTGGCAGCAGTCTCCTAGGTGTTATGGTGAATTCCAAAAGCTTTCAGTGAGATTTTCAGATTGCCTTTAAAGCGTTTCCTCTGGCCGCCTTGGGAGCGTTTACCACAACCCATCTCGCCATAAAAATTTGTTTTGGGAGCCTGTGATCTGGCATGCGAGTTAAGTGACCAGCCCAGCGAATCTGATTCTTCATTAGTAGAGTGGGGACACAGGGCATGGACGCTCTTTCTAGGACTTCAGTGTCTGGGATCTTCTGAAATCCACTACAGAAAATGTGAGTGCCATCCATCCATCCATACACACACGCACAAATATACATTTACGTGCAGTGAACAAAAGAAGAACAACATACATTTATGTATGTGTAAACACAAAACGCATAATGCTTAGTCATTTGTTCTGTTTATACATATATTTCACTATGTGTTTGCTGTTCTCAAGCATATAACACCAATGAAACACATCAGGAACAAGAATAACGTTAAGGTCAATAGTTTTCAATTGTGTTATATTTCTTATTTAATTAAATTTGCAACCATTGATTGGTGCCATTTTTCTCGTTTTGTCTTTTGCGCTTGCACGCTTTGAACTCAAGTGTAGTCCATACACGTACTACTTCTTCTAGTGCACTGAACTGATTTTTGCATGTGGATTAGCTTTCCCTATTACCAGTGTCCTCGCCATCAGTTGAACCCACTCCGACTTCAGAGGTAATTGGTCTAATAAAAAGAACCCATATTTTACATGTATTAAACACAATCGATAAATTTATAAGCAGGCTATCAAGACCTCTCATTTCAGCTGTAAAATGTCAACAAGCCTGCCTGGTTACCCACCACAATTTCCTGAGAGAAAACTATTCTTCAAAGCACAGATGAAGAGAAACAGCGAAGAGGCAAACAACAGAAATTATGGAACGAGAGCATGAAAAATGGACAGTGTATGGTGCTGTCACACTAGGCATTTTAGTTGAAGACGAGGCAGCGGAAGACCTAGATTATGTGGAATCCTGATAACCCACATATGAAGTTATTCGAAAGAAGAACTTCCTCTGATATTGGCAATGACTGGTTAGTACACGAAAAGCAAGCTCATTGGATGCAGAGAGATTGATGTGCCTGGATGACGTGGTATAATGTAAGCTCAAGGGTTACAAAGAGGCTGATGTGTCAAAATGTAGAACAATATACGCTCAAGGGTTACAAAGAGGCTGATGTGTCACAATGTAGAACAATATACGCTCAAGGGTTACAAAGAGGCTGATGTGTCACAATGTAGAACAATATACGCTCAAGGGTTACAAAGAGGCTGATGTGTCACAATGTAGAACAATATACGCTCAAGGGTTACAAAGAGACTGATGTGTCTGAATGTAGTATCATGTAAGCTCATGAGATGAAGAGAGGCTGATGTGCCAAGATCATGTAGTATATAGTAATCTCATGGGATGCAGAGATCTCACCAGGATGATGTAGTATAAAATAACCTCATGGCACACACACAGAGGGGCTGATGTGCCAGCATTATACAGTATAAATGACCAAGCTCTCTCCTTGGCATACTGGAAACAGACACCTACACAGCTAACAAACACAAGATCAAATTTGCAGAGGACTGCAAACTGTTCAACCTGTGAGACTGCAAAGGGAGTCACATCAAGGCCCCCCCCCCCCCCCCCCCCCCCCCCCCTAAAAAAAAACAATGGTAGACAAGCAGCACTCACATCTTGCACACCCTCCTTGTAGAGTTTACAAGTGTGCCCAGGCTGAGTGCATCATTTGTCTGTCAGAAAAGACCTCAGTTTTCAACAAATTTTGATTTCACCAATTTGAGCAAGAGTGAGCAACTCGATACAACAGGAAGGGAACTAGTCACCACACCTCCACAAGCAGTGGTTTAGAATATCTGGTGGTCTAACACTTCATGCTGCCGGTGTCTGTGGCTTCTTTTTTTGTGTGTGCGCTTGCTCGCTTTGAACTCAAGCGTAGTCCATACTACTACTTCTGGTAGTGCTGGACTGAAATTTGCGTGTGGATTAGCTTTCCCTATGACCAGTGTCCCTCAACATCAGGCGAACTCACTCTGACTATCAAGGTACTTATAATTTATGTACTCAAGTCAAGGACGACAGGTCAACATTTGAGTCCAGCTGTCCGGTGTAGGGACTGAACCCCTTACCTCAGCACACCGGATGTATAAGAACATGCGTTCTTATTCATTCAGCCTAGCTGACTTCCATGTCTGTGGCTTAGTGGATAGTGAAATACAAACTAAGTCAAAAGTTCGAAATCCGCTGTGGGCAATTTGCAATTATTTCAATGATTTCAGGCTATTCAGAAAGCAATGGCAAATTATTGAACATAAAATTGTCTAGCAAATCACAAATAGCCAATAAATGCTGGGGTTGATTGTAAAGTCCAGTAAACGACATGCAACTAACTTTTACCACTGCACAGCCAGTATCTGCCATGGTACTTTTGCCCCCATTATCTGCCATGGTAGTTCTGTCCCCAATATCTGCTATGGTACTTCTGTCCCCATTATCTGCCATGGTACTTCTGCCCCCATTATCTGCCATGGTACTTCTTCCCCTATTATCTGCCATGGTACTTCTGTCTCCAATATCTGCCATGATACTTCTTCCCCCATTATCTGCCATGGTACTTCTGCCCCCATTATCTGCCATGGTACTTCTGTCCCCAATATCTGCCATGGCACTTCTGTCCCCAATATCTGCCATGGTACTTCTGCCCCCATTGTCTGCCATGGTACTTCTTCCCCTATTATCTGCCATGGTACTTCTGTCTCCAATATCTGCCATGATACTTCTTTCCCCATTTACTGCCATGGTACTTCTGCCCCCAGTATCTGCCATGGTACTTCTTCACCCATTATCTGCCATGATACTTCTGTCCCCATTATCTGCCATGGTACTTCTTCACCCATTATCTGCCATGATACTTCTGTTCCCATTATCTGCCATGATACTTCTGTCCCCAATATCTGCCATGGTACTTCTACCCCTATTATCTGCAATGATACTTCTGTCCCCAATATCTGCCATGATACTTCTGTCCCCATTATCTGCCATGGGACTTCTGCCCCCATTATCTGCCATGGTACTTCTGCCCCCAGTATCTGCCATGGTACTTCTGTCCCCAATATCTGCCATGATACTTCTGTCCCCATTATCTGCCATGGTACTTCTGTCCCCAGTATCTGCCATGGTACTTCTGTCCCCAATATCTGCCATGATACTTCTTCCCCCATTATCTGCCATGGTACTTATGCCCCCATTATCTGTCATGGTACTTCTGTCCCCAATCTTTGCCATGGTACTTCTGCCCCCATTATCTGCCATGGTACTTCTGCCCCCATTATCTGTCATGGTACTTCTGTCCCCATTATCTGTCATGGTACTTCTGTCCCCAATCTTTGCCATGGTTGATTTCTAGTTTTCGTAACTTAGCTTCCATTATTATAACTTTATTTTTAACAACATTTTCAAAAATATAAAACAAATGACTGTTAACACAAAGCAATAGAAGCCCACACCATAAAACTGAAGATGGCACATCATTGTGAATATAAAAAATTCAATTTGTTATCTAACTGCACTGTACTTATATCTTACCTAAGTACAGAACAACTTAATTTGCACTCAATAAATACTGATGACTAGCAACACAAACTCAGTTGGTGTTGCTAAATCCATACTGTGTGTTCATAATGTTTTACACTGCCAAGACGAATTTAATGATGTCTTGAATGCAACTATGAAAGACCAATACCTCACAATGCCAGTCTGGCAACTGAGGACTTCCGTGGTTTAAACATATCAATACAATGGCACTAGGTCTACTAAATTCTGCTTTGGTTGGGTCATTGTTTCTGGGAAAAACTCGACTAAGTGGTCAAACAATTCTGTTCTTTGGCTGAAGTATGGGCTGCTGCAGTCATCCGAAAAGTCCTCAGTTTCACTGTCGTTAGTGATACTGCCACAGGAAAAGAGGGAAGATGCCAGCAGCTGAAACTAGAACAACAAATATACAAAGATAAAATGGTTTTCTTAACGTGAGAATCCATAAATCTTCAATGTTTTATGGTAAATCTGCCAGCTCTGCGGCAAATAGAGCACACAACTCGTAATTCCACTTATTACATTTGAAACACAGCTGCAGCAATTTGGAAGCAGGTGGCCTTGGGCTGGTTTTCATTCAATGGTATGAGCACTGGTCATTCAGAAAGCATTGGCAAACTACTGAACATAAACTTCCCAAGAAATCACAAAAAGCCAAAAATGCAGGGTTTGACTGCAACGTCCTGTAACTGATATGCAATAAACTTTTTTTATGGTATCAAATCTCAGAAGGCCCGCAGAAGTCGGATGTGTCGGCCTAACGGCGCAAGAACACAGCTCTGCTGTAAACAGGCACAACGCAATCACATCCGAAAAAAAACTCCGGATGAACGAAGAAGAAGAAGAAGAAATCTCAGAAGAGTTTCTGGCCTACACCTGCTCCTTGTGAGGACACATTTTATGGAGGTGTCAAGAAGTTCTAGCTGACTTGACTGCTGCTTTCTTTGTACTTTGAAATATTTACATCTGAAGTTGAACGAAGAAAAGGAAATCTCTGACTTCAACATCTATTTTCTAATTAAAGTTTCTGTCCACTGGAGACCATCCTAAGGTCTGTTTCTATAGTGGTCAACTTGATGTGTCCGGTTGTACAACCTTGCAATTTTCTGGTCCGCAGAGTTGACAGCTGTCGAGGTGGACCCCTGTGAGCCGAGGGAACCTGGTACTGGTCCATGAGGAAAGACCGAATCAATCTACCTGATGATGCATGAGTGAGATTTAAAGTCAGCTCACGGAGAGCAAAGACTGTTAGTGCCGGTTTTTTGAGTTTCTAATCTGTGCACTAGATTAAATTCATGTAAAGGGAGTTAAAATGTATTGTTTTCACATTAGTAGTAGTACTAAATTAAAAGTTTTCGCTTAGCTTAAAAAAATTAATTGACATGTGACTTTTGCTGTTGTTTTAAAATCAGATTATTGCACCACTTCTGGAATAAAACTGGTCACAATGCTCTGACCTAATTTATGTGAAATGTTTAGAATTTCACCCGCTCTGACATAATTTATGTGAAGTGTTTAGAATTTCACCCACTCATGTCAGTATTTCTGGAGTGGTACCGACAAAATCACCCACTGAATGCCGATGAGTATAGCATCATATGCCCCAAGCACCTAAGGCATGTATAAAGGTCCTTTATGTACTTACTGACTATGTCAGTATTCACTTCGGGTTTCCTAATTTCAAAATCAAGTTATTGCATCTGATTTGGATTCAAAATATCCAGATGAATTATCAACATCATCTAATCCTCTCAACATGTGTAGGCAGTCATGCATCTAGGTCCCAGGTGTTGTGGATAACATCTACTGATAATATTCTACCACGCCACTGTCAGTCCATCCAGCATCATTTCTGTCAAGTGTGCCTCTATCTCTTCTACTAGTGATATTTTCCAGATGAACTGTCATTATCATCATGTGCCATGCCGGTAAGCGTTGGCGGTCATGTTCTGCTATCTCACTCGATCAGTTCAGTGTTCTTGTCTCGACCATACCACGTGGCCAAGCCATCCAGAAATTTACTTCTCTGTCCTCCCCTTGCTCTCTTCCCCTCGATCTTGCCAGTTGTCACCAAGTTCTCCAATTTATTTCTTCTCATAATGTGACCAAACAATTGTGACTGTCTACGTCTAATTTCTCTAACCAGTTTACGGTTTTCATTTGTTGATTGTAGGACTTGGTCATTGGTTTTTCTGTCTGTCCATGGTATTCTTTGCATTCTCCTCAGAAACCACATTTCCACAGCCATCAGATGTTTTTCAGCTTGTCTGCTCACTGTCCATGCTTTATGTCCACACAAAAACACAGGTTCTATGTAGCACCTCAACACTCTTTTTCTTGTTGCAACATCATCAACTTTATGTACCCCACTAACTGGTGTAGGCAGCCGTGCGTCTCCACAGATCTTTGTCTCTGATGTTCTGGATCCATTATATTGATGGTATTCCCCCATGCCACTGTCACAGTCCATCCAGCATCATTTCTCTCATGTGTGCTTCTGCCTCTTCTACCGCTCATCTTTCCAGATGAATTTTGCACACACAAAATAGTCTCGTCTTCTAAAACAGTTACGACCATAAAAATACACAGAATGTTTTGAAAGACTGATTTCAAAGAATCCCTCTTTCTCCCTAGCACACCTTCTTATAATCCATGCTGTGTGAAGTTGGTCATCTTCAACAACCAGTGAAGAGTTCCAATACTAATCTAGTTGTAATCTGATTGTGTCCAAGTGGTCTTTCCTAGTGTACTTAGTGTCGGCCAGATCCACTGGTCACTCTCTGCTGTACCATTTTCTCCAGATAATGGTGTATCTGTTTTTCCACACTATACACATGATTCCAAAGGGCCCCGACTATACCTGCCTAATCATGCACCAGTACCCCAGCACCCAGCAGTGCAGATTCAGCCAATCTGTCCGCCTGCTCATTTCCCAACACACTAGCATGCCCTGGGTAAAATATCCAATGGATACTACTATATTTTATTTTTAATTTTCAGCATACCACTCTGCACGAAGCATACAGGTCTTCACCTCTGACAGTGTGCTCTGTGAGTATTTTACAATCACGACGTGTGTGTTGTTTATCCTCCACCCAAGGGAACACCGCAGTAACTGCCTCCACCTCCATTTTCAGACCAGATGTTGTGGTACCATATGCATGGCTCTCTTGCACCAAACACCGTCTATTAACCTTCGCTACAAACCCCCAGGCACTTCTTTTGCCTCTTAGCACAGAGTCATCCATGTGGTGCAGTCTTGTGTATCAATTGTTGCACCTCCCATTCAGCGTTGCTTCCTGGCCAATCCCTACACTTTTGATCAAATGGGATATAGATAAAATAAAAAACACTTACCTCTTTGGTCTCCTCAGGATCATCATGATCCACAACATTTGCCAGATCAGCCTGTAAGTAGGCCATCGCCTTCCGTGGTTCCCTGGAGCTCATCTCTAAAAACTGATGCTTACGAATGAGGAAACGACAACGCCGAAGAAGGTATTCAGAGGAAGGCCTGGAAAGCTGGTGATAGAGACAATTCCTTCAAGGTGACTTTGATACTCTGTGGCGAAGGGGTTACAGACGCAATTCATAATCCCACATACCGCGTTTGAAACACAACTACAGGTGATTTGGCAGCAGACTGCCTTGCGCTGGTTTTTATAAAAATGGTATGAGTGTTAGTTGATCAGAAAGCAATGGCACACTGATGAACGTAAACTCGCCAAGAAATCACAAACAGTAAAAAAAAATGCTGGGGTTGACTGCAACATCCTGTAAAGCAGTGGTTCTCAACCGGTGGGGAATCCCCCCCCCACCCGGGGAATTTTAGGGTTTCCAGGGGGGGGGGGGGGAATTAAGATTATATCAAGATCGTGTTAATACAAGAACCAATTACTTGATATTGTTTTCCCTTCATACTTTACAATTCTGTGCGTCTCACCCTTCTAAAATTCATTTTATAAAGTAAGTAGACCCACAAATCACGTTTTACGTGGACGTCTATACTTGTTTTAGTATGTGCTATTAAATTCAGTTTCCATTATTACGTATACTGTGTAAGGGCGGGGCGGAATTTTTAGGTAGAAAATACGAAAAGGGGGGGGGGGGGGGGGGGGGGGGGGGGGGGGGGGGGGGAGAGAAATGACGTTCTGAAAATATGGTGAAGGGGCGCACGGGCCAAAAAAGGTGGAGAACCACTGCTGTAAAGGATATGCTAACTAACTAACCTTTGATATGTGAATAATACTTGACCTTTATATGCATACTTGTATTGTTCACACCGATAACGTCACTATCATGAAGCAGTCTCTTGAAAAAAAAAAAGCAAATAACAGAAGGGGGTGTCCCAGCTTGATTTGAACTCAAGCATAGTCCATACATATGCTATTACGCCTAGTGCACTGGACTGATATTTCCATGTGGATTAGCTTTCCCTATTACCAGTGTCCCTGGTGAACCCATTCCGACTTCAGAGGCACTTGTAATTTACATCCCCAAGTCATGGATGAGAAGTCAACAGTTTAGCCCAACTGATCGGTGTAGGAGTTAAACCCACTACCTCGGCATCAGCACACCGGATGTTTAAGAACAAGCGTTCTTATCCAATCGGCCATGCTGCCCTCCAAATGCCCCTTGTACACGCCTCAAGGCACTATGGACACATGGTGCCAGACCATATTTGTACACATCAATCAGCATTTGGTGAATGGTGGGATCAGTGTCAAGCCACTCGCAGCACCATATGCCCACTGCACATTAAGGCATGTGAAAGGCTCTGTTACTTATTTACTATTGGTCGTATGGTGCTAGACCCACATTTGCACAGACCAATCGGCACGCGAGGTATGATGTGGTCAGTATCCTGCCAGCTGTCTTGACCTCCCAACATATTTCCTGGTACACCTGTTAGACCGGACTGATCTGTGACCTCAGGTAAAATTTTAAACATCCACTTCCAAATCTGAACCTATATCACAGGGGCAGCAGGCTAACATACTAGCCATTGCACTTCGGCAGCTCTCACGCAGTAGTATGGGCAGTATAATATCTCCAAAATTTCATCTGACTTCCATGGACAGGGATAAGTTACACATAATCTTCTTTATGTGATGGAATACTGCCTTTGCATTGATTGTTATCTCTGTGTTACTTGTCCCCATGTGTTAGTCGTTGGCCGCGGTTCCTACTTCACAGCAAAGCGTCACCCCATAATTCTCTGTTCTCGTGCCAGTGAATACCACACAAAATGTTTCTCACTGTCCCATCTGAAAAATGGCACAAATAGCAGTCCAGACAAACCAATAGCACATACAGGCATACATGCATAAGGAGGCTGCTAGAATGCCTACTCTAAAATTACAGTTCATCAGTGATGGAAGCGAGAGTCACTAGAACACCAGCAGTTACACACACATTACTGCAAAAGGCAAAACCAGCTAGTTCCGCAACTAATTTGTTTAAACATGCAGTTGACAATACAAAACTGCCGTGGACAGATATAAAAGCATCCACATGAAATCCACAGCTCTCAGTATTGCTCCACAAACTCAGTAGCTGGCAACAAACCCAATGTACTACCAGCCCAAAATGAGGAAAATGCATAAGCAAACTAAAGCCAGAAGTTCTTTTCTTCTAGTTTGCTATTGCTCAACTTACCAATACTAAAGCTTACCTTGAGAGACCAAAAATCATCCAGTCTTAATCGAGGTAGTGAATCCTTCCCAGGATTGCCACCAAACAAGTAGTGAACCTGGAACATGTAGAAATGAATTTATTTCAGTCCACATATTTTATTTGTCTGTCCGATATTCTTTGTTTTGGACATAACTGTGCTGTGTCAATTTACAGAAGAGCTGTGATATTTGCGCTTTTCGACCAATGCATCCAACTTCTATAGACATTTGTCAACTGGGTTAGCCTTCCCTGTTGTTTAAAAGGACATTTCATGGTCAAAAGGTCATCTTTCTCACTCTATCCATTTGTGACACACAACTGACACATTGGGGTCTGCCGCATGCATGCTGACTGGCCCTTAAGCGAAGCACTCTGGAACTGGGTTAACTCAAGGAATCTTCACTTCCGCATATTGAGTCTCCCATACACCACAAGCTGCACCTTTGGAGATCACATGATCGCAGTTCACAGATTTTATACTTTGATGACACCCACAAACTGAACAGTCAACTCAGATTTTAGACCAAGAGAATTTACTAACCAAGCAATTTTCCATTTTGGCAGCCACTGGGGTGCTTTTCCACCTATATGCCTGGGGCTTGCAGTGTTGCTGATCAGGGACATTCAGTGTTTTCTGACAGTTTTGAGTCTTGTACAGAAGGCATGATTGTCTCCAACAGTACCCATATTCCATTTGGTATACGACATGTGGTGATCATTTAAACCAAGCTGTCATTTATCAGGATTTTCGTTTGCTGAACATTTGAACCTGTCATCTATTAGGAAGCATAAGGATGAAAATTTTAACCATTTTGTCAATTTAGTAGGACGTAAGTATGATGGACATCATTTACCCATGACCTGGGAAGCGTCGAGCAGTACCAGAATAGTTTCTGGTCACTGCGCCTTCAGGGGCCATCAACTCCTAGATACACATAGCAACAGCCATATCATAAACTCTATTGACCAGTGAGTAAACTAAAAAAGACAGTTAAATTCATACAAGAAACAACATTGCAGGTATAGACACATTTCAAGCGAATGACTTAAGAAGAAGAAGAAAAACAGCCTTCACTTTCCCCTATGCCTATGACCGAAGTCACCACACAACATCAAGGATCTTTAGAAACAATCAACAATAAAACTACTAGCAACATCAACACCAGCTAACGTCACACGCCTCACCAAAGAGAAGCAGTTCCAGCCATCACATTAGGGGTGAGTTAATTACATGTTTGACCAAATATGAAGCTAATTCAATTTGCTCACACCAAGAGAAACATTTAAACAGCTTTCATATACGGTGTCTGCGAAGAACACATGGTATTAAGTGGCAAGGCAAAATCACAAATACTTAAGTATTGGAAAGATCAGGTTGTGTGACAGTTTGTTCCTACTTAGATGGAATAGACACATTAGGAGGATGGATGATGGTAGAATCATGGAGGGCATAGATCAGAAATAGAATAAAGACAAAGGAGAAAATGATTGCAGATAGGTCACACACTGAGTGCGTGAGATGTAAGATGGTGCGTGATGATGAAAATGACGATCTGTTCACACGCATCCATTGTGGACGAACATTTACAGTGTGAATTGGTCTGATCAGTCACACTCGCTTCCGCTATGGGTTGTAGTTATTATGCCTTTTTGAAGCACAATGTAATAAACTATCATCTGTCAAGATGCCAATGAAGAGGCTAATTTATAATTGATAATTTTGTTGGGCCCGCACTCCATAAATATCCAAAAGGGCCTTGGCAGAAAAATTTTTCCCCACGCCTCATCTATACAACAATGGAGCAGTAACTATTTCATATCCAACAACACATTACTCTACAAGTCTTACAATCAGTAAATGTTGCTTCATATCCAACAACACATTACTCTAAAAGTCCTACAATCAGCAAATGTCTCATATTATAATTTAGAACTGTAAATGTTTCATGTTGTTTATTTAGAATCATACATATTTCATATTAGGATTTAGAATCAGTAAATGTTTCATATTATTATTTAGAATCAGTAAATATTTCAAATTAGGATTAAGAATTGAAAATGTTTCATATTATCATTTAGTCATAAATATTTCATTTACAATAAAGAACCAGTAAATGTTTCATATTATCATTTAGTCATAAATATTTCATATTAGAATTAAAGACCAGTACATGTTTTATATTATCATTTAGTCATATATATTTCACACTAGGATGCAGAATCAGTAAATGTTTCACTGCCGACAGGTGACAGAAATGTGACCACAGAAATTAAAGAACAAACATGGCTCTGCAAAAACTAAACTGAAACAGAAAGAACAAAAAAGTCAGAGTTGTGACAGCAAGCAGATTTCCTGTGGCAATATACAGATGTGACCCACACCAGTATGAGGAGCCACACCATTTGTGAATTCCTAATCAGGGTAAAATCATTCTCCGTTTAGTTTTAAAAATTCAGGTTCTGTGATATTTTATTCTGTGTAAATTTGTGACATTTTACACAAGTGATGCCACTGAGGCCACCAGGGTAATTGTTTTATAAATCAATAGTCATTCATTAGCATGTCCATGGAGGCTAAAAAGGGCCACATGCTGAGAGAATCAGATAATACTATCAGCATCAACATCGAGTACCCTGCCAGCTGGTGTAGGGCATGACTCTCCACAGATCTCTGTCCTAGGTTTTCTGGGTCAACTCTGCTGATGACATTCCTCCATGCCACTGTCTCAATCCATCCAGCATCATTTCTCTTGTTCTACCTCTTCCCCTCGATCTTTCCAGTTGTCATGATGTTCTCCAATGCTCTTCTCATCACATGACTGAAGAAAGCTGTTTGTCTCTTTCTTATTGTTGTATCTAATGTTCTAGTTTCATTAGCCTCAGACAATCGTTGTTAGTTACTTTGGCAGTACAAGGATTTCACAACATTCACCCCAGGAACCACATCTCTGTTGCTTCCAAGTTCTTCCTAATTTGTTCATTTACATTCCAAGATTCACTGCATACAGCAAAACAGGTTCTATATAGCACTTCAGCGCTCTCTTTCTTACATTCAACGATAGTGGCTTACTGCATAAGATACTCTTCATTATCTGAAATGCAGCTTTTTGCTTGCCCTATTCTATTCTTAAATCTCTGTTGTTCACCTTCCATCTGATGTTATAAATGCTCCAAAGTATGTAAAATTATCCACTTGGTTAAGAATCTTCTATTTCCACTTCACATTTTGGCGTCACCTCTTTCTTTGATATCACCATTGTTACTGTTTGCTTGATGTTCAAGGACAGCCCTTTCTTGACACTCTTTAGATAATACTATAACTAGAAAAACCCTTCACCTTTAACTTGTAGGTCAAGTATAGGGAGACATAAAAACATACGGAGAACAGAAACAGAGACAGAGGTGAATATTATGGGGAGGAAATGGAGGGAGACGCAGGAGACAGTAAAAGACAGGACAACTTGATATGAGATGGTTGAGGGCCTAAGCTCCAGAGGAGAACAAAGGTCAGCAGAAAAAAAATAAGACTGGCGCAAAGGAGGTCATAATCTCTTTTAACTAACTATTTGCACAAAGCAGGTCATAAGGTCTTTTACCTATCTATTGGCTCAAAGGAGTTCATAAGCTCTTTTAATTAACAATAAGCATCAATTCTCTTTGCCAGTGTTTAAAGGAGTTGGAATGTATACAGGCATATTCTGAGTGCTGTGAAGCTGGGTGTTGGATGACAAATTTTAAGCTCCTTTAATTCAACCTGACACCAACAAACTTTACTTTCAAAGGGCCACAAACTTGGCACGCAGGTCTGTCTTATATTCCAAACAAGCAGCCCACAAGAGATCAAAATGAATGCTAAATTCCAAAGAAAACAGCCTTCTCTGGTTGAAGTAACAGCTCACCTTTCGGATATGATCATAAACCAATTGGTGGGCGAATCTGGGAACTGGTTCCACATGCTGCATCTTCGTCCAGTACTGCTGGCCTATGTTCTCATTTTTGTAAATGCAAGACCTGTATTAAAAGACAATATAATTAACATATTTATATAATTCTTATTCGTTTCTTCTGCCTTTATTTCCCATTGGGGAATAGGGTGTCAACCACCCCCTGCCTAGCTATCCCATCTTTTTCTGCTCCCTCCATGTCGTCCCATATTAGTCATCTGTCTCTTATTCTCTTCTCCGAGTGTTTTTAGGTCTCCCTTTACTTTGTTATTATTGTTTTGTTTTTCTTAAATAAAAGTTTATTTCGTACAAAACAGTGTACAAGGTACGTTATGTTGTGTGTGTGTTTTTTTTTAAACATTTGCGAATAGAACAAAAACATTCATATACATGTGATAATATTACATTCATGGCATGGTGTAATTACCTACACATCACTTGTTGATGATGATGATGATGGGGATTGATCATTTGCTCTCATGCATACTAAAATATTTCAATAGAAATTCTTCCATACCCCAAGTATTCTCATTCACACTTAGTTTTATTTAAACAAGTTTGACGGTATCACTGAATCTTTCATAATCCAAGTATTGACACATTCACTTTTGCTTCCTGAAAATGGCACATCTTGTTTGTACCTACACAATTTTCCATTCTGTAAACATCCCAACACGCATCTCATTTTATAAAGTAAATTGCAAAACATGTATATATGGTGTTCGCTTTTTTTAAATACAGACAGAGAGAGCACCTGACATCTCTTGTAGTGGGCATTTAGGCCTTTCACAGGCCAGACAAAAATTTAAGCAGTTTCAAGACCTACATGCCATGAAAAGGATAAAATATTTAATGTAATATCGAGGAGACACTGTAAAATTATTTATAAAACTCTCACGCATCTAAAATAAAGCCTTTACTATTAGATACACTTTGAAGATAACTTAAAATTATTACCCCCATTATTTATGTTGCATATAAATGTCGCTAATTTCTATGAAAATTGTATAAAAGATTAAGATAAATACTACAATTATTTAAATCACATAATACATTCATGCTACTGTTAGTAATGTCCCCTTGAAATAGCTGTTGTTATGTCCTTTTCCACAATTTTATGTACATGTCTTCCCTTCAAAGTGGTTTTATTTTGCACAAAACAGTGTGTATTTACAAGGTTCATTGTGTGTTTTCCTTTACATTTGCAAATACAACAAGACCCCAGATGTCAAATGCAGCAAGATTCTCTAAATGTGTAGGACAATTGGAATACAAGTATTGTGTTATGTTGTCACAAAAGGTTTTTAGGTTCTTGTAGTTATTTTCATTCATTTTTTCTTGTTGAAAAAGACCAATCAAAACAACTGATTTTGTGTAATTCATTTGTTGAGTTTCGTAGTCATATTTTACGATACTAAGTTCTCAGTCTTAGCACAATATCAGTGACTCTGATATTATCAATATCCTTTCAGACAGCACAAGACTAAATAAACTGAGAAAACTTCCGTTCTTCTTCTTCTTTGTACACCATCAGACATCAACCTGAATATATCCAAAGATAGCTGCAGTCAACTTGAGCTTGTTGACATCTCCATAGAGCTCGTCTTCAAATGGAGCGTCCCATATTAGTCATCTGTCTCTTATTCTCTTCTCCAAGTGTTTTTAGGTCTCTCCCTACTTTGTTATTATTGTTTAGTTTTTTAAAATAAAAGTTTATTTCGTACAAAACAGTGTACAAGGTACGTTGTGTGTGTGTGTGTTTTTTTAACATTTGCGAATACAACAAAAACATTCATATACATGTGATATTACATTCATGGCATGGTGTAGTTACCTACACATCACTTGTTGACGATGATGGTGGGGATTAATCATCTGCTCTCATGCATACTAAAATCTTTCAATAGAAATTCTTCCATTCTCCAAGTATTCTCATTCACACTTAGTTTTATTTAAACAAGTTTAATGGTATCATTGAATCTTTTATACTCCAAGTATTCTCATTCACACTTAGTTTTATTTAAACAAGTTTAATGGTATCACTGAATCTTTTATACACCAAGTATTCTCATTCACACTTAGTTTTATTAAACAAGTTTAATGGTATCATTGAATCTTTATACTCCAAGTATTCTCATTCACACTTAGTTTTATTTAAACAAGTTTAATGGTATCACTGAATCTTTTATACTCCAAGTATTCTCATTCACACTTAGTTTTATTAAAACAAGTTTAATGGTATCACTGAATCTTTTATGCACCAAGTATTCTCATTCACACTTAGTTTTATTTAAACAAGTTTAATGGTATCATTGAATCTTTTATACACCAAGTATTCTCATTCACACTTAGTTTTATTAAAACAAGTTTAATGGTATCACTGAATCTTTTATACACCAAGTATTCTCATTCACACTTAGTTTTATTAAAACAAGTTTAATGGTATCATTGAATCTTTTATACACCAAGTATTCTCATTCACACTTAGTTTTATTAAAACAAGTTTAATGGTATCACTGAATCTTTTATACACCAAGTATTCTCATTCACACTTAGTTTTATTAAAACAAGTTTAATGGTATCATTGAATCTTTTATACTCCAAGTATTCTCATTTACTTTTGCTTCCTGAAAATGGTACATCTTGTATGTACCCACACAAGTTTCCATTCATTAAACATCGCAACAAGCATCCCATTAAATTGCAAAATAGGTTTATATGGCGTTTGTTTTTGTTTTTGTTTTTGTTTGAGAGAGAGAGAGAGAGAGAGAGAGCGAGAGAGAGCAAGAAAGAGAGCGAGAGAGAGCAAGAGAGAGAGAGAGAGAGAGAGAGAGAGAGAGAGAGAGAGAGAGCGTGCAAACCCATAGACTGAAGTTAGCTGCATTGGGTAGTAAGTCATCACAGGTACGAAGGATTTATTTGTGGTGGCTATTTTTGGCCTTTTACAGGCCCGACAAAAAATTTCACAACTTATATACAAACATATACAATGATAAGGATAAAACATTTAATGTAATATCGAGGAGACATAGTAAAATTATGTACAAAATTCTCACACACCTAAAATAAAGTCTTTACTATTACATACACTTTGAAGATAACTTAAAATTATGACCCCCATTATTTATGTTGCATATAACTGTCGCTAATTTCTATGAAAATTGTATAAAAGATTAAGATAAATATTGCAATTATTTAAATCACATAATACATTAATGATACTGTTAATAATGTCCCTTGAAATAACATAGTTATGTCCCTTTCCACAATTTTATTTACGTCGTCCCTTTAATGTGGTTTTAATTTGCACAAAACAGCGTGTATTTACAAGGTGTACTGCGTCTTTTCCTTAACATTTGCAAATACAACAAGACCCGCAGATGTCAAATGCAGCAAGATTCTCTAAATATGTAGGACAATTGGATTACAGGTATTGTGTTATGTTGTCATTTAAGGTTTTCAGGTTCTTGTAGTTAAAAATTTTCATTCATTTTTTTCTTGTTGAAAAAGACCAATCAAAACAATTGATTTTGTGTCTTTCATTTGTTGAGCTTCATAGTCACATTCTACGATACTAAGTTCTCAGTCTTAGCACAATATCAGCGACTCTGATATTGTCAATATTTCAGACTGCACAAGACTAAATAAACTGAGAAAACATCCGTTCTTCTTCTTCTTTGTACACCATCAGACATCAACCTGAATATATCCAAAGATAGCTGCAGTCAACTTGAGCTTGTTGACATCTCCATCGAGCTCATCTTCAAATGGAGCGGGTTGAAGGCGAACATAGTTTTTTTTTCCCTTTAGCTTAGGTGAAGAGGTTTCGAATGCAATTCGCAATCCTGCATTCAAAACACAGCTGCTGGCAATTTGGAATCAGACCACCTTGTGTTGGTTTTCATACAATGGTATGAGTGCTGGTCATTCTGAAAGCAATGGCAAACTACTGAATGTAAACTTGCCAAGGAATCACAAACAGCCAAAAAATGCTGGGGTTGACTGTGACATCTTGTAATGGATATTAACAAACTTTTGCCATACCCCTCTGCACATTGACTCCATAAAATGCCACAAACGAAATGCATTGCACTCTTTGTCACCAGTACATCCTACTTTGACAAGCACATTTTCAAGTTTGACTCCCTTAGTCTCTGACCATCCCCAGTCTACTTACAAGGCAGTAGATTATTTAGACATCTGTTCAACAAGCTAAACAACAACAGCTATTTATGAATATAAATGTAAAATTGCTTAAAAGTGGATACCATCTCACTGTGGAGTACTCAGAAATGAAAGAGCTTATTGACTAGCTAAGGAAGGAGCAACAGAAGAACAACCTGATGTACCCGATACATACTACCAAAAGAAAAGAATGATCAAATCAGTCAGAAAGCCATCAAAACCTGCTCAAGACGACTACCACATTATGGACAGACCAGAACAAATCATTACTTTGTGCCTCAGAACAGGACATAATAGATTACGCAACCACATGTATAAAAAAATTCAAGATTGGCGTATCAGCCATGTGCACATGTGGATAGGTGCCGCAGACAGCAGATCCCATACTCTAAGACAGCCTAAAACACAACATATCTAGGCAAACCTTCTGGCCTAGAGAAACAACAGCAAAAGATAAACTATATCCACCACTGAGTGAACTAAAAAAGACAGATAAATTCAAACAAGAGGCAACATTGGAGATATAGACACATTTCATGCAAATGAAAGAAGAAGATGAAAAAGCTTAAAAGAACTGCTAAATAACTATTGCTGGGTTGTCCAGCATATGAATAACAGAAAATAAAGCTTAAAAGAACAGATAAATAACTATTGCTGGGTTGTTCAGCATATGAATGACAGAAAAAGATAATTCTAGATGTTGGTAACATCAAATTGACTGTTCTCTTTCTTCTTCTGCGATTCACCTTCCAATGGAGCTTGAGCCCTCAACCAACTCATGCCAAGCCATTTCAGCTTGTACATCATTGGTTGGATTTTACAGCTAAAGTTGTCTATGGGATGAGTTGGCCAGTCTTGCACCAATTCTCCTTAGCCACTTCTGAGGTCATCAGCACATTATATATATATATATATATATTGTCCTCCAATATACATAACTAGGCTACCAACTAACAACAGTATACCAACAAGCAACGATGTACTGACCAAATGGAACCAGAAGAAAAGGCTGACCATGTAAACGATGGACAGAACAAATAACAGAGTCCATGGGAATCCCGATGTATGAAGCCCAAAAATGGTCACTCTCCCGCAGTTTATGCATCACCTCGAAAATCGCGAGGAACAAGATGAGATGAGATGATGAGATTGTCTTCCAACTTTCATACTTGGTTTGTTTCTAATAGATTATTTTCATGTGTGTGCATTTGTTTGCTTTTAACCCAAGTATAGTCCATACATTTGCGACTACTTATAGTAGCACTGGACTGATTTTTGCATGTGGATTAGCTTTCCCTATACCAGTTTCCCTTGTCATCAGGTGAACCCATTCTGACTTCTGAGGTACTTGTAACTTACGTTTCCAAGTCACGAACAAGAAGTCAATATTTTAGTCCAAATGACCAATGCAGGGGTTGAACCCGCTACCTCAGTACCAGCACATTACAAGTGCTCTTATTCATTCAGCCATGCTGATCCCCTATCTTATAGTAGTTATATTCTTGCTGTATTTAGAGAAGATATCTGGTGAGGGAACGCAATCCTGATTGTGTCACAAGACCATACTGTTGCAATTTCCATTCATCTACAGTTGATAAAATTAAAACACTAAACAACCAAACAAAATTGTAAAGATACAGTCACACCAGACTCGAGTCTTCTTCTTTTACAACACTCTATCCCTTATTGAAGCAGAAATCCTCAACCAATCCATGCCAAACCACACTCTCTAGACTTGTTCATGATTGGTTGCAGAAAAGGGGGGCTGAGTGGTCTTGAGGTATGGTGTCCACATTGAATGCTGGAGTCCTGGGTTCAAACCTTGGTGAGGGCCGGGATTTTTTCACGTAGACTTCTAATAACAAAATTTCCCCTGTTCTCTGGGTAGTGAGATAGTGGTTGCAGAAGTCCATAAAGAGTTTGGCATGAGCTGGTTAAGGCCTACGCTCCATTGGGTGATGAAAGGCAGTGGCAGAAGATTTCCAGTTAAGAAGCTACATTTCTGGGGTCTTCAGACTTCAAGCATGACAGGTTACAGTGTTACTATTCTTTGCTTCCCCTAATATTCAGAATGACATTTAAAAGCTTATAATAATAGTGGTGATAATAAAGAAGATGAATCAGAGACAAAAAGAAGTGGGAGGAAGAGACAGAAGAACTGTAAGAAAAGGATAAAGAACAGAGGAAGAGACAGAAAAACTGTAAGAAAAGGATAAAGAAGAACAGTAAAAGGAGGAGGAGTAGTAAAACTAAATACAGCATTTACCATTTGTCCTTATGTATATCATAAACCCAAAATGAGTTTTTCACGTTGTCTCGTTTATCTTTGTCTCGACTCAAGCCCTGAAAAAACAAAAAGGTACTCGCAAATATAAACTAAATATAATCAGCAATCATATCTACATTACATTTAAAAACAAAAGAAGCAAGTTTTAAATTTCTTTCTAGATAGTAAATTTTTAAAAGACAACATATCCATTCACATGTCACTTAAAAAAAATATGTCCCAACAAAGTTGCCATTTATGTGTCTGTGGTGTGAAGATGCCACCACATTTTGTAGACCTGAATGCATGGAGGAATAGGTGGTCAATCTTTCCTTCACTAGCTGGCGACAAGCCAAGGGGTCGAACCCTCATCCGACCATGCTCATGACACTATTAGTGCAGTTCCCATGACCAACCATGCTCATGACACTATTAGTGCAGTTCCCACGACCAACCATGCTCATGACACTATTAGTGCAGTTCCCATGACCAACCATGCTCATGACACTATTAGTGCAGTTCCCACGACCAACCATGCTCATGACACTATTAGTACAGTTCCCAATCTACTTTGATTACATGCCCATCACGCCACAAAGACATATTAAAATATAAAATATCCATTCTGGTGCCATTAAGGCATATTGGGGACATGTTGTTAGACCTTTGCTTCCAGTGGTGTGGTTAGTGAGCTTGCCTGCCAAGTCAGTGATCCAGATCCAATCCCCAGCAAAATCAGAATTATTTTTTCCAACCAGTTTGGTTCTGAGTCAACTCAGCCTCATTTAAATGAGTACCAGACAATTTTCAGAGTTTTATGGGAATTGTCCGGGAAGATTTGGTGGCAGTGAAGAGAACTGGCCATCCCACCTCATACGACACAGCCTAGAATATGTGAAAGTCTAACACTTCACATAGCAACTGCTATGGGTCCATCTTCTGTCATTGAAAACTACAAATATGCAACCAGTGCTGTTCTTGCAAACAGTAGCATTAGGTTTCTATTTACGTTGTAATTTTTAATTGAATTTTAATTTTTAATTACATTTTCTAATTTGTTGCTTTTCTTTAAATCTGTTTGTGCTGTTCCTGATGAAAATGACTGAGATTGAAATGTCGATTCCTTGTGTTGTGGTGCAACTTATTTTTTAAGTATTATCATTGTTATTTTTACCCTGTGATGTCCGTTTGCTGGACTTGCACTTGTTGCAAGGTATGTACACTGTGACTGTGTTATTATCTCTCACTTTTTCGTAGGAGTTACACATACTTGCTTTTAATTGTATATTGTTAACTCCCCACTACATTCATTACTTCTCTTATGTGGCACTAGGAAAGTTTGTTAAAATATCAACTGAAATTCATGAAGGTTACAGACTATCCCTGGTGCTCTTTACATATACTTTGAATATATTATAGTTAGTTAGTCGAGGTTCACGGCAACGGGTCGTCCCCATTATGCTCCATTCCCGTGCCAGCGAATATCACACAAATTGCTCCCCACTGTCCAATGTGAAAAGTGGAATAGGCAGGAGTCTCAGCAATCCAACAAGCCCGCACAGGTACACTGTGCATAATGCTGCCGTCAGAATGCCAACACAAAATTCATCCACACTCGCCACAGTTCATCGTCGATGGACTAAGGACTTGGCAGTCACCAGAAAGACTCATACTGATTGGACAACGATCCCTATGCATTTTGCGAATTGCCGACTGTAGAATAAAAAGAATAAAGAGACTAACAGACTAGCAAAGGAAAATTGAAAACTATCCAAGCCTGATATAGAAATAATCAATGATGAGGTCAACAGGTTTGTAAGAAGTAGCTACAGAACGAAGTGGGAATCAGAACAGCCAGGCTAAGATGATGCATACAACCACCTCAGCTGAAGAGAACAGGTTACAATATCAGAACTTTCACATGACAAAAGGCTGAGATATGTGCTTAATTAACTAAAGATAGGAGATAATGATGAATATGACTGTGGAACTAAAATGATGGCAAAGCATTTACTGCAGGAATGTCCAACTGCAGAACAGAGAAAGTTATTCTGGCCTACACACACTATATTTAAGGACAAACTCTATGGAGATGACAAAAGGCTCAAATTGACTGCTGCTTTCTGTGAATATATTCAGGTTGACGTCTGAAAGTGTATAAAGAAAAGAAAAGAATGAAAATGTATTAACTAACAAAACTGTTTGAAGGCTACACAATACATCAATGGCTATGAACAGCAATGTAACAAACTATTGTACGGTACTTCCTGCCTTCTGTTACCGCCGAATGTTGGGTGGCGCTCACCAAACCTGACACCCCACATTAAGCCAATGGCTTTGGGCAAAGGAACACAATTGGCAGCTTACAAGCCTTATACTGGAGCGAGATAAAGCAGTCTAAAGACTAAATGTCATGGCTGGGAAGACCAGACCTTAAGGCCTTGGTCAGCAACTGGTCTAGGATGGAAGCTCCGACAGGCGGACAATTAGAGCATTGCCTTGCTGATCCAGGAAAGCACATGCATAGTGGCAATTATACTTACTGAAAACACATGCAAAGGACATAGTGGCAATTATACTTACTGAAAACACATGCAAAGGACATAGTGGCAATTATACTTACTGAAAACACATGAATCTCATTCAGGTCTGGATCAAGTGTTGCTCTTTGGGTGAAGCCTAAAAGATGAACATAAATTCATAAACAAATTTCTATCTACAGTAAAACTTTGATTAACCGTCACCGTCCAGACCAGGGCTGTGAAGGATAACTGAACAGACGGATAACAGAAATCTCTTAATACATATGTACAGTAACGTGATTTCACTGCGGGCTTAGTACAAAAATGAAAATAAAATCCTTGAAAAGTGAATAATAAATACATATTGTATTTAGTTTTACAAAACAATCAATATAAACTTCAATATAAGAGTAGTAATGTAAAGAAACATATTGTAATACTATAAACCTATACTACTTTAAAATAAACATCAGCAGCAGAAGAAAAAAAGACTGACACAAAGGAGGTCATAAGGTCTTTTAACTATTAACACAAAGCAGGTCAGAGGATCTTTTAACTATTAACACAAAGAAGGAGAGAAAGTCTATTGGCACAAAGGAAGTCATAAGGTTGCTTAACTAACTATAAGCATCCATTCTCTTTGCCAGTTTTTGAAGATCTAATGGAAATGGAAATGGTGATTTCTGAGGAAGTTAGTTAAGTTATATATTCTTTACAGGACATAGCAGTCATCTCCAGCACTTTTTGGCTGTCTATGACTCCCGAGCAAATGTACGTTCAGCAGCTAGCCATTGTCCTCTGAACAATCAGCTCTCATATCATTGTATGGAAAAATCAATAATATCTGCGATAAAGATTTTTAAAAATCCAATCAACAAATCAATAATATCTGTCCAGCTGTATCTAGACTTGTCACTTTGTGGCTTCATACATAAACACTGTGATTGATTGGTTTATTGATTGATCTAGGAACTGACATCACAGCATTCGGGGCATTCCCATAGGTGCTCCGTCCCCATCCTCAGCAGCCAGCAAAGAGTTCCAAACACCAATAGTACCAGTAGCAATCTGATTATATGTCCGTATCGCTTTTCCTCTGAGTGTCGAGCGTCGGCTAGATCCCCTTGTCACTCCTAAACACTGTGGAGTCACTGTAGCATACAGAAAAACTCACTGGCTTGCCAACACAGCAGGCCCAACTCATCCCCCAGGATTGATTTGAGAAAAAAAGTACCTTCATTTTCTAACTTCACACTTATGTTAAAGGCTAAAGGATCCACTTCACTGAACAAGGAAATTTAAACGAGCGGATCGGCCGATTGCGTCCGATACTATTATGCATTGTAAAAACGCGATCTCTCGGCTTTCCGACACTTCCGACGGCTACTTTCGCTTTCGCCGATAGCTTGACAACGTGGCCGCCATTTGTAAACGCGCTACTATGAATTTGAACGGACTTTTACGGACTTTTTTTGATAGTTTTCGGGATTTTTACGCTGTTTTTCAAAATGGATTTCGGCGATTCTTCAAGTGATAGCCGAGATTTCGCTAGGTTCAATTTAAATGACATTAAAGGGCATGAAGTTGACTATTAATCGGAGCTAGATATCAGTGCAAAGCGTTACTTTGCATTAGCAGTCTGAGTCGGACTTTAAAGAAAGTGATTATGATTCTGAAAATGTGTTTGTAAATTGCCGTATAGATGACGGAAAATCACAAACAACATGCTGTATTTCGTAAATATTTGTGTTCATATTTGGATTACCAACAACAATCACGTGAATAACATATTCTGCATGCTTTTCCCTTCATTGTGTTGTTTATTTAATTAAAATCGGTTGACTAACACCTTATTTGTGATGTTTTTACTAACGCGACCCGAAATTTTACCAAACCTGAAAAAATCTTGCCCGTTCAGGGCTAAAAAACGGACAAGCGTCTGCCCTGTAAAGGGTTAAAGGCTAAAGGATCCACTTCACTGAACCAGATTCTACCGAAGCTGGCTCAGTCTCTCTGCAGAATGGCAAATAAGATCATCACATAATGCACGAACTCCATAGCTTTAGCAATGACTTCCAGGAGTCTTCAGAAAAATTGCACTTATGATCTAAATGACAGTCCAAAAATGAACCTATGACCTGCAGAGACTTAGGCAGATGGCTTGACCACTCCGTGGTCATGCATACAAATATGGAGCCTTACAAAATGAGCATTTCTCTGGGAAAATCACTCCATGTCATAAGGCCTCTGGCTAGTTTACATGAAGTCCTTAACTTCACACCTTTGCAGCAATACCTGGCTCAGTTTACCTTTTATATATACTTATCTTATGATCAAACACTTTGGTGAAGATTAATTTTAGCAGTGACATACCAGCCTGGCAAGTATCCTTTCTGTTGCCGTCAGAAACTGTCTTTATTTCTCCAGTGTCCAAATTGTAGGAGATAAAGTCATTCAAATACTCCTTGGCTCTCTGACCAGCAAATATGTACAAAACACGCTTCACCTGCAATAAAATGGTTATCATAAATAATTATTCTGTCTTTAAATTGCACTTTCTTTGCATGATTTTGCAATCACCCCCGAGGTGTTATTGGCTATTTGTGATTTACAAAGCAATTTAACACAGAGTAGTTTTTCATTGCTTTCTGAACAAGAAATCAATATTTCTGTACAGTACTGGATATAAGGGCGAGTGCTATCGACTCAGCAGATCTTTAATGAGAGCCTATAGTCATCTGGAGCTGGGAGTCTCCATGGTGAAATGGTCAAGCCATCTGCCTTGTGCTCCAAAGGTTGTAGGTTCGATTCCTGGCTATGTCTTTCGGTTCACGAGTGCATTTTTCTCGAAGATTCCTTGGGGACATTGCCTTGGCTACGGAGTTCATGCTTTGTGTGACGCTTTCAGCAGGCCGCCCTGCCAAAGGAGACCGAGCCATATGGGATAAAACCCGGGGCAATGAAGACGATCCTCTCGACTTTTAAGACTTTTTAAAATCACCTGGAGCTGCAGCGACAAATTATTTAGTGTGCTTGCCTGCTAACACAGTTGTCATGCTTCAATCCCCACAAGCGGCAGGATAATTTTTCCCAACCAGCACTGCTCTGGGGTCCACCATGAATCCTAAATATAGGTACTAGACAATTTTCAGAATTTGTTGGGAATTGTCTGAGAAGGAAAAGCAACGAGGAGGAAAGCTGCCAATCTGTCTCTTATGTTGTAACCTAGAGTATATGTAGGCCTAACACTTTGCATGATAAAAGCAGCAAGAGACTACATTTACCTATTGTGATCTACAGGCATGACACAAATCTGAGTGACATACTTATCAGAAGCGAATCTTGCAATCTAATTGGAAAGAATACAACATGACATACATTGGTAAAACAAGCAGGAAGCTAAGAGAGTAGCTTCTGTGAACATCTCATGAACATCCTTAAGCAGACTCCAAAACTCTTCTCTCTACACTTTATCAGCACCAATCATATAGGCAAAATGGATATTTATGTCACTGCCTTAAAATCTTGTTCTAGGGACCATACTACTCATATTAGCTTGGAGAACTGACTCACTCACAGACGGGACATCTTACATCCAGGAGGAATTAATGTGCAACATGGTTCTGTTGCTATTCTACTGAGTTGAGTGCGGTTTTTTGTAACATGAATCACATGTTCAGAAAAATGGTGGCCGAACTAACTGGGTTACCTTATGCTGTAATGTGTGGCTGCTGGTTTTCTAGTGACTGCCGCTTCCATCGATGATAACTGTATGTTTCGTAGCGGACTTTTGTGTTGGCATTCTGGCAGTGGAATTATGCACAGTGTACCTGTGTGGGCTGTTGGTTTGTCGAGACTCCCGTCTGTTCCACTTTTCACACGGGGCAGTGAGAAGCATTTTGTGTGATATAACTGGCACAGGAACGGAGCAGGGTAGACTCTTTGCTGTGAAGCTGGAACTGCGACTAATTAACTAACTATTCCTTCACCTAACGTCAATCCCTTCTCTATCCTCCATACTTTACATATATACAGATTCTCTCCCCCCCCCCCCCCCCCCCCCACACTTCCTCTATAAATTACCATGATTACTCCCCGCTTTCTTTACTATATACAATATTTTATTATTATTCATTTCATGCTCTTTTATTTATCGTTTTCTTGACATTCAGCTGTTAGTTTATTTTATTTTTCTGTGGTGTTCGGATAGCTTTCCTTAAATAGGATATTGCTGCTTTCCAGCTGTGTTCTTGTTTTCCATTGTTTGTTCACTAACAAAGATTTTGGTGAAAACATTAATTTATGTACATGTTTGTGCCATTAGTATGTCAAGCTACCTAGCTACATTTCACATTTATTCAATTCTGTACAGTATTATGAAACAAGAAATGAGTATTCTGTACAGTATTATGAACTTATATCTTGTATGAAAATTATACAAAATCATAAGAAATCAGAAGAAAAGTCAGAGAATGCAGAGAGAAGGTCTACATAAGGCTTGGAAGAAAGTCTACAGACAGAATAAGAGAAAGTTCACAGATAGGATAGAATATATATTTTTTTTAAATGCATGGGAGAATGCTAATAGGAAAAAAAGTTTACAGATATTACGGGAGATTGTTAATAAATGGAAAAACATTTATAGAAGCCAAGAGGGGAAAAAATCTACAGAAAGCACAGGAAAGGTCTGAATGAAGAAAGGAGGACAGTCTACAGTGTAGACATGGGAACAATTCTGAATGAAGAAATAGTTGGTTAGTTAGTCGCGGTTCCAACTTCACGGCAATGGGTCATCCCTATTATGCTCCGTTCCTGTGCCAGTGAATATCACACAAAATGCTCCTCACTGCCCTACGTGAACAATGGAATAGACAGGAGCCTCAGCAAGCCAACAGCCCGCACAGATACACTGTGCATAATGCTGCCGCCAGAATGCCAACACAAAAGTCCTCCATGAAAATACAGTTCATTGCTGATGGAATCGGCAGTCACCAGACAGACTTCACTGACCCGGGTTTTCTTACATGGCTTGGTCACAGAGTGACCCGCCAAAAGCGCCGCACAAAGCACAAACTCCGTAGCTCTATTGACAAACCCCAGGAGTCTCCTGAAAAATGCACGTGTGAACCGAAAAGGCAAACCAGTCAATTCAGCAACAGCCGGCGACCATAGTTCCGAACATGCAGTTCACGCTACAAACAACCGTGGACAGATCTAAAAGCATTCCATGCAAAATTCACAGCTCACAGTGTCATGCCATGCACTAACTCAGTAGCAGGGCAACGGAACCATTCTGAATGAAGAAATGAGGGCAGTCTACAGTGTACACATGGGATTGAATGCAGAAATGAGGGCAGTCTACAGTGTACACATGGGACTGAATGAAGAAATGAGGGCAGTCTATAGTGTACACATGGGACTGAATGAAGAAATGAGGGCAGTCTACAGTGTACACATGGGACTGAATGAAGAAATGAGGGCAGACTACTGTGTAGACATGGGAACAATTCTGAATGAAGAAATGAGGGCAGTCTACTGTGTACACATGGGATTGAATGCAGAAATGAGGGCAGTCTACAGTGTACACATGGGACTGAATGAAGAAATGAGGGCAGTCTATAGTGTACACATGGGACTGAATGAAGAAATGAGGGCAGGCTACTGTGTAGACATGGGAACAATTCTGAATGAAGAAATGAGGGGATGTCTACAGTGTACACATGGGACTGAATGAAGAAATGAGGGCAGTCTACAGTGTACACATGGGACTGAATGAAGAAATGAGGGCAGACTACTGTGTAGACATGGGAACAATTCTGAATGAAGAAATGAGGGCAGTCTACTGTGTACACATGGGATTGAATGCAGAAATGAGGGCAGTCTACAGTGTACACATGGGACTGAATGAAGAAATGAGGGCGGTTTACAGTGTACACATGGGACTGAATGAAGAAATGAGGGCAGTCTACAGTGTACACATGGGACTGAATGAAGAAATGAGGGCAGTCTACAGTGTACACATGGGACTGAATGAAGAAATGAGGGCAGTCTATAGTGTACACATGGGACTGAATGAAGAAATGAGGGCAGTCTATAGTGTACACATGGGACTGAATGAAGAAATGAGGGCAGTCTACAGTGTACACATGGGACTGAATGAAGAAATGAGGGCAGTCTACAGTGTACACATGGGACTGAATGAAGAAATGAGGGCAGTCTATAGTGTACACATGGGACTGAATGAAGAAATGAGGGCAGACTACTGTGTAGACATGGGAACAATTCTGAATGAAGAAATGAGGGCAGACTACAGTGTACACATGGGATTGAATGCAGAAATGAGGGCAGTCTATAGTGTACACATGGGACTGAATGAAGAAATGAGGGCAGACTACTGTGTAGACATGGGAACAATTCTGAATGAAGAAATGAGGGCAGACTACAGTGTAGGCATTGGAACAATTCTAAATTAAGAAATGAGGGCAGACTACAGTGTAGGCATGGGAACAATTCTAAATTAAGAAATGAGGGCAGACTACAGTGTAGGCATTGGAACAATTCTAAATTAAGAAATGAGGGCAGACTACAGTGTAGGCATTGGAACAATTCTAAATTAAGAAATGAGGGCAGACTACAGTGTAGGCATTGGAACAATTCTAAATTAAGAAATGAGGGCAGACTACAGTGTAGGCATGGGAACAATTCTGAATGAAGAAATTAGGGCACATCTACAGAAGACATGAAAAAATGATTCCAAATATTAAAAAGAAGTGTAGTAACATGTCCTTTACAGGACACCGCAATCATCCCCAGCATATTCTTTACTGTTTGTTATTTACTAGACAAGTTTACACTCAGTAGTTTGTCATGGCTCTCTGAACGACTGACGCCCATGCCATCAAAATCAACGCAAGGTGGTCGGCCTGCTCACAAATTGCCTGCACTGATTTTCGAACCCTCGATATAGTGGTTCAGAAAACTGTGAAACATGTTCACTGTGACTAAGCCACAGCTTCCGGAAGACATCAGGAAAGCCCTAGAAACAAGTGAGAGACCTTAGGTGAGAGCTGTACTTACAGGATGCAGTAACATGGAGTGCCCAATGCGGGATCTAAAGCTGGGACAATCATCCTTCAGCAAGCACCAGGTGTTGGAGGGTATATGGAAGGAGTAGAGGCCACTAAAAATTGGTTCTTGGACTCTGTCAGTGTCCGCACTGGCCGAGCTGAAATAGCAATTAAACAAACATCATATTTTATTGTTAAAGGTTTTTCTTACGTCCTTTATTTTGTGTTGTTGTCATTCTACCAATCATCATCATCATGTACCATGCCAAGCAGCACTAGGGATCATGTTCCTCCACAAACATCTGTCCTGTGTGTTATTGATTTTAGTTCAACCACTGATCATCTTCAAGGTCATGTCAAACAATCCAGCATTATCTCCCCTTAAATTTACTCTTTTGATCTGAACGACTGTCACAATCTGCTCCAGGAGGTCAGCATGGCCAGACGGATAACAGCGCTCACAGTTAAACCTCTGGTGTGCTGGTGCTGAGGTAGTGAGTTCAACCTCTAAGTGGGTCAGTTGGACTAAAAGTAGTCTATGATGGTAGTCTATGGTCAAGTAGTCTGTATGGGAGACTGTTAAAATGGTCAAGTAGTCCGTGTGAGAGACTGTTAAAATGGTCAAGTAGTCTGTATGAGAGACTGTTAAAATGGTCAAGTAGTCTGTGTGAGAGACTGTTAAAATGGTCAAGTAGTCTGTACGAGAGACTGTTAAAATGGTCAAGTAGTCTGTATGAGAGACTGTTAAAATGGTCAAGTAGTCTGTATGAGAGACTGTTAAAATGGTCAAGTAGTCTGTATGAGAGACTATTAAAATGGTCAAGTAGTCTGTTTGGGAGACTGTTAAAATGGTCAAATAGTCTGTATGAGAGACTGTTAAAATGGTCAAGTAGTCTGTATGGGAGACTGAAACAGTATAAATGACTAAGTAATCTGTGTGGGAGACTTTGAGATGGTATCAAGGTCAAGTAGTCTACAGTGTTAAGTCCTTAGGTGAAAGATGGTACTTTGCTTCTGACTTTGTAGTGGTAACTGGGTCAAATTTATTGTCCTTGTCTGTAGTTTTCTTCCACTGAGTGGTATTATGCATGAAGATCATGGTTTTTTCTTCACACTATGACAGAAGGTAGTCAAACTGTTCCATCCTCTGCCATTTGTACGTAAAACAGATCTCTCATTCTCAATAATTCCACAGCTGGTAGTTTATTACTGGGAATCAAACCCTAAGCCAATATATTGGTAGGTAAGTGCACGAAGCTGCTACACTTCCTTTCCCCTCAACACCCCTGCCCTCAAATCTATATAAGTGAATACAATATCTTGAATCTTACCTCATTAAAACCCTTCCTCCGAACACATAAATTGTCTGATGTTCAACATCAATGGCCATCTGATGATCAAAGATAAGCCTTGGGCCACCCATTGCTGCGGTGTCTTCTGTAATGAACGTCCATTGCCGGCTCTCGATGTCATACATGTGGAAGTCACACTTTGAAGATAAAAGAAGAATATTTACCAATACAGAACACTGATAACACTAAAAGGGCAGAAAAAACATTTCTCGTCAACATCAGCTAAAATTGAGGATACAAACTATGGAGATATTAGCAACCTTAAGTAGGCCACTTTATTTGAAATTTTCATGGTGACATCTGAAAGTGTAGGAATAGACAAGAGGAGGAGAAGAAGTAAGGTACAGGAAATTCCATGTCAAATACTGCAACATTGATGTAATATAGCCTCAAATCTTCTTTTACACTTGAGACTCCCAGTGGAGTGTACGTTCACAACCCTGCATGCCAAGCCCTTTCTGGCCAGGTCATGGTTGGTTGGATGTTGGCTGGTTTTTATACAGTGTGAGATAGCCAGTATCAGACCAGTCCTCTTTGGTCACATTTTACAACATGCACAGGAGGTTTACATTGTTCTATACTTTCCTTTCTATGAGCCCTTGTTTTACACGGATGTGCTTCACATATTTTAAAATGTTGCATGTCCTTTGCAGGATATTGTGATCAACACCAGGTTGATTACATTCAGTAGTTAAAAGTGCAGACAGCAATGGCAAACTACTAAACTAAATTGCCTAGTAAATCACAAACAGCCAATAAATGCTGGGGATGACTGCAATGTCCTGCAGATACTTGCAACTAATTTTTAGTTAACTAAACATGTAAGTCCAATTGATTGGTGTTTTGAATGAAGCCATTACACTGCTGTCAACACGCAGTGGGTTTAAGAGCATGTGCGATACACATCTCGGTCACACCATGTTTTACTAGACGTGGTGACCAGATCTCTTCCTCATTGTGTGTCCTTCCCAGAGATGTCTCCAGTGGCTATTCTACCAGGCTGGACCAACCCCAGATCATCATACAGTTAAAACAAAAATTTCTTCTTGGCTAAAGACTTGTGCTTAAAAAAAAAAAGTAATGTTCCCATGTGGGAAAGATTTCTCTGGTGTAAAAAGGGAAGACAGGATTAGCAAGCAGAAACAGAGATGAACAATATGGGAAGGACATGGGCAGAGCTGCAAGGGATAGCTGAAGATAGGAGGGCTTGGGGTGAGTTGCTTGAGGATATATGCCTCAATGGGGGAGCCAAAGAAGAAGAGGAAGAAAAGGGGAGACAGTTCTTATGTAGAGTCAACCCTGACTCGTGGACAATCAGCTGACCAGTCAGGAAGTCTGCATGGCCGAATGGATAAGAATGCATGTTCTTAAACATCCGGTGTGCTCATTCCTAGGTAAGGGTTTGATCCCTTACACTGGACAGTTGGACTAAAATGTTGACCTCTCGTCCTTGACTTGGGGATGTGAATTACAAGCACATCTGAAGTCAGAGTGCGTTCGCCTAATGGCAAGGGACACTGTTAACAGGGAAAGCTAATTCACCCACAAAATTCAGTCCAGCACTACTAGAAGTAGTGTGTATGTACTACTCTTGAGTTGAAAGCAAGTGATCGCCCCTCCCCCCCCCAATCCCCTGTCAGATTGGGATTGTTGTTTTAATGACCAGGACTTCCAGGTCTATCCAGTCTAAAGTGGGTACCAGAAGATGTCCTGGGAAGTAAAAGTGACATATATGATACTGACCACAACACCAACACCACCGAGTGCTGAGAGCTCTCAAACTAGCACCATACACAGTGCCTCATGGTGTGACATGGGGTCCTTCCCTCACATCTTAGCCCAGGTCTCTCAGTTACACCTCCAGCTACCACTCTGAAGCATTTAAGTTTGAACCAGGAATATCTGGGAGTTTCCATGGTGAAGTGGTTACATGCATCGAATCGTGAAGGTTGTGGGTTTGATTACAGACTACAACATTTGGTTCACGATTGTAATTTTCTTGGGGACTCCTGGGGGTCGTCAATGGAGCTAGAGTGACACTTTTAGCAGGTACCCTGCCGAAAGAGACCGAGCCGTATGGGATACAAACCAGTGCAATGAAATCGATTCTCTTGCCTTTTAAACTCTTTGAACCAGGAACATCCATCCCCTTCTTCTTCTTCTTCTTCAGCGTTCCGAGCCATTGAGGTTCTTTGCTGCAGATACAATCCGTCTCCATTCGTCTCTCTGTTGGACCTTCTCTTGCCAGTCGTTGATTCCAAGTGCTTGTAGGTCAGTATATATATTATCTCTCCATCGTCTTCTTGGTCTACCTAGGGGTCTACGGTCATTTATTTCCTGAGTGTAAGCAAGTTTTGTTTCCCTATTATCTTCAATTCTTTCTATATGCCCCAGCCATTGCAGTCTATTAGCCTTCATGATACCAGTGATTAGCGGACACTAAAACAGATCATAAATGTCTTTGTTACTTCTTCTTTACCACTCTCCACTTTGTGTATCCCTAATGTATCTATCCCCTTCTAAAGCAGAAGAATTTTTTTTCGCGCTTGCTCACTTTGAACTCAAGCTTAGTCCATAAACACTACTTCTAGTAGTGCTGGACTGAATTTTGCATGCAGATTAGCTTTCCCTATTAACAGTGTCTCTTTCCATTAGGCGAACCTACTCTGACTTCAGAGGCTCTTTTAATTTACGTCCCCAAGTCAAGGATAGATCAATATTTTAGTCCAACTGTCCGGTGTAGGGGTTGAAACCCTTACCTCGGCATCAGCACACCGGGTGTTTAAGACCATGAATTCTTATCCATTCTGCCATGTTGACCAAGCACAATATGACATTCAGTCATACAACATTTATGACTTCCTATTTTCAGCTATCTATGCATCTTGTTTTATGCATAGTTCTTACTCTCTAAGTGACTGCTCAATATTGTCCTTTTAGTTTAAAAAAAGTTAGTTGCATGTCTTTTACAGGACATCACAGTCAACCCCAGCATTTTTTGCTCTTTGTGATTTCTTAGCAAGTTTACGTTCAGTAGTTTGTCTTTCTTTTATGAATGACTGGCACACATACCATTGTATGAAAATCATCGCAAGGCGGTCTGTTTCCAAATTACCCGCAGCTGTGTTTCGAACTCAGTATGCAGGATTACAAAATGCGGCCGTAATCCCTTTGCTACAGAGCCGACTTTTATTAAACTCTTAGAAATTCCAGACATCTCAATCCTTGACTTTTAGTAAACTCTTAGAAATTCCAGACATCTCAATCCTTGACTTTTAGTAAACTCTTAGAAATTCCAGACATCTCAATCCTTGACTTTTAGTAAACTCTTAGAAATTCCAGACATCTCAATCCTTGACTTTTAGTAAACTCTTAGAAATTCCAGAATCCTTGACTTTTGGCATTGCAGGCTTGTTCTGGCCATCATTCTTCTCCCATTCTGCAGACTATGTAGCATACGGTTAAATATCCATGGGTTTGGTGTATTCTGAAGGAATTTCTGTGGTTATAACCATGTAAGACTCACACACCAGAGCTTTCAGATGTTTCTTCTTAACCAGGTGCTAACAGGCAGCACTTCAAAGAACACAAATTGATCTGTCAAAAACTTCCATCTACTGCCTATAGTATCTTGCGGTGCAGGACATGAAGGTCTTGAACCTGAGGGATTAAGGCCGCCTGGCTAGTGCAGTCACCGCGAACTGTGCAGGTTAGGGTTCTTTTTCTTTTTACCCCGACAGAAAAAAATTCACACCTTACCGAGAATTCAAATCAGGGACTCTGAAAGAGGAACCCAGCATACTTAGCCACTCTGCCAAAATTGTTCACTTACCTTTAATTTGTCAGGTATTCTCATGGATGGATCTAGGTAACGTCCTAACGTGAAAATCTGCTTACGTTCATAATCTAGGCACATCTTATGGCATGAGCGAGCTGATGGGCCACCCTACAAATACCAACCAGAACAGTTAAATAGTTAATTAAGTTATGTACAAAACAAAAGGATACAAAAAGCAACAGTTAATGATAGTTTTTTCATCTGATTTGGTAAAATTTGGCTTTCAATCCACATTTGGATAACTCCATAATGTGTCCCAGGCTCCTCCCATATATCATACAAGGTGGGTCTCAACAGTGATTGAACTTTATAGCCCCAGATGTTTTTAAAATAAGAACCATGCTACTGAATTGTGTAATACCAGAGAGGATCAATTTGTGTGCATCAGAACACCATTTAACTCTGTGACACCTGAGAGGATCCAGATGTGTGCACAGCAGGACACCCTTAAACTCTGTAGCACCAGTGAGACTCTAAATGTGTACAGCAGAACACCATTAAACTCCGAAGCATCAGTGAAGATCTAAATGTGTACACTAAAACAACACCATTAAACCTCTGTAGCACCAGTGAAGATCTAAATGTGTACACCAGAACAACACCATAAAACTGTAGCACCAGTGAAGATCTAAATGTGTACACCAGAACATCACCATAAAACTGTAGCACTGGTGAGGATCTAAATGTGTGTACATCAAAACAACACCAGTGAACTCTGTAGCACCACCAGGGATTCAAATGTTTTTATATCAGAACGACGCTGTTCAAACGTGTAACACCGGCAAGGATCTAAACGTGTACATATCTACAAAACTATTGAACTCCGTAGCACCGGTGAGGATTCCAATGTATTTATATCAGAAACACACCAATTAACTCTTTAACATAGTCAAGGAAATAAATCTGTATGTACAGGAATCACACTATTGAATCTATAACACAATCAAAGATATAAATTTATATGTTTAGGAACCACATTACTGAACTCTATTATACAGTCAAAGATATAAATTTGTATGTTTAGGAACCACATTATTACTGAACTCTATAACACCGTCAAGGATATAAATTTGTATGTATAGGACCACATTATTGAATCTATAACACCATCAAGGATATAAATTTGTTAGTATAGGACCACATTAATGAATCTATAACACAGTCAAGGATATAAATTTGTTAGTATAGGACCACATTAATGAATCTATAACACAGTCAAGGATATAAATTTGTTAGTATAGGACCACATTATTGAATCTATAACACCGTCAAGGATATAAATTTGTTAGTATAGGACCACATTATTGAATCTATAACACCGTCAAGGATATAAATTTGTATGTATAGGATCAATTTATTGAATCTATAACACCATCAAGGATATAAATTTGTTAGTATAGGACCACATTATTGAATCTATAACACCGTCAAGGATATAAATTTGTTAGTATAGGACCACATAAATGAATCTATAACACCGTCAAGGATATAAATTTGTATGTATAGGACCACATTATTGAAGTGTATAATACAGTTAAGGATATACATTTTTATGTTTAGGAACCACACCATTGAACTCAATAGCACTGGCAAGGATCCAAATGTATGTATATCAGAACAACACTTCTGTGTCCTAGATATAGAAAGTTGGAGAGTTTATATTCTAAACGGAGGTATTATAAAGACAAAGTAGGAGAATTCATACACTAAACTGAGGTATTATAAAGACACAGTAGGAAAGTCTATACACTAAACTGAGGTATTATAAAGACATAGTAGGAAAAGTTCATACACTAAACTGAGGTATTATAAAGACATAGTAGGAAAGTTCATACACTAAACTGAGGTATTATAAAGACACAGTAGGAAAGTCTATACACTAAACTGAGGTATTATAAAGACACAGTAGGAAAGTCTATACACTAAACTGAGGTATTATAAAGACACAGTAGGAAAGTCTATACACTAAACTGAGGTATTATAAAGACATAGTAGGAAAGTTCATACACTAAACTGAGGTATTATAAAGACATAGTAGGAAAGTTCACACACTAAACTGAGGTATTATAAAGACATAGTAGGAAAGTTCATACACTAAACTGAGGTATTATAAAGACATAGTAGGAAAGTTCATACACTAAACTGAGGTATTATAAAGACATAGTAGGAAAGTTCATACACTAAACTGAGGTATTATAAAGACATAGTAGGAAAGTTCATACACTAAACTGAGGTATTATAAAGACATAGTAGGAAAGTTCATACACTAAACTGAGGTATTATAAAGACATAGTAGGAAAGTTCACACACTAAACTGAGGTATTATAAAGACATAGTAGGAAAGTTCATACACTAAACTGAGGTATTATAAAGACATAGTAGGAAAGTTCATACACTAAACTGAGGTATTATAAAGACATAGTAGGAAAGTTCATACACTAAACTGAGGTATTATAAAGACATAGTAGGAAAGTTCATACACTAAACTGAGGTATTATAAAGACACAGTAGGAAAGTCTATACACTAAACTGAGGTATTATAAAGACATAGTAGGAAAGTTCACACACTAAACTGAGGTATTATAAAGACACAGTAGGAAAGTTCATACACTAAACTGAGGTATTATAAAGACATAGTAGGAAAGTTCATACACTAAACTGAGGTATTATAAGGACATAGTAGGAAAGTTCACACACTAAACTGAGGTATTATAAAGACATAGTAGGAAAGTTCATACACTAAACTGAGGTATTATAAAGACATAGTAGGAAAGTTCATACACTAAACTGAGGTATTATAAAGACATAGTAGGAAAGTTCACACACTAAACTGAGGTATTATAAAGACATAGTAGGAAAGTTCATACACTAAACTGAGGTATTATAAAGACACAGTAGGAAAGTTCATACACTAAACTGAGGTATTATAAAGACATAGTAGGAAAGTTCATACACTAAACTGAGGTATTATAAAGACATAGTAGGAAAGTTCATACACTAAACTGAGGTATTATAAAGACATAGTAGGAAAGTTCACACACTAAACTGAGGTATTATAAAGACACAGTAGGAAAGTTCATACACTAAACTGAGGTATTATAAAGACACAGTAGGAAAGTTCATACACTAAACTGAGGTATTATAAAGACATAGTAGGAAAGTTCAACACTAAACTGAGGTATTATAAAGACATAGTAGGAAAGTTCATACACTAAACTGAGGTATTATAAAGACAAGTAGGAAAGTATACACTAAACTGAGGTATTATAAAGACATAGTAGGAAAGTTCAACACTAAACTGAGGTATTATAAAGACATAGTAGGAAAGTTCATACACTAAACTGAGGTATTATAAAGACAGTAGGAAAGTTCACACACTAAATGAAAGTATATATAAAGACAAGTAGAAAGTTCATAACTAAACTGAGGTATTAAAAGACATAGTAGAAAGTTCATAAAAAGAGGTATTATAAACAGAGTAGGAAGATTCATACACTAAACTAGGTATTAAAAGATAGTAGGAAAGTTCACACATAAACTGAGGTATAATAAAGACATTAGGAAAGTTATACACTAAACTGAGGTATATAAAGATAGTAGGAAAGTTCATACACTAAACTGAGGTATTATAAAGACAATAGGAAAGCTATACACTAAACTGAGGTATTATAAAGACATAGTAGGAAAGTTCACACACTAAACTGAGGTATTATAAAGCATAGTAGGAAAGTTCATACACTAAACTGAGGTATTATAAAACATAGTAGGAAAGTTCATACACTAAACTGAGGTATTATAAAGACATAGTAGGAAAGTTCACACACTAAACTGAGGTATTATAAAGACATAGTAGGAAAGTTCATACACTAAACTGAGGTATTATAAAGACATAGTAGGAAAGTTCATACACTAAACTGAGTTATAAAGACATAGTAGGAAAGTTCATACACTAAACTGAGGTATTATAAAAAGTAGGAAAGTTCATACACTAAACTGAGGTATTATAAAGACAGTAGGAAAAGTTCATAAAAACTGAGGTATTATAAAGACATAGTAGGAAAGTTATACACTAAACTGAGGTATTATAAAGAAAGTAGAATATAAAACAAAGAGGTATTATAAATAGAGATATTAAAACAAAGAGGTATATAAAACATAGAGGAAGTTTAAAAAAACGGTATTATAAAACATAGAGGAAGTTCAAAAACTAGTATTATAAAACAAAAGAAATATACAAAACTGGTATTATAAAAAACAAAGGAGATATAAAAACGAGGAATTAACACATAAAGAGGTATAAAAACATAGAGGAGTTAAAAAACTGAGGTATTATAAAGACATAGTAGGAAAGTTCATACACTAAACTGAGGTATTATAAAGACATAGTAGGAAAGTTCATACACTAAACTGAGGTATTATAAAGACATAGTAGGAAAGTTCACAACTAAACTGAGGTATTATAAAGACATAGTAGGAAAGTTCACACACTAAACTGAGGTATTATAAAGACATAGTAGGAAAGTTCATACACTAAACTGAGGTATTATAAAGACACAGTAGGAAAGTCTATACACTAAACTGAGGTATTATAAAGACATAGTAGGAAAGTTCACACACTAAACTGAGGTATTATAAAGACATAGTAGGAAAGTTCATACACTAAACTGAGGTATTATAAAGACATAGTAGGAAAGTTCATACACTAAACTGAGGTATTATAAAGACATAGTAGGAAAGTTCATACACTAAACTGAGGTATTATAAAGACATAGTAGGAAAGTTCATACACTAAACTGAGGTATTATAAAGACATAGTAGGAAAGTTCATACACTAAACTGAGGTATTATAAAGACATAGTAGGAAAGTTCATACACTAAACTGAGGTATTATAAAGACAGTAGGAAAAGTTCATACACTAAACTGAGGTATTATAAAGACAGTAGGAAAAGTTCATACACTAAACTGAGGTATTATAAAGACATAGTAGGAAAGTTCATACACTAAACTGAGGTATTATAAAGACAGTAGGAAAAGTTCACACACTAAACTGAGGTATTATAAAGACATAGTAGGAAAGTTCATACACTAAACTGAGGTATTATAAAGACATAGTAGGAAAGTTCACACACTAAACTGAGGTATTATAAAGACATAGTAGGAAAGTTCATACACTAAACTGAGGTATTATAAAGACATAGTAGGAAAGTCTATACACTAAACTGAGGTATTATAAAGACATAGTAGGAAAGTTCACACACTAAACTGAGGTATTATAAAGACATAGTAGGAAAGTTCATACACTAAACTGAGGTATTATAAAGACAGTAGGAAAGTTCACACACTAAACTGAGGTATTATAAAGACATAGTAGGAAAGTTCACACACTAAACTGAGGTATTATAAAGACATAGTAGGAAAGTTCATACACTAAACTGAGGTATTATAAAGACATAGTAGGAAAGTTCATACACTAAACTGAGGTATTATAAAGACATAGTAGGAAAGTTCATACACTAAACTGAGGTATTATAAAGACATAGTAGGAAAGTTCACACACTAAACTGAGGTATTATAAAGACATAGTAGGAAAGTTCATACACTAAACTGAGGTATTATAAAGACACAGTAGGAAAGTCTATACACTAAACTGAGGTATTATAAAGACATAGTAGGAAAGTTCACACACTAAACTGAGGTATTATAAAGACATAGTAGGAAAGTTCATACACTAAACTGAGGTATTATAAAGACATAGTAGGAAAGTTCATACACTAAACTGAGGTATTATAAAGACATAGTAGGAAAGTTCATACACTAAACTGAGGTATTATAAAGACATAGTAGGAAAGTTCATACACTAAACTGAGGTATTATAAAGACATAGTAGGAAAGTTCATACACTAAACTGAGGTATTATAAAGACATAGTAGGAAAGTTCATACACTAAACTGAGGTATTATAAAGACAGTAGGAAAAGTTCATACACTAAACTGAGGTATTATAAAGACAGTAGGAAAAGTTCATACACTAAACTGAGGTATTATAAAGACATAGTAGGAAAGTTCATACACTAAACTGAGGTATTATAAAGACAGTAGGAAAAGTTCACACACTAAACTGAGGTATTATAAAGACATAGTAGGAAAGTTCACACACTAAACTGAGGTATTATAAAGACATAGTAGGAAAGTTCATACACTAAACTGAGGTATTATAAAGACATAGTAGGAAAGTTCATACACTAAACTGAGGTATTATAAAGACAGTAGGAAAAGTTCATACACTAAATTGAGGTATTATAAAGACAGTAGGAAAAGTTCATACACTAAACTGAGGTATTATAAAGACATAGTAGGAAAGTTCACACACTAAACTGAGGTATTATAAAGACATAGTAGGAAAGTTCATACACTAAACTGAGGTATTATAAAGACAGTAGGAAAAGTTCACACACTAAACTGAGGTATTATAAAGACATAGTAGGAAAGTTCATACACTAAACTGAGGTATTATAAAGACAGTAGGAAAAGTTCATACACTAAACTGAGGTATTATAAAGACAAAGTAGGAAAGTTCATACATTAAACTGAGGTATTAAAAATACATAGTAGGAAAGTTCATACACTAAACTGAGGTATTATAAAGTCAGAAGGTAGGAGAGTTCATTCTCTAAACTGAGGTATTATAAGGACAGAAAGTAGGAGTGTTTGTATTCTAAACTGAGGTATTATAAAGTCATAAAGTAGAAGAGTTCAAGTTTTAATCTGATGTTTTATAGAGATATAAAACACAAGATTTTGTGTTCTAAACTGAGGTATTTTAGAGAAAGAAAGTGGGAGAGTCATATTCACTCTTCTGCCTTTTATCCACAAAACGGAACAAAGACCCCTCAACCATGTCACACCAAGTGTTCCTGTCCATTACTATCTCTCACAGATCCTTCCACTGTTTTTCAGTATTATTTCTGTCTAAAATTTTCCTCTCCATGTTTTTATGTCTTCAAATATTTATTATGCCATGCCAATTCCAGAGGAAGAACTCTCTAATTATACTACTAACATTTTTTCTCAATGTGTGTTCTAGATGTCAGCATGGCCGAATGCATAAGAATGCTTATTCTCAAACATGCAGTGTGCTGATGCTGAAGTAGCTGATTCAACTCCTACATCGGTCAGTTTGACTAAAATGTTGACTTCTCATCCTTGACTTGAGGACGTAAATTACAATCACCTTTGAAGTTGGAGTTGGTTCGCCAGATGGCGAGGGACACTGGTAATAGGGAAAGCTCATCCATATACAAAGTTAAGTCCAGTGCCACTAGAGATAGCATGTATGGAACTACGCTTGAGTTCAAAGTAAGCAAGGCCCAAGAAAAAAAAATGTGTGTTCTATCCAATGTCATCTTTCCTTCACCTCTTGATTCAATGGATCAGTTTTCTCCACTAGCTCCACAATGGTTATTCTGTCCTCACCTTTCAGTCCAAATAATGAATGGTTATAACTTATCCTTCTTATTCTGTGTATAATCTTCTATAGTCTACCTGAATACTCAAAAGGAAGCAGCAGTCAATTTGATGCTGTTGTCATCTTGAATCTTATTATTGTCCTCATAACATATTACTAATTGTTGTTATTCTTCAAGAAGAAGGGGTTCCGAATGCAATTCGTAATTCCGCTTACCACATTCGAAACACAGCTGCAGGCGATATAGAAGCAGACTGCTTTGCATTTGTTTCCATACAATGGTATGAGTGCCGGTCGTTCAGAAAGCAATGGCAAACAACTGAATATAAACTTGGCCAGGAATCACAAGCCGTCAAAAAATATTGGGGTTGACTGCTATGTTCTGTAAATGATATGCAACTAACTCCAAGCAGTGAGAAAGATAAAACACAAAAACAAACAAAACAAACAGTTAAAATGAAAGACACTTACATCTTTCTCTATGTTGTGTGAAATGCAAAACCAGGTGTGGGACGGTAAATGGTAGGACCACAGATCTGCCAAGTCGTGGTTGCCGTCCCAGCCGCCAAACATGTAAATTGTTTCTGTGAGGACATCTATGCACATCTGATGACCCCCTCTCATGCCTGGTCGGGTCTCTGAAGCAAGTTTACACACTTAAGCAGCACAGAAATTATTCTAAACTATTGCTCTTATCTATTATCTTATCTTATTACACTCAGGAAATAAATGACCGTAGACCCCAAGATAGACCAAGAAGACAGTGGGGAGATAATATGTATACAGACCTACAAGCACTTGGAATCAACGACTGGCAAGAGAAGGTCAACAAGAGAGACGAATGGAGACAGATTGTATCTGCAGCAAAGAACCTCAATGGCTCGGAATGCTGAAGAAGAAGAAGAAGAAGAAGAAGAAGAAGAAGAAGAAGAAGAAGAAGAAGAAGAAGAAGATTGCTCTTATCTGTACATCTTCCTACAACATACTAATTTGCTGTGTACAACATACTGTGTTACTGTGTACAACATACTGTGTTACTGTGTAACTTGAAACAACCCCCCTCCCCATATATGTCTCTCTCTCGTGGCTTTTCAATTTCTTCTTCCTCATCTGCCTTTTATCTCCCAACGGAGTAAAGGCCCTCAACCAATTCATGCCAAGCCCTTTGACACAATTCATGCCAAGCCCTTTGACACAATTCATGCCAAGCCCTTTGACACAATTCATGCCAAGCCCTTTGACACATCTGGTTCATTCATTTAATTGAAATCATACATGCTGAGGTAAGTGGTTTAACCCCTACACCGGACAGTCGGACTAACATGTTGAAGTGAACTATTGTCTATGAATTGGGGGCGTAAGTTACAAGTGCCTCTGAAGTCGGGGTGGGTTCGCCTGATGACAAGGGACACTGTTAATGTGGAAAGCTAATCCACATGCAAAATTCAGCCCAGTGCTACTAGAAGTAGTGTGTACGGACTACACTTGAGTTCAAAGAGAGCACAAAAAACATGCTGATAATTTTAAATATGTATCCAGCCAACAAGGATACAGATAAGCAAATTGTATATTTATATTTTCATGTAGTGTATTTCATGTAGTGTGTCGATTTGTGTTTGTTTGTTTGTTCTGTGCTGACTAAGGCTTTAGCCGCAAAGCCCAGGTTGTAACTTGCAATCATGTTCTAGTAAAGCCCACTATCTACTTCTCGTTTTTCGGTGATTCATTCAAGCCCTTTAAGACTTGTTAATGGTTGGTTGGATCTTGTAGCTAATTTTTCTAAGCAGTGAGGTAGTCAGCCTCATGTCATCCTTTCTTTGTCTACTCTTATTTCAGAGACAGAAAGTAGGGACATAACACAGGGAATCTCTGTGGCAAAGTGGCAACACCGTCTGCCTCCAAAGGTTGTGGGTTTGATTCTTGACTACATTATTATGTTCACGAGTGCAATTTTCTCTGAGACTCCTGGGTGTCGTCGCTGGAGCTGCGGAGTTCGTGTGATGCCTTCGACAGGTCACTCTACGGAAAGAGACCGAGCCATATGGGATAAAACCCGGTGAAATGAAGTAGATAGTCTTGCCTTATAAACTTGTACAACATGCATGGCAGGTTACAGTGTTACTACTCTTTGCTTCCCGCATTGGCCCCGGTAACATACAAACAATTTCAGTTTATGCCAGGACTTTCTTCTGTTCATTTCTTAATGTTACCATTCCAGGGCATTCTTTTGACTTTCCCTTGTTCTTTTTCCTGGGCGGGGAGAGTTTAGACATGTAGCTAACCAGCTGGCAATAGACACCATTTTACTTTTTTCTAGAAGAGACTGGGAAATTAAGGACTTGTCCCAGGTCCAGCGGGATTGATTCTCCATCATAAATAATAAAATCTTCTCCTGGTGCTGCTCCAGTAAGTAGAGTGTTGGACAGCTAAGTTCATGTTCAAACACAACTAAATCAACTTATCAAATCAACTATAGCAATGTAGCTGACATGTTGTCACAGTTGCTAATAGGTCTAATGTCTAAAGCAGATCTTAAGTAGATTAAGGGCGGAGTATACCACAGTGGCAAAGACCTCTGGCTCAAGCAGACCAGGTTTGTCTCCTGGTGTTTGTTGGCATTTTTACAAAATAAGAAAAGGATGTTATACTTTCCCCCCTGATACTGGGGTAGTGAAGAGATCTCTAGCCTTCTTGAACAAGGACCAAAAATCTCAAGAGGATTCGTCTTAATAGATGATATTTTGATACACTGTGCTTGAAAAAAAGGCATAATAACTACAACCTATGACGAAGACCATTGGTGGAGTTATATCTTTCTATACGACAAAGCCTGGGCTGAATTGGAGAGACCATGAGTTGCCCATGCAGCATGATCCCTCTCTCAGTCTGCCTTGTGTACTCCAGAGGAAAGGTAATGCCAATACATCTGTAACAAGACATGTTGCCAGATCAGCAAAGCAATGCTCTAGCTGTCCGCCTGTCAGAACTTCAATCCTAGACCAACTGGTGACCAAGGCTTAGGGCCTGGTTGCCATATGACAGGCACGCCAGAAGAAGATACAAAGAAAAAGAAGAAAGGGATTTTTCAAAAGGATGCACCAAAGTGGACGACGCACAGGAAAAACCAAGGGAGACACAAAACGTCATAGGACAACAAAGGGTCAGACGTTGTGAGGCTGTGTTACTAGGCGGTTGTGTTTTTCTAGAGCCCGTGTCAAGTGAATATGTGGATGCAATGATATATAATATATAAACTGTATGATTCTGCAATACAAATACTTCTCACCGGTCCTACAGAATTTGTGGACTAAGCTGAGATATCAGTGTGCAATGAAAGTGATCCCTTACAACTCTTCTTGCTCCAATAAATGCAAGCCACATTCAGGGCCTAAACACCCTTCGCTCACATTGAACTCAAGTGTAGTCCATACACATGCAATTATTTCTAGTACATTGGACTGATGTTTGCGTGTGGATTAGCTTAACTATTACTAGTGTCCATCGTCATCAGGTGGTCCCACTCTGACATCTGAGGTACTTGTAATTTAAATACCCAAGTCAAGGACAAGAAGTCCAACATATTTATTCTAACTGATCCATGTAGGGATTGAACCCACTACCTTGGCATCAGAACACCAGATGTTTACAAGCGAGCGCTCTTATCCATTCAGCCACATTGACCGCAGGTTTAAGAGTTAAAACACAGTCTTCCAGAGGACTCACAAGCAAGCAAACACCCAGCTACATTTATTGCTGACTGGCTCAATGGGCAGTCACTCTGGCTTAAGAGTTAAAATATAGTCTTCCAGAAGATTCACAACCAAGCAAACAGCCAGCCACACTTACTTCTGACTGGGTCAATGGGCGTCCACTGAGGTTTAAGAGTTAAAATATAGTCTTCCAGAGGACTCACAAGCAAGCAAACACCCAGCTACATTTATTGCTGACTGGCTCAATGGGCAGTCACTCTGGCTTAAGAGTTAAAATATAGTCTTCTAGAAGATTCACAACCAAGCAAACAGCCAGCCACACTTACTTCTGACTGGGTCAATGGGCGTCCACTGAGGTTTAAGAGTTAAAATATAGTCTTCCAGAGGACTCACAAGCAAACAAACACCCAGCTACACTTACTGCTGACTGGCTCAATGGGCGTCCACTCTGGCTTGTAATCTTGCTGACTGATGTACTGATCAAACATGCCCTCTGTAGATTATTGTGATCACAGTGTTATTGAAGCTAGCAAAGTGAGAACTCAGTTTATAATAAAATAACAGTAAATGTCTATTCTGCCTATTGTCAAACATCCAATAAGCGACTAAATTCTTTAGCAGACATATAACAATGAATGACTGAATTCTTTAGCAAAAATCTTAGCAGAAGTCTAACACTGGAGGATTCAATTGTTTAGCAAACATCTAGCAATTAATTACGGAATTCTTTAGCAGAAATCTAGCAATGAATTACTAAATTCTTTAGCAGAAATCTAGCAATGAATGAATAAATTCCCTAGCAAAAACTATGAACGACTAAATTCTTTAGCAGAAATATAACAATGGATGACTAAATTCTCTAGAATAAATATAACAATATAGACTAAATTCTTTAGCAGAAATCTAGCAATAAATGTCTAAATTCTTTAAAAGCAATCTAACAAAAAGTAAATAAATTCTCTAGCAGAAATCTAACAATGAATGACTAAATTATGTTGCAGGTCTAGCAAGAATGACTAAATCCTAGATCAGAAATCCAGCAATAAATGCCTAAATTATCTTGCAGATGTTTTGAATGAATGACTGAATTCTCTAGCATAGAATAACAATGAATTGCTAACTTTGTTCATAGGAGTCAAAATTGGTATGACTAACCTCTAGCCGAAGTGAAACATGAAATGCTTATTCTCCTAACAGAAGACTACTAAAAGATCATATATATTGTATGGATAAGAGCACTCATTCTTAAACATCCAGTGCACTGATGCTGAGGTAGTGGGTTCAACCCTTACATCGATCAGCTGGACTAAAATATTGACTTCCTGTCCTTGACTTGCGGACATAAATTACAAGTACCTCAGAAGTTGAAGTGGGTTTGCCTGATGATGAGGAACACTGGTAAATGAAAGCGAATCCACACGCAAAAATTCAACCCAGTGCACCAGAAGTAGTAGCACATGTATGGACGTTGAGTTCACAACGAGCGAACCAAACATTGAAAAGAAAATGTACATCATGTTTCTGCTCTCTTCAATGTCAATAAATATGACAGGAAAACATTTTCTCATCAACGAACCCAAAAATGTTAATACCAATGCCAACAAGGAGGGCTTTGTTTACAATGGCTAGTCACTATGGAACCGTGCAGCTGTGGTGAAAGATGTTAAGACTAAGTCACTAAGTTGACCAGTTAGGTACATGAGTACATTACCATTGCTGGCTTGAGTTATCAACTCTTCACAAGCTTTAAAGTCTCCATTGAGCACCTGAAGAAATATGCAGGACCAGTATTATGTTAGTGAAAACATAAAGAGTTAATTAGAAGTGGAAGATTTAGATCAGTGGTTCTTAACTGGTGGGAAATCCCAAATTTTTAGGTAGGAAATATGAAGGGGGGGGGGGGGTAAATGACGTTCTGAAAATATGGTGAAGGAGGGCACGGGCCAAAAAAAGGTTGAGAACCACTGATTTAGAAGGTCAAGGGTCTCAGTATATTACTGCAGCAACAAGCTTTCATCAGCAAAAAAAGCAACCACAACACAAAAACAATGACAATGACATTACAGTGACTACAGTAAAGCAAAATATTATGGAATCATGTGAAATAAAAATAAGAAAGGAATAAATTATGTGGTACAAGCTTCAGATATAAAACATATTTCACATTTAGAGATTCTAAGTATACTACAAAATGTACTGATGAAGATTTTCCTCAGCAACGTCCGCTGTTTGTGGTACTATATATCTGTTTTGTGTATATTATTGCACTATAAATCTCATTACATAAATTATATTGTATTGTATCGCATATATGAAGGCACTATATGCAAATTTTTGCTCACCAATAACAAAGAGAGAGAAAGATTTGCCACCTGTTCCCCCGTGCAGTCAAGCCTGCAAAATATGATAGTCCTAACACTTCACAGACCCAAAGCAGATTCCTGCTCCAGAATTTACATTGTTTAATGTTCATATGAAACTCACAATCTGTAAACAGCATCCTTGTATCCAATACAATTTTTAAAATAGACGAACCACTCTGAGATATGCCATCTGCACCTAACCTGGACAGTTTCAGGCTGACATTCAATTGGGGACATCTTCATGAGGTATGCAAGAAACTGAGGTGCAGAAAACTCATTATTCACTGACAACAGATTGCAACAAAATGTGCAGAAAACTCATTATTCACTGACAAAAGATTGCAACAAAATGTGCAGAAAACTCATTATTCACTGACAACAGATTGCAACAAATTGTGCAGAAAACTCATTATTCACTGATAACAGATTGCAACAAAATGTGCAGAAAACTCATTATTCACTGACAACAGATTGCAACAAAATGTGCAGAAAACTCATTATTCACTGACAACAGATTGCAACAAAATGTGCAGAAAACTCATTATTCACTGACAAAAGATTGCAACAAAATGTGCAGAAAACTCATTATTCACTGACAACAGATTGCAACAAATTGTGCAGAAAACTCATTATTCACTGATAACAGATTGCAACAAAATGTGCAGAAAACTCATTATTCACTGACAACAGATTGCAACAAAATGTGCAGAAAACTCATTATTCACTGACAACAGATTGCAACAAAATGTGCAGAAAACTCATTATTCACTGACAACAGATTGCAACAAAATGTGCAGAAAACTCATTATTCACTGACAACAGATTGCAACAAAATGTGCAGAAAACTCATTCATCTGTTAAGCAACACAGAACATGTGGAAGAAAGTGTCAATATGATATTACCACAAACAAGTAAACACACAAACCCACCAGAAGTGTGTGCAGTCGTGTAAGTATAGGATGCTCCAATTGAACATTTGTTCTTTTACTCAAAGCCTCATAGGCCTCTGTATAAGAACGCTGTCTGAAATGTTTTAGGCACAGTCTAATGGCTTCCTTCTCACGGTACTGAAAATACATTAAAGAACAAGTTTGTTAGTTGAATATCCTTTAAGGGACCTCACGTTCAACCCCAGCATATTTTGGCTGTTTGTGATTTCTTGGCAAGTTTACATTCAGTAGTTTGCCATTGCTTTCTGAATGACCGGCACCCATACCTCTGTATGGAAACCAACGCAAGGCTGTCTGCTTCCAAATCGTGTTTTGAACATGGTATGCAGGATTATTAATTGCATTCGTAACCCCATTGCCACAGAGCGCCCAAAAGGTCAAGTACATGTGTATAAAGAAATCAGTAGTTTTCAAGATATGAAACAACTGTTTTATAATTCTAAAAAGAATGTATCAACTATTTGTGTTTTTCTTTATGAAGATTTCTGTGTTCCTTTTCTTCTTTGCACACCTTTAAAAGCTCCTAGGAAATTTAGGAAAATTAAAATAAATTAAATGTAGTAACAAACTCAGAATATTTAACTCTAATACAAAATCAATATTGCTGAATGAATTAGAATATGAAGAACGACTAAAATACGAGGGGACTTAAAACATAAACCTTAAAAGTGTGATATAAATTACAATAACTATGACATTGTCCTGTAATCTGTCAATATTGTTGTTAAGGATGTCAAGAGTGTTCAGTACATGACATAATGGTGCAGACAAACATGGTGACATCATAAGGACAGTTTAAAGATGGCCACCTCACCTCTGACATGCACCAAAGAGAAGCAGCATTCTGTTATCCATTTTTTTAATCAGTGAACTGGTGAAACCTACAGAAATTCATCGGCAAATGGAGGTCCAGTATGGTGATGCATGTCTGTTAGTCCAGCAAGTGTATGAGTGGAGTAGGAAGTTTCAGAACAGTGTGACTTCTGTGACAGACTTTTCAGTCCGATAAAGAGGTACAACAGGTAGTGCATAAGTGGTTACACACACAACCAAGAAAACTTTTTTCTAAGGAATCCAAGCACTTTATTGGCACTGGAAGACTTGCATTTAACGCTGTGGTGACTACTTCGATAAGTGACACACTTGTTCTGTACTTTTCAGAATATATTCACCAAAATAAAAACATTTAAGGTTTTCTTTTGAAGCCCACTCGTAATTACCAATAAATTACAAACATTGATTAAGTGGTACCTGTGCAGAATGTAAGGATTAAAATAATAGATAAAATAGAATCCCCAATATGGAGCTTATGGGGGGAACTAAAATTCCACCAAATCAAGAGGTGAAGAAAAGATGCTGATGCTGGATAGAATACACATTGAGGAAACCTAATGATATAACTAGAAAGTCCCTTCTCTTGAACCCACACAGCACAAGATATAGACGGAGGCCTAAAAACACAGAGAAGTGAATCAGAGACAGAGGTGAGTTGAGTTGTTGAGTCAAGAATCGGCATCGCTGCACTCAGGGAATTCCCATAAACGCTGAGTTCTCATTTTCAACAGCCAGCGAAGAGTTTCAAAACTAATGATGCCCGTTGCAATCTAATTATATGTCCGTCTTGCTCTGCCTCTAAATGACGGCTGTCGACCAGATCTTTTGAGCACCCCCCTGCTGCTGTATTCTCTCTATCTGTTCTTCCTCATTAATCACATTCTCCCAGAGGGCCTTCACCACATCTGCCGTATCATGCATCAAATCACCTCTGTATGATGCAGCACCAGCCAATCTGTCAGCCTGTTCATTTCCAACCACACCAGTGTCCTGGAGAAAAATTCAGCAAATGCTCACAACCCGCGACCTCTGAATCGAGGTGAATCATATGGAGAGGTCATAGAGTGAGCTGCCGGAGATGCAAAAGATGGGAGGGCTCAGTGTGAGCTGGGAAGAGATAAAGGACAGAAGAAGAAGCCACCATAAAGCCACTGAGTAAGTTGTTTCAGGGCTGGTTCTCTCATTTGCTCACCAGTTGGTTCTAGCTGCAAGTCTGTCTTATTTATCATATTGTCCCTGAAGCATACTGATGATGATGATGATGATGAAAGTCTTGCTGTGGAAGTGAGACTGTCACCAGGATGTTCTGATGTCTGCGGGGATAGTCAAAGCTATGAGAATATACGATTGAGGCGAAATGGGAGTTTAACCATATCTGGGTGGGCAAGGCAAACATTCTGACGACTAAGAATGACTGATGGTTGAAGATACAATCACAGATAAAACAGCATATTTAAAGATGCTTGAATTTGGAGTTAAGTGTGGTTTCAGCAAAGAGGAATGTAAGGTCATGGGCATAAAAAGGCAGAAGATGAATGTCTTCTGAGACCTACTTCCATAACTGTGCTGATTACAAAGTGACTTACGCGGTTATAAAGCTGTATACAATGTTTGACCTCATCCCACCTTGTGTTGCCGGCCAGTTCCACATACCAAATACTGAAGTTAAAGCTTGGACCCCAGGCATGGAGTGGCACTGGACAAATAAACAAGCAATAAACCTTTGAATTATCTACCTTCAGGCTGTCAATTGCTACAGGGGCCTCTGTAGTACTATAGACAGACATTTATCTGCCGGACCAGTGGTCATGTGTTTGATTAGCATATTCACCATACCACCCTCGAGTTTCCATTGGTCTATACAAAAATGGATCTACCACTATATACCCACGACACATAAATTGTGTGAAACGGTCCTTTACTTACTGTCAACTGCTACTTTCCAGAATATGGAAGAACATGTTAAATAGGTATTTTCTTTTTAATATGGTAAAAGGTAATCCCAGTAAATGGCACTACAACCACATTTTTAGAGGTCATCAATGGGTGATGCTCTCAGTATCATGCCGGCCACCTTTACTGTCCAAGACATTTCTTGGTACCAATTTTAGGCTGAATCTTTCTCTCTCTTAGTGATTGGTGAGCAAATACTTACATATAGTACCTTCATATATGCAATACAAGGCAATTTATGTAATGAGATTTATAGTGCAATAATATATATAAAGCAGATATATAGTACCACAATCAGGTATATATCATGATAAGATATACAGCAGCGTCTAAAAACTATGCTACCACAGCAGCCATACAGTGTTGTGCAGGTTTGAATCTTCAGTAAATTAAAGGTGTAATTTACAAGCTGTATCAATGTTTAAAAACATGTTTGCTTGCTTTGAATTCAAGCATAGTCCACTTTTGGTGCACTGGGCTGATTTTTTTTGTGTGGGTTAGCTTTCCTTATTACCAGTGTCCCTCACAATCAGGCGAACCCACTGCAACTTCTGAGGTACTCGTAATTTACATCCCCAAGTCAAGGACGAGAAGAAAACATTTTAGTCCAGCTGAGCAGCCCAACCTCGGCATCAACACACCAGATATTAAAAATGAATGCTCTTGTCCATTCTGCCATGCTGACCTCCAGCCATATGTATGACAAAAGTCAGAATACTGAAAGCATGCAGATCTCCTGTGGCAACAGATCAGTGTAAAACATGGGTATTAACAAATCAGCTGAAAAGCACACATCTGACTGAATACAAATGTTACAGATGAGTACTGAAGATTCATTCGACGGAAAGGAGAATAAACGACAATGTAATATATGAGTAAATGGTAATATTCTTAAACAAGTGAATCGGTACAATTATCTCAGAATAGTCATAACATCTGATGAGAGGTGCCTCGAAGAGATTAAAACAAGAATCGCCATGACAAAACATACTAACAATTAAAAAAATGTCAACTACAACGAGAAAAAGAGTGTTGAAGTGCTACGTAGAACCTGTACTTTTGTATGCATGTGAAGCATGAACAATGAGCAGACAAGCTGAAAAAACATCTAATGGCAGTGAAAATGTAGTTGCTGAGGAAAATAAAAAGAATACCACGGACAAACAGAAAAACAAATGACCAAGTCCTACAAGAAACAAAAATTTTAAACTGATTAGAGAAATTAGACGTACGCAGTCAAAATTTTTGGGTCACGTTATGAGAAGAAATTAATTAGAGATCTTGAGACAACTGGCAAGATCGAGAGGAAGAGAACAAGGGGAAGGCAGAGAAGTAAATACCTGGATGGCTTGGCTGTGTGGTATGGTCGAGACAAGAATACTGAGCTGATTCCATGACTCTGGTGATTGAGTGAGATGGCAAAACATGACCGCCCACGCTTATCAGCAAAGCACATGATGAATGAATTAGACTAAGCGAACCACTGGAAACATTACTTCAGTGTTCAGGTAACGAATTAGGTAAACTGCTGAAGTGAGTGTTTTGGTGTTCAGGTAAATTAATTCACAAAGTAGAATACTGAAAACGGCTCTTCCGTGAAACTAGGTGAAATACTGAAAATAATGCTTTGTTGGTCAGGTATCTTCATCTTCTTCTTAAGTGATCAAAATTTGCTAAGTTCAGCTATTCCCACAGGGAAGAGGCAGAGGTCTTCGCTGATTCCTCATGATTGTCGTTGCAGGGCTACTTCTGTCGGGCCAAATGTCCATCCTCTAGCAAATTGTGAGCTGTCCTGTAGGATGTTTTTTGGTACAACTTGGTAAAATACTGAAAGCAGTCCTTCGTGTTCTGATAATGACCTTAATCATGGTAAATTGCTGAAAACAGCACTTCTATGAACAAGAAATCAAATAGGTGAAATGCCAAAATAAATGCCTTAATGTACAGGTAACCAGCAAAGTGAAATTCTGAAAATAGTACTTTACAGTTTCGTCTTGGCAGACGAAAGTTTGTTACATTATGTTTAAAAAAAGGCATAATAACTACAACCCATAACTGGGACGAGGGATGGAATTATATCTCTCCAAGCACAACGCCTGGGCTGAATTGTAGAGACCATGTGTAACCCATGCAGTATGATCCCTCTCTCAGCCTGTCTAGTATACTCCAGAGGAAAGTTAACACCAAAATATCTGGAACAAGACAAACTGAAGAAGCTGCCGAATCAGCAAAACAATGATCTTACTGTCCGTCTGTCAGAGCTTTGATTCTAGACCAGTTGCCGACCAAGGCTTAAAGCCTGGATTATCCTGCAATGACATTTAGTTTTTAGGCTGAATTTCCTCAGACCAAGATAAGGTTTATAACCTACCAATTGCGCTCCTCTGTCCAAAGCTGTTGGCACAATGTGGAGTGTTGGGTTTGGTGAGCGCCTCCCAATATTCAGACTAACAGAAAGCAGGTAGCATAGTCTACTGTTATACGGTAGCTCAGGCGTATCTGACACTCGACAGTGACTTTACTGTATAAGAAATCAAATAGGTAAAATACTGAAAAACAAATACTTATGCGTACAGGTAACAAGTAAAGTGAAATGCTGAAAACAGTGCTTCAGATAAAGAAACTCACCTATTTTAATAAATTTGCATGGCAATGGGCTCCCTTCGATGTCATAGTTGAGCGGGAACACCTCAGGAATATGATCGTTCCGTAAACCCCTGTGGATGGATATGATTAACTAACATAAGACAATTACTTCAAACTGGCAAGAAAGGTTTTGATGACCACATTCAGACTTGCAGCTAAAAAGAAGAAAAATTGCAAGCTAATAAATCACAATGATAATCAATGACTCAGTCTTTCCTCTTCTATCTTAAGGTATAGACATATCTCCTTTATATGCTGCCTTTATCCTCCATTGTAGCATATCCCTCAATCAACTCATCCCAAGCCATGCAATCTCCTGCAGCTCATTACATGTCCTCTCCAAATTATTCATCCTTTCTTATTTTCTTCTGCATGCAATGTTTCTAATATGAATTTAATTGTCTTTTTTTTTAGTTCACTCAGTGGTCCATAGAGTTTATCTTCCACTGCCATTTCTCTAGGCCAGAAGGTTCCAAATGTTGCCATTATGTAGCCGGGGGCACAGAGTTGTGGTGAGCGCATAACCTTGCAAAATACCCCATGACTTGTGTATTCACCACCTCTGACAGCAAAAGTCAAAAAAATAAATCCTGGCCTTCACGTGGCGTAACTGTTTTAACTAACAGGAGAAGGGGCGACGGTGAGTCTCTGGCACCGTAAAATTAACCAGAATGCTCTAGATGTGTATGCATGTATATACATGTGCAAATACGTGTGTGCGTGTGTACCCATCTAAACTCAAGTAAGACCACAGTCTGCTCTAGTAAAGGAAAGGTGCTGAAGACGGAGGCAACCAGCCAGGAGGCGCGCCACAGAAATCAGGATGCCACGTAATTACGCCATGAAATATGTCTTCTCCATGTGCTTTAGGTCTATCTCTATGTCTTTTGCCCTATGGGTTTCAGAGAAAGGATTTTCCAACTACACTCATTTATTCATTCAGTAGTATGTCATTTGCAGAGCCTCGCTCCAATAACAACCTTCCGGAAAACTTCTCGGTCATAAAGCAAGATGTCCAGCATCCGATACACCCATCTGGAGATCATCTGCCACATCCTGCACCCATTTTCTCTTTGGACTTCCTCTAACTCTCTTCCTGGGTATATACCCCTCTATTATTGTTCTCTCCAAACTTTCATGATGTTTCAAGTGACCAAAATGTTAAAATTTACTTTGTTTAGTCAATTATACTATTATGAGATTTTCTCAAAGTGTGTCCTATCCAGCACTGGTATCTTATACTCTAGTTCTCTCCGTAAGTCCTGCATTAGTTATTTTGTCATTCCATTTTAGTTCTTCTACTCTGTGTGTTGGAACCATTTAGTAAATGTTTGTAGTTTATTAGTAATTTTAGCAGTAGTGCATGTTTCGGATCCATACAGCAGTACTCATTTAATGATAAATATTCTATGTTTGGTTCTAGGTTTAATTTCTGTTGACTTCCAGAAATTTCCGAGTGCTATAAAAGTTACTCTTGCTGTTTGTATTCTTATTGTAATATCTGTTTGTTCTCTCATCTTTGTCTACATTGCTACCTCAGCAGGCATATGATTACACGTCTACGATGTCATTAGTTATATATGGTTAATTATATATGGTTATATGGTTATTAGTTATATATATGCATAAAACAATATAATGTTTTTATGGGTTTTAAGCAGTTTTAAGGAATAAGAATCCAGATACAAATATATTATCTTCAACTTAACTTATTTTTAATACCGAAGACACAAACAATAGATTGCACGATTTATTAACTGGCTTATGTTGATGTATCTCCTCAGGTAAATACTGCAGAAATCACACAACATACACCAGGCAATAAATCATACAATCTACTGTTTGTGTCTTTGTTATTCAAACTCACTACAGGAAAACATGTTTCAAATTATTTAACTGAAAAATACTACAAAATTACAAACTGGCAAATGTGGATTTCTCTCCTTATTCCTTTTAACTGATCTGAATTGCCACTAAATTGTTAACAATTAATATCTCTGCTTAGAAGTGGCACAGATGTTTGAATGAATGACCATTGGTTTACAATCTTCAAGATAAATCCAACCATGCAGCTCTCACAAATGTTTTAAAAGTAAACATTTTACTAAATGTACAAATAAATATAAAACAAACTTCATAAATTAATGTTGGATTAAAATTGATTACAAACCCGTCAAGTAATTCAACCATGTGCTCCTCTGTAAGACCTCCATACACCTTGAACTTTTTAAGATTGCAGACGTGAGTCTTTTCATACTTTCCAAATAAAATTGACTTGACAATAGCTGGCTTTTCAAGCTTCAAAGTGAGGAACTTTGGAGAAAACATTGAAAACAATATTCAGTTTAAAGTAATTTAGTGTAATTTATTGCTAAATAAATTAAAAGAAGAGCAAATATTGCTCTACAAAACTGAACCAATTAAATCGGTTACTAATTGGAACAAACAGAAAAACAAAAGTAAGAGTACTAAGTGTATGGATATTTTCTGTGGCAACATGCGGGTGTGAAACATGGATATTTCACTAATCAACTGAAAAGCATACATCTGCCTTTGAATAGAAATATTACTAAAGAGTATTGAAAATTCACGTGACGGAAAGGAGAACACACAGATATATCCAACAGAAATGAATACCGAAGAAGAGTGATCATTAAGACAAATAAAAACTAGGAAAATGAAATATTTTGGACACGTCAAAAGACATGAAAGTTTAGAAAAAATAATCATAAAGGGAAGTGTGCCTGGTTGGCAGATACACAGCTATACATAGCTCGGAATTCTGAGGTAAGTAGGAACATTTTTTAAAATTTTCATTTTATCTTCATTGCTTTCATTTTTTAATCTTTTTATTCTTCTCGTCCTGTCGTCACATTTTAATGTAGTCACAGGAGATCTCCGTGACTATATGTTGTGTTTTGTGAATGTGTTTGTTTGCTGATAAAGGCTAATCGCCGCAACGTCCTGTATGTGTTGTAATTCTGTTATGTAAAGCAGCACTACTTTGTGTCATTTTATATTGTTTATACTATAACAAAGTGTAATATACTACATCACACCATACTATAACAAAATATACTGTACAAAAACAAAATGTACCACAAACACAACTGAATTTGAACACAGCATGTAGATTAACAATAAATCAACGATACCTGAGGAGGGTTGTTTGAATCAGACGACCACCTTGACAACTGATCACTTGGAAGGTCAAAATAAATATTCCTGAAGGGCAAAAAAAGTATAGCACTTATTTAATTATTGCAGAAAACATAAATTGTGCACCAACATAGCAGGTGTGTTCATATAACTGTTCGGAAGTTACACTGACAATGGCATGAATGCAATCGGATAAGGAATCAATGCTGGTTCTCATCAGTCACTACAGGAGAGAAAAACTGCAACCTATTCCTCCATACACTCAGGTGTAATAAATATGATGGTTCTAATGCTTCACATACCCAAACCAGGTTTTTGCAATGGGACTTTACAACAAAAACCAACATGGCCAATCAGGGGTTCAATGTCAGCTCTCGACATTCACTAAGGGAGAGAAAGACGACTACCTTTTCCACTGTGCACTCAGTCCTACAGAATGTAATGGTTGTAACCCTTCACATATCCACTGCAGGTTAATGTGATGGGGCTTGTTTTATTTTCCATGTCCATGTGACTGGCATGGCAGGGTATAATCCAATACAAAGTGAACATGGGATGGGTCATAGAAAGCATGTGAACCATAAGGTACAATGAGCCAAATCAGGCAGTGAGCTTAGGATGAATTGTGGATCAGACATTCATACAGATGCCTTGTATTGGCAATGTTCCATATGCAGACATATGATCACCCCACAAGTGTGGATGACATTATGTAGATTAATGTAGAAATAGTAATTAGGATACAGACAGATTTTATCAGATATGTGACGCTGAACATTATTAATGAATAGATACATTGATCAATAAAATCGCAACGCCATTCTGTGATCATTTGGACGAATGTTGTGTTCAAAAGTGGTTTTCGTAACTAGACATAAATTGATGGGCAAATGAGCCATATAGATAATTAATTCTAAAAGCTCTTACAAGGCTATTAACTAGTCACTCAAGGACAATGAGGCTAGGTTAACAGTGTTCACAATGAAGATAATTAGTATGATGGTTAAAGCACATGTTAACAAAATACAAATAGCAGGGTATGATATTTCCCTGATCAGACTGGTTCTGTGGTTTGACAGTGGCAATGTGATTAGTAAGCTGGCTTGCCAACACAGTGGTCCTGGTTCAAGCCACAGCAGTGGCAGGGTGCTTGTTTTCTACCAGTACAGCTTTTGTGGTTGATCCAGCCTCACAAAAAGGGTACCAGATTATCTTCAGAATGAAGACTGGCTATGAAGGAATGCTGTACGACGAGGTATACTGGTCACCCTAGCTTATTATGCCATGGCCTAGAATCTGTGACACTATACACCCCAATGGCAGTTTCTGCCATGGTAGGAGTCTCCGCAACAAAGAGGTTTAGCCATCTGTCTCATGGAATCAACATTGGAGTACATCAATAACATTACATATGCAGATGATACATTATTGATTGCAGACAGTGAGCAGAATCTGCAACAATTAGTAGATGCAGTTGTTGCACACAGTAAACAATTGGGGTTAGAATTAAATTGTAAAAAGGCACTGATTATGGTCGTCACTAGGAAGAACGAAATACCACAATGTAATATACAAGAAAATGGGAATATTCTTCAACAAGTGAATCGGTCAATTATCTCGGAACAGTCATAACATCTGATGGGAGATGCCTTGAAGAGATTAGAACAAGAATCGCCATGGCAAAGGTAGCCTTTAGCAAGATGAAAAACATACTGACCTGTAAAAAGATGTCAAATGAAATGAGACAAAGAGTGTTGGGCTACATAGAGCCTGTTCTTTTGCATGGATGTGAAACTTGGACAATGAGCAGTCAAGCTGAAAAACATCTGATGGCTGTGGAAATCTGGTTTCTGAGGAAAATGCAAAGAATACCATGGACAGACAGAAAAACCAATGACCAAGTACTACAGGAGACAAATGAAAATCTTAAATTGATTCAAGAAATTAGATGTAGATAGTCAAAATTTTTTTGATATGTTATGAGAAAAAATGGATTGGAGAACTTAGTGACAACTGGCAAGATCGAAGGGAACAGACCAAGGGGAAGACCGAGAAGAAACTACCTGGATGGCTTGGCCACATGGCATGGTCGAGACAGGAATGATGAGCTGATCCACGACTCTGGTGATCGAGTGAAATGGCGAGTCATGACCGCATACGCTTTCCGGCATGGCACATGATTGACTGAATATCTGAAAGAATTGCAACACAGCGCAGTACGGGCAACAATCTCAATGTAAGCATTCCGCAATGACAGTATCGAACAAGAACAGATCATAGTTTTCTTTGTAAATGATCACCTCTATTGCACATGGATTCCTCCATAAGTGCTCCAATCTCCTTCCACAGACCACACAAAGAGAATCTCAACACAGTGCACAAACTCCACAATACCAACTAATACCATCATATACATGGTTTTGGAGGTCAGTGTGCATTATTAAACATCCGGTGTGCAGATGTTGAGGTTAAGGGTTCAACCCCTACACAGGACTGTAAGACTAAAATGTGACTTGGGGAAGTAAATTATAAGTACATCTGAAGTGAGAGTGGGTTCGCCTAATGGCTTGGGTCATTGGTAATAGGGAAAGCTAATCCACAAACAAAATTAAGTCCAGCGCTACTAGAAGTAGTGTGTAAGGACTACGCTTGAGTTCAAAGCGAGGAAGCACCAAAAAAAAATATACATTGTTTGAAACAAAATAAACATAAACGAAGACAAACTTACTCTGGCAAAATATACATAAACGAAGACAAACTTACTCTGGCAAATAGCTGTATGAGTAACTCGACCATTTGTACACAATGTATGGTAGTTTTTCGTGTTGAACTAGATCACAGGGAGTGTATTCAGCTTCCAGTTTCCGTTTGTTGTCAATGACAGTGGTGGTACTGTTCTTCAATGACAAATTTTCTTCCATGTCACTGTGAGTAACGACAGAGGTTAAAATAAAAAACCAAAGCTTTTTTAAAGAATGATCAAACAAAATCAAATGAACTTATAACCCAATATTGGGTTATCATCATCATATAGCAGATCGTATAACAGGTCCACTGTGAGTAACGACAGAGGTTAAAATAAAAAACCAAAGCTTTTTTAAAGAATGATCAAACAAAATCAAATGAACTTATAACCCAATATTGGGTTTTCATCATAGCAAGTCCATTGAAGAATGTCGCTCTCATCATGGCTCACTGGTCAGCATGGCAGAATGGGTGAGAGTGCTCACTTTTATATTTTCGATGTGCTGGTACTGAGGTATTTAGTTCAGCTCCTGCACCGATCAGTTGGGCTAAAATGTTGACTTCTCATCTTTGACTTCGGGACATAAGTTATAAATACCTCAGAAGTCAGAATGGGTTCACCTGATGGCGAGGGACAATGGTAACGGGGAAAGCTAATCCAAATGCAAAAATCAGTCCAGCGTACAAGAAGTAGTAGCATATGTATGAACTACGCTTGAGTTCAAGGCAAGCAAATGAAAAAATAAAATAATGGCCCACTAAACAGATTCTTGATCCTCGAAAAGTTCTCCTCAACATCAACACTCAGCATAGACTCTCCATCATAGTATTTCATGTAAGGGTTCCATTATGGAAACATCAACACTCGGCGTAGGCTCTCCATCATAGTATTTCATGTAAGGGTTCCATTATGGAAACATCAACACTCGGCGTAGGCTCTCCATCATAGTATTTCATGTAAGGGTTCCATTATGGAAACATCAACATTCAGCATAGGCTCTCCATCATAGTATTTCATGTAAGGGTTCCATTATGGAAACATCAACACTCGGCGTAGGCTCTCCATCATAGTATTTCATGTAAGGGTTCCATTATGGAAACATCAACATTCAGCGTAGGCTCTCCATCATAGTATTTCATGTAAGGGTTCCATTATGGAAACATCAACACTCAGCGTAGGCTCTCCATCATAGTATTTCATGTAAGGGTTCCATTATGGAAACATCAACACTCAGCGTAGGCTCTCCATCATAGTATTTCATGTAAGGGTTCCATTATGGAAACATCAACACTCAGCGTAGGCTCTCCATCATAGTATTTCATGTAAGGGTTCCATTATGGAAACATCAACACTCAGCGTAGGCTCTCCATCATAGTATTTCATGTAAGGGTTCCATTATGGAAACATCAACATTCAGCGTAGGCTCTCCATCATAGTATTTCATGTAAGGGTTCCATTATGGAAACATCAACACTCAGCGTAGGCTCTCCATCATAGTATTTCATGTAAGGGTTCCATTATGGAAACATCAACACTCAGCGTAGGCTCTCCATCATAGTATTTCATGTAAGGGTTCCATTATGGAAACATCAACATTCAGCGTAGGCTCTCCATTATAGTATTTCATGTAAGGGTTCCATTATGGAAACATCAACACTCAGCATAGACTCTCCATTATAGTATTTCATGTAAGGGTTCCATTATGGAAACATCAACACTCAGCGTAGGCTCTCCATCATAGTATTTCATGTAAGGGTTCCATTATGGAAACATCAACACTCAGCGTAGGCTCTCCATCATAGTATTTCATGTAAGGGTTCCATTATGGAAACATCAACATTTAGCGTAGGCTCTCCATCATAGTATTTCATGTAAGGGTTCCATTATGGAAACATCAACATTCAGCGTAGGCTCTCCATCATAGTATTTCATGTAAGGGTTCCATTATGGAAACATCAACACTCAGCGTAGGCTCTCCATTATAGTATTTCATGTAAGGGTTCCATTATGGAAACATCAACACTCAGCGTAGGCTCTCCATTATAGTATTTCATGTAAGGGTTCCATTATGGAAACATCAACATTCAGTGTAGGCTCTCCATCATAGTATTTCATGTAAGGGTTCCATTATGGAAACATCAACACTCAGCGTAGGCTCTCCATTATAGTATTTCATGTAAGGGTTCCATTATGGAAACATCAACATTCAGCGTAGGCTCTCCATCATAGTATTTCATGTAAGGGTTCCATTATGGAAACATCAACACTCAGCGTAGGCTCTCCATCATAGTATTTCATGTAAGGGTTCCATTATGGAAACATCAACACTCAGCGTAGGCTCTCCATTATAGTATTTCATGTAAGGGTTCCATTATGGAAACATCAACATTCAGTGTAGGCTCTCCATCATAGTATTTCATGTAAGGGTTCCATTATGGAAACATCAACACTCAGCGTAGGCTCTCCATTATAGTATTTCATGTAAGGGTTCCATTATGGAAACATCAACATTCAGCGTAGGCTCTCCATCATAGTATTTCATGTAAGGGTTCCATTATGGAAACATCAACATTCAGCGTAGGCTCTCCATTATAGTATTTCATGTAAGGGTTCCATTATGGAAACATCAACATTCAGTGTAGGCTCTCCATCATAGTATTTCATGTAAGGGTTCCATTATGGAAACATCAACATTCAGCGTAGGCTCTCCATCATAGTATTTCACACAAAGCTACCATTATGGAAGCATCAACACTAAGTGTAGACTCTCTATCGTAGTATTTCACACAAGGGTACCATTGTGGAAACAACACTCAGCATAGGCTCTCCATCATAGGAAATTTGTTGAAGTTGAAACAAAATTAACTGATTAATTGCTATGGGATGATTAATTGCCTTAAGTAACTTCCCTTAACTGACATGGACTTATATACAGTATTTTTCCCTATGCAAACCCCTTTAATATAATATGACATGTCTGCCACCATATTAACAACTTTTAAGTCATATCTGTGACACACCCCCTACTTTCCATTGTCCGCTATCCATTTGTGTTTGGACCAAACCTACTTTTGGCTTGACACTGAATCTGTTAAATATAATATTTAATTGTAAAGTATGGACCAGAAACATGGAGAAAGACTAAAGCAAATAATAAGAAGCCACAAACATTCATCAACTGATGCCTACACATCTGTAGAAAGTACAGAATATGTACAGTAGGAAGTACAAAATAGTACAGTAGGAGGTATAAAATACTACAGTAGGAAGTACAAAAAGTACAGTAGGATGTACATAATTGGTATGGGAGAATGAAAACAACTAATGCAGTGCTTGAGATAAATTCCAGCGAATCATTATCAAGCTGTGCCGGATAGGGCACACACTGCTGGGAAAAAGTGTGTGTAGTATAATTAGAAAGTCCTTTCTTTGGATCTCACAGGATAAAATAAATAAAAAGTGACCTATAAATGCAAATGCAAAAGACGATTAAAGACAGAGGAATAATCTGGGGAGGATATACAGTACAGGACAAGAGGATTCAAGAAGAGATGGCAAAGAAAATAGGAGTGCTGAACTTGAATTGGTTCATGGCCTATGCTGCATAATGTGTGCATTGGTGGTTAAAGACAGAAGGATAGTAATATTGTTATCCAAGTTAGGATTCATAACTAATTATTTAAATTACTTAATACCTACTGTTAGTGCAAATTATAATTTAAATGATTAAATTAATGACTAATGTCATTCATTTTAATTTTATGATCATGTTGTGTTTACTGTTTATTAATAATTATTCAATTTACTATTATAATTTCAATGCCCGCAACACATTCGTCCATGGTCTTTCATTTCATCGAGGCAATCAAACCTATTACTGAATAAAGATAACAACAGAAAAACAATAGCCCATATATAATCGACAGTAACTCGACATAAGCAGTCAACATTCACCAGAATATCAACAAGCACTTGGTGTTTTGGCTTGGTGTGCAACCAAAGCTCGCAGAAACTAGCCAGGTACTCTGCACAAGCCAGGTAGATTCTGCTATTCTCTGTTCAAATCTAATTGACGTCGGGAATTGTTATTTCAATCTTTGTTTACCTTTAATTTAAATTAAAACATTGTTTCATATTTTTATATTGTCGAATAGGCAAATATGTTTCTTTATTTACAGTTTGTTTGCGGATAAAGACTGTTAAGCTGCAGTGACCACGCTGTCTTTAGTGATGTGTCCATGTAAAATAAGTATGGTTTGTATTTTTCTGTATTTACTGTGTTAAAAAGTAGAACGCTATGTATCCGATGAGGTGACCTATTTTGCCGAGTAACAAACATACTAATAAAATAATCTAAGTCATTTATTGAAAAGTTGTAAATAAACCAACATAGCACAATATAAATACCACAATTGTCTTACAGACGTGATTACATAATCTACACAGTATGAAAGAGCAAAAGTGTGTTAGAAAAATACAAACTTTCATTTCATTACATACTTAATCAAAATACGACGATATATATCTTAATTATAACCCGAAAATTGTTATCCTACTATTATTTGTATAAATAAATTTGTAATACAATTAATAAATTTTAATATCAAAGACTGCTTATTTTGAGCTGTCATAACAACATAATAGACAAAGCTTAATTATATATAATATACGTTATATTATTATATGTAGAAAAATTACGTCTATGTCAAATTATATACAAAAATGAATTATGTATTGATTGATTGATTGATTTAGGAACCGACATCACAGCATTCGGGACATTCCCATAAGCGCTCCGTCCCCATCCTCAGCAGCCAGCGAAGAGTTCCAACACTAATAGTACTAATTTTATATATATATATATATATATATATATATATATATATATATATATATATATATATATATATATATATATACACACACACACACTCTCTCTCTCTCTCTCTCTCTCTCTCTCTCTCTCTCTCTCTCTCTCTCTCTCTCTCTCTTTCTAAGAGTTTATGTGTGCAATTTGCTGAATAACTTATTAATCTTTTTAAAATAAAGAAACGAAGGATAGTTGCTCCTTTAATGAAATGACCATGTAATTTGAAAAATACAGGTTAAAATAGTTTATATTGCTATGTTGCATAATAAAACTTGTGGGACCAGGTGGATTTGGCAGAGGAACAGATTGAGAACCCATATGTCGAAAGAATGAGATTGCGGGGGATCGGCAGGGGTTCTAGAAGAATCTCAAAACTGAGAGGGAAGACCAGAAGGACTTTTAATCAGATAGCGGTAGGAACGATTAGTAGTATGACTCTTCGCTGGCTGTTGAACGAGGGGACTGAGCACGTATGGGAATGTCCTGAGTGCAGTGATGTCGGTTCTTAACTCAACTCAACAATAAAGCCAGGATATGTGGCGACAAGGTTACGAACGCAATTCGTAATCCCGCATACCGCGTTTCGAAACACACTGCGGGCGATTTGACAGCAGACCGCCTGACTTTTTTTTTTTTGGAAACGGTATGGAACAGTACGGGCGTCGATCGTTCGGAAGGCAATGGCAAACTACTGAACGTAAACTTGCCCAAGAATCACGAACAGCCAAAAACATACTGGGGTTTACTGCTATAGTATGTCCCGAAAAGAATGCCTTCATCCACGATCAATTATTTTGAAAACTGTCTGTTGCATCGTTATGAAATTTTTCCTGCCGTCTTATATTTACCCCCACCCATGGAATATGTCTTTGATAGGTCCAAAAGCAACTTAAATCATCGAAAGCGGCGACATTTCTTTGATGTTTTGCTGAAAAACTAGTGATTTCTCGCTAACAAATTTGTGTTTACAGTAATGGACGTTCCCCCAATTCAGATGGCACACAAGGCGTATCCGGATTCGTATGGGAGTGGGTGCAATGAAAGAAGTAGCTTAAAAGTCTACAGGGTCGGCTGCATTGCACCGGGTTTTTATCCCATATGGCTCAGTTTCTTTCCGCAGCGCGGAAAGCGTCGCACAAAGCACGAACTCCGTAGCTTCAGCGACGACCCTCGGGAGACTCCGAAAAAATGCACTCGTGAAATGAAGGACGCGGCCCGGAATCGAACATACAACCTTCGGAGCCCGAGTCAGACGGCTTGACCACTTCACCACGGAGAATCCCGAGAGGAGTGCAATGTGTAATATTAGTAAAGACAGAGAATTTGCAGAGGCAGGGGGTAAATAATTTGTAAATTAACAGGAAAGTAGAAGGAATATATTTCTTACCTTATTTTTCATTTCCTTCTTGTTTCTTCAGCTGCTGGTTAATAAAGTGTACACAAGTATTCATGTTAGCTTTTTATATTGAGCTCGTGAAAGCTTCCAAATAGCTGTGCGTTAATGTGCGTATGGAGTGACCAGAAATGATACCGAAATTTAGTCATCCTGTTTCCATTTGTAAGGATCTGTTCAGCTGTCTGTGTAGTTTGTTCACACATACACATGGGTGACAGATCCGCTTTGAGTCTTCGTGAAAGATTGTCTACTCTGTTGTTTACCGTTCAGAGACGGAACATGATTACCTGTTTTACACTATGAAAATAGTTGTCAGTGTCTCTGTAGTGGGTTTTCTTCTTAACGACCAAGATGTTGGTCCTCTTTTCATTGAAGTTTATAGATTGATTCGTATGCACGTATGTTGTCCCCTAATTTCTTCTTTTTCGTTCATCCGGAGTGTTTTTTCAGATGTGATTGCGATGTGTCTGTTATACGCCCTTGGGCCGAAACCCGTAGGCCAACACATCGACTTTAGCGTGCTTTTTTGACCAGGTAGCATTCCTGGGAGACTCTCACTTTTGTGGTGCCATCTGCAACCATGCTGGCCAAGGTTGAACGGTCGAAGACAACGGTCATCCCTCAAAGGAAGGCAGGGACAGTCCATAGCATTTTCCGCCATCCAAGGTTGCTTCCATAGTTGCAGGGCCGACACATAACGCCCTGGATCTGGGCTCACCGAGGGAGATCGTCACGTCCTGCTCATGGCTGCTTTAAATCCTCACTTCAATATATTGGTCATTTCGTTTCCCCGGGTCATTCCCGCACAAACCAGAGAGGTTTGCAGACGGCATCCACTCAGCGAGTTTTCGGACATGTGCTTGTCGTTGCGCTCATCAGAGCTTTTCCAGGCACAACAGACATTCGGAAAACTACCCAGTCAGAGCTGTTCCGAACAAGAGCGGCATTCGGAAACTAGGTAGTCAGAGCTGTTCCTAGCACGAGAGACATTCGGACGAGACATTTCACTCGGACGTAATTGCGTAGTGTCAATTTTTAGTTTGCCACCCGTAGGACGACACTTCCGACTTCAGCGGGCATTTTTTAATGAGGTTAGCCTTCCTCTGGTTTCGAGGCACGTTGGACTGTTGTGATGTCGCTAACATCTCAGCTGGTCAAGACAGAACGATGAACGTCATCGTGGTCGGCCCTCAAGGGAAGGCAGGGGCAGACCATGAGCATTCCCTCGCTATCCAAGGAGGCTTCCATAATTGCAGAGCCGGCACATATTGCTCTGTGACTGGGCTCACCCGAGGAGTTGCCACGTCCTGCTCATGGCTGCTTTAGTTCCTCACTTCCACTTGCTGGGCAACCCGTTTGCCACTGATCGCTCAAGCACACACCAGGGACGGTCAGACTGCAAGCGACACCCATGGTAAGCTTTTGCTTTTGACTTCGGACCACGCAATAGGTTCGCTCGCCGTGCGTTCCATTTTGCGTCATTGAGACGTTCTTCCACTTTTGTCTACACTCTACAGTTTTTGTAGCCATTTTCTTCGACTGGGGCACTTTTTGACTTTTTGTACTCGCTCACGAGGTAGGCTACTTGTGCTGCCGGTTCAACACCTTACCTTCGTGCAGCGGTGAACGAGGAACGGCCTGACCCTCTCATATGGGAATCTCTCATATCCCCCAGCTGAGAGTCTTCGAACTTCTATCAGACCAGAGCATGTAGCTTGCTCAGTATCACGCCTTTTTTTCGAAAGGTGGCTATCGGCCCGACTCTCAGGTCCGAGGGTTTGTGGCTTAGAGGCGTTCAGCCACAGCCCTCGACAGGGAGCCTTTAGTGTTTTGTCCGGACCAAGAACTTCTGCCTTCGTGCGCCTGATTTAAATTTTGACTGCTATCCTCAGTCTCACCTGCAGAGGAGCAGGTTGTGTCTCTCTTAGTCTGGTCCCTATCCCATATGCTGTCCGATATGTAGTTTTTCACCCATCGGCAAGCACATGGGGTCGATGGGACACGCAAGCTCCCCCACCACGGCAAGGTGGAGACACATCGGGGGAGCCCCCTAATTTGACAACGTGTTTGCTCTCACGTTTCTTGTTATGCCACAATATGTCAGTTTCCACCGCAATATTACTATTCTGTTGGTATTCAATGCATTTAGTGTGTGTGTGTGTGTGTGTGTGTGTGTGTGTGTGTGTTTCTTTTTCAATACAGTTGTTTGTCACCACTGAGGGCTTACGGAATTGAAAATTCATCACTGTGGAATACAAACTGTTGCCATTGACATTATGCCTATGCTGATGCTGTAATGTTTAGGGAATGCAATTCGTCTGAATAGTTGGAGCAAAATATCCCAGTAAGTGTGTACGCAGATTAAGGTCTGCGATCTGCTCAGACCCTAATCTGTGTCGGACGATTCCAGTAGGTTGATGATTGCTCTCGGTTGCATAAAATTCAATCCATCCTTTCTCCAGTAGTCCTCTTCCTCTTTCAACACATGGTCCTCACATTTTTCCAGTAACTGTTATCAATATTTAATAGCGCGGACTGGTTGACAGACAGACAGACAGACAGACAGATAGAAAGAAAGGTAGGTAGAAAGGTAGGTGGGTGGGTGTATGGATGGATGGATGGATGGATGGGTGGCTGGCTGGCTAGATAGATAGGTAGATAGATAGATAGATAGATAGATAGATAGATAGATAGATAGATAGATAGATAGATAGATAGATAGATAGATAGATAGATAGATAGATAGATAGATAGATAGATAGATAGATGCCCACAAGGAGCTGGACGAAGCCGGGCCGAGTCAGCTAGTTTATTTATATAATCACGTTTCATGAAAGAACCCTCATTGGAGACACCTTCTGAACAGTACCATTTAACTCCGCGCTGTTTGTGCCAAAACGAAAACCGCGAGACAATTTTTAAAAAAGCGCGGATGTGTCTTGCTGAAGCTGTAATACTTTTAAAATGATGGTATTAATCCCTGAGCCGTAAATTATATACCGCATATAAACAAACATTGAAATCTGCCGTACAATCTCCAGAACAAAAATTTTTTTGTTGGGTGGACATAATGATAAGGTTATATGCTAAATCTCATCATTTTCCCTCAGTTGGTTACTGAGATATTGAATTTTATATTGGGGCCAAAAAAAAAAAAAAAATAAAATAAAATAAACACACTATACGTCCTGTAAAGGATACGCAACTAATTAGAATTTATCAGCCTTTATGAATTGGGATAGCTAGAGCAACAACAGACAAAACACTAAGAGCATGTACATTTCCCGCGGTAACATTTGGGCGTGAAACATGCATATATAACAAATATAAGTATATATAATTGGTATAAAAGAGTATTGAAAACGTATTTGAAGAAAATTAGAACAAATAGAATTCAGGTCCCCAACACGGCAAATAGGCATTTGAACCGGTAATGCATCTGGAGTGTTTATGCTTGTGACTACGGTTTGCATTCGCATTTTCCTCATATTGGACTGGTAGTGCATGGTTCCGTCGCCCTGCTACTGAGTGAGTGCGTGGCGCGACACTGTGAGCTGTGAATTTCGTGTGGAATACTTTTACATCTGTCCGCGCTTGTGTGTAGCGTGAACTGCATGTTCGGAACAATGGTGGCCGGCTGTCGTTGAATTTACTGGTTTGCATTTTCGGTTCACGAGTTCATTTTTCAGGAGACTCCTGGGAGTCGTCGCTGGAGCTACAGTGTTCGTGCTTTGTGCTGTTGAAAGAGACCGAGCCATATGGGATAAAACCCGGATCTATGAAGTCTTTCTGGTGACTGCCGATTCCTTCGACGATGAACTGTATTTATCGTGGAGCACGGACTTTTGTGTTGGCATTCTGGCGGCGGCATTATGCAGTGTACCTGTGCGGACTGTCGGCTTGCGGAAACTCCTGTCTGTTCCACTTTTCACTACGGGCAGTGAGGAGCATGTTGTGTGATATTCACTGGCACAGGAACGGAGCATAATGGGGACGACCCGTTGCCATGAAGTTGGAACCGCGACTAACTAACTAACTAGATTTAATCAATATGTACTTGGTATACATTACATTGCCGGCTTCCTGGCCTAGAGGTTAGCAACTTTTCTCCGTAATCTCGTATACTCTCGTAAGTAACGTGACGACGGCGAGAATCAGCAGTGGTTCGAATCGAGTCCGGAACTTACGGGGTATGTGAGACGGCCGCTCAGAAAGCAATGGCAAACTACTGAGCGTAATCTTGCCAAGAAATCAACAATCAGCTGAAAAATGATGACGTTGACAGCGATGTCCTGTAAAGGATATGCAAAACATTTTATACATTACATTGGCACCTTGCCGTCTTGACAGACGATAGTTTGTGCTTCAAAAAGGCATAATAAATTTTACCTATGGCGGTAGCGAATGTGACTGATAAGGCCAATTCGGGCTGTAAATGTTCGTTCACAGTGGGTGCATGTGAACGCGTGGTAATTTCCACCATCGCGCACCATATTACGTCTCACACGCTCGGTGTGTGACTTATCTGCAATAATTTTCTCCTTTGTCTTTATTCTATTTCTGCTGATTGCCCTCCATGCAACACGTTCAGCGGCGACTTGGTCCCAGTGTGCATTATCAATGCCTGTATCAATTATGTCCCGTTTACACACATCTTTGTTTCGTAGTAGAGGCCTACCCTGAGATCTCTTACCCATGTGTTATTCACCAAAACGCTGACGACATTGTCGTGTATCGGCAGGGTCGAGATAGACAGGCGGTTACCAATGATATGCAGGGCGAACTAGATCGAATTTCCTCATGGTGCGCTGATGCCGTTGCCCTTGTCAACCCTGCAAAGGCATCGGTTACATGGTTCTCCCTAAACAACCATATTGTGAACACAGACCTGCCGGCAGTGAGAATGGATGGGAGCATTATGAGTAGAACCCAGTCAATGACATATCTTGGCGTGAGGTTTGATCGAAGCCTGTCCTTCAGAAATCATGTCGATTATGTTATAATGAAAGCTCGAAAAGGTTTGTCAGCAATGAGAGTCATGGCGACTGCCAATATCGAGCAAAGACTGCTAATACTTCTGTTCCAAGGACTGGTGCTTTCACGCATCGAGTATGCCCTGGCCATCCTCACTGACAGCCCTACACAGATTGGAAGACTTGAAAAGGTACAAAACGAAGCCATGCGCATCATTTTGGGCTGCACGAGAGACACCAGCTGTGTAGCAATGAGATACCTCCTTGACTTCCCGACAATGGAATACAGGATCAAGATCTGGAGAGCTCGTACATAGTTAAAAATAAGTGCAGATGAGCAGCACCCTCTGCATGACGCTATATTCAGAGAAAAGGGTGACAGGCTAAAGAGAGGCAAATCATGGATGGGTCGGGCGGAAGATGTCGTCAGACAGGTCTGCAGTCTTACCAGTATCAACCCCGGCAAGGAATGGGTGCCGGTGCCTCCGGGCTTATAAGTGCACTTTCTCCTGCATTATCACACTCGACAGGCGGTGCAGAGAGCAGAACCCTGCCGCTGTCAATGCAGAGGTCAACGCGCTCATCTATGAACACTCAGATAGCCCCGAAGTACTCATCTATACAGATGGATCTGTTGTAAAGCAGCAGAGAACTGCGTGGGCGTTTACAGCCCGTTCAGCGGACAGAACCGTTCAAGAATCTAGTGTCGCCCACTCTATGACCACGAGCAGCATGACGATGGAGGTGATGGCAGTTACACAGGCTTTCATATGGCTGGAATCACAGCATTATACTAACGTGTGTGTACTAAGTGACTCAATGAGCATGATTCAGAAGGTCGAAGCTGGATCTGTACGTAGACAGTGGACTGGGTCGCTGCGGAAGTCTGTTGTCCGTAAAGTCACCTTCATCTTCGTCCCGGGACATGCGGGAGTCGAGGGAAATGAACGAGCTGATAAACTGGCTGGCTCTGCACCCTCTGTAGATGGCCAGCCCATGGATCGTGCCGATGTTATTAACGCCCTCAAAGATATGGCGAGAACAGAGGACTTTGACGTCAGTGAATCCACATCGCTGTCCAGGTTGAAAGACTTGGGAGTAAGAATCGGCACGGCCAGACGCGAGAGGTACATCGGGAAAACGAGGTGCCTCGTCAACCAACACAGAACTGGCACTATTAGCCACCGGACGCTGATGCATATGCTGGGGGGGGGGGGGAGGTTCTGAGCACCTATGGACCTGTCCGGAGTGCAATGAAGATACCCCAACTGATAACTGATAACTGAATTCACCAAAAAAGATGTCCTTTGGTATTCTACCATCATCCATCCTCCTAAGATGTCCTATCCATCTAAGTCTACGAAGACTGAGCATGGAATGAACAGTCACGCAACCTGATCTTTCCAATACTTCAGTATTTGTGATTTTGTCTTGCCACATAATACCAAGAATTCTTCGCAGACATAGTATATGAAAGCTGTTTAAACGTTTACTTGGTAAAGAAGAATGTTGATTAAGACAAATAAAATGTAGGGAAATGAACTATTGTCGCATGTAAAAGGACATTATTAGAAAAGATAGTTATGAAGGAGGTGTACTTGAGAAGTAGAGAATAGAAAGATCACAGCATGTGTAAAAGATTATGAAAGAGAAACTTCGAAAGACTGTTTTAGGTTCAAAATTCTGCGCAGGACAAGGCACTGGATAATGATTATGAGTGGGAAAAGCCAACATGGCACACATTACTGAAGACAGTATAAAAGTTATCAACATCAACTTTTCCGGAACAAACTTTTTAGCGTACAAGCCATGACCACAGAACGAAATCGTGTCACCTAAACCTAAAACAAAGTTTACATAAAACAAAGTTTACATAGGACATCAGATTTAATGTCCGTGCGAGCCTGCGTGCGTGTGTATACCAGAATCTGAGAATGCATGTCGTAAGCGGCGACTACGAAGGGTTAGCGTGCATCTGAACAGATTTCGGCACTTGGTGTTGGTTTTCCTCCGACTATCGCCTCAGTTTATCTATCAGTATCAGTATCCGTGATACAATCATTCATTTCATTATTTCTCTGGTTCTCCCGCTGATCCTTCCAGTCACCAGGATGTTATCCAAAACCCATCTTCTCATTATATAACCAAATAACATTTTTTTTAAATTAATAAATTTCGTATACAGTGGAACCTCGCTTAACGAGCATAATTCGTTCCAGTATCTTACTACTCGTAAAGCGAAACACCCGTTAAGTGAAACAGTTTTTCCCATACAAATTAATGTAAAATACGATAATGCGTTCCATGCCGAAAAAATACTCAAAATATGTTGTATAACGTTTGTTCAAAGAAAATTATATATACATTGTTAAGGAGCGTGATTCATCTTCCTCTTGTATCGCGGAATGAACGAACCTGGAATGAGAATTCGATGTGTAGAAAACCCCCCAAAAAATTGAAATAATTAATTTACAATTTATAGTACATACCTAATTCTTTTTTACTAGAAAGCTGTCTAGAGACATTTGTTTTTGCCGACGCTTAAGAATTTGGTGGAAATGCGACACAGCATTATCATTAAATAAATTAGTAGCTCTCATAGCCACTGCCTTATTAGGGTGATGGTTCTCAATGTACGGTGCAACAGTTTCCCATGCTTTCAGCATTTCTCTTATTGCGCCAGAAGATTGTTGGTTTGCTGTTACCTTCTCCTCCTCCTCCTCCTCGGACAAACTCTCCTCCACAACTTCTTGCTGTGAAACATAATGTAATTCCATAAGCTCTTATGTGGTCAGCCCTTGGCTATGCTCTTCCACAAGCTTATCGATATCTTTGTTATCCACCTCCAGTCCCATGATCTTGGCCTAAGACACAATCTCGTTGACTACAGGCTCCACAGATACTGTCTCAAACCCCTCAAAGTCACATATGACAACGCTCTCCGGCCAAAGCTTCTTCCAAGCAGAAGTTAGGGTTCTCTTGGTAACCCCTTCCCACGCCCTTTCGATCATCTTGAGGCACGCAACGATGTGGAAGTGATATCTCTAATACTCTCTGAGAGTGAGATTGGTCCATTCAGTCACCTAAAAACAACGCTCGAAGAGCGCTTTAGTGTAGAGCTTCTTAAAGTTAGAAATAACCTGCTGGTCCTCGCTGTTGCAGGCGCACAATCCGGGACTTCCCCTCCTCTCGTCACTCGTTATGTGAAACGTCACTCGTTATGCGAATTATTATTATTTTTTTTTACAATTTATGTTGCTCGTTATGCGAGTTACTCGTTATGAGAGGTGCTCGTTAAGCGAGGTTCCACTGTATTTGTATATACTATACTATACTATACTATACTATGCTATACTATACTATACTATACTATACTACCAAAGGACATCTTTTTTGGTGAATTACAGATGGGTAAGAGATCTCAGGGTCGGCCTCTACTACGATACAAAGATGTGTGTAAGCGGGACATGATTGATCCAGGCATTGATAATGCACATTGGGAGCAAGTCGCCGCTGAACGTGTTGCATGGAATAAAAGTGAAATGGAATAAAGACAAAGGAGAAAATTATTGCAGATAAGTCACACACCGAGCGTGTGAGACATAAGATGGTGCTTGATGGTGGAAATGACCACGTGTTCATATGCACCCACTGTGAACGGACATTTACAGCGCGAATTGGCCTTATCAGTCACATTCGCTACCGCCATAGGTAAAAGTTATTTGCCTATATATGCCTTTTTAAAGCACAAACTATCGTCTGTCAAGACGGCAAGGTGCCAATGGATATACTATACTATACTATACTATACTATACTATACTATACTATACTATACTATACTATACTATACTATACTATACTATACTATACTATACTATACCTTTTCTAAGAACTTATTAATTTAGTTACTCTGACAGTCTAAGATATTCCAAAAATGCGTCTCAGAAAACATATCACCGTTGCCCCCAAACTCTTCCTAATTTGTCCGTACGTGTTCCTCGGTTCACTGCCATATATCAGAACAGGTTCTGTATAACATTTCAGTATTCCCTTGCTGACATTGAATCACAGTGACATGGTGAATAAGACACTTTTCATTTTCTGAAATGCAGTTTTAGCTGTTAAATTTTACTTTTGCAAAAGTTACGGGCATTATTCAGGTCTTTGCGAGGGACGTAAAATGATGAAGCAAGCTAATGCAGTGCTAGTTGACACCTCCAGTGAAGATGAGATGGAATGTAAATCAGTGTGAAAGTGGAAATGAGAGTAAAAATGAAACAGCTAACGCCCTTAATCTCATTGACATCTTTGACTATGACGGGTGTAATACATGTAAAAAGTTTCAGCTGGACACAACCCTTAAGTGCGGCCATACAATTCCTATATCAAATGAAGTGGCCAATGCTGCCTTGTCATCCAAAGGCAAACTTCAATTTGTAAAAGGGTATGTGAATAACCAACCATGTAATGTAATGCGTGATAGTGGCTCGACCCTTGTTGGGGTTAGGAGGACATTGGTGAAAGACAGTGACTATACAAATGACAATGTGACATGTCGAACATTTGCAGGCACGATTGAGAAATACCCTCTAGCAATGACCGGAATTCGAACACCATTCGTGGCAGGACACGTGCTATGTGCCGTGTTGCACAACCCATGTGCAGACATAATAGTTGGAATTCTCCCCAACGTGAAAACATGTTCAGAAAAAGAAATTCAAAAATGGGAGCTAGAAAATTGCAAATATGAACCAAGCAATAATCCCACGACAGCTGAATACAGTGTCGATCCTCCAACTGCCAAAAGTAAAAGGGAGACCATAAATGACAAAATTCTAAAGGAATTAAGTGAGGTGTATGACACAGAGGCTGCTCAATCAATAAATGATACCACATTAACGAAACCTCGAACTGAGTGTACTATCCACCCACAAAATCCCAAACCTGCAACTGGACGACATAAGACAAAAGACAGGAACGCAGTTACTAAAGCAGCAACTGAGAAAACTCATAACGACCAACTCGACGAGTCGATACAATGTTTTTCTCCAGAAACGACAAACAGTGACGTCATTCAATACAAGAATCATAACCGAGAAATTCAAAGATTTCCAAGGGACACTATCAGTGAAAAAGTATTATTAAAAACATACAAGTGTCATTATACGTGTTCCACACAAAGCTATCATCTTTCAATGACACATAAAAGAAAAACTGAAACAACAAATAAATCTGCAGAAAGTTTTACAGGTACTAAAATAACATCATCAAATAGCAATCATGCAGTCAAACAGTATGCAAATAAGACCACACAAATAATTAATTTTAGACAAAATCAAAATCGTAAACGACTGCATACGAGCAAACCGCTTTATCGCATCAACAGAAACAACAAACGATGCTTCTCAAAACCCATCAGCACTAAAACAATCAACAAAGTCGAAACAAAATCACCACCTATAAGTTTGACAGACAAATACAGCAATTTCTCTGAAACATACAACTCAACCAACAAGACCAGACACTCACAGTTACCAAATAGTAAAATTAACGGTGGAAAACTACTGACACTTGTGCTACTAGCGACACAACTTCTATCAACACCGCTCATGTATCATAATCTACCTGTTACCACAATCTTGAGAACCTATCAACTATCCATCAAAATTACAATCTTACTCATCTATCACTCAACATTACTTCATACCAAAATGATAGAAATCATACTGCATTTCATTGATTCCTATTGCCGCAAAATTGTTGATGTAATTATGATTTATATTTATTGCAAATTTATACCCACTCTTACATTGTTCAGGACTCTTATTACTTCTACAATCATACAACCCACTATCATTTGCATTTGTAAGAGTATCAGTTTAGAAGATGCAATTTATAAATTGAAATCCATTTTCTCAAACCCACCTATCCTGCGATTACCAAATATACATTCTCAATTTATATTAAATACAGATGCCAGTACTATCGCTATCGGAGGTTGCCTGATGCAGAAGCATGATGGAGTAAATCATCCTATTCTTTATGTAAGTCGTAAATTGACACCAGCCAAGATGAAATACTCGACAGCGGAACTTGAAGTACTTAGTTTGGTTTATTGTGTGCTGAAATTACAAAAATTCCTGCGAGGCGCCGACTTCATAGACCAGACAGATAATTTGCCATTGCTGATTATAAAGGACGGTAAACCTACAAACAACAGAGTTGCCCGCTGGTCTTTAATTTTGCAAGATTTGAAATACACCCTTTAAAGGGCTCCACAAATTTAATTCCTGATATTCTATCAAGATTACCGAATACACCAGCTGAATAACACCGACTACTCAACCAGTATGCCATATTACAAGATGTGATACTATTTTATTAGGACGCGTAACAGTCAGTGTATCTGCACACTCACCCATATACTGCAGCTTGATTACCTACAGCATATCTGACATTATTATACTATGTCAAAGGAAAGGACTTCGAAAGTAATAGTATCCACTACTGAAACGTCCACCAGTCATTGTATCTGACAGACAGGTGTGACATTGCTTATATACTGCAGCCTGGTTACCTACAGCATATCTGACATTATTATACTATGTTAAAGGAAAGGACTTCGAAAGTAATAGTATCCACTACTGAAACGTCCACCAGTCATTGTATCTGACAGACAGGTGTGACATTGTTTATTACTTATGATGAATTCAGATCACCAACAACCATACAATTCTCATGGAAGGAAACAGGACATTGGACATTATTCCACCTACATGTCATTATTAACACGACAGGTATGAAAGAACCACACGATCTGTAACATATTTACGTTATCTATTAACTGTGACAGGACCTTCTACACACACCATCGAGGAACGACAACTCTAGGATCACCGATGGAGTTAGTTAGTAATTAGTTAATTAGTTAAGACATTTTGTATGCAATATTTTTTCAATATGTATTAACATGTAAATTTTTCGGGAACGATTCCATTACACATGTATATTTATCATAAAATACGTTGACCAGTAATTCAACGAAATATATGTTGTTTAGAAAATCTTTTTCGCTTATATCATTACTTTTTCTAAACCATTTGAATTAAATTGTAAACCATTGTATTATTGTCGGTACAAACAGTACCTAATTTTCATACTATATTTTTCAAATAACGCCAAATTCTAAGGGCGACAACCTTCACCTTAACTTAACTTGTATATTTTAACAAATAATATTGTTGAATGAAAGATGAATGAAACAGAGCATGAATGTAATAAATGAAGGAATGATGTACATAGTGTACAAATTCTACGCATCACTAGTCTATTATAATTTGTCTACGACTGATGTAAACTGTAATACGTGTCACAAAATTGTTATACATGTTTAGATAAAATACAAGATAGGTAATAGGTTAATTCTTAGAATCACTGCTCGAAAATCCAGGTCATGAATTACACATATTCGATAAATCAGGACAACGGAAATTCAAGCTCTTGACACTTAGAGAAACCTTAAACACTACAAACATTACACAGGATATCGCACACATTTAACACATCAGTTGACACACACATTCTTAATACTTACAAAAACAGTTAACTTACATACACGTTTATAGACGAACAAAAGGGAGAGTAGTACACACTAACAGGACAACAGGGACATCAGCAATTAGTCGATGAAAACAAAGTATTCATATATTAGGCACTACATGCAACATACGGAGTAAAAGTGTATACAAGTACACATGAAGGGGAATAAGGAATTGCAAATATTCTTAAGGGGCCAAGGCAATTTGCCTTGATGATACTCTTGAAAAAGAGATCATTATCCTGGGCATCATATTGGATGCTTGAGAAGGACGTAGTTGTGTAACAACATGTTCACAACATGAAGCGTCAGGAAACTTCGGTCTGGATAGCACTAATTTAGGAATAGGAAGAGAGTTAGACTCTTCAGCAACCACCCTGAATCGGAGTACGCAACGTACATGAGTTGCCAGTGCAATAATACAGATAACTGAGTTCCCATCCACTAAATTACTACCTCAAATCAGAGATCTATTCCTGTGATCCATCGACAGAATTAGTTCAGACTAATTTAGACACTATCAAACCCATAGAAAGGGGGTGGGGGGTGGGGAGACCCTGTCAAGGTCTCACATTAGTACTCAAAGAGATATAACAGAGGAAAGAAACCACGCATCAAGAAGGGAGATAAGAACAGCAATCCGAATGTTCGGGGTCTCGAACATTCGAGAGCAAAGGGGTCGAATCGCCTTACTGCAGGCGCAACCCGCCTGAAGCGTGAGAGTGTAACCTCCACGGGCTGCTCGAGAGAGCTAGCCCCACGTGATCACCCGACGCAAGTCGAGAAGCAGACGGCTACTGGACATCGGACTGGAAGGAGGGTCTAGTTTCTAAGGGACATTCATTTAGAGTTTATTAGAGATTACTTTAGATTATATAAGTTGTTTATGATAGACAGATGCTTGATGTATGACTTGTAAGATGCCTTGTCTATGTGTATGTGATATGTTATGAAAGAAGTGCGAAACGACTGTTCGCCTGATCGACATTACATTAAACTAGATTGATAATGTTCGAACGTGGAGTTATGTTTGTTCTGTGAGCGCACTCCACTGCCTGTCTGAATCCGAGTCTATTCTATCCCTAGTTCTGAGACGATGACAGGGGGGTTACCCCCCAAAAATTGTTTTACTATATTTGTTTCCCCTGTCACCCCCTTCAACAATTGGCTCCAAAACCGCCAACACCATCACCACCTCTTCGGTAATGATGATAATGACAGTAAGCTTTTTAGAACCAACCAGTGAGGGCGGCGGCAGTATCCACAGCAATAGTAACAAGCGGGGAGATGATGGATTTTGATAATGATAAACAGTAATCATAAAATTAAGGATAATAGCAATCAAGCTATAATAATAGAATAGACATACAGAGTTACATACTTAATCTCAGTATGAAAGCATGGTAATTGTAGTACAATTGCATTTGTCTTGTTAGTATTTTTACCTGCGTCCTGTGTGTTCAGTATTTGTGTGCGTGTATTTACCGAGCGTTGCGTGTGGGCGTGTATGTGACGTGTGCAATATTTTATTCATTGGACATATTTACATGTGAAGGGGTGTAATAAGGAGAAAGAATAAACTTCCCATTTTTGTTTCCCTTGCCACCCTCTCACCTATTGGACCCACCACACCAATGCCTTCATCACCACTCTCTGGTAATGATGATAAAGGCAGGATAAATATTTGAACCAACTGGTGAGGGTATCAGCAAAGGCAACAACAACCATGAGCGAGGGAAAGGGGGGGGGGCACATGGGAGATGGGGTTATATATTAATAATGATAACAATAATAATAATAATAATAATACAAATAAACCCAAATACATCAATAATAATAATGACCAACATTAAACCTACTAAGGGTGATATCAGCAATGATAATAAACGCAAAGATAATAATAGTTATGATAAAGATCACATTTTCCAAACATGTGATTCCATTTGCTAAAATGATTTTCTTAGGAATGGTGTTAACATAGCATAGCTAGCTACATACAATTGCAATCCTGCAATGTTCAATAATAGTAGAGTAAAAGGAGTTGGTTATCTTTTTCTCCTTGCTTATTTATTTTATTTTTTGGTCTTAATTGTAAGGGTTCATTACATTTTTTTCCTTTCCTCTTTTTTTTTTTTTTTTTTTTTTTTGTAAAAAATAAACAAGCATTTGTATTAACACAAATTTTTACAATCTCATTGATTTGGTAACCATCTGTGATTTTGTATTCATTCATTCAACATGCACTCACATTTTCCTGTTTCTTTCTCGCACTCATGTATACTATTATAATTTCATAAAGAAGAGTACTTGTGTTTACTCTGGAGGTATCTGTGATATTTTGTGTTTACAACATAGGAAATTACCCATTAGCATATTTCATTCCTTGAACACATTTACATGTGAAAGGGGGGTAACAAAGAAAAGGGGAAATCTTTACATTTTTGTTTCCCTTGCCACAATCTCACCAATTGGTTCCACTCCACCAATGCCTTCATGACCACTCTGGTAATGATGGTACTGGCAGGATAAATGTTTGAACCAACCAGTGGGGGTAGTAGCAAAGGCAACAAACCATAAGCAAAGGGGGGCACAGGGGGGATGAAGTTGTAAAATAATAATGATGATATCAATAGTTTTTTTTAAACGTTTATTTCATACAAAGCAATGTATATCTACAAGGTTTAATGTGTGTTTCTTTGTTTGTGCATATTGCAGAGCGTTGCCGTTTGTTAGTGTTATGTGTCACATGCATTAATAAAATAGATACATGCATATACAGTTATGATAATATGACATTTATCGCACAGTGCACATAAAACACATTCCTCGTTTCATTTCCATCTCCACAAGTGGAATGCATGTTACACCCTCTCTCTCTCTCTCTCTCTCTCTCTCTCTCTCTCTCTCTCTCTCTCTCTCTCTCTCTCTCTCTCTCTCTCTCTCTCACACACACACACATTCTGTCTTGATCTATCTCTTCCTTTCTGTAGATAATAGTACATGGATTTCCGTGATCTTGGGCAATAACCTTTACATTTTCATTCTATTTTAATTGTGGCTTCCAAATTAATTAAAAAAAAAAAATATATATACGTTTATTATATACAAAAACAATGTCTTTTTACATTAGCAAATACAGCGTGTACATTCATATATGTGTGACAACATTTTAGTCTTGGCATGGTGTAACTACATACATATTAACTGTTGACGATGATGGTTAAGTAATCGTTCGCTCCTATGCAAGCTAAACCATTTATAAAAAAAGAAAAAAAGAAAAATTTCACACTTTAGCATTTTCATTCCACTTATGTGTCAACATTATTGCTGAATCACTTTTGTTTCCTGAAAATTGTACTTTTGTATGTATCTAACAAGCCTGTTGTGGCACAAGAAGATGTAATAAATTTCCACATCTGAGAAGGCAAGGACCAGCACAACATCAACAAAACGAACAACGCGGAAAACAATTTTAACAACAGCCCACACAACAAGAAAAACAACAAACGGATACGCCAACAGACAATCAAGAAAACTACATTCTGGAAACGCAAACAGAAGAACCTTTACAACTGTTTTCCACACCAAAACCAGAAAAAGACAACTACGAGGATTAAGTCCAAACTCAATAAGCAGTACTAAGGAAGAAGAAGAAGAAAACTCACCAACCAAATCAACGCCAAAAAAAGAAGGAAAGACAAACCGATAATACTGACGAAACCATCAGTAACGACACCTTTGATGATAAAACTAAATCAGAATTGACATCTAAGAACACTACTGACACTGACACTGACACCGAAGAAGACGGCCTACTGTTTCAACATCTACAATCAGATCACGTCTGCACCAAGACAACAAGGAAAAAATAACTATCTCAACTAGACAACCTCGTTCGTCTCTGATTTCTTATTACTGTTAGTCAACAATATCATTTGCTTGTTTTGAGTAATTTATGATGACTAATGATATTATTATTATTGGTCTGAACATTTCAGGTTTACGTACAAAACAAAAACACATCGTCACACTCATACGCGAATACAAACCCGACTTCATTCTCCTACAAGAAACAAACATATGCGAATACACACACGCAAAGCAAATCACTACACAAATAGGGCTCAGACACTCATGCTTCAGCCTGTCGACACATCGTACGGGTTCTGGAACCGCCATACTGCAGACTTCAGACAAATGGGAAGTTACTGGCACACACAAGGACGACCAAAGAGACATTACAATCATACACGTTAGAAACAACGCATACACATACGCTTTAGTCAACATACATGCCCCAGCAAATTACAGCTACCAACCACAATTCTTCGAACACTTAGAAAACCTATTAGCACAGACATTCAGAGGGAGGCATGTTGTTTTAGCAGGTGATTTTAATTGTTGTTTAGCTTCAGCTGACATAATAGGCGGGGAAGTGAAAACGCAGTTAAAAAGAGCTGGCCGAGACGACATGAATCAACTCGATACATTGCAATACATAATTGACACACATAACCTAGTAGACGCATTCAGGCACAAACACCCCAATAGTCACGATACAACGCACAGAAACCATGCACATAACAGATCATCTAGGTTAGATAGAATATACGTACCAACAACACACCACATAACACAAACTAAACACCTACAGGAAGCTCTCCAGTATAAGACCACAAAGCAATACTAGCACACAACACTATAAATAACACACCCACACAGCCTTTCAAACGATCACCACACTGGAAATTTAATAACACATTACTCCAAAACACAGAATACATACAATATATGACAGACCTGATACATTCATACACTGATAGTATACCAACTGACAGCATTAGACAATACTGGGACTTACTGAAAAACACAATACGGAGCAGGACACAACAACTAGCATCCATCATACACAAGAGTAGACTACACCAAGAACAAATCATACAAACAGCAATACATTTAACAAAGCAAACCGACAGAAACTCACTATACTTGCATGCATTAGAAATACAACTGGAACAACACCAACAGCACAGATACCTGGGTGCACTAGTAGAACAAAACTCAACACCATCACACAAGAGACACCCAGCAAAAAATACATGACAATAGAACAAAACATACATCGTAGCAAACAGATAAACACAATAATAGACATACAAGGAATCACACAAACAGAAACCACACGTATAACAGAAGCATTCCAGCAATACTATACACACTTATTTACAACAGAGACAGTAAACACACAAATACAAGATAGCTTCTTACAATATACAAAAAAGATATCAGACACAGACAAAGAGATATTGGACACACAATAGACATTAGAAAACATAACACATGCACTTAGTAAAATGAACAAAGACAAGACACCAGGACAAGAGGATTAACAGTAGAATTCTATCAACAATTCTTTCCTATCATAGGTAACTGTCATGTGGCAAATGACAGTGATGCAACATTGGATTCAATTGATGAGTTAGCGCATCAAAGAAGAAGATAAAGAGTGGCACAAATGGTGAACATTGTGACACCAACATTGAACGCAATTGAGACGTCATAATACGACGTCACCTAACACCGTAACGGCTTAAGCATTAGTTGTGTTCCAGCTTACGAAGTTATAGGATGTGTTTCATTACCAGTCACGGGATTCAAGCCGTTACTAATTCGTAAGTCACCAAAGGTTAAGCATGGTTCCAGTTACGGGCAGCCTGATGACATTGGCCGTTGGAGCTCGATTATGGTGAGCTTCGGTTGAAGGTAGGCAAGCGTAGTTGATTAGCATTACTAGGATACTAGGCGGCTGGCTCTGTTCCCAACACTCTCACTGGTCTAGGGAGATGATGCCTGATTGAAGAGCGGGAGTGAATGGTAAGCGAGAATGACTCAAGTCTGAATCAACCCCACACTCATAGCCGTCATCCTGATATCAGCTGTCGGTAAAATACATCGCAGTTCACTCCACCAGTATATTCGTTGAGTCGTTTTTTGGAGTTAAGATAGTTAAGCTGTCCTGTACCATCATGCCTCAATGTATGCTGTCCTGTACCATAATACCCCAGAGCCACATAGATCTCGAGGTGAACGTTGCTGCATTATAGAGCCTGAACTCGTATCTTGGAGAGAGAACAACGTAACCTCGTGACATGGGAGCGTCGTCCGAAGAGATTTGAACCATTACCTCTTGACATTGTAGACGGTCATATTATCAGCCTGATAAAGAAACACATTCACGAACACGCAACTTATCTGTAAATGTGAGGATCATGCCGATCAATAGCTGGTGATCAAGTGGCGCATCCTCGGTTGTTTAATTGTCTTATCATCTTATAAATGATTAACCTGCACTAGTCAGTGTCAGTTGGAGACCGTTTTCTGGATGCTAAGAGGATGTCTGTACTATACTCAATTATCTGAGAGCCGCATATTGACACTATCGCTCTGATTGTTGGCCCAGATGGAGAACATTTGCTCGCAGGGTATTATACTCATTCTAGGAGCGAAATTTAAAGTCTAATTATACTATATTTGAAAAAAACTATCAATTACCATTTTGGATCAAATGGATGCCACTATACATAGGGGACACACTTGATACGGAAGATTATTGAGAACTGATTTATATCAAGATTTGCAAAGTCAGTGATTGTCGGATCTTCAATTATGTCACCTGCTCTGGATGAGTGTGTCGTGTAAACCAACAACATTTCGTCACAAGTGACATAGGTTCTACTGAAATCGGAATTTTCTTTCAGTGCTGTTCAGGATTTGCGAGATAATCAACGCCTCGCTGAAATTGTATCAACGCACAGTGGTTATCCTGGTGCATATCGACAGAGCATTACAAGAGATTGCTCAACCTGATAGCTACATTGAGTAGCAAATAACACGCACATCAGTCAGGCTCCTTCTAAGGCTGATCACAGGCATCGTGCCTAGGGTATTATTCTCGTAATTTGTTTAACCTACGACAGCTCAACATTTTAAACCTATACGGAAACTTGATGGATTAACGCCCAAGTAAACCGTTCTACATATTAACTCATCAGATTGATGCTCGCGGAGTAACATCGAACAGAATCATTTATCAAATCGATTGGATTGGACAACTATTGAAGATTATTTCTACACCATTATTACGAACATAATCATTTATCAAATCGATTGGATTGGACAACTATTGAAGATTATTTCTACACCGTTATTACGAACATAATCATCTATCAAATCGATTGGATTGGTCTACTATCAAACTATTGGAAAATGTTTGCTGATTCTTGAGCTGAGTATTATGTTTGTTTGTGGTTGTTCAATTAATTAGTTATGGTCAAAATACTGTAATTTTGCACAGCATTTATTCTTTCTTTATTATCGCAACTTTGATGACGTCATAAGGCGCGATACACAATTTTGTGCTATTTTGGTGCTGTGAATTCTTATTCGCGGTGCATTATTGATTTGTTTACATAATAATAGGATTTCTTTGATAAATGCTTGAATCTAAAGAACTTTAACTCTGTCTATACTTTAACTGCTGAGTTATAGGTCTTGTCTATTATAAAATTATTTGTCATTTTTCATTATTAATGTATCTAATTGTAATTTATTAATTATTTCTTTTTACTTTCTTGGATTTTATCTGTCGATTTTAATACTTATGAACCATGTCTATGGTTTGGTAAACTTCTTTTTCCATTTCTCACTTTGATTATTATTATTGAATATTGTAGAAAGATAAAAACATGTCATCGTTACAGGATTTTGTTGCAATTGGGAAAGATGCAGGTTTGACAGGAGCAGATCTTATATCGTGGGCAGAGAAACAATTTGCAAATTTTCAAGCTCACGAAAGGAACGAAAGAGTTGCCATAAGACAATTGGAAAAGGATCGACTAGATGAACAAGAGAGACAAAGATTATTTGAGAGGGAAAAAATGGCTATGGAAAATGATAGAATTGCAGCTCAAATTGCAGCAGATAAAGAGAGGATAGCCGCAGAAAATGACAGAATTGCAGCTCAATTGGTCGCTGATAAGGAAAGGATGGCATTACAAATCGCTGCAGATAAGGAAAAACTAGATAGAGAAGCACAATTAAGAGAAAAAGAGATGGCTTTTAATCTTGAGAAATTGAATACAGAAAAGCTTCTGAAGGAAAAAGAATTGGAGAATAACTTCAAAATGAAACAGTACGAGAAGGACAAGGATGAACAGATCGCTAAGAACAAAGTGGAGGCACATTCCACAGATGCCATTAAGAAATATAATGGGGTGATAAAGACATACTCCAACTCTGATTCCGTTTCTGCATGGCTAACTAATTTTGAGCTAATCTTGAGACACTACGGGGTTGCAGAAACCGAATGGGCAGTATTACTACATAGACACTTAAGTGGTGAACCTTTACAGGTTGTAGAACTAATCCCAGATGAGCTACGTAGTGACTACTCATACATTCGAAAGAGACTGCTATCTCATTTCTGTCTGGACGAATTTGGCCTTCGTGCATCATTCAAAAATCTTATTCCTAAAGCAGGACAGACGTTCCTTGACTTCTCCTCTTTAACTCAATTGACATTCGATAAATGGGCTCGATCAGCTAATGTTAATGATGACTACAAGAAGCTACGTGACTTGATTGTTAGAGACAAACTGATCTCGGCGGTTCCTCCGTCTATGTCTACCTTTCTTATTGAACAGAAATGTTCGAGTATACAGCAGATGGATGAGAAAGGAGAGTCTTTCTTCGACGCCCACAAAGACATATTTAATAATAGTTTTTCCCCATTGGTAGAGACAAATGCATGTGATAGATTCCCTCATAAATCAAGGATGCAGGGATACAAAACACAACAACAGTCTGGTGGACAATATCAAAGGAGGGAAAAACAACAACAACCAAAGTATCAACCTTATGTTAAACACGAGAAAAAGGGTGTGTGGACAACTTGCAAATACTGTGGTTTCACCCACGGCTCAAATCAAATGTGTGACAAACATCCACAGTTTGACAGTTACATAAAGAAATTAGCACTTAGAAATAGAGACAGATTTAACACATATCAAAGACAAACACAATGCTTTAAATGTAAAAGTTTTGGACATAAGTTTTTAGCTTGTCCGTTAAGACAACTGTATAAAGAAGCAAACATAGGGATGCTAACATCTAGTAGTGACAGTGACTCGGACGAGACTAGTCATGCAAATACGGTAGAGGTGGAATATTCTCTCATCGACCCAACTTGTGATACCTGCCGGATGTTTCATAAAGAGGGCAACTTGACTGTGCGGTCATAAAGTACACGTGCAGGAGACTAATGCGGTCCAAATTACCAATGGATCACTGGTCGTACAACACGCCATAGTGAATGGAAAGAAATGTAGCTTAGTACGCGATTCCGGGTCGAGTATAGTGGGAATACATAAGAAGCTGATTAATGAAACCGACTATACTGGAGAACATGTGACCTGTAGAACTTTTGGAGGTAGAAGAGAAAAGTTTCCAGTTGCCTGGGCTGATATAAACTGCCCATATTTTTCTAGGAAAATAAAGGTAGCTGCGCTGCCCGACCCATTTGTGGATGTCTTTATTGGAAACATCCCTGAATTATGTGATGTTTCGCGTGAGGACATAACAGAATGGGAAAGGAAGCATATTGTAGCAAACACCGTTGATAGTACACAAATACAAAAGGAAAATCAATTACCTCATGATGTTTTGGTTTCGAACACACACATATCAGATCCATGGGTAGGAGAACATACAAATATTAATACAGTTCAAGCCGCGGCGATAACGCTGCAACACGACATCACGCCGGTAAATAGACAACCACAGGCATATATTATGGTAGTGACAGTTCCTTCTTGTGAACCGAAGAATATGCTTAGGAAAACAGATACTTCGTTTGGTTTGGTCGATACTTTCTTCTGGTTGGTTTTCTTGGTAGGGAGTATACTATCTATCATATCAAATAAAGTAATAAAATGTATAGCTAAGGCTACAGTGAGTTTGATTAAGATGTTGCAATATGGTGTACGCCGGAAACTGAGCCATATTATAGGTATATATGATGATTCTGTACAATGTATTCGAACAGTCCGCCTGACGGCACCCCATGGCGAATCTGAAATCCCTTTGCAGGAATCACATTCGATGATCAGTTCTAGGATCATTCTCAGATCAAATAGTTGTGTTGTGGTGGATGGTACCTGTTTACTGTCTGTCGTATACATTCTTCCACAAGGGTATAGGAAAATACTACATCTTGTCTTATACTCTGGGAGAAAGGTATATGAATCACACAAACGCTATGAAATTACTCTATCATTGGTGAATTCTGTTCAGAAATTGGCTAAATATCTTGTAGGAAGAAAATTCTTGGTCATCTCAAAATGAATTTTACTAACCGTAAATAAAACATGTAGCGTCATTGTGATTGTATTGTCATCATAAATATTGTTATAAGTGGAGTGTACTGTATTTGTATCATTCTCTTGTTCATATTAACAATCATATTTTTTTTAGAGCGATTATCTTTATCGAAAACTTATGCTCAAATAGACTTAGTAATAGCGAGCATGGCGAAATTTATATAGTTTTATAGATCATATCTGACAGTAACAAAAAAACCCGATGGCGGAGGATTCTGTACACATGACCGTGCATGTAGCGCCTTTGTATTTATAGGAATTTTTATACCTTCTTTTTGGGCTTCAGAACTCTCCTTTATCATTCTACATTTACTATTTAAGGACATCACAAACATAGCATCCATAAAACTGAAACAGTACATCATCGTACATTCCTAGACAGATTTTTGTTTTGTCGCATTCGGATGTTTGGTTTTACGATAAAGCCAAGTAAAACTGAAATTGCATTTCAGGAAATTCAATTTCTAGAACATAAAATAATTTAGCTGATTTACTCAGTAGACTATAAAAATAAAGAGAATATAAAATTTTTATGTATATATATATTATATATATATATATATTTTCTGATTTTTTTTTTTTAGTGTAACATTACAGTAGGATGACTGTGGCTAAGTCTGAATTGCCACAGATATATATATATAATTTTTTTTATTGGAAGGAAAGTATAGACGTAAGATAGTCACTTGTTGTTATTATGATTTCAGAAAGACAGGTGAAAAGTGACTAAGGTTGTGAACTTCGAAGGCAACTAGTGGAGAGTCTTCTTTTGTGGACAAGCCAATGGGATATTATCAGTGTTGAAAGACAGGTGGAAAGTGACTAAGGTTGTGAACTTCGAAGGCAACTAGCGGAGAGTCTTCTGTTATGGACAAGCCAATGGGATATTATCAGTGTTGGTTTGTGAATATAATTTTAATTGTGGTGAAAAATAACAAGTATAGTTCTTAGATTTCTGAAGAAATTAGGTAGTTATTTTTTAAATGATATTGGTTGGTCATAAATGAATATGTTTATTGTTTTAATGTTATGTTTATATATTTTGTTTTTATTGATATTTGTTATTTTAAGTATCCCGACATTAATGTGTTGTAGTTAGTAACGTCAGTAGTATGTGCTGTGTTAACTATTGATCATCATACATATCATTTTCACGATGGATGAAAGAAGAGAAAGGAATGAAAGAAAATTAATAGACACAAACGTATAGTAAACACTACACATTATAGGATATATAGATACATATAACAAATGAACAACACATTATAGATATATAACACAGTTATATTGAGAATAGTTTTCCTTATCGACATGATGTAGCGAAAAGAAATGATGGTGTACCAGGTCGACTTGGAGTTGTGTGGATATATGTATTCACGTCAAGGACAATCAGTTGTCGACTACGGATCATGTGATCGTTGGGTATGCAACACTGGATGGTGTTTTTATTTAACTGACGGCACTCGGGGTTATAGAGACCGTTAGTAGTTTTAAGGTGTCAACATATATACGCGATAACAGATCTTAATATATGAACTGGCGGTGTTTTAGTCTTAGTTTAGTTACAAGTAGTCGGGCATGTTAACGCGATAACATCTCAAGGATCATTTATAGAATGTAGAGGTGGCGGTGTTCGGGACTTGTATTTTAGTCCGGTGTTCAATATCCCACGATCTAGAGTGGTTCACGTTGACAAACTAAGTTCCAAGGACGGTGAATGCGTTGTCTATCACAATAGGATGTAATTTACGTCGTAGACATCATTTGCTTACATGTCAAGATAACATAGAAAATGGTCTAACGATCATTTTCATTGTAGAGGGGGCAAAGCTGTCATGTGGCAAATGACAGTGATGCAACATTGGATTCAATTGATGAGTTAGCGCATCAAAGAAGAAGATAAAGAGTGGCACAAATGGTGAACATTGTGACACCAACATTGAACGCAATTGAGACGTCATAATACGACGTCACCTAACACCGTAACGGCTTAAGGCATGAGTTGTGTTCCAGCTTACGAAGTGATAGGATGTGTTTCAATACCAGTTACAGGGATTCAAGCCGTTACTAATTCGTAAGTCACCAAAGGTTAAGCATGGTTCCAGTTACGGGCAGCATGGCAACATTGGCCGTTGGAGCTCGATTATGGTGAGCTTCCGGTTGAAGGTAGGCAAGCTGTAGTTGATTAGCATTACTAGGATACTAGGCGGCTGGCTCTGTTCCCAACACTCTCACTGGTCTAGGGAGATGATGCCTGATTGAAGAGCGGGAGTGAATGGTGAAGCGAGAATGACTCAAGTTTGAATCAACCCCACACTCATAGCCGTCATCCGATATCAGCTGTGGTAAAGTACATCGCAGTTCACTCCACCAGTATATTCGTTGAGTCGTTTTTTGGAGTTAAGATAGTTAAGCTGTCTTGTACCATCATGCCTCAATGTATGATGTCCTGTACCATAATACCCCAGAGCCACATAGATCTCGAGGTGAACGTTGCTGCATTATAGAGCCTGAACTCGTATCTTGGAGAGAGACCAACGCTACCTCGTGACAGTAACCTTCTTCTAAAAGTCTGTTGAGAAGCATTTGACAAACAAGAACTTCCTGATAGTTGCAACATATCTTATATAAAATTTATACACAAAGCAAAGACAGACAAGACACAACTGAAAAATTACAGACCAATTTCACTTCTTAACACAATTCTGGCCAAATCATTAGCACACAAAATCACACAATTTCTACCATAACTAGTGCACCCAAACCAGCAATGTAGTGTACAGCACAGGAATATACAAAACCACACACACCTCATTAGAGACATTATAACGTACATACACCAGAATGACTGTCAATCCTCCCTCTTGTCTTTGGACCAAGAGAAGGCCTTTGACAGAATCGCACACTCCTATCTGCACAAAACCCTAGAACACTGCAATATAGGACAGTACACACCTTGTAAATATACATTGCTTTGTATGAACAACCCTGAAAGCAAAGTCTTAGTGAACCATTCACTGACTGCTAGCTTCAGACTGACAAGATCTGTAAGACAAGGGTGCCCACTATCACCACTTCTGTATATACTGGCACTAGAGCCATTATTAGAAAAGATCAGACAAGATACCAGCATTAAAAGCACTTTCATACAGGGAATAGGAGAGCAAAAGGTCATTGCTTACGCAGACGATACTGCATTCTTCCCTACAAGCAACACATCCATCAGAAACATACTGCACACCTTCTCCCACTTTGGGAAAGGCATTGGAGCCAAAATTAATATACAAAAATCACAAATTATGGGCCTGGGAAAGTGGAAACAAAAGTATGATTTCCCTCCAGATCTAACACATACACACAATATGAAACTGTATGGGATCACATTTCCATGTGATGCCAGAACAACACACAGAGAAACATGGCTACAACTAACACACTAAATCACAGACATGCTACATAGGTATAAATACAAAACATCAACAATATTTGGTAGAAGCATAATAGTTAACACATACATCATACCAAAAATAATATACTTAGTTACAGTGTTAAACCATCCAAAACAGACAATCACAGACATAAATAAACAGATAATACATTTCATATTTAGTAAGACAATACACAACATACATCATAAAACTATCATTCAGGATAAGAAACAAGGAGGAATAGCACGTCAGGACATACAAACAAAAATACAAGCTCTTAGAATCAGCCACATAGGCAATATTATCAGACATCCAGAACAACATAGATTAGCATTATATTATATAGCACACGAAATGAAACATCCCACAAAACTAAACAATGCAGCAGCACATTATCAGGGCATACTACCATCTTTCTATCCCACATGTATACAGGCAATACAAGGACATGAACATTTAATAAATGAAACAGCACGAGGAATATACAAACAATTAGTTAGTAAACAAGCACCATCGCTTAAACTGAGAATCAAAAGAGGGCAAAAATATTTCATGTCAGACTACACGTCCACCTTTTCCAACTTACACAACAAACACATCTAAGGCGAAAGAAGTAACTTACAGACTGATTTTTAATATAACTCACATAATACCCAAATTAGCATTAAGATCCAGACAAATAGGAAAATGCCAATTATGCAGGAACAACACAAAAGAGACAAAGAACACATATTTTTCACATGTCAAACAGTCACAGATGCAGTGGAAATTTTACAACAAATAATACAAACACACACAGGCAAACAAACAGACATTTACAAGGCAATCTTTCTTAACACTCTTCCTAAAACATCCGAAGACACACACTCAAAACTACTTCAAACACTAGCGGAATACAGAAAATTAGTTTGGACTTGCAGAATCAAGGCAATGTTCAACTCCATTACATACAACAGAAACTTATTTTTTACTAATGTTCAAATACAAACTAGTTACTATTTTTCCTGACTGAAATGTGTAAATTTCCTTATTTCTTTTACTCTTGCAATTAGAAAAAATGCCATTATTATTAATTTTTAAAAACATTAAAAATATCAAAAACATATAAGATGTTTTACACCCGATCGCCTTGACAGACGATATTTGGCTTCTGCTGCAAGGCAAAAAATCTACAACCCCTGCTGTGGAAAATTTTAGAACGTGTGTGCGTCTCGCGAGCCCTGTGTGTGGCTTATTTTGTTAATACTTGGGAACAACTTCTCACTAGGTGGTAACAAGCATTGGAGAGCGCAGATAGTACACGCCGCAATTCTTCCCCAGGGTGCTTTGAATCACAGAACCACCCCTCTCCTCTCCCCAAACAACTTTATATATATATATATATATATATATATATATATATATATATATATATATATATATATATATATATATATATATATATAGCTCCTCTGGCCTAGGCACACAAAGGCTTTGTGAAAACTGGCTGCGTGTCCGCTGTAAGACCGTCTAGTGGCTGGTGGTCACTAGACAATTTTGCGTTCAGTGGTTTGCCCTTAGCCTAAATTCAACATGATTCCCCAGCACGAATATAAACACTGTTGTAGAATACAAAAGGCTAACATGTATGGTATTTATATATGGGTAGCCATGTATGGGTGAATTCGTGTAGATATTTATGTAAATATAATTATGGCTGTGTGTTGATATACAGGTATGTATATGAATATATGCATATGGAAATCCCACCCACCCCCCACAAAAAAAAAAAAAAATTGGAAGCCACAATTTAAATAGAATGAAAATGTAAAGGTTATTGCCCAAGATCACGAAAATCCATGTACTATTATCTACAGAAAGCAAGAGAAAGATCAAGACAGAATGTGTGTGTGTGTGTGTTAGAGAGAGAGAGAGACAGACAGACAGACAGAGACACACAGAGAGAGAGAGAGAGAGAGAGAGAGAGAGAGAGAGAGAGAGAGAGAGAGAGAGAGAGAGATGGACAGGTGTAACATGCATTCCACTTGTGGAGATGGAAATGAAACGAGAAATGTGTGTTTACATGCACTATGCCATAAATGTTATATTATCATAACTGTATATGCATGTATTTGTTTTATTAACGCATGTGACACATAACACTAACAAATGGCAACGCTCTGTAATATACACAAACAAAGAAACACACCTTGTAAATATACATTGCTTTGTATGAAATAAACGTTGGAAAAAAATTTACTTATTGTTTCTACAAATTTCGAACCGTTAGACCACGCAGCAAGCATCGCGTTGCTTGAGCGCGTGCGCGAGATAGAGAAAAGGAGAGAGAGAGAGAGAGAGAGAGAGAGAGAGAGAGAGAGAGAGAGAGAGAGAGAGCAGTTGAAATTAGCTACACCTGTGGCCTTGGCTGTTTGCGTGTACAAGAATTTACTTGGGCCGCTAGCTGGGCCGGGACTACCAGGTCAGTACCCTCGATTGACAAAGAGTACTGACCCACAAAGGACCCCCCCCCCCCTACCGGGAGAGCATATGAAATGTCTTATCTGTTTATTTATGTCTGTGATTGTCTTTTTTGGAGGGTTTAACACTGACACTAAGTATATTATTTTTGGTATGATGTATGTGTTAACTATTATGCTTCTACCAAATATTGTTGATGTTTTGTATTTATACCTATGTAGCATGTCTGTGATTTGGTGTGTTAGTTGTAGCCATGTTTCTCTGTGTGTTGTTCTGGCATCACATGGAAATGTGATCCCATACAGTTTCATATTGTGTGTATGTGTTAGATCTGGAGGGAAATCATACTTTTGTTTCCACTTTCCCAGGCCCATAATTTGTGATTTTTGTATATTAATTTCGTCTCCACTGCCTTTCCGAAAGTGGGAGAAGGTGTGCAGTATGTTTCTGATGGATGTGTTGCTTGTAGGGAAGAATGCAGTATCGTCTACGTAAGCAATGACCTTTTGCTCTCCTATTCCCTGTATGAAAGTGCCTTTAATGCTGGTATCTTGTCTGATCTTTTCTAATATTGGCTCTAGTGTCAGTATATACAGAAGTGGTGATAGTGGGCACCCTTGTCTTACAGATCTTGTCAGCCTGAAGCTAGCATCAGTAAATGGTTCACTAAGACTTTGCTTTCAGGATTGTTATACAAAATCTGTATCCACATTCTGTAGTACTGTCCTATATTGCAGTGTTCTAGGGTTTTGTGCAAATAGGAGTGTGCGATTCTGTCAAAGGCCTTCTCTTGGTCCAAAGACAAGAGTGAGGATTGACAGCCTTTCTGGTGTGTGTACGTTATAATGTCTCTAATGAGGTGTGTGTGGTTTTGTATATTCCTGTGCTGTACACTGCATTGCTCGTTTTGGTGTACTAGTTTTGGTAGGAATTGTGTGATTTTGTGTGCTAGTAATTTGGCCAGAATTGTGTAATCTGTGTTAAGAAGTGAAATTAGTCTGTAATTTTTCAGTTGTGTCTTGTCTGTCTTTGCTTTGTGTATAAGTGTTATATAAGATATGTTGCAACTATCAGGGATTTCTTGTTTGTCAAAAGCTTCTTGATAGACTTTTAGAAGAAGGTTACCTATGATAGGAAAGAATTGTTGATAGAATTCTACTGTTAATCCGTCTGGTCCTGGTGTCTTGTCTTTGTTCATTTACTAAGTGCATGTGTTATGTTTCCTAATGTCAATTGTGTGTCCAATATCTCTTTGTCTGTATCTGATATATTTTTTGTATATTGTAAGAAGCTATCTTGTATTTATGTGTTTACTGTCTCTGCTGTAAATAAGTGTGTATAGTATTGCTTGGAATGCTTCTGTTATACGTGTGGTTTCTGTTTGTGTGATTCCTTGCATGTCTATTATTGCGTTTATCTGTTTGCCTACGCTGTATGTTTTGTTCTATTACCATGTATTGTTTGCTGGGTGTCTCTTGTGTGATGGTGTTGAGTTTTGTTCTAATTAGTGCACCCAGGTATCTGTGCTGTTGGTGTTGTTCCAGTTGCATTTCTAATACATGCAAGTATGGTGAGATTCTGTCGGTTTGCTTTGTTAAATGTATTGCTGTTTGTAATGATCTGTTCTTGGTTGTAGTCTACGCTTGTGTATGATGGATGCTAGTTGTTGTGTCCTGCTCCGTATTGTGTTTTTTCAGTAAGTCCCAGTATTGTCTAATGTTGTCAGTTGGTATACTATCAGTGTATGAATGTATCAGGTCTGTCATATATTGTATGTATTCTGTGTTTTGGAGTAATGTGTTATTAAATTTCCAGTGTGGTGATCGTTTGAAAGGCTGTGTGGGTGTGTTATTTATAGTGATGTGTGCTAGTATTGCTTTGTGGTCTGTATACTGGAGAGCTTCTTGTAGGTGATTAGTTTGTGTTATGTGGTGTGTTGATGGTATGTATATTCTATCTAACCTAGATGATCTGTTATGTGCATGGTTTCTGTGCGTTGTATCGTGACTGTTTGTGCCTGAATGCGTCTACTAGGTTATGTGTGTCAATTATGTATTGCAATGTATCGAGTTGATTCATGTCGTCTCGGCCAGCTCTTCTTAACTGCGTTTTCACTTCCCCGCCTATTATGTCAGCCGAAGCTAAACAACAATTAAAATCACCTGCTAAAACAACATGCCTCCCTCTGAATGTCTGTGCTAATAGGTTTTCTAAGTGTTCGAAGAATTGTGGTTGGTAGCTGTAATTTGCTGGGGCATGTATGTTGACTAAAGCGTATGTGTGTGTGTTGTTTCTAACGTGTATGATGGTAATGTCTCTTTGGTCGTCCTTGTGTGTGCCAGTAATTTCCCATTTGTCTGAAGTCTGCAGTATGGCGGTTCCAGAACCCGTACGATGTGTCGACAGGCTGAAGCATGAGTGTCTGAGCCCTAATTGTGTAGTGATTTGCTTTGTGTATGTGTATTCGCATATGTTTGTTTCTTGTAGGAGAATGAAGTCGGGTTTGTATTTGTGTATGAGTGTGACGATGTGTTTTTGTTTTGTGCGTAAACCTGAAATGTTCAGACTAATAATAATAATATCATTAGTTAGTTAGTTAGTCTTTCTTCTTGAGCCTAAGGCGGCGCATAGGGCAGAAGTCCTGTCTCTCCATGCTTGGCGGTTCGCTGCTACCTGTTGTAGATCTTGGATATTTACTTGGCCATTGAATGAGCCTTCTCTAATGATGGTTCTACGCAGGGTCTCTCTTAGTTATCCCCGTTTTCTTTTCCCTACTGGTGACCATATGAGGGCTTGGTAGGGGAGTCTTGACTTGTCCATTCTGAGTACATGGCCGATGTAGTTCCAACGGTGTCTTCTTATGAAATTGGATACTGTATCTTGCTTAGTCTCTTGTCTTATTTGCGAATTGGTTCTGAAGTCTGTCCAGTTGATGTTTAGAAGTCTTCTAAGACATTTGTTCTCAAAATTGTCTAATTTTTTATCTAAAGCTACCGTTGCTTTCCAACTTTCACATCCATACGTTAATACTGGAATCACACAAGAGTTGAAGATTTTAAGTTTTGTGTGTTTGCTGAGTGTCTTTGACTTCCAGATGTTTGACAGTTTATTGAAGGCACTAGATGCCAGTGCGATTCTAGATGATATTTCTGGTGTTGAGTCCCCTGTAGATGTCATTTTGCTTCCTAGGTATGTAAAGCTGTTGACTTTTTCAAGAACGTAGCTGTTCAATTTGGTGTCATCTGAACTGTTGGTAAGATCAATAGTCTTTGTTTTTGTGGTGTTAATTTGGAGACCAATTTGCCCTGAAACATTTTGGAGGTGGTTTATTTTCTCTTGTTCATCCGGGTGTGTTGAACTCAAAAGCACTATGTCGTCGGCAAAGTCCAGGTCTTCTAGAATTTTGTCAACCCAATGGATACCCATATTTGTGTTGTGTGTGCATTTGCGCATGACCCAATCGATAGCTATTCCAAAAAGCATCGGGGATAAGACACAACCCTGTTTCACTCCTGTTTCGACTGAGAACCAGTCAGAGTTGCCTGTTTCTGTTCTTACGCAGCAACGTGTTTCTTTGTAGAAAGATTTTATGACGTTGGTATATTTGGTAGGAAAACCATAGATGTTAAGTAATATCATTAGTCATCATAAATTAATCAAAACAAGCAAGTGATATTGTTGACTAACAGTAATAAGAAATCAGATACGAACGAGGTTGACTAGTTGAGATAGTTATTTTTTTTTCTTTCTTGTTGTCTTGGTGCAGACGTGATCTGATAATAAGTAAATTTTTTTTGTTGCCCTATGAGGCCAGTAAAAGATAATGTTTTAATTGTAAGTGATACTGATTTTTTTTTTTGCTGGCCCTAGGAGGCCAGTCAAAATAGGTATTTTTCAAAGGGAAAATATTAATGCCGAATGCCAAATGCCAAGAAGTTATAAGTGATACTGATAGTAAGTAAATTTTTCAAAAGTAAAAGAAAAAATAGTAAGTAAATTTTTTTTTTAAACGTTGATTTCATACAAAGCAATGTATATTTACAAGGTGCAATGCGTGTTTTTTTTGTTTGTGTATATTACAGAGCGTTGCCGTTTGTTAGTGTTATGTCATATGCGTTAATGAAACAAAAACATACATATACAGTTATGATAATGACGTACGCTTTCAGTCATCCCATTCTAACGTGATTGATGGTAATAGTGATGATAATGGTGATGATAATGATGATGATAATGGTGATGGTAATGGTGATGATAATGGTGATGATAATGACGGAGACAGCAACGACTATGATGTGGTGATGATTCCTTCCCCTCGTTCATTCTAAACCCATTATTCTCACACGCTTATAAACCTTCAACACACCACACGTTCTCTTCCACACCGACAATATATACATTAAATGAAATGTTGGTGTCAAGGTCGAAACGGCAAAAGCCGCCCCACGTTTTACACTGCAGGCAGTCTCATGCAAGCTTAGTTTCCTGTAAGTGAATTCAATATTATTGCTGAATGACAGCCCTCGACTTAATCGCAGGTGCCCAGGATTTGCTTGTGGTGGGGTGGGTTGAGACCAGGAACGCGATCAACACGGAGGGAGGGGGAGAGAGGGAGCTGGGGAGGGGGAGAGGAGGGGGGAGGGGTAAGGAGAGACCGCGTAAACAGATTGGAATTGGTTAAGTTGTCCATTTGCGAATTCAGCGTATACATAGATATCCCATTTATTATGTACAAAAACAGGCTTTTACATTGCGAATACAGCGTATAGTCATTCATGTTTGGGTGGGGGGGGGGGGAGAAAGAAAGAAAGAGAGAGAGAGAGAGAGAGAGAGAGAGAGAGAGAGAGAGAGAGAGAGAGAGAGAGAGAGAGAGTAAAGAGAATGGAATTTATTAGGTTCACTAAAGAGTTTACCTGAGCTGTTCCGACTGAGGTCAACCTTCGGTCGACAAGACCACTGACTCACAAAGGCCACCGTCCCATTGTTCTGTCTGGGTTGGGCTCCAGGACTCAGTAACAAAGAAATGACATTTATTCAGTTATTTGGCGCTTTGTTCCTCAATGATTGGGCTTACACATGCGGAGTATAGAAATATACTGTGAGAGTGTGTTTGAACAAGTATGTTATGTAGTGTGAAACTTGATGGGGGTGGCTCTTGTTTATTAATCTGCGAATAGCTGGGCGATTTTTTGTGTGAAAAATCTTTGCTAGTGTGTGTGGTTGTACTGTTTGGTGATTGTGGGTGGCCGACCATATTACGTTTCTATACTCCGCCAGTGCAACAAGAAGTTTAGTGTGTTTGTCTTTTGTGGCTGTGGGTATTATATTTTAAAAAATGGCCTTATAAGCGTCAGTTTTTTTGTTTGTGTGTGTTTCTATTAATTGTTGCAGTGCAATCTTAGTGGCTGTGATTGCTGGGCATTCATAGAAGAGATGGTCCTCTGTTTCCTGAATAATTTACATGGGGCTATTTGCTTGGATGTTTGTGCAGCTCTCTCTGTTGTCGGGGTCATATTATAAATTAGCCTGTATGTTATTTCTTTGGATTTTGATGTGATATGTTTGTTGTGTAAGTTAGTGAAGGTGCAGCTGTAGTCTTTCATGTGATATTTGTATCCTCTTTTGATTCTCAGGTGTAGTGGTGGGGCTTGTTGATGTACTAAATATTTGTATATCTGCTTGGTTGTCTGTTGTATTAAGTGTTCATTACCTTGAATTGCTTGCATACATGTTCTGTAGAAGTGCGGTAGTGTGCCGTAATAGTGCGGTGTTGTTTTGTCTATTTTCTTAATTCTGTGTAATCTAATTGCAATATAGTATAATGCTAGCGAGTGTTGATCTGGATGATTGATGATGCGTCCTATGTGGTTGATTCTTAATGCTTGTATTTTTGTGTTAAGGTCCTGTAGTGCAATTCACCCCTCTAGTCTTCTCTTGTATTAAAGTCTTGTGCTTTATACTGTGGATTGTGTTTTTAAAGATGAATTGTCTGATGTGTTTGTTTATGTCTGTGATTGTTTGTTTTGGGGGGTCTAACACTGTGGCTAAATATAGTATTTTAGGAAAGATGAAGGTGTTTACAATAGTGCTTCGTACAAAAATTGTTGATGTCTTGTATTTGAACCTATGTAGTATGTCTATAATTTGTCTTGTCAGTGATTGCCATGTTCCTGTGTGTGTTTTTCTGGGATTGGATGGAAAGGTGATCCCATAAATCTTCATGTTATCTGTGACTGTTAGATCCGGAGGGGGGGGGGGGAAATCTGCTTTATTCTTCCACTTCCCCAGACCCATTATTTTAGACTTCTGTATGTTTATTTTGGCCCCACTTCCTTCACCAAACTGTCTGAAGGTGTGAAGTATGTTCGTTATGGAAGTGTTGGTTGTAGGGAAGAAAGCGGTGTCATCTGCATAAGCAATTAATTTCCGCTCTCCAGACCCTTGTATAAATGTACCTTTAATGTTAGTGTCCTGTCTAATTGCTTCTAAGAGTGGTTCTAGTGTTAGTACATATAGGACTGCTGATAGTGGACACCCTTGTCTGACAGATCTATTGATTCTGAAACTGCCAGTGAGTGAATGATTCACCAGTACCTTACTTTCAGGATTTTTATACAATATTCCTATCCACTGTCTATAGTACTGTCCTATGTTACAGTGTGCTAGTGTTTTGTGTAAGTATGAGTGTGAGATTCTGTCAAAGGCCTTCTCCTGGTCTAAAGATAATAGAGAGGATTGACAGTCTTTCTGGTGGGTGTATGTAATGAAATCCCTAATGAAGTGTGTATGTTGGTGTATGTTTCTGTGTTGAATACTGCACTGTTGGTCTGGGTGAATGAGTGATGGCATGAAGTTTTTAATTTTGTTTGCAAGTGATTTTGCTAGAATTTTGTAGTCTGTGTTTAATAAGGAGATGGGTCTATAGTTTTTCAGCTGTGTTTTGTCTGTGCTGTCTTTAGGTATGAGTGTTATATATGACATGTTGCAAGTGTTTGGGAGTTCTTGTTTATGAAAAGCTTCTTGGTAGACTTTTAGAAGGAAATTGCCTAGGATAGGAAAGAAGTGTTGGTAGAATTCTACTGTGAGTCCATCTGGTCCTGGTGTTTTGTCTTTTTGCATTTGATTGAGTGCATGTGTTATGTCTGCTAATGTAAGCTCTGTGTCTAGTGTGTCTTTATCTGTGTCTGACAATTTTTTGTGTGTATCTTAGGAATCTATTTTGTGTTTGTGTGTTGGCGGGTTCTGCTGTATATAGGTCAGTGTAGTAATGTTGGAATGTTTCTAGTATATGTACTGTCTCTGTTTGTGTGTTTCCTTGCATGTCTGTTATTGCTCCTATTTGTCTGTTGCGTTGAATGTTTTGCTCTAATGCAAGGTGCTGTCTATTGGGACTTTCTTCTGATATGTTAGTAAGTTTAGTTCGAAGGAGTGCACCACGGAATGTATGTTGCTGGTGTTGTTCTAATTGTGATTCTAGTGTGTTTAAGTGTGGTGCATTCCTGTCAGTCTGTTTTGTGAGCTGTATTGCTGTCTGTATGATATGTTCTTGTTGTAGTCTGTCTTTATGTATGATGGATGCTAACTGTTGTGTTCTATACCGTATTGTATTCTTTAGTAAATCCCAAATTTGTGTTATGTTGTCCGTGGGTGTACTATTAGTGTATGTTAGAATAAGTTGTGTCACATGTTGTAAATAACCTGTATGTTGGAGTAAGGAGTTATTGAACTTCCAATGTGATGTTCTTTTTGATGGCCTTGTGTTTGTAGTGTCTGTAGTGATATGTGTTAGTACTGCTTTGTGATCTGTGTATTGTAATGTCTCTTGTAGATGTTTTGTGTGTATTATTTGGTGTGTTGAAGGTGAGTATACTCTATCTAATCTGGCTGATCTATTGTAAGCCCTAATTTTGTGTGTTGTTGCAATGTTATTAGGGTGTCTGTATCGGAAAGCGTCTATTAAATTGTGTGTGTCTAGGGTATTCTTTAGTATATCCAGTTGATGTATTCCACTTCTGTCATTTCTCCTTAATTGTGTCTTGATTCCTGCTTTGCCTGCCCCTACGATATCCAAATCTGAGAGTACAAAATTGAAATCCCCTGCAAGGATAATATTTTGCCCTCTGTATGTTTGTATAAGTAAGGTGTCTAATTCTTAGTAAAAGTTTGGGTGATGATTGTAATTTGGTGGTGCATGTATGTTCACTATGGTGTATGCATGTATAGTGTTTTCTACCTGTATTATGGAGATTCGTCCATGGTTATCCGCGTGTGTTTTAATTATGTCCCACCTGTCTGATGTCTGCAGAATAGCTGTTCCTGACCCAATTTTGTGTGTGCCTAAACTAAAGCATGAATGTCTGAGGCCTAGCTGTGTGGTGATATGTTGTGCGAATGTTTTTGAACATATATTTGTTTCTTGTAGTAGTAGGAAATCTGGTTTGTGTTTGTTTATTAGTGTGATAATATGTTGTAATTTTGTACGTATACCACAAATGTTTAAAGTAATAATAACTAAATCACTAGTCATTATAATTTAAGTAAAATCAAATGAATGAGATATAATAAGTGTATAGAATCACACGCAAAATTATTATCCTTGTTGAGTACATTTAGGCGAGCAGGTCTGTAGCGTCAAAAGTTTGTGTGAGAGGATCATCTTGATCCTCGTTCTTATCACTTGTGCCTGTGTCAACGAAGAGAGTGTCTGGTATGCTGTATGTGTCGTCTTCGTCTTGTACTTGTTTCTCCTCTTGTTGTTCTTGTTCAGTTTCCTTTATCTTGCCTTTAGTGTCTTTGACTTTTTCTTTCTTTGGCAGTGATAAATCGTCTGTTTCTGTGTCGTCGCTGTGTTTTGACTGCGGTCTTCTGTTAGCCCATGTTCTCTTCTTTGGTTTGCTGACGACTTGAAAACCGTCAGAGTCTTCATTCCTTGGATTTATGTCTTGTGTATTATTTTCTTGTGTGTTATTTTCTTGTGTGTTGATTTGACTGCTGAAGGTTTGTGTCAGTTCAATCTATCCCTGTGGAGAGGTTTCTCTTTCGAGCGGTGGGAAATCTTCTTCGCTTTGAACACTTACTGCTGCTGCTATTGGTGTCGTCGATTGTCGTCGACTAGGGCATTTATTTGCCCAGTGGTTGTTTTGGCCACACGCTGGACAATCGGTCTTTCTCCTCGGCATCGTGATCAACACTCTGTGGTTATTGTTCATTATACCGGGAGTGTAGATCCGTATATAATGGGGAACTTCCTTTGTTGGGTTGCAGAGTGCTCCCCGCTTGCCAGCCCCATTCTTTATCCTAAAGACCTCAGCCTTGCCGTCTCCTGTAATACTGTGCACCAGTTTTTTAACTCCTTGATGAGCAATCGTGACAGGTAGCCAGTGGATGGTAAGCCTGTCCCTTTCTTTGTCTAGATGTTGTAGTGATATGTCTATCCCTAGACTTGATAGAGAAAACTTTTTGCCGTGTATCTTGTCATACACGGCTTTCTGAACCTCTGCTGACAGGTGAAAGTACCACCTAGTGGGAACTTCGAACCTATGCAGGTCCACGACTCCCCCAAAAGGTACACCTCCTGGACCAGTTAGGGCACTCATAATAAGTGCGGGTGTTGCTTTCGCAGCCGCCCCGGGACCAGTTATGGAACACACTATCGTTCCGGACTGGTGGAGTAGCTGGACATCGTAGTCATTTATCGAGATCCCGACATCAGTGATATTCGAATACATATTGAAAAATTTGTTGTTAGTTAGTTAGTTAGTTAGTCGACAGATCATCCTCGTTGCACATCGAACCATTCAGTCCATAAGTGCTCGGATCCCCTCCTCAGCAAATATTGAAAAATTTGTTGTTTCAGGTAATAATTCCGGGGAAATATCCAGAAAATCAAAAACCAACGAATATCACCACAAAATCCGGAAAAAATACACAATTTCACACTGCGGCTTTCACAAAATCACGTGATTTAAAGCCTTAAATATATGTGATTTTTTATTTTTTTTATTTTTTATTTCTAATTTGGGTTTGGCGGTCATCCCAGACAAGCTGGTTCCCCGCTTCCCCCTGTTTTTGGCGTGGACCCTTAGTCCCACTGTGAGCTATTGCCCACAGTGGTCCACCGGGCCCACATTTAAAGTGATGCTTATGTGAGGTTTTTTTTTTTTTATCTCCCGGCCCCCGACCAGACCAGGCGCACTACTGCGGGGAGCAGCAAATGCGCCTGATCTTAGCCAAGGGACCAAGAATGATCATCCCGGCCTCCGACCAGACCAAGCGCACTACTGGAGGCCAGCAAATACACTTTGATCTTAGCCAAAAGGCCGAATCTATCTGACCCGGCGTGGTTTCGCCCAGCTCCTGGCGCACAGTCTGAAGCACAATATATGTGATGTTTTTTTTTTTTAAGGCACACGTGTATGTGCCTGCCATAAAATACAGAATAATTTTAATTTTGTAGATGCAACAATATATGTGATGGGACTATTCTGATACGTTGTGAAGAGAAACCAAAGTATGCATTACGTCGGCTTAGACAGACGCGGCCTAACAGATAAAGAAAGAAATAATTTACTAAACATTATTTATTATACAACAACTTGGTGCCTAAAATTTTAAATAATATTCAAAACTGTATATAGCTTTATGATGGTAACATTCACTTTATACTTTCTAGAATATGAATAAAAGTGTTACTTGAATAAACATATACTTCTCTTGCAAAATAGCTGTCAGTACAATTATAGTGAAATGTATAATTGTTCCCCTTGATTGCTAAAGCCGTAATATGACGTCAACCTAGATGCAATTATTTCCCTTGTATGACATTGCACAGGATCTGCAACAATTAGTAGATGCGGTTGTTGTAAACAGTGAGCAACTGGGTTAGAATTAAATTGTAAAAGGACACAGGTTATGGTCGTCACTAGGAAGAAAGAAATACCACAATGTAATATACAAGTAAATGGGAATATTCTTCAATAAGTGAATCGGTACAATTATCTCGGAACAGTCATAACATCTGATGGGAGATGCTTTGAAGAGATTAGAACAAGAATTGCCAAGGCGAAAGTAGCCTTGGCAATTCGATGAAAAACATTCTGATCAATAAAAAGATGTCAATTCAAACGAGAAAAAGAGTGTTGAGGGGATGCATAGAGGCCTTTTTTTGTATGGATGTGAAACTTGGACAATGTGCAGTCAATCTGAAAAAACATCTGATGGCTGCAGAAATGTGGTTTCTGAGGAGAATGCAAAGAATACCATGGACAGATAGAAAAACCAATGACCGAGTACTTATCATCATCATCAAGTGCCGTGCCGGCTGGCGTAGGCGTTCATGGCTCTCCATAGATCTCGGTCTTTGGTTTTCTGGATCAACTCTGCTGCTGATATTCCTCCATGCCACCGTCTCAATCCATCCAGCATCACTTCTCTTGGTCTACCTCTGCCTCTCTTCCCCTCGATCTTTCCAGTTGTTACGATGTTCTCCAATGCCTCTCTTCTCATCACATGACCGAGGAAAGCTGTTTGTCTCTGTCTTATTGTTGTATATAATGTTCTAGTTTCATTAGCCTGTTTCAGGCAGTCGTCGTTAGTTACTCTGGCAGTCCAAGGAATTCGCAACATTCGTCTCAGGAACCACATCTCTGTTGCTTCTAACTTCTTCTTAATTTGTTCATTTACATTCCAAGATTCACTGCCATACAGCAAAACTGGTTCTACATAGCATTTCAGAACTTTCTTTCTTACATTCAGTGACAGTGACTTATTGCATAAGATACTCTTCATTTTCTGAAATGCGGCTTTTGACCGAGTACTACAGGAGACAAATTAAAATCGTAAATTGATTAGAGAAATTAGACGTAGACAGTCAAACAATTTTTTAAAATTTGTTTCGGGATGGGGGGAGGGGGATGAATAACTAAAAAATATAGACAAAAGGCTTATGGAGATGTGGTATTTTAGTCTATAGAAGATTGCGGAAAATTTATAAATCAGCCAAAATTAGCCATCTAGACATTTTGAGGGAGGCTAAGTCGCAAAGACAACTTATCACAAACATCAGCAGGAGGCAGTCATAATTTGTTGGCCATAATATTAGACGACAAACACTGGAACATGTGAAAACCGGATAGATTTGTGGAACGAGAGAGAGACAGAGGAAGACAGCGAGAGAAAAATTCGTGAGTCTTGTGTCATAGCACGGCAGGAATTCAACACATTAATTGTTCCATGTCGTCGGTCGTCGGAGATCGCCCATGCCAGCCGACAAGGCACTTCATTGTGATATTTTGGCTGGGAGCCCAGGTTCGTTTGTAAAATGAGGATTAAAACATATGACTACAGGGCCGACAGGGAAGCGTCTAACTGTTTATGCAATACTACGCAGAGATCATTACCATTCCTGCTTTGCTGATGTGTGCCCTATATGGTAGGGCTTAGAAAAATAGTCTTTAGACCAGTGTTTCTCAACGGGGGGGGGGGGGGGGGGGGGGGGGGGGGGGGGGACGGAGGAATTCGATTGTTAAGGGGGGCAATTCGAAAATGGAGAACAGATTTATGGAATTATTTGATACTCTTAGTGATTTTTTTAAGCGAAAAACCTGAAATGAAAAATCTGTTAACGGTCGATGGTAAGGCATTTGTGAGTTATTTAGCCGATAACTTTGAAAAACTATATATATTAAATAAACAACTTCAAGGAACAAACAAAACTCTTGTCGATGCAAAAACGAAGATATTTGATTTCATTACCTTTATTGGATTATGTCAGACATGTATTTACAACAACAATTTTGAAAAGTTTCACTGGCTCTAAAAATGTGAATTGACTGATACCGCTATATATGTTATTGTCGATCATCTGAAAAATTTTATCGGCTGATTTAAAAGAAAGATTTTCTAATTTGAAACAAATTGATTTCCCAACTTGGATGATGCAGCCTGATGTTACTGGATTTGTCTGATATTTCAAATATGCAGTATCAAAAAGAACTCGCAGAAATGCAAAATGATGAATCAATTAAAACTTTATTTAATACTAGCTGACCAGGCCCGGCTTCGCCCAACCCTTGGTGGGGAGCATCTAATTTAATTTATATAAGTAGTCATATAAGTTCCCGTTCCCGACTGTCTATATGTCTGTCTGTCTGTCTGTCTGACCCGGCCTGGCTTCGCCCATCTTCTGGTGGGGAGCATCTCATTTAATTCATATAAGTAGTCATATAAGCTCCCGTTTCCGTTCCCGACTATCTATCTGTCTGTCTGTCTGTCTATTATTAGAAAGAGCACTTGAAGGATCTTTACATCTTCCCCCAACAATTAACTTGGGTAAATGGAGCGGCGGCAGCAGCAGCAGCAGAAGAAGAAGAAAAAAGGAGGAGGAAAAGGAGGAGGGGGAGGAGGAGGAGGGGAAGGAGGTGGACGAGGAGTGGGAGGAGGAGGAGAGGGGAGGAGGAGGGGAGGAGGAGGATGAGCAGTAGGAGGAGGAGGAGGACGGGGGAAGAGGAGGGGAGGGGAGGAGGAGGGAAGGGAGGAGGGGGAGGAAGAGGAGGAGGAGAATGGGGAAGAGGAGAGGGGGGAGGAGGAGGCGGGGGAGGAGGGAGGGGAGGAGTGGAGCGGGGAGGAGAAGGAAGACTAGGGGAGGAGGTGGAAGGGGAGGATGGAGGGGAGGAGGGGGAGGAGGAGTAGGGGAGGAGGAGGGGAGGAGGAGATGAAGAGGAGGAGGGGAGGACGAGGAAGAGGGGGAGGAGGAGGAGTAGGAGAGGAGGAGGAGGAGGGGGAAGAGGAGGGGAAGAGGAGGATGGCGGGAGTGAGGATTATAACGCATATGCCTGTAGATAACTGTAGCGAAAAGGTCCACCTATTTGAGAAATATGCAACAATTTTACATATATATCAATGCTATTAAAGTATGTCCCCTCGCTATATATAAATTATAATATAAATTAAAATATCACATAACATTAAGTAAATACTGTTGTACACAAACTATGACAGTTAGCAGCACGGGAATGAGAAGAAGACGTGTAGAAAATTTCATCTCAATTGGAAGGACCGTTCGCGAACGCATAACATACATACATACAGACATACTTACAGGCATACATTCTTTTTTATATATCTATATTATATATATAGATTAAGCAGTATAAATAACCAATTATTGCAATTTTATTTTACTTATAGACTCTATACATTATATTTGACAATATGGACGAAAACGTTTACTAATTTGTAACAAGATATTACAACTTGTTATTATAACCAATATCTTATATCTATCAATGGCTTAATTTAGACACAAACCGACTACATTGTCGCTATAATTGTTGATTTCTAATGAGATGTATGCAACTGCTTGCACTTGTTGAAATTCGCATGACAGCATGCAAGATGCAGTCCGACAATAAAGACCTATTCTTAGATTTGTTGATCTTCAAGCAAGAGAATGCTTGTTCGCAAATGTATGTTGATCCAAACAATGATAAAAGTTTAGCTGCAAAGTTTTTCAAGTTGGGAAATGATTCTTCTAATAAAGATCCATAGAAATCCAGCGAACCATCTGACTTGAATTTCTCTTTCAGGTCATGATCTGCTTGTAAGTCTAGCAGCTCCAACTGTATGTCCTCTGTGGCTGTATCAGCTTCTGCACTAAAAGGGGAATTGAGAATATTGAACTATGGCTCTAAGTTCTTGGAATCTCTATCCAAATTCTTCAATCAGTGTATCTAATTGGGCTTTGTACTTTTCAGTCATTTCACCAGAAATGGTTTCTTGTTTCAGCAAAGGGAAGTGACAAAATCTTTTTTCACTTGCTTGTCTGGAGATCAGTGAGAGTTTTGCCTGAAATTATTTTACATGTACATACAATTCATGTGCAAACACGCCATTGCCCATTGCTAGACGCATAGGCTAGTGAAACGCATACAGATGATTACATAGAAATAAAAGCCACTAACATTGACATGCCCATGTAAAAACACAACTGTGCGCGTAATATATAAATATAAACTTACACCGACCACTAGACAGTAGAAATGACGAAAGATCACAATAATAACACATATCCGACCACAGCAAATATCATATGTAAATATAACGAAAAGAAAGAAAGAGAAAAAAAAATTATAGCATCAATTTATACACAGATCTGACGTTAAACACAAACTGGCACGTTATATAATTCAGGACCGTCCCTGCAGAACCAAATAAACCGACCTTTCGATGTTCTTCCCAGAAAATATATGCTGCACCTCAGAAAATAACTTTTCGCCCTGTCTCCCGACCTTCGAGAAACACCGCAAAAATCCCCTACTCTTGACAAACACTGGACCACATAAAAATAATTGCGTAACACCCGACAACAATAAATATGACGATGGGAGCAAAAAAAATGTGCAAATGGTTGGCCGAAAAATATGTGCCTATTAATCCGTCGCCACAAGTTCGTTTTTTAATAATTTTTCACAATATGCTGGGAATGTATATTGGTAAATGTTCCGAAATGTATACGATATTCCAAATTTGCTGCGTGGTGACTTAATTTTACGTGGTGATCACAAGTTCAAACCGTCGAAAAAAATTTAAGATGATGATTGATTATCCACAATGTTCTGTCTCGACACAGTCCGTCACGTTATTGTACTTTCCTTGGACGTGGTGGCCCCAAAGTAATAATCCAAACGTCTTTTCTACCTTTGTTGCGGAGATGGCGCTTTGCTGTATCATAAATGTTATGGATTTCCGTTACCCGACAAGATTCACCAAAAAACAAACAAAATTGGCAGCAAACGTTCAGCGCTTTAAACTTGTTTATATAAATCCTTATTGGCAAAGAAATACAACCATTGTTGCGATGACGCCACGTTAAACATGTTTGCTCATAACAGAATAATGATGACAAAGGGCTTGAACAAAGACGAAACATAAAGTCTGGCTTTCTTTCAAAACAACCTTGTTTTGTTCATTCACAATGAGTCATCTTGACCACAATAGGCCGTGGAAATTTCCTCAGTAACTGCTTACTGTTAAACAGCCTTGCCTCCCAAGGTCAACCTAATTTCTCTTTATCACCCTCAGTGAAAAATTCCTCAGTAAAAACAGTTTCCACACAACCTTGTCAGCCCCACTCTGGCTGCTCTTTTCACTTCGTGGAAAGTCACACTTCATCTGTCTGTAAACTGACCGGAAACTTTTCCGTCATACACAAACACTTTCCACTTCTGCCCCAGCACCTGGTCGCTGGTAGGGGTACCGTTAATATCCCCTTGTCAACTGTCCTCATAAACAGCGCTGACCCGATTTGTCCGTGGAAACTCACAATTTCCACCGTCCTCCCCCCGTCGTGATAGCTGTGGTGAAATTCTTCACTTGTCGACTCGTGTCCACACCGTGCGTCGCATCAGGACACACAAACCTGTCAATATCTTTGAATTTTCAATCCTGTCTTCGTCACACCCACACACACCTGTCAGGGTATCATCCAGCCAGTATCATGGCGCCGACATTTCTGTGCCTCGTCTGCTGGCGCTTTCGTCTCTTGACCTATAAACACAGGCACCTGTCTGCGTTAATTCTCTGGCGTCCCCGCTAGCGTCGCAATAACGTGTGCTGACTGTCCGTTAATTTAACTGTAGTGTGACCTTCACGTAAACCGTCTGCTAGCCTGGGCCTTCACTGCTGTCTGTCTGTGTTAGTTATCTGGCGCACACACAAAAGAGTTCACATTAACCTCTTGAATCAACAATGTCTATCTTGTTCTTGACCGTACGTAGCCTTCCAGATAATCAATATATCCCCGTCGTCCTTGACCGGAGAGCCCACAGATATCACACGACGTTCTTTATGATAAGGGCGTGCGATGGTCGTTGTCTAGGTAACGATACTCCTGGTGTGTCAATTGAGCTCTCTCACTGTCTTACACTATGACTCACCCCCGCAGTGCACATTCACCAGTCAGTAAACAAGATCGATTTTGGCGCACATAATCCTTTAATACAGAAATAACACAGACCCACGGAACATATTTATATATCCAGAAACAATATATATAATCCATAGAATATCCATATCCTCCTCACAACATTAACACGCACACATCACTGTCTTCTCACGGCCTGCTGAATCTCCAATTCACAAGACAGGTAATCCAGCTCCTATCCACCGCTGGACCTCACACATCACAACCCACACACTGGGTCTAGCCTCTGCTAATGATATCCAACCCACTCTGGGTTCAAGCCTTCATTCAACACTGGGAGAACAACACAACACAAGAACTGACCCACCGTCAGTCTAAACTCCCACGTCCTCGACAACCGTTCCGTTCGGCGTCAAAACATCCACTGCCCAAGTCCTCTGACTTCACCCAGAACTAAACTCTCTCTCCCCCATCCATCCCCTGGGGGTTTCCACTCACACCCGCCCCATTATTTCTCAGGGTTGACTGTTTTTTCTCGTAGCCAGGTCACTCACCTTACTGTCAATGACCCAGGCATATGTCACCTACATTTTTTTTCCAGTCAAAGCACGAGCTCCGTTAATTGTAACACTTGCCATCTTGATCCAAACCAGTTCTTTCAATACAGTTGGCAACGGCATTGAATATATCATGGCCTGTGGTTGAGTCTTTGAGTGACTCAACACTCTGTAACTCTTCAGTGAGTTTGAAAGAATCGTTATTCCACGTATAAATATCAATAATTGGGCAGTACCATGTACATCGGTACTCTCATCAAATGCAAGAGAGTACCACAACAATATTTTTACTTGCATCTTTAAGTGTATGCATTAAATTGTCACTTATCTTGTCAACACGTCTGACCACAATTCTCCTTAATAAAGTAACGTTGTCAAATCTGTTGTTTTTTTTCCTTCTGTGCACATAATGTTTACTGCATCTTGCAAACATTCCTTGATGAACTCGCCCTCAGAAAATGGCTTGTTCTGTTTTACAATTCTGTGTGACAGCACAAGACTAGCTTCAGTTGCAGCATCTTGAATTGAAGACTGTTTTGTGAAAACAGTTTGCTGTTTCTCAAAATTTTTCACCAACTCCAGGCATTTCCTTTCCCTCCTTTCGGTTGTTAAATTTTATCCGAAATAGGAATGTTTTGTTTCATAATGTCTTTTAAATTGTTCTCCTTGAAGACAGCCACTGACTCACGACACAACAAGCAAACTGATTTGCTACCAACTTTTACAAAACAGTTCTTAGTTGTCCATTCATCATTAAAAACACGGCATTCATCTTCAATCTTAAGTTTGTTATTGTCACCCACTGTTTTAATAAAATTCGAACAGTTAGAATTGTACAAAAACTTTAAAATAAAAATGAAACAAAACCTACTTCTGGCTGTGTGTGAAAATAAAATATTCGGAAAACAAGTAGTAAACTCAGAATAAATTTCAGAAATATGTCAAGACTACTACAACAAATACATTAATTTGAACTTTGTAAATGTGGAAATAATTTATAACAGCAAAAAACTTTTAAATTTAATATTTTCTTGCAAAATAAATCATTTTATTCACCGGAGAAATATCTGTTCTTTCATAAAATCATCCTTATTAAATTTTTACACGTCGAAAAATATTTCACTATATGAAAATCGATAAATTCGCATTTTAGCATTACATGGTTCCAAATGTTGTTGTATGTAGCCGGGGGCGGTGTTGGGGTGAGCGCCCAACCTTGCATAAATACCCCAATGGCTCATGCATTCATCACCTATGCAGCAAAAGTCCAACTCCTGGCCTTCTCGTGGCGGAACTGTTTTAACTAACAGGAGAAGTGGCGGCGGTGAGTCACTGGCGCCGAGAAATAACCAGAACGCTCTAGATGTGTATGCACGTACATGCATGCGCAGACATGTGTGTGCGTGCCTACACACCTAAACTCGAGTAAGACCACAGTCTGCTCTAGCAAAGGAAAGGTGCTGAAGACGGAGGCAACCAGCCAGGAGGCGCACCACAGAAATCAGGATGCCACGCAATCACGCGTAATGAAATATGTCGACTACTGCTAAATGTTATGGTGCTCGCCCTGCTTTGGACCCCCAGGCAGGTGCAGTGCCGGGCCCTATGCCTCGAAAGGGTCCAACCACAGCTACTGGAGGTCCTTCTCAGATGTCCTGTGGAGCCAGGGGACCTGAGAATAGAGCGTCTGGCCATACCAAACAAAGACTAAAACCAATGCACTGGAATGCGGAGGGAGTCAGCAAAAAAAAAACCAAAAAAAAAAAACTAGAAAACATCTTGGACCAAGAAAAAGTAAGTGTATGTTGCTTGCAAGAAACTCACCTCAACGAAAACGAAATGATGTCTGGGAAATTGCCAGTACTAAGGACATTACTTTATGAACTTAGCAGTTAGCATAAGGTCACCATACAATGGATACCATCCCACTGTGGAGTACCCGGAAACGACAGAACTGATCGATTGGCTAAGGAAGAAGCAAAAGAAGAACAGCCTGATGTGCCCGTTGCATACCACCAAAAGAAAAGAATGATCAAATCAGTCAGAAGGCCACCAAAACCTGCTCAAGACGACTACCACGTTATGGACAGACCAGAACAAGTCATTATTCTGCGCCTCAGAACAGGACACAACAGATTTCGCAACCACATGTATACAAGATTCAAGATTGGTGAATCAGCCATGTGCACATGTGAATTGGCGTCGCAGACAGCAGAGCACATAGTCAAGTAGTAAACTAAACTAAACCTACTCAAAGACTGCCCAAATTACAACATGTCTAGGCAAACCTTCTGGGATAGCGAGATGACAGTGGAAGATAAACTCTATGGACTGCTGAGTGAACTAAAAAGGACAGTTAAATTCATACAAGAGGTAACATTGCAGTTATAAGTATAAGCATATTTAAGGCGAACGAAAGAAGAAGAAGAAGAAGAAGAAGAAGAAGAAGAAGAAGAAGAAGAAGAAGCATTACATTACGAAGGTCAAGGACTGTTTACAAAAATAGATAATTAGAAAGAAATTTTATCAAAAATGTTAAAACAATCATAACGGTACATGAAATTCTGTAAAATTCAACAAAATAACTTAAAAACGAAGTAAAATGTTTTATTTACTAAATACCCTCGCGGGCCGCATAAAATCACTTGGCGGGCCGTAGTTTACCCACCCCTGCTCTAGATATTTGAAGTTAAGTTGGTTAAGCAGTGTCCATTCTAACTAATTAATATTGTATTACATTTTGGTGTTATCCTTTTATTTGATATAACCATTGGTTAAGTTTTCTTGGTATTCTAACAAAATAAAAAAACACAAAATAATGCAGCTTTACATAACACAATTAAGAGAAACACATGACGTTGCGGCAACTAGCCTTCATCAGCAAACAAATACATACAGAAAACAACACATAATCACAGAGAAGACCCTCCAGGTTCCATATTAAGGTATAAAAACGGGATGAGAACAATGAAAACACGAGAACATGACGAGAAAATGAAAATGTGAAAAACATTGCTACTTATCTCAGAATCACAGGTTGTGATACTAACATGAATTTAACCTTGATACTCTTATATAGACAGCCGTGGGAGTCTTTGGTGTCATGGGGACCGTGGTTGGGGATGGTAACTGACTTTCTTATGTCTGAAAGTAAGCTGCTTCTATTGAGGATTGAACCCGGAAAACTGTCTTGATAGGCCAGAGCACTAACCACCGCCCCTGTATATGTGTGCATGTCAGCAAAAATACTCACAAGAGCATTCGTTGAAAAGGGAAAAGAATTGTGTAGAAAGTGTTGTGAAGCTACTTTATTATTATCGTCAAGTAGCACATTCTTTGCATAACATCCTTCACATCACAGTCACACCACAGTCAGTCATCACACCACATCCCCTACACCACAGTTAGCCCTTACACCTAGTCAGCTCTCACACCACAGGTCAGCCCTCACACTACAGTCAACCCTCACACAACAACCCCCACACCACAGTTAGCTCTCACACAACATCCCCATCACAATAGTCAGCCCTCACATAACATCCCCCACACCACAGTCAGCCCTCACACCACAGTCAGCCCTCACACCTGTAGCGTAGCGTATACTACTAGGATGGAAATGGATCAAAGTAGATACTAAATAGACTTCTACGAATAGAGGATCTAACCACTGCTGAAGAAGCGATCAAATGGCTCGCAATTCTAGAAGAATGATTTTCAAAGTCCCAGAATGGATCACTACTTCTAACCAGTGCCAGGTGGAAAGTTATGACGACTAACTGTACTAACAAACGAAGACAGTATGTCAAGTGATTCCTGCTAACGTGCCTTGATGAATAATGAGCCCCCACCGTCTAATGTATTCTCACACAACAGGATATAAGACAGATTTATAAGTATAGATATGGTCCTTTCACTCGTCACACAATCTGATGATGCTATAATCTAATTCTATAATGACAGACGCAGTTTGCTAAAATTACAAATATAACATAGCTTGGTTAATTCTAAAGAACACTACGTGAGCCCCACGGGGAACTCACTGACACATAAGAGATACGCAGATCCCTGGTTAGACTAAATTTCTACAAGGTTATATATTCAGCTAGGGGATGTAATCAAAGACAGTATCATAGCCAATAGCGGACATAAATTGGTGATTGCTGTACAGTGGCAAACGGGTGGTTAGCCACTCATCTGATTAGTCTTGGCCTCCTGGATGGTAAGCTGAAAGTGCTGACTGGATAGTGGTATGGACTCCACTCTCTGCTGCATCAAGTGAGTGGTGTGTAGCTCAATCACCGGTCGTGACTACGGCTACTGTTGATCAGGGTGTAGGCTCTGCGAATGACAGTGAGAAGGGGTGAATAATCCTTCTAGAGTTGTAAATTCTTTTGGCCATGTCATGGTCCTGCATGGCCTGCTTGTCTCATAATTTTCAATAGCATGTACTATCTTAATTTACATATTTTGAATCCTTATCTGAAATCTACAACAGCACACTGTTCTAATGGAAACAGCACACAAATGATATTCTATTCTCTCTGCTGATAATTAGATCAAACATATACAATCACAATGCTCTACGTCAAAGACCACCTTCCAAAAATATATATACATTCTAAGTCATGATTAATCATGGAAACATGAACCACGATTCACATAATGAATTAACAGTACATATCATCGGATGACTTCAATGGAATGAAAAACTCAGACGCCACAACTACGACGTCACCATACATGTCACGAGACCACTTGAGTTTACGATCAGATGATGGATTGACAGAGACAATTGTCTCTAGGCCGCCCAAACGCGTTGTTAAGCGGTGTTTCTTCAGATCAAAGCACAGTCTGGATTCCTTGAGAATTCCCCGACATCAAAAGAAAGTCGGCATTCTGTTTTCGGGAGAATAAAGGAGAGGGGAGTGCCGTCTTGACCTGAATTCTGGCCACGTGAATGACGTCACTCGAGCAACTTTTTCGCGTTGGAAGTTGACGAAACTTGTGATCAGTCTGTGGATGAACTACAGATAACGGGAGTGTTTGTGTGTTCCAATTCGAATGGAGAAGGGATTCACAGTGTCCCATGTTGTTTGGGAACAAGGGACATTTTCTTTCATGTTGTGAATTGTGAATTCCAACTCGGAACACTAGCATAAGGTAGTTTATTTATAAATAGAGTTAGGACTTGAACTTAGTGATAAGGCGTTGTGTGAACGTAGTCTAGGAGCGTCAGCCGCAGCTGGTTGATGCATAGCTTAAACGAGGTAGAGTGATATATCATTTCACTCGGCAGGGTAGGACCAATGTAATGGGATGATATTTAGGGAGATTTGGGATAGCTGGGGGGATAAAGGGAATGTCAATGGTAGGATATTCCGGTAGGGAGATCTACTGGGGAGCTGTGCGTTTCCTTTTGGTCTTTCCATTTTCTTACCACCCAAATGTGAAGAACTACTCTGCTTTATGCTAGAGTGTAGTTCTAGGTTAATCAGGATAAATATCTGAGTGTGGCCTTTGGCCTACAATCACATATAGTGGGTTCGAATAGGGTTTTTCTCTCACAGAATGTTCTATTCTTAACAGGTTCCACGGTGTAAAAGAAAGGAAGTATTACTACAAGGTGTGGACAATGCCAGTCACACTGAGTGATATTTTACTGTACCGGAGAAATTAAGGACAGCTGGAAGAGGAGGAAAATAGCATTCACACTGAGTGAGGCTATGTTAAATGGTGTCGGCAATGGGACACCGTTCCACCAATCATGGCCTCATCAAAGCCCAGAGTGTTTAACATAAAAAGGGCTGGTTGTCAGTGACTGAGGTCCTGAAAAGGCGGATTCAAATTAACAGTGATGACTTCTCAGAACAATAACATTATTATATAGAGAAGGTATAATGGTGATTACTTCTCAGGACAATAACATTATTATATAGAGAAGGTATAATGGTGATTACTGCTCAGGACAATAACATTATTATATAGAGAAGGTATAATGGTGATTACTGCTCAGGACAATAACATTATTATATAGAGAAGGTATAATGGTGATTACTTCTCAGAACAATAACATTATTATATAGAGAAGGTATAATGGTGATTACTTCTCAGGACAATAACATTATTATATAGAGAAGGTATAATGGTGCTTACTGCTCAGGACAATAACATTATTATATAGAGAAGGTATAATGGTGATTACTGCTCAGGACAATAACATTATTATATAGAGAAGGTATAATGGTGATTACTGCTCAGAACAATAACATTATTATATAGAGAAGGTATAATGGTGATTACTTCTCAGAACAATAACATTATTATATAGAGAAGGTATAATGGTGATTACTTCTCAGAACAATAACATTATTATATAGAGAAGGTATAATGGTGATTACTTCTCAGAACAATAACATTATTATATAGAGAAGGTATAATGGTGATTACTTCTCAGGACAATAACGTTATTATATAGAGAAGACATAAAGGTGATTACTTCTCAGGACAATAATATTATTATATAGAGAAGGCATAATGGTGAGGAAACCTGTTCAGTAAACTTGTACAAACAGACATCATCAGTTTGTTTCTTGGGGAGTCGTGTGAGAGAAGTGCCGAGATTCCTAGGTTCCAGGATCGTTATAGACACATTAAATACATCGCGTGTTCTGAACTTATGGACTTTGGTATACCATATTCAGTAGTGTAGACCAGAAAGTTGACTAGGATTGACGTGTTTCGTTACCGCAGTTATGAAGTTCGGAGAGCTCTACAGTGTTAGATTAATTACAGATTAAATAACATGTGTCTTTATGGCAAATTGTAGAGGCCATCCAGGAGTAATGCGGTGTTTCATAAGGTTCCCCTACGTCTATGAGGAAGCTCTACACTGGGTTTGATGGAGGTCAACTCTCATTAAGAAGAACATCAAATGAACATTCACTTTATTTTATAAGATGAATAAATACCCAGAAGAAAGTACAGTCAGCACTGTTTATGCTAGGCCTAGGATCCAGAGGGTCCATACGAAACTGGCTAAGTTGAGCAAAACATTATAAACGATTCATTTACAATAGGGATTCACCTAGGTTGGGTGATACTCGTTTCTTCACCACATACCACTGAACACTAGGGAATAGAAAAGAACATTGAACATGGAGTTCTCGTGGAATAATTTAGTACAGTGAAGAAGTACTTTAGAACCGTTTGTGTGTGACAATCTATGAAAATGGATTATAACAAATGTGAGACCTGTGACATTGAAACTTAGTTTTCACAGTACAGAGATCCGTACTTATCTGAGTTATAGGGACCTTAGTCTTTATAGTGAGTGACAGATCCATGATAAAGGTTATACAATAACTATTTTCGGAGGATTATGCATCTAGTCGACCCAGTGAACCTGGAGAAAGTCAACGTCTGGAAGAAGAGACGCATCAATGGGTGAGGTGTTCACATACTAAGCTATCATGCTGTGGTGTACCCTTGCTATGATGATCATCTGACTTGGCTCCTGATCTGCTGCTCTGAATCTACAGACACACTAGAATTCGACATACATTCTACACATTACACACACACACACTTCTCACACACATACTCTTTGCTTTAATAAATTATTTTGTATTTATTTGTTGAGACTAGAGTTGTTGAGTATGTTGTGTTGGGGAATAGTGAGAGGGGGCATGATCCAGGGGTGAGTGAGAGTAAGAAAGAGGTGTCTGCAGATTTACGGAGTGTTGTGGACGCAGTCTGGTGGTTTATCTAGGACAATAATATTGGGTTAATAAAAATGTGGGTGTTGATTCCCCTCACTCCAGGGACGACACTAAAGTAATAAAGGATTACTACGACAATACATTAACAAACCATTAAATCTAAGAAACAACACACGTCGTTTTCCCAGTATGGAAACACAAACCACACCCCATACGATGAATTAACATCACATATTATTTGATAAATCAAATAGAATTAAATGAAATCACAGACACCAACTATAACGTCACGATGTACATGATTGAACCATTAAATCCATGAAACACCACAAGTTCACTTAAAGAGTTAGGAGTTGTACTACTAGCAATAGTCTTCCTTATATTTATTAAAACATAATTAATTATCCAGAAGATTTCTTAGCTAGGTTTAAGATTACTTTCACTATACATAAGAACAATATTAGGGTTGGAGAATTCCCCCAAGGTTTGAACTTTGTTAAGTGGGCCATATTGGACCACATGGTAGTAATTTGACTATGGGCAAGATAAAGATTAATAAATAATAATTAATTGTAACTTATTTATTCTCTGAACTAATTCCTTCGCCTAATATTATATTATCTAGAGAAATACGCTAGTTCCGAAGTTAAGCACATAATTACTATATCTTATCTCTAATCGTCTACTGAATAACTCGGGTTTTGTTCCGCAGGTGAATACTTAATGTTTGCCAATCAAGTAATGTAATTTAGCCCTGCTTTTAATGCCCCATGTGACGAGCTTTGGGTTTTTCCCTTGTCGGCAAGCCACATGGTACAAACATGGTACTAATTCTAGTATTAGTTAACTAACACTAGTTTTAATGAATAGTATCTATTATCGATCGGCATGGCCTTTAGATTTTGCCGGCATATCGACACGCACAGAAAATTGTTAACAAAATTATTCTGAACTCACCCTGCAACTTGGTTTGATCGGACTTATCGGGTGAGAAGTGGCACTGGCTTTTCTATGGTGATTAGAAATTGTACGGCTTAACAAGAGCCAGAAAAAGGTCTAAGACACAGATATGTGTTCTATATTTAGCCAGGGGACTTTGCCAATCCTTCACCGTCCAGTACTCAGATCAAAATGGCAGAAGTCAGGGTTCTACTAGAAGTTAACATCCTTTGCAGGAGAGTTCACCTCAACTTCCTGTGGCCAAATTAAATTCACAGCCAAACTGAATATAAATTCAGTCTGACGTGATTTCTTGGCTTGTACACAAACTCTACACTACATCTACTTCTAACTATTAGAAGAAAACGTATTTTAGCTCTCTTTATAGTTGTATGTATATAAATACACTAAACACAGGTGATCTTAGCTAATATATGAAAATATAGACAATAATGAAAAATAATACAGAATACATAGAGGGGTTTACTGAGGGCTATCTCCATCTAATTAAAAACGATGTGAGAGTTGGGCCAACCCGTCACAACACCACAGTCATCCCTCACACCTCAGTCAGCCCTCACAACACAGTCAGCTGGGAAGAATCCTATCCTTCGCCCTTTCTTTGTCTCATGCATTTGTATGCCTTGTGTATTTTTAATGCCCTATGTCTTTCGCCCTGTATGTCGTCTTTTGCGTCGTCTTCAGTCTTCCTCGAACCATGCCTTCCATGATTGTTTACCAAACGACTATGGCGCTTAATGTGGCCAAAAACATGACACTGTTTATAAGCCAGTCTTCTTCAATGTTCAGATCTTGTAGAAAGGCAGTAATTATTCTTCCCGTTATGTACTGTTGTATTCTAAGAATTGTTCTAAAGCATGTAAGTTCAAAAGCCTGTATTTTATTCTTTGGAATGTGTACATTTTTGACGACGGTATCTCATTCGAAACCATGGATCTTCACAACCAATGTTATTACATTACGTCAGTTGGCCACATGTCAACAGTGAATCCAGCGTGATGAAAGCGGAAAAAATGTCAAACAGTACACATAAATTGGCAGAAGTCTGCAAACAGAAAAACAAACAAACACACACACATACACACAATTTGATCTTATATGAGAATATTTACACCTGCTAAAGCCTTTGTCAAGATCAGATTTTGATATTTCTTCTTCACCTGGTTTAGGACATTGAAAAGCTAACAACCCGACCCAGAACATATTAAGGCTTACGACAGTTAAGTTTAGTGACTTTTATGTAAACGTAAAGTACGGAGTTAAGTCTCCAAATATAAAAAGATGACAACACGCTCTAGCGACTTTACTACGGTGGCGATGTGTATTTATTTATAATGTATGTATGTGTGTTTGCAAGAGACAGCCTGAAGACTAACATAGAAAGGATTCTTAACTGATTCAAACACAAAGTAGATTTGAACCAGACATGGAACACAATCAAATGCACAAGCATTATAACGTAAATTTCTAAATTTCCGTTCACTGCGCATTACAAATGTAGTGGATACCACGAAACAAAACAAAATAAACAAATTAACATGATGACACTAGTATGGCGATATATCATCCTGTTCAAATGAGAGGTCATATTTGACGATATATTATCATCCATCGGCATTGGATTGGTTAAAGTTAAACGTCGCTATGTTTACTTGCTTTATTGTGACTGCGTAGTTCTGTATCGTAGGCCTACTCTGCACAACAGAACACATGTGTACTGTGACTTAGAGTTTACGGTGTCCGCCTCAGACTCAGCAAGTACCGGGCTCCAACTCAACAGCTGGGTTGTTTTACCGAGAGCCTTTGGTATCTAATGCAGTGGTTCTCAACCTTTTTTGGTCCGTGCACCCCTTGACCATATTTTCAGAATGTCATCCCCCCTTTCGTATCTCCTCCCTATTAACCCCCCCCCCCCCCACCCCTACACAGTATGTGTAAAAATGGAAGCTAAATTTAACAACACATACTAGAACAAGTCTAGAAGCCTACATAAAACGTGATTTGCAGGCCTACTTACGTTTTAAAATGCTCAGCAAGTACCGGGCTCCAACTCAACAGCTGGGTTGTTTTACCGAGAGCCTTTGGTATCTAATGCAGTGGTTCTCAACCTTTTTTGGTCCGTGCACCCCTTGACCATATTTTCAGAATGTCATCCCCCCTTTCGTATCTCCTCCCTATAACCCCCCCCCCCCCCTACACAGTATACGTAAAAATGGAAGCTAAATTTAACAACACATACTAGAACAAGTCTAGAAGCCTACATAAAACGTGATTTGCAGGCCTACTTACGTTTTAAAATGAATTTCAGAAGGGCAAGAAGTACAAAACTGTAAAGTATGGAGGGGGAAACAATATCAAGTAATCGGTTATTGTATTAACGCGATCTTGAAATAATCTTAATTTCCCCCCCCCCCCCCCCCCCACACCCCCAGGGAACCCTAAAATCCCCCCTCCCCCAACTGGGGAGGGGGGATTTCCCACCGGTTGAGAATCACTGATCTAATGATATCAAATACCTCTGAAGTCGAAGTGGGTTCGCCTGCTGACTCTGGTAAAAAAATGTCTTGTATATTCTTTACAGGACATCGCTGTCAACATCAGCATCTTTTAGCTGATTGTTGATCTCTTTGCAAGATTACGCTCAGTAGTTTGCCATTACTTTCTGAGCGGCCGGCTCACATATCTCATAAGTTACTGACGCGATTCGAACCCCTGCTGATTCTCACCTTCGTCACGTTGCCTACGAGAGTATACGAGATTACGGAGAAAAGTCGCTAACCTCTAGGCCAGGAAGCCGGCTGACTCTGGTAAAAGGGAAAGCTAATCCACACGCAAAAATCAGTCCCGTGGGCTAGAATTAGTAGCATTGCGCGGACAACGCTTGAGTACAAAGCGAGCGAAGTTAGAAAAAATAATGATATCAGACGTGATCTTGATCTATTGAGTAAAGAGATCGGACATCAAGCCGTCTCAGATAAGGGCAAAACAATAAGAAGTCCATGTGCAAGTTAAAACACCTTACTGTAGTTAGAAATCGCAGGCTGTAAGGCTATTGCCCTGGCAAAATTGTTGGGAAATAAAACCTAACTATGGATAGATAGAGGCCATTAACTCGGATGCAATCTGTATAGATATAGACTATGCAAGCCTTACACAAATACACGCCAGAGTCTGACACGCTGACCTTTGATGTACATAACTAGGTGTGACGCTCTCCCATCGAAAGAGAAATAATGGAAAGAATACAAGGACAACATTGTCACAGAAACTGTCAACCGAGACAAGACATTTGACAGTCCTTGTGAAGAAAAGCATTCACACGAAACAGAACACTAGATTTACATAAAGCATGTCACGAGAGGTCACCCTGTAGTTAAATATTTGAATGACAAATATACGCTCTTGAATACTAGCCAAGAATAGTCAAAACAACTACAAACACAGGTGTCTGTCTCATTGAGCACAAGCAATTCACAGTGCGTTAATCGCTGCTTGATTTAAAATATACCTGTCTTAACTCCTGCTGTCATACATTCGTCATCTTCATGATAATTATCATCATCAAGTGACTTGCCGTCTGTCGTGGGCGATCAAGCTTCCTAATATCTTGCGATCTTCAACAGCAAGTACCAGTTCTTGCGATGGTACCTTTCCGTACCACGGCACACGGCTGTCAAGAACCTTCTATCGCCGTCTTTGTCTATCTCTCTTTTCACAAATCATTCCAGGTGTCACGAATCCAGTTGGTATATGAACTCACTACCCCAAATGTAAATGAATTACGATGGCTTAGTGGTTAGTGCGTCTGTACACAAAGACAGTTGTCCAGGTTCAAACCCGAACAGGTTTCTTTTACTGACCAGTCCACCTCTAGGGTATCGGGAGCCAGACAGCACAGCGGCTAGCAGGCTTGCCTGCCGGCGTGGTAATCATGTATTCGAACCACATCCAAGTGGGAATATTGTTTTACAGACCTGAGATTCCAGGTCATCATCATCACCTTCCACTTTTGCCGTCAAGCGTCGTGGGGGAGGAATAATTGGCGCTCCAGCGCACGGTGAGTGGCAGCAACTAGTGTCATTCCGTGTGATTGTACAATGTCTTTGATGTCGTCAATCCATCAGCTGCCCTCTTGCTCTCGTAGCAGATGTTTTTTGATGTAGGGCCAGTGCTGGTAGTTGATGGTGTTGCATTCTAACCATTTATTCTTCTGTCTTTCAATAGCTGTGGCACAATGTGTTGATCCCACTATCTTAGTTAGTTAGTTAGTCTTTCCTCTTGAGCCTAAGGTGGCGCATAGGGCAGAAGTCATGTCTCTCCATGCTTGGCGGTTCGCTGCTACCTGTTGTAGATCTTGGATATCTACTTGGCCATTGAATGAGCCTTCTCTAATGATGGTTCTACGCAGGGTCTCTCTTGGTCTTCCCCGTTTTCTTTTCCCTACTGGTGACCATATGAGGGCATGGTAGGGGAGTCTTGACTTGTCCATTCTGAGTACATGGCCGATGTAGTTCCAACGGCGTCTTCTTATGAAATTGGATACTGTATCTTGCTTAGTCTCTTGTCTTATTTGCGAATTGGTTCTGAAGTCTGTCCAGTGGATATTTAGAAGTCTTCTAAGACATTTGTTCTCAAAATTGTCTAATTTTTTTATCTAAAGCTACCGTTGATTTCCAACTTTCACATCCATACGTTAACACTGGAATCACACAAGAGTCGAAAACATCTATCTGTCTGAGAATATTATTTCTCATTCAGTCTCGGTTAGTTAATTTGGCAGCTCTCCTTCAAGCATTTCATCTCACAAGTGTTGAGATTCCGTAAATGTGATGATTTGGATAATGTCTACGTTTGACATTTGTAGCATAATATTGTGATGAATATGCTACCAGGTGGACACTCTAACATGGGTACCCGGGAATACTCTTGGGAAGTGTACCTCTGAAGTCGGAGAGGGTTCGCCTGATGGCGAGGGACACTGGTAATAGGGAAAGCTAACCCACACGCAAAATTCAGTCCAGCACTACTAGAAGTGGTGTGAATGGACTACACTTGAATTCAAAGCGAACGAGCCCAAAGAAGAAGGTTCTTGGGAAGTATTTCAACGGGCGTGATATTTACCATACCACCCATCTTGTCTTGCCATTTAATCTTCAGTAGCTTAGTATCTGGGATCTTGTCTTGCCATTTAATCTTCAGTAGCTTAGTAAATTGCCTTCATCGACCTCACAAAGGCATTTGACCTCGTGAGCAGAAACGGCCTTTTTAAGATCCTTGAAAAGGTAGGATGTCCACCCACCCTTCTTAGTCTCGTGAAATCATTTCACGAAAACATGCGGTGGACCATTTTATTTGACGGCTCAACATCCCAGTCATTCAGCATCAGCAGTGCAGTAAAGCAGGGCTGCGTGCTTGCTTCTACACTTATTGGTATCTTCTTCGCCATTCTCTTAAGGTAGCATTTGGGACTGCCACTGAAGGCATATACCTCCATACAAAATCTGATGGCAAACTTTTAACCCATCAAGACTCAAGGCAAAGACCAAAATAAGATTAAGAGAACTACTTTTTGCAGATGATGCAGCACTGACTACTCATGCGCTTCCATCAATCAAAATTTATAATTACGAATTGCAAATTGTCCACGAGTTTGTGTATTTAGGGTCGACAATATCAGATAATCTTTCACTAGAGACAGAAATCGACAGACGCATTGGAAAGGCAGCCACAACATTTTCCAGGCTAACTAAAAGAGTTTGGAAGAATAATAGACTAACAGAGCGTACAAAAGTTCAAGTATATAAAGCTTGTGTTGTTAGCACACTACTCTATGGGTCTGAATCCTGGACCTTGTGCTCACGATAGGAAAGAAAGTTGAATTCCTTCCATATGAGAAGTCTGAGACGTGTCATGGGACATATGGAAAGACCACATAACAAACAAACATGTGCTTGAACGAGCAGATATTACCACAGTGCACTCCCTCCTCAAGCAAAGATGCCTCCGGTGGCTGGGCCACGAATCTCGAATGGAGGATGAACGTATTCTCAAAGATCTCTTATACGGAGAACTAGTCCCAGGAAAGAGGCCAACCGGAAGACCCCAAATGGCCAAATGCGATATAGGGATGTGTGTAAACAAGATATGAAAACCCTTGGCATAGATCCAGTCACGTGGGGAATATTTGCAACAGACAAATGTTCCTGGAGAAGAGATGTACGAAACGGACTGGTGCCCTTTGAGCGCAATCTGATCCAACAAACTGAGGATAGGCGGCACAGGCTTAAAACACAGCCACTTACTTCGGGACCTGCCTCGTCTTACAGATGCGGAAACTGTGACAGAGCTTGTCACTCCCGCATTGGACTATACAGTCGCCAGCGGTGCTGCCAGGCACCTCCCCATCGGCACAACTCTATAGTCTTTCAGGACTGAAAGAGGCCTACTACTACTACTACTACTACTACTACTACTACTACTACTACTACTACTACTACTACTACTACTACTACTACTACTACTACTACTACTACTACTACTACTACTACTACACACACACACACACACACACACACACATATATATATATATATATATATATATATATATATATATATATATATATATATATATATATATATATATGAGGGGAGTTAGCAGCTTTCTCCGTAACCCCGAATACTCTCGTGGTTGACGTGAGCGCACGAGAACTAGAAGTGGTTAGAGTCGCGCCAGTGACTTTTGAGAGTATGGAGCCGATCAGAAAGTCGTGGCGTGCTGATGAGCGTAATCTAGCCTAGGAATCAACATGCATCTGAAAGATGCTGGTGTTGACCGCAATATTCTGAAACAGGATGGAAACGCGGGGAAAAAAATATATATATATATATCTTTGCAAATTCCTTGGACCATCAGAGTAACTAACGATGACTGCCTGAAACAGGCTAATGAAACTAGAACATTATATACAAAAATAAGACAGAAACAAACATCTTTCTTCGGTCACGTGATGAGAAGATGGGCATTGGAGAACATCGTCACAACTGGAAAGATCGAGGGGAAGAGAGGCAGAGGCAGACCAAGAGAAATGATGCTGGATGGATTGAGACGGTGGCATGGAGGAATATCAGCAGCAGAGTTGATCCAGAACACCAAAGACCGAGATCTATGGAGAGCCATGAACGCCTACGCCAGCGGGCACGGCACTTGATGATATATATATATATATATATATATATATATATATATATATATATATATATATATATATATATATATATATATATATATATATATATATATATATGTCGTGAAATGCCGCCTTAACATCCCAAATATTTTTCTCGGTCTCCAAATTTGAGAGGCCAAATTGAGAAAGAATGAATTAATCACGCTACTCCACGGCTATCTAGTCGTGAGGTAAGATTATTCACAAAAAGCCTCTAGCCATGATGTAAGCTTGCAGATGGCAAGTAAAATGGACAGTGTAATTAAAACCGACCAGGCATGACACCTGATAAGCAGAGGTAGAAAATCGCCCAGGTGTGAACAACATTGACACAGGGGAAGATAATAGCCCCAGGGCTGTAAACAAGCCCCGTCCACTCTGACTGGCAGACTCAGGAATGTGTGAAAAGCAGATCTGATAAGGCAATTAACACTGCGCCTGTAGACTTTGTACCAGACAGATGAGGAGCAAGGTGTGATGGCCAGGTTGCAGTGATAATTGCAATTACCGTCAGGGGGAGATAAGAAGAATTTATGACGGGAATGCCAAGGAGATAATACTGTCTGCTCGACTCAGCTTAAATAAGGGTCCCTAACCTGTTCCCTTTAGATTAAGTCTGACTTCAGAACAGGTAGGCACCCTGCTCGTTTGTAGTTATATGTATGATTCTTATGTTGCTAGATTTCACTAGGAGAATTATTTCTTAGTAACTAGTCAGTCTATATCTGATCTAGGTTATCGCAAGAACTACAATTGTCGTAGGTTACTTGAGTGTTCTTTCTAAGTTCTGTGTTCAATATCATTGTGCTTTAAGTGTTACTCTTCTGAGAAGTAGAAACTTATGGAAGGAGATCTTGTCTAGATATACTTTTAGGTGTCTTGGTAGATGCTTGTCATTTCTTTGTACACTATCCTAGTTGCCTTTTGGTGTGTGCATTTGTTGTACAGAATATAGTCAACTGACTATTTATTTAATTCTTACAACAGCAGTAACTAAGTGGTGATTAAACCGGGCAGATCAGCAAATATGGCTGGTCTGTGTGGTCACTTCAATTAGACTTGCTGTATATCTCATTTTGTAGCTATACAATATTAGTACTCATTAATAATGCCTGATGCTATTATGTTGAGTATCATGGAATTATGGAGGAAATTGAGAGAAAAACGCAGCTCTATCAGCGTTCACGCCGGAAACTACACACCGAAGCGACACAACAAGCGACTAACGACGACAACTGCTAAATTTCGACACACTTCAAATAGAAAAGAGATTTTTGCAACTTGGAATGTTACAGGTCTAGGATATAAGGAACCAGCTCTCGTAGAGTTTATGAAACAATCAAATATTCAATTATTAGGACTCGCAGACACTAGGAAAAAGGGGCAGAACACGAAACAAACACACGAAGGTTACGTCCTTATATGGAGTGGCGTCGACCAGCGAGCTAAACATGGAGTGGGTTTTTTGTTGCATCCAGACAAAGCGAAAGCCATCATCAACACTAAATTTATATCAGAAAGGATAATACTGGTTCAGATCAAAGAAGGAAATAGAACAACAACTTTTATACAAACATACGCCCCATGTAATGACACTTACAGCGACGAAGACAAAGACGAAAAAATTTTGTTCTCAAAGGTTTGTAACAAGACTTCGTCTCCTTTCGTTGTACTCCAGGTTTCAGAGCCATACAGCACAACTGGTCTGATCAGTGTTTTGTATATTGTGATTTTGGTGTTACGAGATAGCGCCTTTGATTTTAGTAGATGTTGTAGTGCATAGTATATCTTATTTCCAGAGTTGATTCTAGTTTGTATTTCTTCCCTTATGATGTTGGAGCAGTTGAAGATTGTACCCAGGTATTTGTATGTTTCCGTTCTTTTAATGGTCATATTATCTATTTGTATGTGGGTAGAGTTTTTAGCCATTCCGTCTCTTGAAATTACCATATATTCTGTCTTACCTTGGTTGATAACCAGCCCCATCTGTTGGGATTTTTCCTTTAAGTGAGTCAATATTTCTAATGTCTTTTGTTCACTTTGCCCTATAATATCTATATCATCTGCATAACCAAGCAGCTTGGATGTTCCTCCAATATCACATTCCTCCTTTACCTTCCTTACAACTTTCTCTAGAGCCAGATTGAAGAGTAGCGGCGATAGTGCATCACCCTGTTTCAAGCCAGATGTTATTTGGAAGGGGTCTGATTTCCTGCCTTTATATGTTACTATATTATAAGTATCTTCCATGCATAGTTTGGTCATGTTAATTAACTTCCTTGGTATTCCAAATTCCTGCATAACATTCCATAGACTATTCCTATGGACACTATCATAAGCCTTTTTAAGGGACGCAGAGGTGTTTCCAAGGCACCAGGGCCGGGTTATATACTGGCCAAGACCTATTGACGCGTCCTCGTCGAGCGTCCTGGGCAACAGGTCCCTTCGGGGTCCTGGCTAAAGTCAATAGGATCGCCGATTCCTCCGAAGTCGGAGAGTGTCTGCCTGTATGGCGAGGAACCACCAGTCTGCACACCATTAAGCCAGACATGGGACAACGGATACTCACGCAAACCTCAGGTCCTGTGTGACATCACACTGATGTTGGACAACAGGATGCCTTCATCCGACATACAGGACTTCGCGTTGGAGCTCAAGCCAACGAACACAAGCAAGCAAGCCTTTTTAAAATCCACAAAAATGTTATGGAGATCTCTTTTATATTCCCAATGTTTCTCGGCTATTTGTCGTAAGATAAATATCTGATCTATTGTTGATCTGTTTTGTCTAAAACCCGCCTGGTAGTCACCTAATATGTCTTCTGAATATGGTTTTAGTCTATTTAGTAATACTGCGGATAGTATCTTATAGCTTGTGGACAGTAGTGATATTCCTCTATAATTTCCACATTGGAACTTGTCTCCTTTCTTAAAGATAGGTATCAATAATGACTCTTTCCAGTCATGGGGTAATTCTTCTGTCCTCCAGATTTTTATTATTAGTTCGTATAGCTTTAGATGTAATGCATGGCCACCTGCCTTTATAAATTCAGCAGCAATTCCATCAGTCCCAGTTGCCTTATTGTTTTTAAGTCGTGTGATTACATATAGGATTTCTTCAAATGTAGGTTCTTCAATTTGTGGTTCGCATGTTAGAACCTCTTCCTGTGGGAAAATGTTACTTGGAGCTTCACAATTTAGTAATTCAATAAAATATTCTTTCCATGTGTTGCACATTTCCTCATTGGTATTTATCATATTCCCATTTTTGTCTTTTAAACCATATGTGTTTTGTTGGTGCCCTCGTTTCATTGACTTCAGTACTTTAAAAAATTTTCTGGATTCATTTTTCTGGTGATTAGTTTCCATATCTTTGATTATATTACTCATATATTCTCGCTTCTGCTGTCTGACTATTTTTGTAGCCTCTTTACATGCATTTCTAAAATGCTCTTCCTTTTGGATGTTATTGATGTCATTTAACCATACATGTCTGGCATTCTTCTTCCTAGTGACTGCTTCTTCACATTTTTGATTGAACCATCTGTTCTTTCTATAATATTACCAATATGGAAAAAGAAAGGCAATATGAGAGAGTGCGAAACATACAGAGGTATATCACTCCTGAGCCATATAGGGAAAATGTATGCAAAACTTTTGGAACAAAGAGCTAGACTAATAGTTGAACAACAGTTAAGCAAAGCACAATTCGGTTTTCGGAAAGGTAAAAGTTGCACTGATGCATTATTTACACTTAGACAAATTTGTGAAAAAACGATTGAATATAGTGACCAGCAGAATATTGTGTTTGTAGATCAAGAAAAGGCTTTTGATAGAGTAGACAGATACAAATTATGGACCATCCTTGAAGACTATGGGATAGAAGGGCAACTGCTAGAAAACATCATAGCCATGTACCACTCGAGCCAAAGTGCAGTAAGAACACAGGAAGGTATATCAGATATGTTCACAGTCAATACAGGAGTGAGGCAGGGATGTGTGCTCTCTCCCCTGCTATTCAATATCTACATGGACAGAATTTCCAAAGAAGCAAGTCTCGGCAGACCAGATTCAGAAAATTTAGAACTCGTTACTCCAGATGAAACAACTGACCCACAGAGAATAAATGAACTTCTATTTGCAGATGATCAGTGCCTGTTTTACAGCGACGAGGGCAGACTACAAAATCATATTACTAATCTGAGTTCAACCTGCAGCAGATACAATATGAGTATAAACACAGCCAAAACCGAAGTAATGCAAGTTAGCAGATCGCCAGGCCCACTAAGTATACAGATAAATAACACACCTCTGAAACAAGTTTAAGAATTCAAATACCTTGGAAGTATGATCACAGAAGATGGCAGATTAGACAGAGAAATTGAAATCAGATGTCAAAAAGCTAGTGCACTTACATATCAACTGTCACCCTTACTGAAACATCCAAACATACCCATGTCCGCAAAACGACAGATAATAAACAGCATATTCACACCAACCCTATGCTACCAATCTCAAACCTGGACTTTATCCAAATTACACCTTCGCAAAATCAACACCTGCGAAATGAGATGCCTGAGGAGAGCTGCCAACTTAACAATCCGAGACCGAGTAAGAAATGTTACTATCAGACAGACTGTGGGATCAACACCTTGTGCCACATTTATTGAAAGACAGAAGATCAAGTGGTTTGGCCTATGTTGTTAGAATGCAACATCAGCAACTACCATCACTGGCCTTACATCAAAGATCATCTGCGACGAGACCACGAGGACGTCCAAGAAGAAAATGGATTGACGACATCAGAGACATTGTACAACCACACGGAATGACACTATCCAGTGCCGTCCACCGGGCGCTGGAACGCAAATTATTCCTCCCCACGACGCTTGACGGCAGAAGTGGAAGATGATGATGATGATGATGATGATCATTAGATGTCCATCTTTAAGTAATATAATGTTTATGGATAGGTTGGATGTATGTATGTGTAATTTCATATGAATATACGATGCTAGGAATATGCTTCATACATATTCTTTTTGTGTATATACGTCTCATTTCGTATACATACAAACTAACTAGTGCATTATGCTATGATGTTAAAGTATCATAATATGTCTAGTTTAATCAATATGTTTGTGTGTATTGGATGTTTGATATATTGATTTGTCATATGCAAACCTACCAATATGAAGTGTTATGCTATTGTCTGCGCATTGGCACATTGGCCAAGATTGTGTTGGAAGCAGAGGTGTAATGGTACAGATATTACCCACAATTGGTATAGGGTATATGGTGCTAAACTTTCTCAGTGTATTGTGGGCGTGCATTCACGGTAATGCATGGGAACCTGGCACAGCTACTGGTCACGGCTTGTAAGCCCGGATGACTCGGCATTATTATAATACCATTACCGATCCTGTGAGCTGCTAAGCCAACTTTGGACGGAGCGGCTGTATGACACAGAATTTCTGTATTAGCGACATGGACATGGGGCGGCAGAAATGTAATCATTACAGGCGTGTGAGACAACTGAAAAGCCCGTCCCAGACTAAAGACAGTAGGGAGAAGGAGGATGGTGAACGCAGTAGAGCTGGAAGATAAACTTGGCCAGACTGGTCATTGTATATGTTTGTGTTATGATATGTTATACTTAAGATTGTGCTGATGTAGAACAAGATATAACACATTCTTGACTTTCTTCCAAGCTCTCACAAGGAGCACCTATGTTGTAGATCTCAAGAACGAGTGACGACTAGGAGTGTCAGGACTGACAGGATCGTCAGAATAACGGCAAGCTGTTTCTTTTTTGTTTCCACTGGAGAGTTGCTGATCTCTCACTGATCCAGACAGGATTCAGAGTTACGTATTGTATATTAATCATTTCACATTCATGATTACTGTAGTACAGAAACTCATACGCATCCATCATCGTCTGGAAAAACCTTACATGTGTAATATGATTAGTAAATAAATGTTGTAGCATTGTAACTCATAGTTCTCTCGTTATATTTTAATTCCAATTGTGCATACGTGTTGTTGTGTACATTGGTGTACTGAGATAGTCGTCTATAATAATATATTTAGACTTAAACATCTATCTTAGCTAACCTTCTCTTTCCCATTCCTTGGCGAATATTCAGCACAGTTCATTTCATTTTTTTACGAGCCACTTGGAGCTGTACGTTGGATATTCAGGGCTTAATCTATAGTTCAGCCATATAGTTTTTGTCCCTAGTCAGTTTCTGACTATTTGGGGTTGCTCGCCAGTGAAAAATACTTTCATCTAGTCGGTGGGGCACCCCGACGTATGACAATATATATATATATATATATATTCTTCTTCTTCTTCTTCTTCTTCTTCTTCTTCTTCTTCTTCTTCTTCTTCTTCTTCTTCTTCTTCTTCTTCTTCTTCTTCAGCATTCCGAGCCATTGAGGTTCTTTGCTGCAAATACAATCTGTCTCCATTCGTCTCTCTGGTGGACCTTCTCTTGCCAGTCGTTGATTCCAAGTGCTTGTAGGTCTGTATGTATATTATCTCTCCACCGTCTTCTTGGTCTACCTCGGGGTCTACGGTCATTTATTTCCTGAGTGTAAGCGAGTTTTGTTTCCCTATTATCTTCCATTCTTTCTATATGCCCCAGCCATTGTAGTCTATTAGCCTTCATGATACCAGTGATTAGCGGGGACTTAAACAAATCATAAATATCTTTGTTACTTCTTCTTTTCCACTCTCCACTTTGTGTATCCCTAATGGGTCCAAAGATGCGTCTTAAAATTTTGTTCTCAAAGGTTTGTAACAAGGCTTCGTCTCCTTTCGTTGTACTCCAGGTTTCAGAGCCATACAGCACAACTGGTCTGATCAGTGTTTTGTATATTGTGATTTTGGTGTTACGAGATAGCGCCTTTGATTTTAGTAGATGTTGTAGTGCATAGTATATCTTATTTCCAGAGTTGATTCTAGTTTGTATTTCTTCCCTTATGATGTTGGAGCAGTTGAAGATTGTACCCAGGTATTTGTATGTTTCCGTTCTTTTAATGGTCATATTATCTATTTGTATGTGGCCAGAGTTTTTAGCCATTCCGTCTCTTGAAATTACCATATATATATATGCTTCTCATATATATATATATATATATATATATATATATATATATATATATATATATATATATATATATATATATATATATATATATATATATATATATATATATTACCATATATATATGTGTGTGTGTGTGTGTGTGTGTGTGTGTGTGTGTGTGTGTGTGTGTGTGTGTGATGCGTGTGTGTATGTGTGTGCGCGCGCGCTTGTGTATGTGTCAAAGTATGTGGTTTGAACATGCATAGTATGAAGTGTGAGTGTGAACTTGATGGGAGTAACATTTTGCTTAATCTGTGAAATTTTGTTTTAAAATAAATGTGTGGAGGTGTGTGTGTGTGTGTGTGTGTGTGTGTGTGTGTGTGTGTGTGTGTGTGTGTGTGTGTGTGTGTGTGTGTGTGTGAGTGAGTGATTGAGTGTGTGTGTGTGTATTGAGTTTTTCTTAACAAGTATTTGGCATGTGCCGGCTCCATGGCGAAGGTTTTACCGACGCAGTTCGTAATCCCACATACCCGCGTTCGAAACACAGCTGCGTGCGATTTCTCAGCAGACAGCCTTGCGTTTTTTTTTTTTAACGAATTGTTATGGGTGCTCGTCGTTCGAAAAGCAATGGCAAATTACTGAACGTAAACTTGCCAAGATATCAATCAATCAGGTGCCGTCTCCGCAATGAAGGTTGGCTGCAATGGATCTCCAACACTGTCTGTCTCTCGCCTTGACTGTACATTCTGTCAGGCTGATGTTCGTCCATCTCTTGATGTTATCCTCCTACTTGTATCGTTGTCTACCTCTTGCTCGCTTGCCCTCAACCCTGCCTTCCAGTATGGTTTTTATAAGAGTATCATGTCTTTTAATGTGGCCAAAATAGTTCACTTGTTTCCTCTTTATTTCGTTCATCAACCAGGGGCGTCACTAGGGGGGTGCGGGCCGCACCGGGTGACACCATCAAGGGGTGACACCAAAATAAAAAAATTGCAAATTTGACAAAGCAGACATAGCAAAATAACAAAAATTTAACTTTGTCCGAGTTTGTCGAAGTTCTTTATTTATGTTTTACCTGAAGTATTGAAGTTATATTGTTCAATTTGTTTTCTTTCTTATGTCCTTATTAACTTTTTGACTTATTTTACAAACATTACTATAAGCGATTATATATGGTACAGGAACACTCGGAAGAAGACCATGGTGAAAGTCTAGAGGGGTGACAACAAGAGTTTACCGCACTGGGTGACACCAACCCCAGTGACGCCACTGTCATCAACTCTCTTTTCATTCCCAGTTTTTTTAGGACCTCTGTATTTGATTGTTTTTGTTTCCATGAAATACGACCTATGCGTCTGTATATCCACATCTCCAGGGCTTCTATGCGACTTTCTAGTTGCTTGTTCAATGTCCAGGCTCCCGCGCCATACAGTAGCGTTAAATATACGTAGCATTTGACAATTATCATTTTTAATGCATTATTAATCTCTTAGATGTTAATACTGATTTCATGCCGTTGAAAGCATTTTTGGCCATTCCTATTCTCTTTTTTATTTCCATTTCACTTCTGCCATCATCTGTTATTATATGTCCCAGATAAGAGAAACTTGTTACTTGTTCTAGTATCTGCCCGTTTACTGTGATGTTCATTGATGACCTTTCCTTTTTCACTGCTAATTATCATAGTTTTTGTTTGTTGGATGTTAATATCTAAGCCACATTCTGTACTGTACCTGTTTACTTCTTCCACTAGGTCTTGCAACTCTTGCTCACTTTCTGCTAGTAACACGGTATCGTCAGCATATCTAAGATTGTTTATGATTCTTCCATTGATGTTGAGTCCAGGCATTTCAACTTGTTTAAAAATTCTTTCTGTATATAAGTTGAAGAGACTTGGGGACAGTACACATCCCTGCCGTACTCCTCTTTTTATCTCTATAGGCAATGGATAGTTATTACCGCATCTAATTGACGCCACTTGTTCCAGTACACGTTACTAATAAGTCTGATGTCCTTTCCGTCTACTCCTATATCTTGAAGGTACGTAATTAGTCGTTCATGTTGTACTTTATCAAAAGCTTTCTTGTAGTCTATAAAACAAACATATACACTTTTTTGAACTTCTATATATTTTTCAATTATCATCCTCAAACAGATAATTGCTTCTCTGGTGCCGCTGTTTTTGCGGAACCCAAATTGTTCTTCAGCTACTTCCTCATCTATTTTATGTTGAATTCTTTCTTGTATGACCTTGAGTAGTGTCTTAGTTATGTGGCTCATTAAGCTAATAGTTCTGTAATCCTCACACTCAACAGCTCTTGGCTTCTTCGGTAGTGTGATGAAAATGGATATCATAAATAGTCAAAAAATGCTATGGTAGACTGCGACGTCCTGTATAGATTATGCTTTTTAAATTTTATTTGGCCTGTAAAACAGACCGGAAAAAAATTTCTTTATTTACATGAAGTATTCCTGATACCATAATGAAACATTGACTGTTATTTTAAAGATGAATAGAAAAAGTGCGTTAGAACATTTTCATACGTCTAAAATAAAGCCATTATTTTTACTCAAATTCTGAAGATACCTTAATATTTTTATCGTTTATTTATTGTGTTTATAACGTTAGATAACTTTTATTTTTTAAAATGCATAAAAGATAATTTAATACAATTATTTAAATTACCTAATACAGTCATTCTACTGTTAGTATTGTCCTTTGAAATAACTTATGTAGTTATGTCCCTTGCTACTATTTAATCACACGTTTTTCTTTTTAATATGGTGTTTTATTTCGTACAACACTGTTTTTTTACAAGGTGCGTTGCGTGTTTTCTTTTACATTTACAAAATACAACAAGACACCCAGACGTCAAATGCAGCAAGCTTTTCTAATTGTTTGTGTAATGACTGCATACTATTTGTTACATTATATACATTAATGCCTTTAGGTTTCTGTCATTTTGCCGTCTTGACAGACATAGTTTGTTACATTTTGCTTCAACAATAGCATAAAGCCTGGGCTGAACTGAAAAAAAAAAAAAAAACTACGCGTTGCCCATGCAGTCTGACTCTCTTTCTCGGCCTGCCTAGTTTACTCCAGAGGAAAGGTAACACCAATACGACTGTAACAAGACAAGCTGCAGAAGCTGCCGGATCAGTAAAGCAATGCTATAACTGTCGGTTAGGAGCTTCGCTCCTAGACCAGTGGCTAACCATGGTCTGGCATGCCATAACATTTAGCTTTTAGGTATTTCTTCGCGCCAGGTTCAGGGTTGTAACTTTCCAGCTGCGTCCTCCGTGTGTGTGTGTGTGTGTGTGTGTGTGTGTGTGTGTGTGTGTGTGTGTATAACTCTGGCGTAGTTCACACACGTGCTGCTACTACTATAGTCTGTTCACATTTGGGTGCCTCCATATAAACATCCATATCTCAGTAAACAACTGAGGGAAAATGATGAGATTTAGCATATAACCTTATCATTATGTCCACCCAACAAAAAATATTTTGTTCCGGAGATTGTACAGCAGATTTCAATGCTTGTTTATGTGCGGTGTATAATTTACGGGTCAGAGATTAAGTCCATAGTTTTTATTGTATTACACCATCACCCAGACACATCCGTGCTTTTAAAAATTTTTCTCGTGGTACCTGTTGTGGCAAGAACGGTGCGCAGTTAAATGGGAGTGTTCAGAGGTGTCGTCAATGCGGGTGCTTTCATGAAACGTGATTATATAAATAAATCTTACCATTTATCGCTAATATTTGAATATGTGAATATTTTTCAGTGGGATTGAATGTGAAATTTTGTATACTTAAAAGCATCGATATGAAGTTGTACACATATTTTTGTCAAGATGCTGATCGCAGGAAACTGTTTCATACTGTTACAAATCCCGAGAAAAGAACAGTGCATGCATTGGGTTTAAGTAAACGGTCATTTCGTCGATGGGTGCAAGAATCTGGAATGAAACCAACACGCGATAAGCAAACGGTAGGTAGAAAGGCAATTGAAGACAACTTTGACAAGGATGTCATAAGGCGAGCTATTATAAAAATGCCGGATGCCAAAGAAACCGTGACTGTAAGAAAACTTAGGGTTTGGTTGAGAAATAACAATGACATAGAGCTATCCAAAACAACTTTGTGAAAAATTATAAGGACATTAGGCTTCACTTTTAGAAAGTATAAGGAAGGTATAAATATCCTTTGTGAGCAACCGCATTTAGGAGCCATGAGAAGCAGATACCTACGTGAAATAAGGGAAAAGCGCAAAGAAAATTATGACATAGTGTATTTGGATGAGACGTGGATCAATGCGCACCACACAAGTGAAAAGGAATGTCAATCAGTGGATGAAAAGATAAAGCGATATGTTCCCAGTAGTAAAGGACAGCGTTTGGTCATAGCCTATGCTGGTAGTACTCATAATGGCTAACTACAGAATGCTGGACTCATGTTCGTATCAAAGCATACAGACAATGGGGATTATCATAATGAGATGAATGGTAATGTATTTAGAGATTGGCTCGAGAATACGGTACTTCCATCCCTTGATAGCCTGTCTTGTCTAATCACGGACAATGCATCATATCACAATGTTGTTGCCCAAGAAGACAAAATACCTACGGCATTGAGCACAAAGGAAGCAATAAAGATATGGCTCCGAAGGGAAAATATACCATTTCCGAAACATATTTCAAGCTACAGTTGTTGTCACTTGTAAAACAGGTGCAAAAAAAGCAAGAAATATCAAATCAACAAGTTGATAGAAGAGCATGGCCATAGGTGCTTGAGACTTCCGCCGTACCATTCTCATTTAAACCCTATAGAAGTTGTGAAGAAAATCCTAACCTGCACAGATCGCGGCGACTGCACTAGCCAGGCGGCCTTAATTCCTCAGGCTCAAAGACCCCTCTGCCATACACCGCAAGGTACTATATTGGCAGTAAAGGACAGTTTAACAGAACTTGTGTGGGCTAAAATTAAAGGACAAGTGGCAGCTGACAATACTACATTTAAATTGTCAGACGAACCCAGTCTGCGCTATTAAATATTGATAAAAGTTACTGGAAACAAAATGTGAGGACCATGTGTTGAAAGAGGAAGAGGACTATTGGAGAAAGCATGGATTGAATTTTATGCAACCGAGAGCAGTCATCAACCTACTGGAATCGTCCGACACAGATTAAGGTCTGGGCAGATCGCAGACCTTAATCCACGTGCACACTTACTGGGATATTTTGCTCCAACTATTCAGACGAATTGCAGGCCCTAAACATTACAGCATCAGCACAATGTCAATGGCAACAGTTTCTATTCCACAGTGATGAATTTTCAATTCCACAAGCCCTCAGCGGTGACAAACAACTGGTACTGAAAGGAAAAAAAAAAAACACACACTAAACGCATTGAATACCAACAGAAGAGTAATATTGCGGTGGAAATTGACATAGTGTGGCATTCCAAGAAACGTGAGAACAAACACGTTGTCAAATGAGGGGACAACACACAAACATACGAATCAATCTATAAGCCTCAATGAAAAGAGGGCCAGCAGCTTGGCCATTAAGAAGGAAGCCCACAACAGAGACATTTACAGCTATATTCGTTGTGCAAAACAGGTAATAATCATGTTCCGTCTCTGAACAGTAAACAGCAGAGTAGACAATCTTTCACGAAGACTCAAAACGGTTCTGTCACCAATGTGCACGTGTGAACAATCAACACAGACAGCTGAACAGATCCTTAAAAACTGACACATGATGACTAAACTGTTGTATCATCTATGTTCACTCCATACGCACATTAACGCACAGCTGTTTGGAAGCCATCACGAACTCCATATAAAAAGCTAAATGCATCCTAATAACATGACTCCTTGTGTACACATTATTAACCAGAAGCTGAAGAAACAAGAAGGAAATGAAATATAAGGTAAGAAATATATTCTGTCTACTTTCCTGTCCAGTTCCATTTCGGTTCCACATTATTTACCCCATGCCTCTGTAAATTCTGTCTTTACTTATATTACATACACATTGCACCCACTCCCATAAGAATCTGGATACGCCTTGTATTGTCATCCGAATTGAGGTTGCGGTACTGTAAAACAAGTTTGTTAGCGTGAATTCACTAGTTTTTCGTCAAAACATCAAAGAAATGTCGCCGCTTCCATGATTTAAGTTGCTTTTGGACCTATCAAAGGCATATTCATTGGGTGGGGGTAAATATAAGACGGCAGGAAAAATTTCATAACGATGCAACAGACAGTTTTCAAAATAATTGATCGTGAATGAAGGCATTCATTTCTGAACAGACTATAGTTTCTTCTTCTGCGTTCATCCGGAATACTTTTTGGACGTAATTGCGTTGTGCCTGCTTACAGCAGAGCTGCGATAATTGCACCTTTCAGCTGACACATCCGACTTCGAAGGCATGTGTTGACAAAAGTTCGGGAGACACTAACACTAGTTTGTCTATCGAATTGAGGTTCGACTATAGCCTAGTGTCTGCGTTGATGAATCATGCCAAGGACACACACTGTGCACACTGCATTTCTTTTCCTCGATTCGATTTCACCATTACTCCTACCCCGTTCAACCTCAAGAAGTTATAATATAATAATACTAATAATAGTGGGGTCCGTCACCGGCTCAGAATGATAGTCCGGTAACTAGTCAGCCACCAAAGCAGCTGCCCATGGTTTTACCCTCACAGACCTATTAATCCGAAGGTGATCGTTGTTTATATAGGGCAATGGACTACACTTTGTCAAGACTGCAAGAGAATCACATAAATTTATAATCCTGATCGACAATCAGCATGGAGCCCACGTGCACGTTCGGAATCTGTGCGTTCTTTGCCTACTGTGGAACAAGTCATTGCAACTCCCCAAATATTTCAATTGTAGAAGAGCAAACAGCTACAACTACAATAGACAGTGTTTTTCAACAACACAACAGCCTGGAAATCACTGTCTCGTGTAATTGTCGGGCATGGCAGTGTAAACTTATTAGTGATCACCATGATTTCTGTAATTTCATCACTGATGCTTGCTTGCTTGCTTGTGTTCGTTGGCTTGAGCTCCAACGCGAAGTCCTGTATGTCGGATGAAGGCATCCTGTTGTCTAACATCAGTGTGATGTCATACAGGACCTGAGGTTTGCGTGAGTATCCGTTGTCCCATGTCTGGCTTATTGGTGTGCAGACTGGTGGTTCCTCGCCATACAGGCAGACACTCTCCGACTTCGGAGGAATCGGCGATCCTACTGACTTTAGCCAGGACCCCGAAGGGACCTGTTGCCCAGGACGCTCGACGAGGACGCGTCAATAGGTCTTGGCCAGTATATAACCCGGCCCTGGTGATCAACCACCCATTCTTTCTAAGAGAAGGGAAGCTACTCTGAAATCGCCTGTATCCCCATCTTCTTCCGTTGGCTACAGAGAACCTACTTTGTTGATAGTTTATCAAGCGAATGTTTATTCCTTCACATGTGTGAGACTGACTCCCAGCTTGTACCCCCACTGCTACAGTAAAGTGGAGCTTGTTGTTGTCATATGTTTTATAATAATTAAAGCAAAGTTGCCCATAGACAAGTCAACGAACTGAGTTGCTACACAAGTACAACTTGAACTTGTCTCACTCAACTGTCGTCACTATCTGATCAGTGATAACTGAAACTGAATTCACTGGTTTTGTTGGCTAGTTGAGTAATGTTTTTACATGGAATATTCAAACTAAAATAATGTAGTATGCTAAAACATTAATGCAATCATTGTTTGTAAAGTAATAATTTAATAGTCACTTTGCAAACAATAGTTATAGTAACTTATAGCACAAACTCTAGAACTTAAATAAAATTAAAATACATTCACGATGTAACTTAAAAACTTAAACTGTTGTGATTTCAAATGAAAATGAAACGTTTCTCATATTCATGACCATATTCTGTGCAATTTGGTTTCATTTACTAAACGGTTTAGTAGCCCAACAATGTTCCAGAATAAGTGTTGTCTAATTGTCTAGATCAGGGGTGGGCAAACTTTTTGTGCACGAGGCCATATTGACAAATGTAAAGCTATTGGGGGGGGGGGGGGGGGGGGGGGGGGGGGGGGGGGGGGGGGGGGGGGGGGGGGGGGGGGGGGGGGGGGGGGGGGGGGGCGCACATATAATCATATATTATGTCCACTTTGTTTACAGCAATCTATCACAATAAGCAATTATGAATTATTTATAAACAGTATAAATAACTAATTATTACCATTTTATTTTACTTAAACACTTATACATTATATTTTACAATATGGACAAAACCTTTTACTAATTTGTTAACAAGATTTTACAATTTTTTTATTATAATATTTAAAAAAACAACAATGTGAACAACGAGGGTTAGAATTAAATTGTAAAAAGACACAGATTATGGTCGTCACTAGGAAGAACGAAATACCACAATGTAATATACAAGTAAATGGGAATATTCTTCAACACGTGAATAGGTACAATTATCTCGGAACAGTAATAACATCTGATGGGAGATGCCTTGAAGAGATTAGAACAAGAATCGCCATGGCAAAAGTAGCCTTTAGCAAGATGAAAAACATACTGACCAATAAAAAGATGTCAATTGAAACGAGAAAAAAGAGTGTTGAGGTGCTACATAGAACCTGTACTTTTATATGGATGTGAAGCTTGGACAATGAGCAGTCAAGCTGAAAAACATCTGATGGCTGTAGAAATGTGGTTTCTGAGGAAAATGCAAAGAATACCATGGACAGCCAGAAAGACCAATGAACAATTCCTTCAAGAAACAAATGAAGATCGTAAACTGATTAGAGATATTAGACGTAGACAGTCAAAATTTTTTGGGCATGTTATGAGAAGAAATGAATTGGAGAACTTGGTGACAACTGGTAAGATCGAAGGGAACAGACCAAGAGGAAGACCTAGAAGCAAATACCTGGATGGCTTGGCCTCGTGGCATGGTCGAGACAGAAACACTGAGCTGATCCACGACTCTGGTGATCGAGTGAGATGGCAGAACATGACCGCCCACGCTTACCGGCATGGCACATGATGGATGGATGGATCAGTGGCTTTAATTTAGACACAAACCAATGACATTGTCACTACATTTGTTGATTTCTAATGAGATGTATGTAACTGCTTGCAATTGTTGACAATATTCTTGAAATCTGGAGCAAGTTTACTTGTTGAAATTCACATGACAGCATGCAAGGTGCAGTCCGACAATAAAGACCTATTCTTAGATTTGTTAATTTTCAAGCAAGAAAATGCTTGTTCACAAATGTATGTTGATCCAGACAATGATGAAAATTTACAAAATAGAAAATTAGAAAGAAATTTTATCAAAAAATGTTAAAATCAGGAGTAGACAAATATAGGACACTTGGTCACCCTTGATGCCTGGAAATTTTCACCTGGAACCTGAATTTTCAAACACAATTCTTAAAAATAAATATGTGGCTCCTGAGAAAAAGGGGATGGCTCCTGAATTATTTTTTGTATTGTCTATCGCTGGATATGATCACTAATGCCATATTAAATTGACTTTAATAAGAATTTGTCTAAGATTATGATAACATTTTACCTGTACTTATTATGGCAGGATTTAGTGGAGAAGGCACCTATATAGAAACTGACCAACCAAGTCTTCCTGTTTTCCCCCAAGTGAGCATCTCGGTTAAATGAGAATTGTTGACCAGTCTCAATTATGTGGGGTTTTAATTAAATACAAGGCTCAAAGTTTAGTACAAGTCTAAGGATTTTGTACATCCACATGTTGAGAGCAGCCATCATTATAAGTAACAAAAGTTGTTCAGTCTCCCCACTATCTATGTAATTTAAATGGGAACATCCCATTTCCTGCCCTGATTACTCATTGCCATTGTACAAATAACAGTAACTTGACAAGTAAGTCTTGAAGGAAATACACAATACATTTGGTAGAAATATTAACAAAGCACATAATAAATTCAGTTTCATACAGGTTGAAAATGGACAAATTTACATAAACAGTACCCACATAAATTTGGGGAAAATGTTGGTACAAATGAGCTCTTGAGAACGGGCTAAATTATCCTCAAATGTCCCTTTATACGCTAGTCCTAAATTCCAGCAGTAGATCACTTTCTTGGTTGGACTATGGTTCTTGTTGGCAAAATAAACTACACAGCTTTGAGAGTGTACAGTTACAGAAAGTCACTTTCACTGGAGATTACAGGATGGTCCCCCCCCCCCCCCCCCCCCCCCCCCCCCCCCCCCAAATGAGTGAGTTGCTGTCTGTAATCTTATGGTACGAAGTAAAATGAAGACATGTTACATTCAGTAACTGGTTTCTACACACACTGAGGACATCACTATGTTACATCCAGTAAGAACTGGTTTCTACACACACTGAGGACATCACTATGTTACATCCAGTAACAGCTGGTTTCTACACACACTGAGGACATCACTATGTTACATCCAATAACAACTGGTTTCTGCACACATTGAGGACACCACTATGTTACATCCAATATCAACTGGTTTCTACACACATTGAGGACATCATTATGTTACATCCAGTAACAACTGGTTTCTACACACACTGAGGACATCACTATGTTACATCCAGTAACAGCTGGTTTCTACACACACTGAGGACATCACTATGTTACATCCAGTAACAACTGGTTTCTGCACACATTGAGGACACCACTATGTTACATCCAGTATCAACTGGTTTCTACACACATTGAGGTCATCACTATGTTACATCCAGTAACAGCTGGTTTCTACACACACTGAGGACATCACTATGTTACATCCAATAACAACTGGTTTCTACACACATTGAGGTCATCACTATGTTACATCCAGTAACAACTAGTTTCTACACACACTGAGGACATCACTATGTTACATCCAGTAACAACTGGTTTCTACACAAACTGAGGACATCACTATGTTACATCCAGTAACAACTAGTTTCTACACACACTGAGGACATCACTATGTTACATCCAGTAACAACTGGTTTCTACACACACTGAGGACATCACTATGTTACATCCAGTAACAACTGGTTTCTACACACACTGAGGACATCACTGTTACATCCAGTAACAACTAGTTTCTACACACACTGAGGACATCACTATGTTACATCCAGTAACAACTAGTTTCTACACACACTGAGGACATCACTATGTTACATCCAGTAACAACTGGTTTCTACACACACTGAGGACATCACTGTTACATCCAGTAACAACTAGTTTCTACACACACTGAGGACATCACTATGTTACATCCAGTAACAACTGGTTTCTACACACACTGAGGACATCACTATGTTACATCCAGTAAGAACTGGTTTCTACACACACTGAGGACATCACTATGTTACATCCAATAACAACTGGTTTCTACACACACTGAGGACATCACTATGTTACATCCAATAACAACTGGTTTCTCACTGAGCATAACAACATAAGACTGGTTCTCACACACTGAGGAATCACTATGTACATCAATAAACGGTTTTGCAACATCACAGTCCAGTATCAATGGTTTCTGCACACCTGAGGACACCACTATGTATCCATAACCTAGTTTCCAAAACACTTACTCATAACAACTGTTTCTGCACACACTGAGGACCCACTAGTTACATCCAGTAACAACTGGTTTCTGCACACACTGAGGACATCACTATGTTACATCCAGTACACTGGGTTAACTCACTTGTTTCAGTACAACTGTTTGCACACGTGAGGACATCACTATGTTACATCCAATAACAACTGGTTTCTGCACACACTGAGGACATCACTGTTACATCCATAACAACTGGTTTCTACACACACTGAGGACATCACTATGTTACATCCAGTAACAACTGGTTTCTGCACACAGTGAGGACATCACTATGTTACATCCAATAACAACTGGTTTCTGCACACATGAGGACATCGCTATGTTACATCCAGTTACAACTGGTTTCTGCACACAGTGAGGACATCACTGTTACATCCAATAGCAACTGGTTTCTGCACACACTGAGGACATCACTGTTACATCAATACAACTGTTTCTGCACACATTGAGGACATCACTATGTTACATCCAGTAACAACTGGTTTCTACCACAGTGAGGACATCACTATGTTACATCCAGTAACAACTGGTTTCTGCACACAGTGAGGACATCACTATGTTACATCCAATAACAACTGGTTTCTGCACACACTGAGGACATCAGCTATGTTACATCCAGTAACAGCTGGTTTCTGCACACAGTGAGGACATCACTATGTTACATCCAATAACAACTGGTTTCTGCACACACTGAGGACATCACTATGTTACATCCAGTAACAGCTGGTTTCTGCACACAGTGAGGACATCACTATGTTAATCCATAACAACTGGTTCTACACACACTGAGGACATCACTATGTTACATCCAGTACTCTGGTTCTACACACATTGACATCACTGTTACATCCAGTAACTTCTGGTTTCTACACACATTGAGGACATCACTATGTTACATCCAATAACAACTGGTTTCTGCACACACTGAGGACATCACTATGTTACATCCAGTAACAACTGGTTTCTGCACACAGTGAGGACATCACTATGTTACATCCAGTAACAACTGGTTTCTGCACACACTGAGGACATCACTATGTTACATCCAATAACAACTGGTTTCTGCACACAGTGAGGACATCACTATGTTACATCCAATAACAACTGGTTTCTACACACACTGAGGACATCACTGTTACATCCAGTAATAACTGGTTTCTACACACACTGAGGACATCACTATGTTACATCCAATAACAACTGGTTTCTGCACACATTGAGGACATCCACTGTTACATCCAATAACAACTGGTTTCTGCACACACTGAGGACATCACTATGTTACATCCAGTAACTTCTGGTTTCTGTACACATTGAGGACATCACTATGTTACATCCAGTAACAACTGGTTTCTACACACACTGAGGACATCACTATGTTACATCCAGTAACAACTGGTTTCTACACACATTGAGGACATCACTGTTACATCCAGTAACAACTGGTTTCTGCACACATTGAGGACATCACTATGTTACATCCAGTAACTTCTGGTTTCTACACACATTGAGGACATCACTGTTACATCCGGTAACAACTGGTTTCTACACACACTGAGGACATCACTATGTTACATCCAGTAACTTCTGGTTTCTACACACATTGAGGACATCACTGTTACATCCAGTAACAACTGGTTTCTACACACAGTAAGGACATCACTATGTTACATCCAGTAACTTCTGGTTTCTGCACACACTGAGGACATCACTATGTTACATCCAGTAACAACTGGTTTCTACACACACTGAGGATATCACTGGTAGAAGGTGTTGTTTTCATGTAACCATCATCATGTGGCACACTTTTCATGGCTGGGTTTCTTTGTTGCTATGCTGACCTCCACAGAGTTTCACAATTCCTCGACATACCGACTCAAATGTTCGAAAATAGGCTGCAGGCAATTTGGAAGCAGGCCACTTTGCTTGATTTTCCATAGTATGAGGCATCAGCGATTGAGAAAAGACTGGCAGACTTTTTGTTTCTTCATATCCTTGTTTTTTTTTTTACAGGACATCGCTGTCAACACCAGCATTTTACTGCTGTTGTTGATGTCTTGGCAAGTTTACATTCAGTAGTTTGCCATTGATTTTTGAATGACTGGCTTCCTTGCCAATTCATTAAAACCCAGTGCAACGCGGTCTGCAGCCAAATTGCACGCAGCTGTGTTTCGAACACGGGTAAGCGGGATTATGAACTGCTTTCATAAATTCTTCGCCATGGAGACTGGCACTGGCAGTCTACTGAAGTAAATTGCTTAGTATATCACAAACAACCAGTAAATACTGGGTAAGTTGCAACATCCTGTAAATGATATGCAATTAACTTATAATAATAATAAGTAAAGGGAAAGGTAGTAAAATTGCAGATATTACCTTTGGGGGTGTTTTGTGTTAGGTATTAACATATTCTTGGCTACAGCATAATGACATGGAGTGTTTTGTGTACATATTCTTGGTTATGGCATAATGACATGGGGTGTTTTATGTTAGGTATTAACATATTCTTGGTTATGACATAATGACATAGGGTGTCTTGTGTTAGGTATTAACATATTCTTGGCAATGGCATAATGACATGGGGTGTTTTGTGTTAGGTATTAACATATTCTTGGTTATGGCATAATGACATAGGGTGTCTTGTGTTAGGTATTTACATATTCTTGGCAATGGCATAATGACATAGGGTGTCTTGTGTTAGGTATTAACATATTCTTGGCAATGGCATAATGACATGAGGTGTTTTGTGTTAGGTATTAACATATTCTTGGCTGCGGCATAATGACATGGGGTGTTTTGTGTTAGGTATTAACATATTCTTGGCTACGGCATAATGACATAGGGTGTCTTGTGTTAGGTATTAACATATTCTTGGCAATGGCATAATGACATGAGGTGTTTTGTGTTAGGTATTAACATATTCTTGGTACGGCATAATGACATGGGGTGTTTTGTGTTAGGTATTAACATATTCTTGGCAATGGCATAATGACATGGGGTGTTTTGTGTTAGGTATTAACATATTCTTGGTTATGGCATGACATGGGGTGTCTTGTGTTAGGTATTAACATATTCTTGGTTATGGCATAATGACATGGGGTGTCTTGTGTTAGGTATTAACATATTCTTGGTTATGGCATAATGACATGGGGTGTCTTGTGTTAGGTATTAACATATTCTTGGTTATGGCATAATGACATGGGGTGTTTTGTGTTAGGTATTAACATATTCTTGGCAATGGCATAATGACATGAGGTGTTTTATGTTAGGTATTAACATATTCTTGGCAATGGCATAATGGCATAGGGTGTCTTGTGTTAGGTATTAACATATTCTTGGTTATGGCATAATGACATGGGGTGTTTTGTGTTAGGTATTAACATATTCTTGGCAATGGCATAATGACATGGGGTGTTTTGTGTTAGGTATTAACATATTCTTGGCTGTGGCATAATGACATGGGGTGTTTTATGTTAGGTATTAACATATTCTTGGCTGTGGCATAATGACATGGGATGTTTTGTGTTAGGTATTAACATATTCTTGGCTGTGGCATAATGACATGGGGTGTTTTGTGTTAGGTATTAACATATTCTTGGCAATGGCATAATGGCATGGGGTGTTTTGTGTTAGGTATTAACATATTCTTGGCAATGACATAATGACATGAGGTGTTTTGTGTTAGGTATTAACATATTCTTGGTTATGGCATAATGACATGGTGTGTTTTGTGTTAGGTATTAACATATTCTTGGCAATGGCATAATGACATGAGGTGTTTTGTATTAGGTATTACCATATTCTTGGTTATGGAATAATGATATGGGGTGTTTTGTGTTAGGTATTAACATATTCTTGGCTGTGACATAATGACATGAGGTGTTTTGTATTAGGTATTAACATATTCTTGGCTGTGGCATAATGACATGGGGTGTTTTGTGTTAGGTATTAACATATTCTTGGCTGTGGCTTAATGACATGGGGTGTTTTGTGTTAGGTATTAACATATTCTTGGCAATGGCATAATGGCATGGGGTGTTTTGTGTTAGGTATTAACATATTCTTGGCAATGACATAATGACATGAGGTGTTTTGTGTTAGGTATTAACATATTCTTGGTTATGGCATAATGACATGGGGTGTTTTGTGTTAGGTATTAACATATTCTTGGCAATGGCATAATGACATGGGGTGTTTTGTGTTAGGTATTAACATATTCTTGGTTATGGCATGACATGGGGTGTCTTGTGTTAGGTATTAACATATTCTTGGTTATGGCATAATGACATGGGGTGTTTTGTGTTAGGTATTAACATATTCTTGGTTATGGCATAATGACATGGGGTGTCTTGTGTTAGGTATTAACATATTCTTGGTTATGGCATAATGACATGGGGTGTTTTGTGTTAGGTATTAACATATTCTTGGCAATGGCATAATGACATGAGGTGTTTTATGTTAGGTATTAACATATTCTTGGCAATGGCATAATGGCATAGGGTGTTTTGTGTTAGGTATTAACATATTCTTGGTTATGGCATAATGACATGGGGTGTTTTGTGTTAGGTATTAACATATTCTTGGCAATGGCATAATGACATGGGGTGTTTTGTGTTAGGTATTAACATATTCTTGGCTGTGGCATAATGACATGGGGTGTTTTATGTTAGGTATTAACATATTCTTGGCTGTGGCATAATGACATGGGATGTTTTGTGTTAGGTATTAACATATTCTTGGCTGTGGCATAATGACATGGGGTGTTTTGTGTTAGGTATTAACATATTCTTGGCAATGGCATAATGGCATGGGGTGTTTTGTGTTAGGTATTAACATATTCTTGGCAATGACATAATGACATGAGGTGTTTTGTGTTAGGTATTAACATATTCTTGGTTATGGCATAATGACATGGGGTGTTTTGTGTTAGGTATTAACATATTCTTGGCAATGGCATAATGACATGAGGTGTTTTGTATTAGGTATTACCATATTCTTGGTTATGGAATAATGATATGGGGTGTTTTGTGTTAGGTATTAACATATTCTTGGCTGTGGCATAATGACACAAGGTGTTTTGTGTTAGGTATTAACATATTCTTGGCAATGGCATAATGACACAAGGTGTTTTGTGTTAGGTATTAACATATTCTAGGCTGTGGCATAATGACATGGGGTGTTAGGTATTAACATATTCTTGGCTATCGCATAATGACATGGGGTGTTAGGTATTAACATATTCTTGGCAATGGCATAATGACATAGGGTGTCTTGTGTTAGGTATTAACATATTCTTGGCAATAGCATAATGACATAGGGTGTCTTGTGTTAGTTATTAACATATTCTTGGCTATCGCATAATGACATGGGGTGTTAGGTATTAACATATTCTTGGCTATCGCATAATGACATGGGGTGTTAGGTATTAACATATTCTTGGCTATGGCATAATGACATAGGGTGTCTTGTGTTAGGTATTAACATATTCTTGGCTATGGCATAATGACTCTCAGGTGGCGTGTTTCCTTCCCTGCCACCTTTCCTTCTCAAAGAATTTCCTGAGCATTCATAAAATTGTCAGGGACCCAAGAGGGTTATTCTCAGAGCCCTTGTTATTCTTCTACTCATTGTCCCCTATTGGAGTATAGGCCAGCAGGTGTGTTAGTGTAATCGCTAGGATTCTATTCTGATAATGTCATGATTGTGGTTGGACATGTGTTTGATACATGTGTTCATCATCCATGAAGAGAGGGAAAGAGAGAGCGTAAGAGAGAACATAGGCCTCGGCCAACTACACGAAGCTCTCTTCAGCTTGCTTCATGTCCTTCCCATATTATACATCGCCGAAGCAACAGTGTGAATGCTTTGTGCTCGATACCTTTAACTCATATGTGGAAAGGATGAGATTGCAGGGGATTGGCAGGGGTTCTGGCAGAATCTCAAAACTGAGAGGGAAGACCAGGAGAACTTTCAATCAAATAGCGAGGGGAACGATTAACAGTGTCACTCTTTGCTGGTTGTTGAACGAGGGGACGGAGCACATATGGGAATGTCCTGAGTGCAGTGATGCCTGTTCTTAGCTCAACTCAACATCTCTGTGGAGGCCAGCATGGCCAAATGGATAAGAACACATGTTCTTAAACATCCGGTATGCTGATGCCGAGGTAAGGGGTTCAACCCCCACACCAGACAGTTGGACTAAAATGTTGACGTCTCGACCTTGACTTGGGGACATAAATTACAAGTATCTCTGAAGTCGGAGTGGGTTTGCCTGATGGTGAGGGACACTGTTAATAGCGAAAGCTAACCCACATGCAAAATTCAGTCCAGTACAACTAGAGGCAGTGTGTATGGACATCGCTTGAGTTCAAAGCTAGTGAGCGGAAAAAAAAATACATCTGTTTCTAGTTTTCTTTTCTGTGCGTTTTTAAGCTTTCCGCAATCAATCTTGCCTTGTGGGTTCCAGTGAAAGGACTCAGAGTCCTGTATTATATTTGTGATAGTTCAGTGGCTGCCTCTGTCACCATTGGCCTCCTGAAAGTCATTCTCATATATTTTACATAATTTAAAATCATATTTCACAGTTACAATATATGATTGATTGATTGATTTAGGAACCGACATCACAGCACTCAGGACATTCCCATAAGCGCTTCTTCCCCATCCTCAGCAACCAGTGAAGAGTTCCAACACTAATAGTTCCAGTAGCAATCTGATTATATGTCTGTCTCGCCATCCCTCTGAGCGTCGATCGTCGGCCAGATCCCCTCGTCACTCCTCGCTGCCTCATTCTAACCAGACTATGGTGATCCATTTGCTCCTCTGAGGTGTACACGTGCTCCCACAAGGCCACAACCACATCTGCCTTGTCATGCATCAATACTCCACCAAGTTCTGCCGAGCCAGCCAATCTGTCCACCTGTTCATTCCCCAGCACACTGGCATGCCCAGGAGAAAAGATCAAGGTGATGCTTGCTACCCGTGACCTCTGAAGCGAAGCAAGCCACTCTGCACGAAGTTTGCCTGTTCTCACCCTTCTCAGCATGCTTTCTGAGTCAGTTACAATCACAATATGTGTATGTATTGTGTTTTCTATCCAGCGGAAAGCTGCACTGACCGCCTCCACCTCCATTCTTAAGCTAGATGTAGTGTCATCATACGCCAGGCTCTCCTGCACCAAACGCCGACCATTAGTTTTTGCCAAGAACCCCCAAGCACTTCTCCTACCTCTCAACACCGACCCATCCGTGTAGATAATCACATCACCCGGGTTAGAATTTTTCTGAATTATTTGCTGAATTTCCACTTCCGTGGCCCCTGCTGGCCACTCCCTGCACTCCCTGCTCAATGTGATTATAACTCTGCACAAGTCTGACTGCACGGCTGGCACTCTAACTCACTCCTCTCCTCGCCTGATGTTCTCCAAGGGGCACACCTGTCTGATCGTATCCTCCGCCTGAGCCATCCATGATTTCCCTCTTATCAGTCTCTGACCCTTAACTATGTCCAGCGCCTCATGCAACGGGTGATCTGTGTCTGCAGCTACTCTGAGGTATGCCTTCGCTTGCATCACCTTGTGCCTACCAGCAACAGTCGACAGACCAAGGATGTAACACATACACACTACTGGAGTTACAATATATTTCATTCAGTAGTGGCTGCCTCTATCTCCATTGTCTTTCGTGAAGTAATTCTCTCATACTTCACATACTTTTAATATTTTATACAGTTACAATACATTTAATTCAATTTTATTGTACATTTTACTTGTTACCATATATATGCTGTTTTCCGTGACGAAGGGGTTACGGACGCAGTTCGTGATCCCATATACCTGCGGTCGAAACACAGCTGTGCACAATTTGGCAGCAGACAATGTTGCGCTGGTTTTTTACTAAATGGTATGGATGCCGGTCGTTCAGAAAGCAATGGCAGACTACTGAACGTAAACTTACCAAGACTTCAAAAACAGCAAAAAATGCTGGTGTTGCCTGCAGATATCCTGTAAAGGATATGCAACTAACATTTTAACCTTACATATAGCACATTATTATAGTATGTTTAATAGAATGTTAACAATAATTTCCGCATATTGTAACTATATATTACAAAATCACAAATAAATTTGTCCTGAAGCAGTTTGCTGTTATGGATCTGTGGTACGCTAGGGTCGTCACATATTGTAGGCCTGGACGCAAGGAGGAATAGGTGGTCAGTCTCTCACTTAGCGAGATGATGAGTAGTTGTCAGATCCTCATGACACCAATGCAATTCTCTATTGTGTATAATAAAACACCAGCTATGTTGATATATATATATATATTCTTTGCATATCCTTTTTACAGGACATTGCAGTCAACACCAGCATTTTTCAGCTGTTGTTGGTGTCTTGGCAAAATTTTACGTTTAGGAGTTTGCCATTGCTTTCTGAATGACTGGCTCACATATCTTTCCATAAGAAACCAGTGCGACGCAATCTGCTGCCAAATCTCACGCTGTGTTTTGAATGTGGGTATATGATATTATGAACAGCATCCTTAACTTCTTCACCAGGGAGACCATCTGCTATATATTATGTAATATAAATTACGGTACAGCACATTTCACAAACTATTACAACACATTTCATAGTGTTATTCTTTTTTTTTAAAACAAATTCATCACTTCTGTTTTGGCAGCAGCATTATGTGAAACCCAGAGATGTACTAGTGGTGACTTTATCAGCTTTATGACACAGCGTACAGATTATGGACAGCTCAAAGTCAGACATGGGCAGTAGAAGGAAGAGAGATGATCTGCAGTTAGGAGAGGGAGATGGGTTTTGCCCGGAATCTGATAAAAACAGGTAACAATAATTTGACAATAATCTTTGTTGTGCATTTTAACCTTGATTGAAGAAAAGTTGGCTTAGCAATTAGAATCCTGCTCTCTCAAGTCTAGAGACAAGGGTTCACATTCTTTGGTAAGGCAACAGCTGGTTATCTCTCATATATAGAGTATAGCCAGTACAATGCTTGGCAGCTGCTAACTGAAGTAGCCTTGTGTTCTTAAAGGCCAGTGTTTATGGCTATTTCTAAATGTTTATGGTAGGACACCAGTATGTTTGTCTGATATTTATAAGTGTTTGTGATAGGAGACAGTATGTGTGGCTGATATTTCTAAGCGTTTGTGACATCCATCCATCCATCATGTGCCATGCTGGAAAGCGTCGCTGGCCATGACTCACCATTTCACTCGATCACCAGAGTTTTGGATCAGCTCAGTGTTACTCTCGACCATGCCATGTGGCCAAGCCATCCAGGTATTTACTTCTCGGTCTTCCCCTTGCTCTGTTCCCTTCAATCTTGCCAGTTATCACTAAGTTCTCCAATCCATTTCTTCTTATATGTCCAAAGAATTTTGACTGTCTGCGCCTAATTCCTCTAATCAATTTATGATTTTCATTTATTTCTTGTAATACTTGGTCATTGGTTTTTCTGTCTGTCCATGGTATTCTTTGCATTCTCCTCAGAAACCACATTTCTACAGCCATCAGGTGTTTTCAGCTTGACTGCTCATTGTCCAAGTTTCACATCCACACAAAAGTACAGGCTCTATGTATCCCCTCAACACTCTTCTCTTTTCAGTTGACATCTTTTTATAGGTCAGTATGTTTTTCATCTTGCTAAAGGCTGCTTTCGCCATGGCAATTCTTGATCTAATCTCTTCAAGGCATTTCCCATCAGATGTTATGACTGTTCTGAGATAATTGTACAGATTAACTTCTTGAAGAATATTCCCATTTACTTGTATAATACATTGTGGTATTTCGTTCTTCCTAGTGACGACCATAATCCGTGTCTTTTTACAATTTAATTCTAATCCCAGTTGCTCACTGTGTGCAACAACCGCATCTACTAATTTTTGCAGATCCTGCTCTTTGTCTGCAATCAATACCGTGTCATCTGCATATCTAATGTTATTGATGTTTCGTCCTCCAATGATGATTCCATTTATATCTTCTACATTTCTGAAAATATATTCACTATTTAGGCAAAAAAAGATCTGGAGACATTACACATCCCTGTCTCACACCTCTCTTAATAGGCTAATATTGTCCCACTTCATTACCAATCCTTATGGAGACTTGTTGTTTCCAGTATATGTTTTTTATGTCTGTTGTCTTTCCCATCAATTTGTAGATCTGCAAGCATATCTACCATGCTGATATGCCTTACTCTATTGAAAGCCTTTGTGTAGGTTTGTGACAAGAGACTAGTACTTGGAGCTGATATTTCTTAATGTGAAATGTGATTAGTTTTGGGATCTGATATTTCTTTATGTGACTAGAGTCCAATATTTAGAGCTGATATTTCTGTTTGTGACAGGAGACCAGTATGTGTGACTGATAATTCTAAGTATTTGTGATAGGAGACCTGTTTTTTGCAATTGATATTTCAGTTTGTGACTAAAGACCAGTATTTGTTTGTGGCTGATATTTTTAAGTATTTGTAACAAGTGACCAGTATTTGGGGCTGACATTTATGTTTGTGACAACAGGCCAGTATATTTTTTGGCTGATATTTGTAAGTTTTTGTGACAAGGAGCCAATACCAGGGACTGGTATTTGGGCATGTGTTAAAAGCCTCACCAAGGTGGGGACTTTAAAAATATAAACCTGCACTCCCAGGTTGACTCAAGCTAAACTGCATGCCCGGACATGTTCCGGGAGAGGAAGGCAGCTGGTGTGGTATGACCACATCACAAATCATTTACTGATTGGTCTATAAAAGTATGGGGTTGGCACAATATACCTGTGCTATTGTGTGGATGTGAACCTTGGACAATGAGCAGACAAGCTGAAAAACATCTAATGGCAGTGGAAGTGTGGTTTCTGGGGAAAATATAAAGATTACTTTGGACAGACAGAAAAACCAATGACCAAGTCCTACAAGAGAAAATGAAAACCGTAAACTGATTACAGAAATTAGACGTTTTGGACATGTTATTAGAAACAATAAATTGAAGAACTTGGTGACAACTAGCAAGATTGATGGGAACAGAACAAGGGGGAAGGCAGAGAAGTAAATATCTGTATGGCTTGACCATGTGGTATGGTCGAGACAAGAACACAGAGCTGATCCACGACTCTGGTGATTGTGTGAGATAGCAAAACATGACTGCCAATGTGTATCGGCATGGCACATGATGAATGACTATATACCTAATACTCAAGACTTGGGAAAAGGGTTGAACTCAACTTACCTTGTGTCCTTTGTTATTCCATGATTTTCTTACCTTCTGATTCCTCACCATATTGTTACATTAACCCTAATTGTTACTGTAACTCCTTGTGTCCTTTTTGCTTCTTCTGCCTTTCATCTTCCAGTGGAGCATTGACCCTCAGCCAACCCTTCCCAAGTCCTTTGTTTAGACTTGTTTATGACTGGTTGTATTTTGCAGCTGTAAGTTTTGTACAGGTTGAGATATTCTTCTGTTGTAGATTGTTATTATTATAACTTCTTCAGACCCATTACTTTAAAGTAACAGCAGTTTGGGATATCTTCTTCTTCTGCGTTCGTATGGAATGTTATTTTGAACGTAATTGTGTTGTACCCATTTACAGCAAAGCTGCAATATTTGCACTTTTCAGTCGACACATCCGACTTCTTTAGGGATTTGTTGACCGTGTTAACCACCCCGGGTTTGGGATATAACAAGTTAAAGAAACTACTACTTGGGTCAGAAAGAGTTTTGAAAAAGTTGTGGTCAGTGATAATAACTCATACTTAACATTCATCATCATCGTCGTCATTGTTTTCGTCGTCGTCATCCTCGTCGTCGTCGTCATCATATGATGTTGTGGCAAATAGTATAGGCTTTCCACAGATCTTGGACCTTGGCGCCCAGTATCAATTCTGTTGATATGCATAACATTCATCATCATCATGTGCCCAGCCATCTGGGTAGGTGTTTATGCCTCCCCCCATATCTCGGTCTTTAATGTTCCGAATCAGCTCTTCTGCTTAACATTGTGTTTTGCACATTTGGTTGTTTTAGATATGGCTCAAGTCAGCAGCGAGGATATGGAGCAAGCGGGAGAGGCAGTGGTAGAAGCAGTGACCGGCCCAAATATTCTGACAGAGGGGACCAGAGAGGCGACAGATCGGAGAGAAATGAAAGACGAGAAAGGGTGGATGGTGATGAAAAATATGGATATAGAGGAGACAGAGACAGGGACAAAAGGGGAGACAGGTATAGCAGTTTATTCTTCCTTCAGAGCTATGCCTTGATTGATGAGGTTATCTTCAATTTTTGTAAGGGTGTTCCAAAAGTGCTTATGGAATTATAAACTTGATTAATATGCTGTGTATAAAAATTGTCACCTTAAACATTGCATTACAGTTTGTGTTCGTAATGAAACTGAACATTAATTTTACACTCATATGACTGACCTGCCGGAAGCTGAATTTAAATGCCTGGAAACTCCACTATGCTCATTTGGGAGTCTTCATGGCAAAGTGGTCAAGCCGTTTTACTCGGGCTCTGAAGGTTGTGGGTTCGATTCCGGGCCGCATCCTTTGGTTCACGAGTGAAATTTTTTGAAGACTCCTGTGGGTTGTCGTTAGAGCTAAGGAGTTTGTGCTTTGTGCGACGCTTTCCGCGCTGCGGAAAGAGGCCGAGCCATATGGGATAAAAACCCGGTGCAGTGAAGTTGACCCTGTCGACTTTTAAGCGACTTTTTTGTGCTTATTGATTATTTAGGCCATTATAGGATAGGGAGCTGTGACAGGGCTGTGCCTAGCATAAACCCTTGATGTATGCTGGTCATGTGTTCGAATCTCCATTGAGGTGGATTTTACAAAATTGCCTTTGGCTCTCAGGTCGACCTAGTCTAACTTGAGTACCAAGACATTTTCTGGAAAATAAAGGCAGCATTTTCTGTTCGGATCTCACAGATTCAGCTCCAGATGAGGCATCTCATGACCTTTCCTCGGAGCCAAGCATTGTCTGAATGTATTCCTTATGCCGATGTCATATTGACTACATCACCCATTAAGTGTCTATTAGTCTATACAAATATGAGGCCAGCTCATTTACTTAATGTAGGATAGAAACAATGATAGCCGGATGGTTTTGGGGTTATTGACCAACATAATGGTCTGTGGTTCACGTCTTAATGCTGTGTCCTAGTATGTTTGGTATCTTTGCAGCGGTATCTACCAGGGAATGACCTTTATCATAGGAGCAAGGAAGAGAGCTGGTCACTTCACCTCCAATGCCATGACTCTGGATATAGGATGGTCTTTTACTTCATATTCAAACTGCCATATGTGACATGGGATTAGTTCCACTATATTATTTGTGAGCATTTGGACAATGGCTTGTGATCTACATTTGTCATTCGCCATAAGTCAAGCTGTAGTTTTTGATCTTGAGTCAGATGTGTAATCTGGGCTGCATTATTTGTTTGTGTAATATACCATTGGCACCTTGCCGTCTTGACAGACGATAGTTTGTGCTTTAAAAAGGCATAATAACTTTTAACTATGGCGGTAGCGAGTGTGACTGATAAGGCCAATTTGCGCTGTAAATGTCCGTTCACAGTGGGTGCATCTGAACACGTGGTCATTTCCACCATCATGCACCATCTTACGTCTCAAACGCTTGGTGTGTGACTTTTCTGCCTCTCCATAGCACAAAGCCTGGGCTAAAATATAGAGATCATGTGTTGCCCATGCAGCATGATCCCTCTCTCGGCCTGCCTAGTTCACTCCAGAGGAAAGGTAACACCCCTACATCTGGAACAAGACAAGCTGCAGAAGCTGCCGGATCAGCAAAGCAATGCTCTAACTGTCCGCCTGTCGGAGCTTCGGTCCTAGACCAGTCGCCAACCAAGGCTTAGGGCCTGGTCTGCCCTGCCATGACAATTTTGTCTTTAGCTTGCATTTCCTCGCACCAGGGTAAGGCTTGTACCCTCCCAATTGCGCTCTTCCGCCCGAAGCCGTTGGCACAATGTGGGGTGTCAGGTTTGGTAAGCGCCGCCCAACGTTCTGCGCTAACAGAAACCAGGTAGTACCGTCTACTGTTATACGGTAGCTCAGTCATATCTGACTAAGACCTGACTTAATATATTGTGTAATATATCCTTGATAGAATCTAGATATAATTTCTTGACCTTCCTATAGCTCTTCTTCATACAGCTTTAGACGTCAATCTAAATGTATTGTAAGAAAGTAGCAGTCAATTTTACATTACTTCTTTGTTCCTTTTTTTTACGCGGGGAAGTCAATAAGTAAGTCACAAATGGCTGTAGAAAAATAACTAAATATGATATACATTGTCCCTTTATTTCTCAACTTAATTTCCACCCCTTATGCACTTATCCCATCGTTTTATCAGTCCTCCCAAACCGGCTGCATGGAACTGCATGCTCTGTTTTCTAAACCATGTTTTCACTTCACATTCAACTTAGCATCATTCGCGAAATGTCTCCCGCCAAGGTGGGTTTTCAGTGGACCAGACAGGTGGAAATCGCTAGGGGCTAAGTCAGGGCTGTAAGGTGGATGTTCCAGAACTTTCCACCTTAGTTATATAATTTTCTACTGAGTTAATCGAGCCGTTTGTGGTCTGGCATTGTCATGAGAAGCAACGCTCCTCTAGTCAGCAGTCCTGGACGTTTTCTTCGAATTGCATCATGAAGCATCGATAGAACTTCACAGTATGATTCAGCATAAACAGGAAGCATTTCCTTATGAATGTCCTTTGCAGGCATTTCTTTTGCCCACAAAAAACACATAACAGCACATTGCTCTTTGGTGTACACTCCGTAAATACAGTCACCATTTTGTTTATGTGCTGCGCATGAGACACCTAGCGCCACCTGACGAACGGGAATATAAAGTTTGATGTTGCTGTCACCTAATGACACCTGTAGAAAACACCAACTGCATTTACCTGCCATCCCACAGAACTGTGTGACTTACTTATTGTCTCACCCTCACACAATGGATTTCTGACATAGTCCATGAAGTGCTGCTCTTAGATCTACTTGTTCTGCACTGTTTTTGCTCTTCAGTATGAAGACAGCTGATTATGCATCTGTGAAGAGAGCTAAGTGTTTCTGTTTCTTTTCCTCTGTAAACAGCATTGCTGCCTGTTTTCAAAATGTCTGCCTCTATTCTGAAATTACTGGAGAATTTTCCAGATTCCACTGACTGTTTTCTCTTTTAGTTTAGATTTAGGAGAATTTTTTTCCAACTCCATTTGCTGTTGAGTTTGTTTGCTGATCCACGCATATTTGTCCAGGTGCTGCTCGGGAAATGTTTTTCTGTGTAGTTTATGGTTGTGCATTCATTTGGTATTTCGGGTGTTGCGTTGGTTTTCAATTTCCCTCAAGCAATGCTTACTTTGCCTATTTTCACAATTTCCTACTTTTCCAGTGAATCTCTTAATATTTTTCATGGTTATTTTGGTTATTTCTTATTATTTCCATGAGTTTCAAGATGTCTTCTGCCATCCATTTCTTACATTCCATTGTCTTCATTTTTGGGATAGTTGTTTTGCAGCCTGTGTAGTTTAGGGCTGTGTTTTTGCTTTCTGTTGCCTTGTGAGAGTTCTTTTTCATAATACCAGAAGTGTTTGCTATCATCTCAGGAGGTACTGTTGTGTCCAAGCTGGGAATCTGTGTGCATTGTAGATGGATTTGGCTATTGATGTGTTAAGGAAAGGATCTTTCCTGATCTTTCTTTTTGCAGATTTCCCAAAGTTGTTTCACTTTAGTCTTCCCCTTCTAAGACCACTAAACCTCTCATAAATGGGATGTGGTCTGCCAGCCATCTAAATGTTTCTGCTTGTTGCTGGGCTCTGTAGTCTAGTATATGCACAGACAATAACATTCTATCCCTCTACCAAAGTATCCGAGAAAGGAATGCCAATTCCATTAGCAAACACAACAAAAAGTACCTCTTAAAATGCACCAGTTTTATGTCTTGAAGCATTTGCTAGAGACTGGAGATTAAATATGAAATGAAGAATTCCTTCATATCTGTCAAAATCCCACTCATGCTCTGTCCCCTTCAGTAGCCAACGAAGAGTTCCCATGCTGATGGTACCAGTGGCATCCTGACTGAACATCTGCCTGTCATGCAGGCCCTCTGCTCATCCCTCACTGAATCAACCTCTACAGATGGGAGTCCTGTGTTTTGCTGCACTTTCCACTCAATCGCAGAGAGCCTTCACCACATCAATCTTGTCATAATCTTGCTCTCTGCCCAAAGGAACAGTATCAACCACTCTGCCAGCCTGTTCATTTTCTCACACACCCATATGTACAGGGCAGACAATTCATATGCTCTAGACGTTTGTCTTTTTGAGCAATGCAAACCCCTCTACACAGAACATACCTATGTCTATTTGACATAGCATGCTATCATTCTGATCAACTCTTCAGCCACTGGAAACCACCATTACAGCCTCCACCTCCATTCTCATGCTGGAAATCATGATATCTTAAGCCTGTCTCCTATTTAACAGTGTCCCTTAACCTTTACAGGGAAGCCCCTGAAAATATAGGAGATGAGAGTTTTATGGTTTGGAGAGAGTTGTATGGTTTCGAAATTGGGACTGCTAATTACATTTATTGCTTTTAAAAAAAAACAACTTGTATTTAATTGGCATGTTAATTTTACTTTTATCTACAACATTTTGCTTTTTAACATGCTTTTAATTGACATGTTTCATACTTTAAGAAAACCGATCAGCAAAGACACAAGGCTACCAAGTAAAGATGGAAAGACAACACTCCGCCAGGAGGATCAGAAGCGACTTCCGAAACCTGAGACATCACTAGCGAAGAAAGAAGACACCAGAATGAAACCTGTTGAGGAGGAAAAACAGTTGACCGAGGAAGAGAAACTTCAGCTTGAGGAAAATAAAAAGCGAGAAGAAGCAGAGGAAAAGCAAAGAAAAGAAGAAGAAGAGAAGGTACTGAAATGAGTTGTTTTTCTGTTTGAAACAGTGGTAGTCCTATTATAAGTGTACTGGCACCTTGCCATCTTAACAGATGATAGTTACATTGTGCTTAAAATAAAAAAGGCATAATAGCCTGTACATGGCACAAAACCAAGATGAATTGTAGAGACCATGTGTTGCCCAAACAATATGATTCCTCTCTCAGTCTGCCTAGTTTACTGCAGAGGAAATGTAACGTCAATACATCTGATGGGGACCTGGGGTATAGCCTGCTGGAGCTTCCATCCTAGACCAGTTGTTGACCAAGGCTTAGAGTCTTGACTGCCCTGCCATGACATTTAGTCATTAGGTTACATTTCCCCGTACCAGGCTAAAGCTTGTGCTTCCCAATTGCGCTTATCTGCCCGAAGCCATTGATGCAATGTGGGGTGTCGGGTTTGGTGAGAACTGCCCAACATTCAGTGCTAACAGAAGCAGGCAGTACCGTCTACTGTAATACTGTTCTTCTGATTCCTCTTCATCTGATTCCTCTTCGTCTGCCTGTCTATGCATTTCCATCCTGAGGACATGAATCCACAGTTGCATAGTAGTTAGTGTGCTTGCCTACCAAGACATTGGTCCTGGTTCAATCGCCAGCAGTGGTAGATTATCTCTTCCAACCAGTATGGCTCTGAGGTCAACCAAGTCTTGCCAAATTGGTTCCAGACAATTTTCAGAATTTTCTTTGAATTGTCTGGAAAGGAAAGATGGTAAAGAAAGGAACTGGTCACCCTGTCTCATTATACTGTGACCTAGAATATGTGAAGACTTAACACTTTCAACCCCATTGGCAGTTTTGTTGTTTGCGCTTACTCGTTTTGAACTCAAGCATAGTCCATACTCGTCCTACTGCTTCTAGTGCATTGGATTGATTTTTGTGTGGATTAGCTTTCCCTATTACCAGTGTCCTTCGCAGTCAGGCGAACCCACTCCGACTTCTGAGGTACATGTAATTTACTACTCCCCAAGTTAAGAACGCGAAGTCAGCATTTTTAAATGTCCAACTGACTGGTGTAAGTGTTTAACCCATTACCCCGGCATCTGCATGGCACAAGTTTAACCCTTTACAGGGCAGACGCTTGTCCGTTTTTTAGCAAGATTTTTTCAGGTTCGGTAAAATTTCGGGTTGCAATAGTAAAAAACACAGATAAGGTGTTATTCAACCGATTTTAGTTAACTAAACAACACAATGAAGGGAAAAGCATGCAGAATATGTTACTCATGTGATTGTTGTCGGTAATCCATATATGAACACAAATATTTACGAAATACAGCTATGTTGTTTGTGATTTTCCGTCATCTATACGGCAATTTACAAACACATTTTCAGAATCATAATCACTTTCTTTAAAGTCCGACTCATGACTGCTAATGCAAAGTAATGCTTTTCACTGATAATAATGATATCTAGCTGCGATTAATAGTCAACTTCGTGCCCTTTAATGTCACTTAAATTGAACCTAGCGAAATCTCAGCTATCACTTGAAGAATCGCCGAAATCCATTTTGAAAAACTAAGCATAAAAATCCCAAAAACTATCAAAAAAAGTCCATAAAAGTTAGTTCAAATTCATAGTAGGTGCTTACAAATGGCGGCCACGTTGTCAAGCTATCGGCGAAAGCGAAAGTAGCCGTCGGAAGTGTCGGAAAGCCGAGAGATCGCGTTTTTACAATGCATAATAGTATTGGGCGGCTTTAGACGATCTGCTCGTTTAAGCGATCGGCCGCAAATGGACGTTTTGCCCTGTAAATGGTTAAGATCAAGCAGTTGATTGTTATCTCCAAGTACAGTTATGTGACTGAGTTATTGTGAGTGTCATATTCAATGATGAGTTTTTGTGTTTGCAGAGGAAAGCTGAAGAAGATGCGTTAAGGAAAAAGGAAGAGGAATTGGTAAGATGTATTGTTATATATGCTTGTATATTTTCACGTACATTCATAGTATAATTAAAACTTCATTGAAATGCTGTATAAGGTATAGTCCTAGCACATTAGAATATTTTAAGAATACCATATACAATATAGTCCTAGCACATTACATTCTTCTTTGGAATGTCATGAGAAATAGTCCTAGCACATAGGAATCTTCATTGGAATATCACATTAGGTAATGTTCTATAATATTAGAATCTTCATTGGAATATCACAACACGTAACACTTTAGAATATTAGAATCTTCTTTGGAATATCAAATTAGGTAAAGTTCTGGAATATTTTAATCTATATTAGAATGTCAGATATGGTACAGTTTTAGAATAGCATAAATCTATTTTATAATGTCAATTAAGATGCAGTTCTGGAATGGTAAAAGTTATATTGAAATGTCAAATAGACATATTCCCAGAATATTAGAATCTTATGTTGGAATGTCAAATAAAATATCATCATCATCATCACCACCACCACCACCCACCCACCCACCCACCCACCCATCATCGGCACATATTGATGATGACTTGTGTCTAGCCACAGGTGGATGATGTGTCTAGCCCCAGGTGGATGATGTGTCTAGCCCCAGGTGGATGATGTCTTGTGTCTAGCCCCAGGTGGATGATGTCTTGTGTCTAGCCCCAGGTGGATGATGTCTTGTGTCTAGCCCCAGGTGGATGATGTCTTGTGTCTAGCCCCAGGTGGATGATGTCTTGTGTCTAGCCCCAGGTGGATGATGTCTTGTGTCTAGCCCCAGGTGGATGATGTCTTGTGTCTGGCCCCGGGTGGATGATGTCTTGTGTCTGGCCCCGGGTGGATGATGTCTTGTGTCTGGCCACGGGTGAATGATGTCTTGTGTCTGGCCCCGGGTGGATGATGTCTTGTGTCTGGCCCCGGGTGGATGATGTCTTGTGTCTGGCCCCGGGTGGATGATGTCTTGTGTCTAGCCCCGGGTGGATGATGTCTTGTGTCTGGCCCCGGTGGATGATGTCTTGTGTCTGGCCCCAGGTGGATGATGTCTTGTGTCTGGCCCCAGGTGGATGATGTCTTGTGTCTAGCCCCAGGTGGATGATGTCTTGTGTCTAGCCCTGGGTGGATGATGTCTCTTCTGCTAATCCACACTTACCATTTTATTTTTACATTCGCTTGCTTTGAACTCAAGCGTAGTCCATACACGTGCTACTATTTCTAGTACACTCGACTGATTTTTGCGTGTGGATTAGCTTTGCCTATTACCAGTGTCCTCACCATCAGGTGAAGCCACCCCGACTTCAGAGTTAGCACTTACTATTAAGTGTAGGGTATGGGGAGCCTAAGCTTGCATTTCGAGACCAGATGTGTATCCATGTTTGTTTAGAGTTCTCTTTGTATTATCTATCCATCATTATCATGGTATTCCCATGGTTCCATGTTCAGATCTTTTATGGTTGTATGCTTTGGTTTAGTATTGAGTCAGGTTTCATTCTCATAATATGACCATAAATGTCAGCTGCCTCTTTCTGATGTTTATGATACAGTGTGTTTGTATCTGAGCCTCTTTCTTTCAGAACAAATTGGATATGAAAAATATAAGACATGTTTGTTTATCGTTCTCTGGATGTTTTCTATCCATCATTTTCGTGGTCTTCCTATGGCTCTATGTTGAGATCTTTTGTGGTATATGTATCAAATCAGGTTTCACTCTCAGAAGTGTCAGATACCTCTTTCTGAAATCTGTGATATGGTGTGTTTGTGTCTGAGCCTCCTTCAGAACAGGTAAGATACCAAAAAATAGTCAAGGACCCTTCAACAAAATAGTCAAGGACCCCTTTCCATGCCTTGTAGCACAATGGGTATCTGGTGCTAGCTCCATAGTTGTGTAGGCACTTGATGGGTTGTGTGATCAGTATCATGCCGGTCACTTTGCCTTCCAACATTTCCTGGTATCAATTTTAGGCTGGGTTGATCAGGGAGCCAAGGTCAATTTTAAAAATCTCCATCTTGATGGGGACTTGATCCCATGGCCATTGGACCAGCTGGCAAATATGCTAGCCGCTATGCTACGACTTCCCAAGTAAGGTATCTTGCTAACATATTAAAAAACTGAGTTTTGATGCTGTATATGTTGCTGTAATTCTTGATGTGTTCCCATCCTTAGAAAATGCTGACCGACTACATAACGGAGACTATAGACAGGAATAACAGCAAATCAGAGGCGAGAGTCGTAAACTTGGCAGCACCAGGTAATATCATAGTCGTATTCATTTGCATGTTTTACACATCAAGAATTTTTCTTTGCTTAGAAGTTCCTTTGTGTACTTGCTGCTTGTTTCACACCCACATTGAACTATCTGCCCACTGTGAAGATGGCAACTAGCTTGCTCAATTTCTGTTCAGATCTGCATAGATTCACCCCCAGGTGAGGTATCTCATGGCCTTTCGCCAGAGTCAAGCATTGTGTGAATGTATTTTTTATGCCATATAATTTTGTTGTTGTTGCTTTTTTTTGTTCGCTCGCTTTAAACTCAAGTGTAGTCCACACTGCACTGATTTTTGTGTGCGGGCTAACATTCCGTATCACCTGTCTCTCTCGTCATCAGGCGAACCAACTCCTACTTCTGTGGTACTTGTAATTTATATCCCAAAGTCAAGGACGAAACGTCAACTTTTTAACTCAGTACCTATGTAGGGATTGAACCCTCTACCTTACCACCAGCTACCTCGCCATCAGTGCACTGTAATCCCGTTTGCTATGCCTGAAGATACTACTTTATTGTGTAACTTTCAGACTGTAGATCAGAAGCATGTCCCTTTGAGGCAGCACAACTACAGTTGTAAAAGTAAAGACCTTGTTTTTATAATGTGAGGTGTATTGGACTTTGATGTCGTCAACTCATTTTCTTCTAGGCGTCCTCTTCTTCTGATAGCAGATCTTTGATGAAGGGCCTGTGCTGGTAGTTGATGGTGTTGCATTCTAACGAGATGGCTAAACTATTTGATCTTCTGTCTTTCAATAAATGTGGCACAAGGTGTTGATGCCACTGTCTGTCTGATAACATAATTTCTTATTCTGTCTCGGATAGTTAAGTTGGCAGCTCTCCTCAAGCATCTCATCTCACAGGTGTTGGTTTTCCATAAGTGTGATTTGGATAATGTCCAAGTTTGACAATGTTAGCATACGATTGGTGTGAGTATGCTATTTATTAACTCTTGTTTTGAGGACATAGGTATTTTTGAATGTTTCAGTATGGGTGATAGTTGATATATAAGCACACTTGCTTTTTGACATCTGATTTCGATTTCCCTGTCTACTCTGTCATCTTCTGTGATCATACTTCCAAGATATTTGAATTCTTTAACTTGTTTCAAAGATGTGCTATTTATCAGTATACTTAGTGGTCCAGGAGATCTGCTAACTTGCTTTACTTCAGTTTTGGCTGTATTTATATTCATATTGTATCTGCTGCATGTTGAAATAAGCTTATTAATATGATTTTGCAGTCTGCCCTCGTCACTATGAAACAGACACTGATCATCTGCAAAAAAAAAAGTCCATTTATTGCGAGTGAATCTGTTGTTTCATTTGAAGCAAAGAGTTAACAATTTCTGAATCTGTTCTGTCAAGGCTTGCTTCTTTGGATATTCTGTCTTTGTAGATATTAAATAGCAGAGGAGAGAGCACACATCCCTGTCTCACGCCTGTATTGACTGTGAACTTATCTGATATATCCTCTTGTGTTCTTATTACACTTTGGCTCAAATGGTTCATGGCTATGATGTTTTCTAGCAACTGTCCTTGTATCTCATAGTATATCTGATAACATCATTTCTTATTCGGTCTCGGATAGTTTGCAGCTCTTTTGAAGCATCTCATCTCACAGGTGTTGATTTTGCATAAGTTATGTCCAAGTTTGACATTGATAGTATAAAGTTGGTTTAAATATGTTATTTATTATCTGTTGTCATTTTGCGGGCATAGGTATATTTGGATGTTTCATTATGGGTGATAGTTGATAAGCCCCATAAATTCCATTGATCTTTTCCTTATGGTTTGGACACTAAAGATAGGCTAATTACGAGGGTAAGTTAATAAGTAAGCCACAAATGGCTGTAGAAAAATAACTAATAAAAAAATAACTCATTATTATAACAACTTGAAACCAGTTTATTTTTATACATACAATGTCCCTTTATTTCTCAACATAATTTCCACCAACATTGATACATTTATCCCATCGTTTTATCAGTCCTCCCAAACCGGCCGCATAGAACTGCGTGCTTTGTTTTAATTTACTTGCCATCCGACAAAACTGTGACTTACATATTGACTCGCCCTCGTAACTTTTTCTACCCACCTATGCACCGCTTTACAGGACAAACATTTGTCAGCATAAACACTGAAAACCCACCTTGGTGGGAGACATTTCGCGAATGATGCCGAAGTTGAATGTGAAGTGAAAAAGTGGTTTAGAAAACAGAGCACGCAGTTCTATGCAGCCGGTTTGGGAGTACTGATAAAACGATGGATAAGTGCATCAGTGTTGGTGGAAATTATGTTGAGAAATAAAGGGACAATATATGTATTAAACAAAAAACTGGTTTCAAGTTGTTATCATATTTAGTTGTTTTCTACAGCCATTTGTGGCTTCCTTATTAACTTCCCCTATTAAGACTCAAAGTTTTAAACATGATTTCTGTCAATTGTCTTTACCCGTGTGCATAATGACCATTTCTGATTTATTTTTTCTGATTGCTCACTTTGAACTCAAGCGTAGGCCATACATATGCTACTACTACTTGTGCACTGGATTGATTTTTGCCTTTGGATTAGTTTTCCTTATTACCAGTGTCCATCAGGCGAACACACTCCGACTTCTGAGGTGCTACTAAATTACGTCTCCAAGTCAAGCGACGAGAAGTCAACATTTTTGTCCAACTGACCGGTTTGGAGGTTGAACCCGTTAACTCGGCATCTGCACACCAGAAGTTTAAGAGCTAGCACTCTTATCCATTCAGCCATGCTGATTCCATTTTTCGGATTTTATTATTTACATTCTCGTATAATTAAACAAGGGAGGTAGGTTTAACATTGCATTTTTGAGCCTAATAATTGTAATACATAAAATTTGTTATATAATTGTAAGAATTAAAATATTTATTTATTTTTGCATACGATAGAAAACCGACCAGATGAGTCATTCTTCAGTAAATTGGACTCCAGCTTGAAAAAGAACACAGCTTTTATCAGAAAACTGGTAAGCTTGTTGGGATGTAATGTTCGTGCATTCTGGCTTCATATTGTTCAATAACAGTGAATTCTGGAACACATCATCATCATCAAGTGCCGTGCCAGCTGGCGTAGGCGTTCATGGCTCTCCACAGATCTCGGTCTTTGGTTTTCTGGATCAACACTGTTGCTGATATTCCTCCATGCCACCGTCTCAATCCATCCAGCATCATTTCTCTTGGTCTGCCTCTGCCTCTCTTCCCCTCGATCTTTCCAGTTGTCACGATGTTCTCCAATGTCTCTCTTCTCATCTTCTCTTCTCATCATCTGGAACACACTCATAAACAAATATAAATTCGTGTGTAAGCTGGCATTCAGCATCTAGGTCTCAAAACCTGTTGAACCGGCTACAATCTTAGATGGTGTGTGATGAGTGAGGCTTAAAATAAAAATTATTCTTCAGAAATTAAAAGCATTGTATTCCCTTTGTGAATTTAAACACAGACGTCACAAACAATATGCTGCACAATTTATTGCCTGGCATATTTCGCTGCATCTTGTGAATAAATGAATAATACTTTGGCTGAGATACTTAAAACACATAGCCAATGATATTGTTCGAATGTGGAGAATCAGTTAACCCAACAGTAATCGTAAATTCAAAATGAAATCTTTCTGTTATATATATCTCTTGAGCTTCAGTTTTATTTTACCTATGAGATCATTAGTTATTAGTTATAATGGGGGGGGGGGGGGGTGTATAATAGAAAACCGATGCCATGGCGAAGGGGTTACAAATGCAATTCACAATCCTGCATACCACCTTCCAAACACAGCTGCAGGCAAGTGGAAGCAGACAGCCTTGTGCTGGTTTTCATACAATGGTATAAGTGCTGATTGTTCAGAAAGAAATGGAAAACTACTGAATGCAAACTTGCCTAGAAATCACAAACAGCCAAAAAATGTTGGGGTTGACTGAGAAATCATGTAAAGGATATGCAACTAACTTTATTTTTAAATAATAGAAACTATTGGCAAGCATCAAAATCAAGCTGGTGTGTGATGGAGGTTATACTAGAAACTATTGGGGGAAAAATATCAAGTTAGTGTGTGATGGGGGGGGGGGGGGGACTATTGGCAAGCCTCAGTATCAATCTGATGTGTGATGGGGGTTAAAATGGAAACTATTGGCAAGCCTCAGTATCAATCTGATGTGTGATGGGGGTTAAAATGAAAACTATTGGCAAGCCTCAGTATCAATCTGATGTGTGATGGAGGTTAAAATGAAAACTATTGGCAAGCCTCAGTATCAATCTGATGTGTGATGGAGGGTAAAATGGGAACTATTGGCAAGCAACAAGCTGGTGTGTGATGGGGGTTAAAATGGAAACTATTGGCAAGCCTCAGTATCAATCTGATGTGTGATGGGGGTTAAAATGAAAACTATTGGCAAGCCTCAGTATCAATCTGATGTGTGATGGGGGTTAAAATGGAAACTATTGGCAAGCCTCAGTATCAATCTGATGTGTGATGGGGGTTAAAATGAAAACTATTGGCAAGCCTCAGTATCAATCTGATGTGTGATGGGGGTTAAAATGGAAACTATTGGCAAGCCTCAGTATCAATCTGATGTGTGATGGGGGTTAAAATGAAAACTATTGGCAAGCCTCAGTATCAATCTGATGTGTGATGGAGGTTAAAATGAAAACTATTATTGGCAAGCCTCAGTATCAATCTGATGTGTGATGGGGGTTAAAATGGGAACTATTGGCGAGCAACAAGCTGGTGTGTGATAGGGGTTAAAATGGAAACTATTGGCAAGCCTCAGTATCGATCTGATGTGTGATGGAGGTTAAAATGAAAACTATTGGCAAGCCTCAGTATCAATCTGATGTGTGATGGGGGGTTAAAATGGAAACTGTTGGCAAGCCTCAGTATCAATCTGATGTGTGATGGAGGTTAAAATGAAAACTATTGGCAAGCCTCAGTATCAATCTGATGTGTGATGGAGTTTAAAATGGAAACTCTTGGCGAGCCTCAGTATCAGTCTGATGTGTGATGGAGGTTAAAATGAAAACTGTTGGCAAGCCTCAGTATCAATCTTATGTGTGATGGAGGTTAAAATGGGAACTATTGGCAAGCAACAAGCTGGTGTGTGATGGGGGTTAAAATGGAAACTATTGGCAAGCCTCAGTATCAATCTGATGTGTGATGGAGGTTAAAATGGGAACTATTGGCGAGAAACAAGCTGGTGTGTGATAGGGGTTAAAATGGAAACTATTGGCAAGCCTCAGTATCAATCTGATGTGTGATGGAGGTTAAAATGAAAACTATTGGCAAGCCTCAGTATCAATCTTATGTGTGATGGAGGTTAAAATGGGAACTATTGGTCAGCACCAAGCTAGTGTGTGAGGGGGGGGGGGTTAAAATGGAAACTATTGGCAAGCCTCAGTATCAGTCTGATGTGTGATGGAGGTTAAAATGGGAACTATTGGCGAGCAACAAGCTGGTGTGTGATGGGGATAAAGTAAAAACTATTGGCAATAATTAATATCAGGCTGGTGTGTAATAGGAGTAATAACAGAAACTATTAGCAAGCAACAGTGTGAAGCTGGTGTGTAATCGGGGTTAAAATATATACTATTGGCAATCATTAATATCAAGCTTGTGTATGATGGGGGTTAAACTAGAAACTATTGACAAGTAACAGTGTGAAGTAGTGTGTGCGATGGGGGTTAAACTAGAAACTCCCTGGGATGGTTAACCCGGTCAACAAATGCCCGCAGAAGTCAGATGTGTCGGCCTAACAGCGCAAGAACGCAGCTTTGCTGTAAACAGGCACAACGCAATCACATCCAGAATAAAAAAACTCTGGATGAACGCAGAAGAAGAAACTAGAAACTAATGACAAGCAACAGTGAAGTAGTGTGTGATGGGGGTTAAAATGGAAACTATTGGCAAGCAAGAATATCAAGCTGATGTGTGACGGGGGTTATAACAGAAATTATTGGCAAGCAGTGTGAAGCTGGTGTGTGACGGGGGTTAAAATATATACTATTGGCAAGCATCAATAACAAGTTGGTGTATGATGGAGTTTAAACTAGAAACTATTGACAAGCAACAGTGTGAAACTGGTGCATGATAAGGATTAAAATAGAAATTATTAACAAGCAACAATATCAAGCTGGTGTGTCACCGGAGTTATAACAGAAATTATTGGCAAGCAACAGTGTGAAGCTGGTGTGTGATGGGGGTTAAAATAGAAACTATAGGCAAGCATCAATATCAAGTTGGTGTGTGATGGGGGTTAAAATAAAAATTATTGACAAACAGCAACATCAAGCTGGTGTTTGATGGAGGTTAAAATGACAGTAACTAATTTATAAAAGAGTTTCAAATAAATAAAACTGCTAGTGAGGTTGTCAATGCACTGACCTACCAACACAGCTTGATGGTAATCCTAAATTGGTGACAGGGTTGCATTTATTTTGACCCAGCCTCATGAAATGGGTACCAGAGATTTAGAAAAGTTTACAGGCGAGAGGATCAGCTTCATTGCACTGAGTGTTACCCCATCTGGCTCAGCCTCTCTGTGCTGGGCGGCAAGCTACCTGTCGAGATCATCATGTAAGGCTAACTCTGTAGTTTCGGCACTGACTCTCAGTGGTCTCCAGAACAAATTGCAATTGTGATCTGAATGATGCACTCTGAAAAGAGCGCAGGGCAGATTGGTTTGACCACTTGGCCACTTGGGAAAGCAAAACTGATTGGCATAGTGCTGATTATAATGATCCTTATGTGCTGTTTTGTCATGGAATATATGAACATATCCCTCATATCGCCAATATGCCTTTATGGTGTACTTCTACTTGTAATCACATATTATTACACCCTCTGTGAGTCGTCCTGATGAGCGTGACCGTGTTTTTGAGTTCCTCTTAAGTTCTGTACAACCTTTACATTTATGCTCATCTTCTGGTCACTGTCATGAAGTGGTCAAGTCACTTGTCTCATGCTTTAAAGGTCATGAGTTAAGTTTTGAACTCCATCACTCAGTTCTTGATTACAGTTTTTTGTGTGGAGCTGGCTGGTGGTTGTCGATGGGGCTATAGAGTTCAATGTGATGCCTTTGACAGGCCACTCTGTGGAAAGAGACCAAGTCATATGGGTTGAAACCCGGTGCAGTGAAGTTGATCTTCTTGCTTTTAAGCCTCTTAAACTCCTTGTCTGCCTGTGATCACATCTTTCATGAAGCTCTCAGGTGTTTCCTTATGATGGACTTGACTGTGTTTTTGGAGTTTCTTCTTACTTCCATACATCGTGATGCATGCAAATAAGTTTTCTTTACTTTTACTTTAAAATAAATATTGTAACTTTACAAATAGCTGGTATATGCAGATGTTACATTTAAAGTTTAACTCTACAGAGGAATCTAACAGAATCCCAAAAGGATAGTCTTTCAAAGGAATTGTTGGGACTGAACTTAACAAAGTACATTGGAGAAGTGGTGAGTTTAACTCATGTTAGATATTATTGCCTGCTGGAGTTTAATGTCTGGGTGGCTATCTAGGGAGTTTGAGTGTTGCAGCTGTGTGAACTTGCTTATCATTTGCTTTGCCAACAGATGTGGGCACTTTTGCTTCTCCACAATGTGCTATCTCCAATAGAACGTACCAGTTTGGTTGCTGATATTTTCCATGCCATGAAGAAAAAAAGTGTCTCGAAGCAGTATCCTAATATACAGGGAGCTTGTAAAATCTCACTACACTTTGTATGTAGAACAATTTTGAAAAATGAAGTACATGACATAAATAAATATGCTCCACAGTCCATCGTGAAGCAATATGCAGTAAATGGCTGTTGTCTGCTGGAGTAATTCTTTGTGCTCCAAACAGAATGGTGTTATCAACGGATGAAAGAATGTTTTTGGTTGAACAAGTTGTCCAATCGCTATATGGCAGTCAATACACATGGTTGTTCAAATATTTATAGCAAGATTTTCTGATAAACAATCTCATAGCAAGATTTCTGATAAACAATCTCCTTATCACATTACAATTAGAAATTAGTTGTATAAGTTGTAATGAATACTTCATTGGTACTTTCCAACTTCCCAAAACATTGTTAGACCATAGCAGTGACTATTGTAACTAATTTAATGCATTTTTTAGCAATATTTTGATGATGTCATGTACTTAATTTTTCTAAATTATTCTACATACAAAGGGTAGTGAGACTTTACAAACACCTGGTATATGGGTCTGTGATTTAATTGGGTCATCACATTTTATAGACCTGAGAACAAGGAGGAATAGGTGGCTAGTCTTTCCCTGACTTTAGCAGTGTTGTTGTTTTGTCCTCCTCTGTTTATTTGTTCATAAATCTTTCCAGTTGTTACAATAAGTTTCAGTTTTAATGTTCTCGTAATGTGGCTAAATATGTCAACAGCCTCTGATATTTGCGATAAGTTGTCTTTCAATGCCCCTTTCAAAACATTTTGATTACTCATTTTGACCTTCAGATGTATTTTCTGCATTCTTCTGTGTGGCCACATTTTCACAGCTACAGGGTTTTTGTTGTTCTTATTCTTCTTTCGTTTGCTTGAAATATGTCTATAACTGCAATGTTGTCGCTTGTATGAGTTTAACTGTCTTTTTTAGTTCACTCAGTGATCCATAGAGTTTATATCTTCCACTGTTGTTTATCTAGGCCAGAAGGTTTGCCTTGATATGTAATATTTTGGGCAGTCTTGGAGTATGTGATCTGATGTCTGCGACGCCAATCCACATGTGCACATGGCGATTCACCAATCTTGAATTTTGTATACATGTGGTTGCGTAATCTATTGTCCTGTTCTGAGGCGCAGAATAATTATTTGTTTTGGTCTGTCCATAAGGTAGTTTTTGTTGTTTGTTTACTAATTGTCCATGAATGACTAGGAAGAAGAAGTGCCACAATGTAATATACAAGTAAATGGAAATATTCTTCAACAAGTGAATTGGTACAATTATCTTGGAACAGTCATAACATCTGATGGGAGATGCCTTGAAGAGATTAGAACAAGAATCGCCATGGCGAAAGTAGCCTTTAGCAAGATGAAAAACATTCTGACCAATAAAAAGATGTCAATTGAAATGAGAAAAAGAGTGTTGAGGGGATACATAGAGCCTGTTCTTTTGTATGGATGTGAAACTTGGACAATGGGCAGTCAAGCTGAAAAACATCTGATGGCTGCAGAAATGTGGTTTCTGAGGAAAATGCAAAGAATACCATGGACAGACAGAAAAACCAATGACCAAGTACTACAGGAGACAAATGAACATCGTAAACTGATTAGAGAAATTAGACGTAGACAGTCAAAATTTTTTGGACATGTTGTGAGAAGAAATGGATTGGAGAACTTGGTGACAACTGGCAAGATCGAAGGAAACAGACCAAGAGGCAGACCGAGAGGAAAATACCTGGATGGCTTGGCCACATGGCATGGACGAGACAGGAACACTGAGCTGATCCACGACACTGGTGATCGAGTGAAATGGCGAGTCATGACCGCCCACGCTTTCCGGCATGGCACATGATTGATTGATTGATGAACGACAGCCGTATGTTAACATTAGTAATTAATGAGCAGAACAGAGAATGTTAAATAACAGGTAGGGAAGCTGTGGCTTGGAGGTTATGGTTTTGTCTCGGCTTAGAAGGTACTGGTTTCGATCTCAGCATGGGGCTGGCAATTTTCCCCCAAGAACCATTGGTTCCTAATGGTATCACATGACTCCCCTGATCTCTTGGGTAGTGAGATCATGTACCTAGCCTTGTTGGATATGGGCGGAAAAACAGGAGGTCCTCGTGAACAAGTTGTGCATGTTAAAGAATCCCAAGGAAGTTTGAAATCTGAAATTTGAGTATGCTGTAAGCCCATTGCCCTAATAAAATTATTATCCATTTCCATCATGAAGATGAGCACAGGAAAATGCAGACACATTGGTCATGAGGGTCTATTTGGTGGTAGAAATGGCAAGAGATTGTAAAACTTGTTGCTGTTCCATGATGGGAGTTATCTTCTGCAAAGTGCCCACTATATAATAATGATGCAGTTTGTAAAGCGCCCCTAGTATTATTTATGTTATGAGGTCACCACAGCTTGCGTTCCCATTGATTTAAATAATACTTTACTTGCACTTTGAATATCTGTTCAGTCTCGTGTCCTATTATACAAGTATGTTCTGGAGCAGTTTACTACGGTCTGTGATGTGATAGGACCAACACTCTGTAGGCTTGGATGCATGGATGAATAGGCGGCCACGTCAAATCTGACCATGCTCATGACATTATAAGCATAGCTGTCATTTAGCTTTGTATGACACCGATATAAACATTAGACACAAGTGTACTTCGGCGCATGAACAACTAGATGCCTCTAATATATAGCTTTACATTTGTATGTTGTCTAAGTGCATCCTCTAGTCCAAGGGTTTCCAGGGGGGAATGAAGACCATTTCAAGATCGCGTTAATACAAGAACCGATTACTTGATATTGTTTTTCCCTTCATACTTTACAGTTATGTACGTCTCATTCTTCTAAAATTCATTTTATAAAGTAAGTAGACCCACAAATCATGTTTTATGTGGATGTCTAGACTTGTTTTAGTATATACTATTAAATTTACCTTCCATTTTTACGTATACTGTGTAGGGGTGGGGGGATTTTTAGATAGGAAATATGAAAGGGGGGGGGGAATGACGTTCTGAAAATACGGTGAAGGGGGTCACGGGCCAAATTTTTGATAGGAAGTGGGGGAATGACGTTCTGAAAATATGGTGAAGGGGGGCACGGGCCAAAAAAGGTTGAGAACCCACTGGTCTAGTCACTACTTCCTTCTTGTCACTTCTATGATGGGCGCCAAACAATACTATGTGGTGTAATAGAAGTTGTAGTACATGTATAAATGTATAAATTACGCTTCAGTTCAAAGGAAGAGAAAGCAAAAAAACATAAATGTTCTCTAGTTTTGGCAGTAAATTATTGTCATTACCATTTGCTTTTTTCAGGCTGGTGCAATCATTGATGCTAAAATGAAGATGTCTGATGTTCCATGTGCCATCCACATTTGCAGTCTTCTTCATCAAAGATATGGAGATTTCAGCCACGCTCTCATCGACATGTTCAACAAGTACTTACTCTCTAAAAAGGATGAGAAGGTGAAAGTAGTTCTCAACAATCTCTTAATTTAGTGATGGCATGATACACCTAGTTAGGCAGCTGTGTAGACAAGATGGAACAGACAGAACTGTTAAACTAAGAATGCAAGAGGTGAGAGGACTTTTTGTAGCTCTTGGGCATTTGTGGAACTCAGAACCTAGCACAACAGAGGTAATGACTATAACTAAAGAAGAACAAACAGCAACAATTCACCTAAACGAACATCCCTTGAAACAAGTAAAGAGTTTCAAGTACCTAGGAAGTATAATATCATCAAATGGCAGATCAGAAGACGAGATCGAAATAGGTGCAATAAGGCAAATCAACTCATTGGACAAATGGCACCAATACTAAAGAACAAACATGTATCAATAACTACTAAGAAAGCACTTTACAACACAATCTTCCTACCAACTCTGTGTTACCAATGCCAAACCTGGACAATGACAGAAAAAGAGAAAAGAAAAATCACAACAACAGAAATGAGGTTCCTGAGAAGAATACTCAACGTATCAAGAAGAGATAAGATCAGAAATGAAGAAATCAGGACTAAAGTGGGGGTTAAAGCAGCACTAGATTTTATTAGAAAGCAGCAAGTCAAATGGTTTGGCCATGCAAGTAGGTTACCAGTCAACAGCATACCACAACAAGCAATGATGTACAGACCAGATGGAAACAGAGGAAGAGGCCGACCACTGTAAACGTTGGACGGAGGGAATAGCAGAGTCCATGGAAATATCGATATATGAAGCCCAGAATCGGGCACTGTCCCGCTGTTTATACTTCACTTTGACACCACAAGGTACAAGAGGAACATGATGAGATGAGATGAGAGAACCTAGCACCAAAGTTACATCAGCAATACTGCATGGGTCAGAAACATGGAGATTGGTTACAACAATTACTAATAAACTACAAACATTCAGTAAGTTATGTTTGCACAAATACAAGGAGTAGACTGTTACGATAGAATACCTAATGTGGAGCCTAGGGAGAGAACAAGACATATTTCAGTGAATTAAGAGGTGGGGAAAAGACGCTGGTGCTGGACTTGACACAACTTGAGAAAACCTGATAATATTATAACTAGAAAGTCCTTTCAGTGGAACTCACAGGACAGACGAATGAACAAACTTTATTTTCAAAGGGTCACAAATTGGGCTTGCAGGACCATCTTACATTCGGCCCTTCCAGTCACTCATCTTTCGTTCATCAATTATCTATTGTGCATGTTACATTCACATAGAAAACAAAACATTGTCAAATTATTACTGTGAACATAATACATATTACTATTTTATGAAGCACGCAGGCAGGCAGATAGAAAAAGAGAGAGAGACGCACACACATACGCACGCACGCACACATGCACACACACGCACAATATATTCACACATGCATAAACACATACATACATACCTACAAACACACATTCATACATATCTACAAACACATTCATACATATATCATTGACACAAACTCTCACAGTTATACACCCACTCAACAATACACAAACACACTTCCTCACATACACACATACCCGCTCACAATCACAAAGACACTCATAAACAGATAGAGGAAGACCTCAAAAACAGATGACTGTAGCCATGGTAGATGACTGTAGCCTTGGTAGATGACTGTAGCCTTGGTAGATGACTGTAGCCATGGTAGATGACTGTAGCCATGGTAGATGACTGTAGCCTTGGTAGATGACTGTAGCCTTGGTAGATGACTGTAGCCATGGTAGATGACTGTAGCCTTGGTAGATGACTGTAGCCTTGGTAGATGACTGTAGCCTTGGTAGATGACTGTAGCCATGGTAGATGACTGTAGCCTTGGTAGATGACTGTAGCCTTGGTAGATGACTGTAGCCTTGGTAGATGACTGTAGCCTTGGTAGATGACTGTAGCCTTGGTAGATGACTGTAGCCATGGTAGATGACTGTAGCCTTGGTAGATGACTGTAGCCTTGGTAGATGACTGTAGCCATGGTAAAACAAATGTTAATTTTACTCCTTTGAAAAGTGACTTTATGCTGAACTCTTTGTTCTAAACAGATCAGCAATGCAAGCAAATACAGAGTTGATCTCAGATTTTTAGGAGAGCTGATAGCTTATGGAGTCTTTACAGCCAGGGAAGGGCTTCCTATCCTAGCCAACCAGCTGTCGATATTGGTGAATTCTGATAGAGATGAGCACAACTACCTGCCTATCATCATCAGCTTCTGCAAGCATTGTGGAGATGACTACACCGGTATTGTGCCAAGGAAGATTCGGTAAGTAACAAGCGAACGAACAAACTAACTTTATTTTAAAAGGGTTAAGAGTTGAGCATGCAGGCCAGTCAACATTCTGCCCTCATTACCTCTCACCATTCATTCGCTATTATATGTATACAACATTTATAAGATTAATCTTAACAACAACAAAAAATAATATAAGCATTATGATTCATTGGCACCTTGCCGTCTTGACAGACGATAGTTTGTGCTTTAAAAAGGCATAATAACTTTTACCTATGGCGGTAGCGAATGTGACTGATAAGGCCAATTCACGCTGTAAATGTCCGTTCACAGCGGGTGCATGTGAACACATGGTCATTTCCACCATCATGCACCATCTTACGTCTCACACATGGCAAAAATTATTACATGACCAATAGTTACTAATTATCTTTAATTAATTAATTAATTAATTATTCATTCAGTAGCATGTACATTGCAGAACCTCGCTCCCATAACAACCTTCCGGAAAACTTCTCGGCCATAAAGCAAGATGTCAAGCGTCCGATACACTCATCCGCCACATCCTGCACCCATCTTCTCTTTGACCTTCTTCTTCCTCACTTCCCGGACATATATCCCTCCATTATTGTTCTCTCCAAACTTTCATGATGTTTCAAGTGACAAAACTTTTAAAATTTTCTTTGTTTTATCATCTTTAGTAGACAACCTTCTTCAGTATTCACATCTTGTTGTATGGATGCATTTGTTTGTTCTTCTTCTTCGTTCATCCGGAGTTTTTTTTTCGGATGTGATTGCGTTGTGCCTGTTTACAGCAGAGCTGCGTTCTTGCGCCGTTAGGCCGACACATCCGACTTCTGCGGGCATTTGTTGACCGGGTTAACCTTCCCGGGGGTTTCTTAGGACGTTTGACTCTCACTGTTGTGGTGTTATCCCCCATCCCAGCTGGTCCATATAGAACAGCCAAAGATCCTGGTCAGCCCTCAAGGGAAGGCAGGGGCAGACCATGGGCATTCCCCGCCATCCAAGGAGGCTTCCATACTTGCAGAGCCGATACATAGCGCTCTGGTACTGGGCTCACCCAAGGAATCGTCACGTCCTGCACATGGCTGCTTAGCCTCACTTCCGTATATTGGGCCTTCCGTTCACCATAGGCTGTTCTTCCGGAAACCAGAAGTATGCAGTCTGCAGATGACATCCACACAGTGAGCTTTCGATTCGGACTTTCCACGTAATGGATTTGCTATCCAAGCAATATTCCATTTCATGCCACTAGGACACTTTTCCACCTTTTATGAAGCCCACACAATGGGCTTTTGATTCGGACTTTCCACGTAATGGATTTGCTATCAAGCAATATTCCATTTCGTGCCACTAGGACACTTTTCCACCTTTTATGAAGCCCACACAGCGAGCTTTCGATTTGGACTTTCCACATAATGGATTTGCTATCCAAGCAATATTCCATTTCATGCCTCTGGGTCTTCATGCACCTTTAAATGTCAACCTGTATGTAGTTAAAGTAAGCTGCGGTCAACTTGAGCTTGTTGATATCTCCATAGAGCTTGTCCTCAAATGAAGCAGGTGTGGGCCAAAATATCTTTCTCTGTTCTGCATACGTTGGGCAATCCTGCAGCAAATGTTTTGCTGTCATTTTTCCAGTTCTACAATTACATTCATCAGTATCTCCTATCTTTAGTTTATTGAACAAGTGGTATTTCAGCCTGTTATGTCCTGTGCGGAGTCTGAAGATTGCTACTTGTTCTCTTCGGTCGAGTTTGTAATATGCATCATCCTTCTGATGGCCTGGATGCTCAGATTCCCATTTGGTTCTATAAGTGCTTTTTATCAACCTCTTTGCCTCATTATAGGTTATGTCTATGTCAGGCTGTGGTAGTCGTCCGCCCTCTTTTGCCAGTCTGTCAGCCTCTTCGTTTCCAGGTATACTGCAATGTGATGGGATCCACTGTATTACAACTTTTTTGGATTTCTGGCATAGACCATGGAGTGCTGCTCTTAGGTCAGTTAGTTCTGTGCTGTTATTGCTCTTGAGTATTGAGACAGCTGACTTTGCATCTGTGAAGATAGCTATTTGCTTCTCTTTATTTTCCTCCATCAGGAGCATTTCTGCTGCAGTTTTCAAAGCCTCTACCTCCGCTTTGAAGTTACTTGAAAATTTTCCAGTTGCCATTGAATGTGTTTTTTTCACTCCATTTTTTAAATTTAGGAGAATTCCTCCTCCTCCATTCTCTATTGAATTTTTGGCTGATCCATCTGTATATGCATGGGTCCAATTCCTGCTTGGGTAATGTTCTTTTATGTAGTTTAGGGTTATTTCTCTTCTTTCGGTTTCATGCTGAGTGTTCTTTTTCTCAATACCAGGAATGTTTTCTATCATCTCAGGCAGTTGCTGCTGTCTCCAAGCTGGGAACTTGTGTGCATTGTGTATGGGCTTGACTGTTGATATGTTAAGTATAGGATCTGCCCTAATCCTTCGTTTTGCAGTTTCTACAAAGTTGCTACGCTTCAGTCTTCCCTTTCCAAAACCATTAAATCTGTTGTACATAGGGTGGTCTGTCAATCTTCTAAATTTTTCTGCTTGTTGCTGGGCTCTGCTATCTCTTCTATCCTGCATTGGTTGTAAACAAGTGATCTTTTCTAGTTCATTAATAGGCGTTGTCTTCAGGCTTCCAGTTATGATTCGCATTCCTTAGTTTTGGACTCTACTTATTTTGTTAAAGTTTGACTTAGCTGCTGTTGCCCAAGCTGCAATGCCATATTCCAGTACTGGCCTCACCCGTCCAGTATATAACTTCTTGAGAACTTTCTCATCTGCTCCCCACGTTGTACCAGCAAGCTTTTTCATGATTGCCATTCTCTGCCTTGCTCTTGTTCGATTTTTCTCAACCTGTGTCTTCCATGTCAGGCGACGATCAAAGGTGACTCCTAGATAGTTTGGATTTTCTTCATGGCGCAATATTTTTCCATTCAATACCAGCTTAGGTTGCTGAGTTTTATTTGAGAGGGAGAACACTGTGCATGTTGTTTTCTCCTCACTTATCTTCACTAGCCATGATTTTGACCAGTCCTCTAGCGCTAATAAGGCTTGCTGTATTCTGCTGTTAGCTGTACTAATATATTCTTCAGATGTCCATATGGCTAGGTCATCTGCAAAGGAGGATGTGTGTACTCTGGCTGGAAAATTTTCTGTGATGTCATTTATATATGCTAGGAATAATGTTGGTGAAAGAACTCCTCCTTGGGGGACACCTTGCTCCAGCAGCATCATTTTGCTTGTTTGTCCTTGTACTTTTGTCCTGGCAGTTCTGTTCTCAAGGTAGTGGCTGATCCATTTATACATTTTTCCACAAACATGCATGTTTTGCAGTTTTACTTTCAGTCCTTCCTTCCATACTTTATCAAATGCTTTTTCTAAATCTATCCAGACTGCTAGTGTGTGCTTTTTCTCTTGGAAGGCATCCTCTATTTCCTGAGCTATATAGGTTATTTGATCTTCAGTGGATCTGTATTTTCTGAATCCTGCTTGGTGTGGTGTTAAGAGTTTGTTTTCTTCCAGATGCCATGTTAGCCTGCCATTGATAATGCGTTCCATTAATTTTCCTACACAGCTAAGTAGACTGATAGGTCGATAGCCATTTGGTTCTTCCAGGTCTTTTCCTTTCTTTGGGACTGGTATTAGTATAGCTTCCTTCCATGCCTGTGGGACTATTCCTCTCTTCCAGCTGTTATTTAGGACTGCTAGTAGTTTCTTCTTTGCCTTGGTGCCTAGTCCTATTAGCATTTCATTTGTGATTCCATCCTTTCCTGGTGATTTCTTCTTTTTTAGGGTATTCATTGCCTGTTCCATTTCTTCCATTGTTAGATTTGCCATCATATATTCTGCTGCTGTCTCTGTATTTCTATGATGTATCTGTTTGTCTTTGATTGCTTTCTTCTGTTCGGTTGTAATATCAATGTGGTTTGCATTTGCATAGTGTTCCATTAGTGCATTTGCAGCCTTTTTGCCTGTAAGCAAGGCATTTCCTTGTTTAATTGTTATTTGTTTGTTTCTAGGTCCTTCATTGTTCATGGCTTTCACTAGTTTCCATAGTTTGTTTCCATCCCTGTCAAAATTCAGGTTTTCTGTTTTTTCCCTCCAACAATCTCTTGTTGTTTGATTTACTGTTCTTTTATATTTTGCTGAGATGGCTTTGAGAGAGATGTTTGCTTCAATTGTTTGTTCTCTCTCTGCTGTCTTCCTGGCATCTTCAACTTTGTCCTCCAAACTTTGTAGTTCTTCAGTCCAGTATGGTTTGTAATTTTTTCCTCGCTCCTCTTGGAATGGACTCAGTGGCTGCCTGTATTATCGCTCTGTTTAGACTTTCCACCATTTGCTTTATGTTGCCATATCGTGTATTTATGTTTTCACAATATTTGTCTGTTAGTATGGCAAATCTGTCCCAATCTGCTCGTTTGTAATTCCAGCGGGGCAAGGGCTTTTGCTCCTGTGGAACATATTCCATATTCATTTCAAGCTTGATTGGTCTGTGGTCACTACCTGCTAATTGGTCCAGCACATGGCGATCGATTTTGTGGAGGATGTCTCCTGTGCAGAAAGCTAAGTCTGGAGTAGAAGTGGTAAGCCATCTTCTGGAGTAGAAGCTCGGTGTGTCATCCGCTTTGTTGAGTAGATGGAGATTTGAGTCTATTTCCCAGTCCTCCAATTCATCTCCTCTTTTGTCAGTATCTGGGTATCCCCATCTTTCTGAACGCATTTGTTTGTTCTGTATCCAAGATATTCTTAGAACCCGTCTATAACATTTATATTCAAAGGCATTTATGTGCTGTTCAGCTTGTTTAGTAAGTGCATATGTTGCAATGGAAAAGATACATGCTCTTAAAAATCTAATTTTTGTAGGTCCTATCTGTCCCACACCATAATTTATTCAGATGTTTGAGTTTTTTGAAGAGCAATAGATATTTGTCTTGTAATTTCTTTCATTGTGTCACCATTGTTGGTAATTGGTGTGGGCAGGAGGTGACTAAGGAGGGTTGGTGTGGGACCAGCTTCCCCATCCTGTAGTAAACTTTAGCTGGAAAATCAAACAATTATGGAGTTAGTTGATGGCCTATGCTCCATTGTGGATAAAAGGCAGCAGCAGAAGAATAAGAAGAAGATGAAGAAGAGGAAGAAGAAGAACATAGGACAATAATTATTGCATTTATTTGATAATCGTAATATTATTTCTCTGGTCTCCTTAGACTGTTGTCAGAGATGTACGACATGATGATTCCTAAAAGCCAGGTAGGAGTCAGTTCTTGTGGTTCTGTCAGGGATTTTGCCAGTAGTATGCATGCTGTGTGTGTGTATGTGTGTGTGCATGTGTGTGTGCATGTGTGTGTGCATATGTGCACGCATGTTCCTCTGTGTGTGTGTGTGTGTGTGTGTGTGAGCGTGCGTGCATTTGTGCATGCGTGTGGGCACGCGCTTGTACCGGATTGCCATTATCAGGCTTTGAAAAAGGTTAACCATGTGTTTGATAGCTAATGTGTAAAAGGTTTGCTTACTGTGTATGGGCAGAAGCCATGTGACAGATTTGAAACATGTGACTTCTGTTATGTGAAAGGTTGGAAACATATGACTGCTGTGATGTGAAAGATACAATGATATGAAATGTTTCCAAACTGCATACAGGCTTCTGTTGCTAGGAAAGTTAGCTGTCTGAACATCTGGCACTATTTAAGGTATTTAAGTATTGTCTAGTATAAAGACATCTTTTTCTTTGCCCCTGGAATTTAACTACCATTATTTTCAGTAGAGATTTCCCAGTTTCATATTTTTACAAGCCAAGACAGTCGACATTAAAAAAAAATACTTTTAATAGTTATTTGCTATAAAACCTTGTTTGTTCTTCTTTTGTTTTTTCTTGTGTTGATTGATTGATTGATTGATTGATTGATTGATTTAGGAACCGACATCACAGCATTCAGGGCATTCCCATAACTGCTCCATCCCCATCCTTAGCAGCCAGCGAAGAGTTCCAACACTAATAGTTCCAGTAGCAATCTGATTATATGTCCGTCTCGCCTTTCCTCTGAGCGTCAAGCGTCGGCCAGATCCCCTCGTCACACCTCGCTGCCTCATTCTTACCAGACTGCGGTGATCCATTTGCTCCTCCGAGGTGTACATGTGCTTCCACAAGGCCGCAACCACATCTGCCTTGTCACGCATCAATACTCCACCAAGTTTTGCCGAGCCAGCCACTCTGTCTACCTGTTCATTTCCCAGCACCGGCATGCCCTGGAGAAAAGATCCAGGTGATGCTTGCTACCCGTGACCTCCAAAGCGAAGCAAGCCACTCTGCGCGAAGCCTGCCTGTCCTCACCCTCCTCAGCATGCTTTCTGAGTCAGTTACAATCACGATGTGTGTATGGATCGTGTTCTCCATCCAGCAGAAAGCTGCACTGATCTTGTGTTCTGTTGTAGCACAAAGATGAAAAACATACTGACCAATAAAAAGATGTAATTTGCAACAAGAAAGAATGTTGAGTTGCTACTTAGAACCTATGCTTTTGTATGGATGTGAAGCGTGGACAATGAGTAGACAAGCTGAAAAACATCTGATGGCTGTGGAAATGTGGTTTCTGAGGAAAATGCAAAGAATACCATGGACAGACAGAAAAACCAATGACCAAGTCCTACAAGAAACAAATGAAAACCATAAACTGATTAGAGAAATTAGAATAGGCTGTCAACATTTTTTGGTCACGTTATGAGAAGAAATAAATTGGAGAACTCTGTGACACCTGGCAAGATTCGAGGGGAAGAGAACTAGGGGAGGGTAGAGAAGTGAATACCTGGATAGCTTGGCCAAGTTGTATGGTCGAGACAAGAACACTGAGCTGATCCATGACTCTGGTTATCAAATGAGATGGCAAAACGTGACCGCCCACGCTTACCAGTATGGCACATGATGATGATGATGATGATGGTATAGCACAAAAAACTTATCTTGTAATATCATTTAATCCCTTGTCATATGTGAACTCAATATTTTAAGATGATATTTGATTAAAAATGAATTTTCATAGTTTCAGATGTTTTATCAAATATGAATTTTCAAAGTTTAAATGGATATTTACTGTAAAAGACAGGGGGCTGCGTGGTCTCGAGGTATGGTGTCCGCCTCGAGTGCTGGAGGTCCTGGGTTCAAGCCCCGGTGATGACCGGGATTTTTTCACGTGGACTTCTAGTAACAAAATTTCCCCTGATCTCTGGGTAGTGAGATCGGACACCCGTGTGTATTGTTGCGCACGTAAAAAATCCCTTGGCATTGGAAATCGAAAAAGAGTAGCCTAACGGCGCTGCCCGGGCAAAATTTCGAGTTAAAAATCTACCCAAAGTATTTCAGGATCCTCGCCGGTGCTACGGAGTTCATGCACTGAGCTGAGTTTCTCCAGACTCAGGTTTGAGTTAGGAGGAGAACGGAGCACTTATGGGTTACACCCTGTGCCGTGATGTTGATCCATTGACTAAACTAAACTAAACTAAACTGTAACAGAACTGACCATTTCATAATGTTATATACGATTTGTGATTATAATTTCGGCAGCTTTTACCCCCTGACAGACAGAAAGGTTGTCGGAATTTACTGAAAGACTACTTCAACTCTGTCGTCAAACATGTGACTGGCTCTCATAAGGAGCTCAAGTCTATGGAAAGGCAGAACCGAAAAATTATGCAGGTATTTGGTTTTTGTTTCTCCCTGACTGGTCAAATATAGTTTTATATAAAAAAAGTCACAATTTTAAACCTTCTTGTCAAGTTGGGTTCTTTGGGCTTAAGGCTGGCATGTTTTTTTTAAAACCATGTTCAAATCTAACTTTGTCATTACTCATAAACCTGTTCATGGGAATTAATGTGGACGTTTTCTTCCATATCCACATGGATTTACATTCTATAAATATCCGTTTGTGGTTAGCTTTATTAATTGCTGGAATTATTTCAGTGGCGTGGCCCGTTGAATATTATGTTGAAATGTTTATAAATAGTATTACAGTATTGTCATTTCTGTTTTATGTATTGTAATTGTTTTTTGTTGTTTGCTGATAAAGGCTTGTCACAACAACATCCTGTTTAAATAAAAACTATATTTATTAACGTTAATCCACATTTTGTGTTTTATTTTGAATCAATAGTTTTAGATTGTAGTTTAATGTCATATGTGCAATTCTGAAAGTTCCAGGTGATAGTTGATCATACAAGAATGATAAAACTTTAAAGATTCATTGTATTTATAGCATTCTCAGTTTCGAACGCAGGTATGCGGGATTATGAACTGCATCCATAACCCTACCACCAAGGAATTGGCCATTGCCTGATAAGTGAGGGAAATGTTGGCAACATATTCCTCTGTGAAATGTGGTGGGCCTATCACATCAGAGACCCAGAGCAGAAAACTGCTTGGGGATAAATTATTATTATTAATCATACATATCCAATTCTATAGTGACATCAATAATTCATATGTTATTGTATTGCGGCATCAATCATCCATATCTATTTTTATTGTGATATTAATCATTCATATCTAATTTTATTGTGACATAAATATCATTAATCATCCGTATCTGATTTTATCGTGTCATCAATCATAAATAAATATGATAAATCTAATTTAATTGTCACAGCAATTATCCATATCTTATTTTATTATGATAACAGTCATCCCTAATTCTATAATGATAGCAGTCATCCATATCTAATTTGTGTGTGATAGCAATCATCTGTAATTCTATAGTGATAGCATTAATCCATATATAATTTGATTGGGACAGCAATCATTCATATCTTATTTTATTATAACAGCAATCATCTGTAATTCTATAGTGATAGCATTAATCCATATCTAATTTTATAGTAACAGCAACAATCCATATCTAATTTTATTGTGACAGCAACTATCCATATCTAATTTTATTGTGATGGCAACTATCAATATCTAATTTTATTGTGACAGCACTGATATGTATATCTAATTTTATTCTGACAGTACTGATACGTATATCTAATTTTATTGTGACAGTAATCATCCCTAATTCTATAGTGACAGCAGTCGTACATGTCTATTGCGACTGCAACCATACACTGCCCATGCATTAGCGTGGTCGATAAGTGAAACAAAGAACAGTAACAATGTAGCCTTCCATGCATATCAAAAGGGGTGACTAAGAAGGGTTGGCATGGGACTGGTTACCTCACCCATAAAAAAAAAAATACTTGAGCTGCAAAATCCAACCAGTTATGGAACAAATCAACAAAGGGCTTGGCCTCAGTTGGTTGAGGGTCTCTGTTCCATTTTGAGATGAAATGCAGAAGAAAAAGAACAGGTTAAGTGAAAACAATGTTATGCTGTTTTGATGTAGAAAAAAAGTATTGTTTCTTAGTATGTTCAAAATGGCTCTGTGATGAAGGGGTTATGGACGGGAATTCGTTATCCCGCATATTTCATTGGAATCACAGTTGCGGGCGATTTGGCAACAGGCCTCCTAGTGATAATTTCCCATACAAAGGTATGAGGGTGTCGGTAATTCAGAAAGCAATGGCAAACTACTGAACGTAAACTTGCAAAGAAATCATGAACAGCCAACAAATGCTGGGGTTGGCTGCGATGTCCTGTAAAGGATATGCAACTAACCTTAAAGTATGTTCAAAATGTGCTTACACCATGTTCCTTGCAGTGTTAAGCTTGCCTTAACATGTTAAGCTTACATTAACATATGTAATTAAAATGTCGCAAACCTTGCCTTAATGATGGCACTGTTTTCTGTCCTTAGAGCAAGGGTGAAATATCCACAGAAAGAAAGGAGGCTTACGAACAAGCTTTTGCTGCCTTCCAGAAGTTGTCTTCAAGTGCTGCTGTGTTAGCTGTATGTGTTTTTGCTTTCTTGCTATGACATTTCATTGTGGGTTATTAGTCTTCTTTAGGGGGATGGAGTGACACAGAGTAATGGTTGGTTGGTGGTGAATATTCTAGAAGACAGAATTTGAACTCTCAAACACCAGTGTATTGGTGTTCAGGGCATCTTGCTCAGCCAGAAAAGGGCTTGCATATATTAGAATGAGTTGGTGTAGACTTTCATCCCTGTCTCATACCGAAGTACCATCTGCACAGGAACTGTTTTTCGGAGCTCTCTATCCCCCCTCCAAGCTCAGAGACCAGCGGGTGTGCAAGATGGATATGTACGTAAGTAAAGGACCCTGTCACACACCCCAAGACACTGGACATATTGTGCCAGACTCATATTTGTATAGATCATGGGTGATGTGGTCAGTGTTATAACAGCCTCCTTTACTTCCAAGAATCTCCTGGTAGCAAAATTTAGTCTGGGTCATCCTGAGAGCCCAGATCAATTTAAATAATTAAATCTGCCTCGGTGTGGATCAAACCCATGATCACCAGACCAGCAGGTGAGCATCTAGCCACTACACTACCTCAGCTCCAACAAGACGGATACAGGACTACCTTCATATCTGCAGGGAGGGATCAATGCTGGAACTTCATATCTGCAGGGAGGGATCAATACTGGAACTTCATATCTGCAGGGAGGGATCAATACTGGAACTTCATATCTGCAGGGAGGAATCAGCAAGACAGATACTGGAACTTCATATCTGTGTGGGGAGTCGATCAAAACAATAACCACCCGAAAATTGGCCAGACTAAAACCCCTGTCTATGGACAGACCTGGGCCTTGAAGAGGTACCCCTAGATCTTGGCTGTTGTGGAAGCCGTTATTACATGCCTTGAGGCATATTTGACATATGGTGCTAGCCCCATATTTTTATAGACCAATTGGCACTCAAGGAGTTATGTGGTAAATGTCATGCTTTCCGCCTTTTCTTCCCAAGACATTTCTGGTACCCACTTTAGGATGACCGACTTAGGAGCCCAGATGAAGTTGAGAAATCCGCCATGATGTAAATTTGAACCAAGTGGCTTGTTGTGTGCTTGTTATACACTAAACATTTCTTGGTGGTAATAAAATCACAAAAAGCAGGCCATGTGACAGCTGCCATGGCAAGATGTCATTGTTAGAAAATCTACTCACAATTGCTACAGTAGTGTAGCGTTAGTGCACTGGCATGCCAAAAAAGGTTCATCCCTAGCATTACAGTTTTATATTTGCCTACTAGCATGGCTCTTCGGTATCCCAGCAACTTGCCATGGATACCAGATAGTTTGGTGGAGGCAGTAACAGCGGCATTCCGTTGGCTAGAGGAGACTACTGCAACACACTTTGTATTCATTACGGATTAAAAGAGTATGCTTAGTAAGGTGGAGAAAGGAATGTTTCATGTGGAATGGCTCTCGTCGCTTCAGAGGTCACAGATTGTGAGAATGGTATGGATATTTTGCCCTGGTCATGCAGGGGTGTGGGGGAATGAACAGGCTGATAGGCTAGCAGGGAATGCACCTCTTGGTGGCAGATTGCCTATGGACAAGGGGGAGGTGGTCGTGCACTTGTGGGACCAGGTGGAAAAGACGGAGGAACAGATTGAGAACCCATATTTGGAAAGAATGAGATTGCGGGGATCGGTAGAGGTTCTTGAAGAATCTCACAACTGAGAGGGAAGACCAGGAGAACTTTTAATCAGATAGCGGTGGGAACTATTAGTAGTGTGACTCTTTGCTGGCTGTTGAATGAGGGGACGGAGCACGTATGGGAATGTCCTGAGTGCAGTGATGTCGGTTCTTGACTCAACTCAACTCAACCAGATCATTTTCAGAATGTTGTGGATAGTTTCTTGGAAGCGCTGACAAGAAGGAAGGTAGCTGGCCACCCCAACTCTTTATACCATAACCTAGTTGATGTGAAGGCCTAACGTTTCACACAGCAATGGTAGTATCTGCCAATGGGATTATCTTACACAATGTTTATAATGTGTGCAGAATCTGGCATACACATGTTGGAAGCATAACTATTGTCATGGCGTTTGTGCAGTAATCTGAGGTTTTCCTGAATAGTATAAAAAATGGGGACATCTTCTGCTGAGCTGATAACAGGAAACTGAAGGAACTCTCACTAGGAAAGGAAACTGAAGGAACTCAAACTAGAAAAGGAAACTGAAGGAACTCTTAACTAGGAAAGGAAATTGAAGAAACTCTCACTAGGAAAGGAAAGTGAAGGAACTCTCACTAAAAAAGGGAACTGAAAGAGCTCTCACTAGGAAAGGAAACTGAAAGAACTCTCACTAAGAAAGGAAACTGAAGGAACTCTCACTATTTAGTTATTTTTCTTTTCACATACATACTATTGTTTAGAAAAAAAATTGTGTTTCCTGTTTTCCCAGATTTTGTGTTGCCTAATTTAATTACGGAGCCCAAGTTCAAGGGAAAGAGCAAACAAGGGGGAAAGAAGTAATTTTTGGGTGTACCTGAAAGTAGTACCTTTGCTTATATACTTAATGAACCCAGGTCTTCTTCAAGAACAGGGACCCATTTTCTCCACAACCACCACCACCACCACTACCACCAAAATCTAGGTTTTCTTGTAATACTCAGTTGGACAGTTTTATTTTTAAATTAATATAGAAACACTATAGAGTACTGAGTACACAGTCTTGTGGAAAAGACAAAAAGGGCAGAGCAAGATGCCTGCCTGCCAAGACAGTGCACCGGGTTCAATCCCCAGCAGAGGCAAGGTCATTTTTCTGACCAGTGAGGCTCAAATGTAGACCCAGTCTCATAAAAATGGGCACCGGTCAATTTTAATAATTTTCTGGGATGTCTGGAAAGGAATGGCAATAAGAAATAGTACTGCCCTCCACAACCTTATATCTCATGGCCTAGAATTTGTGAAGGCCTAACACTTCACACCACAGTGGCTGTATCTGCTATGGGACTGCCTTTTTATGAGAATGAGACCTGAACAGCACCTGATGAGAGCATACAAAAAACAAAAAGAACTGGACGTTGAGTCTGAGGTAGACCAAGAGAATAGTAGATAGATATCGTCAGAAGTTCTTAAACAGATAAAGACACGACACAGTCAAGGCAACACATCTGGCCTTAGAACTGAAGCTTAGACTACCCACACCTCTTCACTTAAGGAGTGTGGATTAGGAAAATAGACATGACCCACCTGGGTTTAGGCAGTACATAATAGAATGTTCTTGATTTTCTATCTGCTAGGACTTGCTTAATGAAGATTTACCAGAGTTTCCACAAGAAGGTCAGTTGATTTCTAATATTGTATCAATATGTGAAAGCTATTTTATATTTTATTTACATGGTTGTTTCGGGATTTGAGGTTTGAAGATTGAGCACAACCCACCACTGGCAACACTAATTGTATTCCGGTACAAACCTTGGACTGATAAATGAGAAACTAAGAACAAGCGTAGGGATAACACCTATTACTATGTCCTTCTTCTGGAATCCACAAGACACAAATAATTCTAGGGAGACCTAAAGTTGTACAGAGAAGAGAATTAGACATTCATATGGGAAAGACACAAAAAGAACTTCTGGTCCATTATTGTGGATAAGCTGTTGAGCTATAGTTTGCTTCCTCTCCTCATTTTGGACTTGTAGTACATGGTTCCATTACACAGCTACTGAGGTAAGGGCAGGGAGCGACCCTGAGATTCTTGATTTAATGTAGAATGCTTTTATATCTTTCCGCAATGGTTTGCATTGTGAACTACACGTTCAGAAAAATGGTGGACTGTCAGTTGCTAAACTAGGTGGCTTTGTTTTATGCAGGAATGTGTGTGCAACTGCTGGTTTTCTAGTCTTCTATCAGCAATAATTGTAATTTTAGTGGCGGACTGATGCATGTTTGAATGTGCATGTTGTTGGTTTGTCGGGACTGCTGTCCTGTCCCCATTTTTTCACATTGGACAGTAAGGAGCATTTTGTGTGATATTCACTGGCACAGGAATGGAGCATAATGTGGTAACCCTTTGCCGTGAAATCAGAACCATAGCTAACAACTGACAAAAAGGACTTCAAAAGACGGCTTGGCTTGAGATCTTTTAGCACTTAAGTTCTGTTGCAGGATAAAAGTCAGAGGTCATAGAAGTATCAGGTTAAATATTTTACTACTAGAATACCTCCCCCGGGAAGGTTAACCCGGTCAACAAATGCCCGCAGAAGTCGGATGTGTCGGCCTAACGGCGCAAGAACGCAGCTCTGCTGTAAACAGGCACAGCGCAATCACGTCCGAAAAAAAACTCCGGATGAACGAAGAAGAAGAAGAAGAAGAATACCTCACGGGATCAACACAGCCTCATCAAATGGCTGACAGAGATATCGCTGGGAAAATAAAAGCATCTAGTGAAATGCTTTTGTGCTTAACCCTTTACAGGGCAGACGCTTGTCCGTTTTGTAGCCCTGAACGGGCAAGATTTTTTCAGGTTCTGTAAAATTTCGGGTCGCGTTAGTAAAACATCACAAATAAGGTGTTAGTCAACCGATTTAGTTAAATAAACAACACAATGAAGGGAAAAGCATGCAGAATATGTTATTCACGTGATTGTTGCCGGTAATCCATATATGAACACAAATATTTACGAAATACAGCATGTTGTTTGTGATTTTCCGTCACCTATACAGCAATTTACAAACACATTTTCAGAATCATAATCACTTTCTTTAAAGTCCGACTCACGACTGTTAATGCAAAGTAACGCTTTGCACTGATATCTAGCTCCGATTAATAATCAACTTCGTGCCCTTTAATGTCATTTAAATTGAACAGAGCGAAATCTCGGCTATCACTTGAAGAATCGCTGAAATCCATTTTGAAAAACAGCGTAAAAATCCCGAAAACTATCAAAAAAAGTCCGTTCAAATTCATTGTAGCGCGTTTACAAATGGCGGCCACGTTGTCAAGCTATCGGCGAAAGTGAAAGTAGCCGTCGGAAGTGTCGGAAAGCCGAGAGATCGCGTTTTTACAATGCATAATAGTATCGGCCGGAATCGGACGCTACGCTCGTTTTAAGCGATCGGCCGGTAATGGCCGCTATGCTCTCTAAAGGGTTAAATGTTACTGGAAAGTTCTTAGAATATCGTGGACCAAGAAGAAGAAAAATGCTGAAATAAACAAATGAACAAACTTAATTAACAAAAGGTTAAGAATTAAGCACGCCCAACTGTCTAACATTTTGCACTTCGACATCCTACAAGATCCGAACATCGAAGAAATGTAAGATGGCCAGTTTTCTTGTTTCCTTTTCTGCCTTTGCTTCTCATGCAATTTCCAAAATAAATATAAAATTCTCCAGTAGCCGTTTTATGCCACTGTATCATATTGATTGATTACTGTGTTTCCCTGCCTGTACCATGGTCCAGGTTCTTCTTCTTCTGCGCTTGTCCAGAATGTTGTTTTAGACGTAATTGCATCGTGCCTGTATACAGCAGAGCTGCTATACTTGCACCTTTCGGCCGACAGATCTGACTTTGTCAGACATTTGTTGACCGGGTTAACCTTCCCAAAGTTCTGGTTCAATCCCTTGCAATGGAAAGTATTTTTAAAATTATCAGTACAGTCCTGGGGTTGACCCAGCCACTAAAAATAATATTCAGACAATTTTAAGACATACCTGGGTAGTGTCTTTCAAGGAACGGTGATAAGGAAGGGAAGTGACCAACCCGTATGATTAAGCTGTGATCTAGAATATGTGAAGATGTACCTTTATCTTTATTGAAACCATTTTATGCGGTGAATCTGTAGGCTTTGAACAGGACACAACAAACTCAGTAGTCACATATTCAGAAAGTTAAGGATAGGTTCTACAGCAGTGTGTACATGCAGGCAAGGACCTCACACTGCAGAACACATACTAAAAGGTGTTTGTAAAGTCTCACTACAATATGTATGTAGAACAAATTTGAAAAAATTTTTTTTTCTTCCGTTGATAACACCATTCTGTTTGGAGTGCAAAGAATTACTCCAGCAGACGACAGCCATTCGCTGCATATTGCTTTACGATGTACTGTGGAGCACATTATTTTAATGACATCATGTACTTCATTTTTCAAATTTGCTCTATATACAAAGTGTAGTGAGACTTGACAAACACCTGGTACAAGATTATACCAAGCACAGCTAGAGCAAACAACCCTAGATGTCAGACTTTACAGAAGCCTGCAAAATCAGCACAGTGCAGTTCATGCAGGAAATAAAACTGCGGATAGAGGCTGAATTCAAGTGAACGAAATGAAAATGAAGAGGCTGGATCAACCACCATAGACACAATGGACAGAAAAAACACTGAGTGTTGAGAATTGAAACTAGGATCACTTTGTTGATATCAAGCTCACCAACCATTTTGACATCCTGGCTCTTTATCTTTGTCCAACTCCTTCAAAGTGATGATTTCTTTTGCAGAGTACAATGATGATGGTAGTAATGTGCTTGATATCTTCAATCCCATGAAAGATGCAGAGGTAAGCTGTTTGTATCACTTGTAGAAACATTTTGATTGTAAAGGTTTTTGGGGTTTTATTGATGTTGCTCTTGATTACGTTAAAATGCAATGTTATTTCTGAAGTAAATTGCTTACTGACACTACAGCTTATGTCGTCACCTTCTCCTCCTCATTAATTATCCTTCCTTCTTACTTTCCTAAAGTTAATTAGTTGCATGTCCTTTATAGGATGTTGCAATCAAACCCAGATTGTGATTTGTCAGGCAAGTTTACGTTAAGTAGTTTGCCATTGCTTTCTGAACGATTGACACTCATACCATTGTTAAGTCAACACAAAGTGGTCTGTTTTTAAATTGCTGCAGCTGATTTTGAACGCGGTATGTACTCATCTCATGTTATTTACCCCTTCAACACAGATCCTGGGATGGTAGGTTACAGTGTTACTGTTCTTGGCTTCCCTTTTTAGCTTGTAATTCTTACATATAATGACTTCCTCTCTTCCCTGTCTTAACCTGGCCGCTGTAGAGGAGCTAATTTGTCCTAATGACCCCAGAACACTGGCAAGATCTCACAGGTTGAATAGGTCAATGTGTACAGACCAAATTAAAGGAGGTACAAAAACCTGCTGCATTGCAGAGGCAGATATTTTACTATTGACCTGGGTTCCTGGATTGAGTTTTAAGTTATGAGCTAAGAACCAATATCACTGCACTCAGGACATTCCCACATATGCTCAGTCCCCTCATTCAACCGCCAGTGAAGAGTCATACTACTAACTGTTCCAATCACTGATTTAAAGTTTCCGTTTCATTTTCTCCCCGCTGGCTGTTGTAAAAGGTATCGAGCACAGAGCATTCACTCCGTTGCTCTGGCGATGGTTCGTTGTATTTTTTAAATTTCCACAGTTAATTTGATTTGAAAGCAAGAACTAACCTGTCACTCTAGTAGATCCTGCTGCTAGGGAAGGGGCGGGGGAAGTCCCTCAGGAGTCCATAGGCTTGGTGCCGCCCCGCCCACATACCAGATTGACCTAGCTTAAAAATATGTGCCAGGAAATATCCTAGGAAGTAAAGGCATGATATTGATCAAATCACTCGAGTGCCAATTGGTTTATAAAAATATAGACGTAGCACCAATACATTTCAAGATATATACAAGGGTCCTTTACAAGGGTCCTCCAATAAGTATATGGACTGACGTGATCTTTAGATAACTATGAGAGATGAACTAAAATTACCTGTCCTATTTTTAGACGAAGCCAACTACCACTGCAAGACATTGTTCCCATCGGGCTATGAACTTCTGTATTTCGGCAGCATAACATTTCTTTGGCTGGTTTTTGAGTCATTGGCGAACTTACTGACACACTTCATCATCCGTGTCAAACAGGATGTTTTATCAGAGAGCTGGAAAGGTGAAAATCACCCAGAGCAAAGTCAGAACTGTAAGACAGGTGTTTCAGACATGTAGTGATGCACTCATGTCTCATCTGTTCTCATTGGTTGTAATTATGTGGGGCAGAAAATTGTCACCTTCACATTCATACCAATCCAACAGTTGTCGGCAAATCACTACTGTTACTGTTTTTGGTCAAAATTCAGTTGGTTTGGTACCCATCAGTGGGAAATTTGATGAAAATGTGAGTAAAAGCTGATGATAATCTCCACAGGACATTTGCTTATGTCAGTAGCCATGCATACAGTAACTTGTTGGTTGTCCAAAACAACCTTTTTGACACTGTATGGTTTCACTAGTAATGACACTTAGCGCACAATCTTAATGGGGCTCATCCTCAATGGATTAATGATATTCACCAAAATATTTACACCATTCGAACACAGACGAACGTGTTAGTTTCTTCTCCAAACACACATGACAGTCAACGATGAATTTCAGCGGGCTTTGAACCTTCTTTCACCAAAAATGTCTTTGCCCCACACTGTTCCTGCACTGGAGTCACCTGGTCTGATGCTATTGTGAAAAACAAAGTACGCATGTGAAAACTACTGATACTTGCCCATCCCACCACCAAGCGTCAGATGTATACTGTTCACTTCGGAGCAGTTACCAGATTTAATATCTTCGTATTTGGGTTATCCTGGAAAAAAAAAATCCCAATATTTATTAAATGACCCTTGCACTTACTTTTACTTTTAATGTGCCTTCTTATGTTCCTGAAATATTTATTTATTGAACCTTGATCTCGCTGAGTAATTCTATTTTCAATTGTTATTTGTTTAGAACTGTTATTTTTGTGTGTGGTCATTTTGTCTATCTGTAACATTTTGCACACTTTTAAATATTTCCACGTTTCAGCAACATTAATTGCGCACCACAATTTTATCTCAGTTCAGTACGATGGAGACAAAACCTTATTTGAAGATGATGATACTCGCTGTTTCTATGAGACCTTGCCTGATTTACGAGCCTTTATACCTGGAGTAAGTTGATGATAGTTTGTTATTGATAGAATGTTAAGATTTTGATGGTCTTTTTTATAGTCTGATCTGAATGGCGTTGATGTCATACTTGTCTGCAGCCTTATATCTTGCATGTTTGCCAGTCATTTTTCATTATACAGATGTTTCCCCAATGTTAATGATTGGTTGTTATAAATTATTGGTAGGTTGTTGATCTTTTTCTTCTTCTTTGAAGTGGCGTGGAGTGAAATGTAAAGACCTTTTATGCACTCCTTCTAATGCTCTGTAAGTTGGTATTCATTTCTCTAAGGTTGTTTCTGATATTATCACTCCTATTTTTTATGTAGTTTTCCATCATATTTCTTCATTGTGGCTCTTTGTGGCAGATGGCATCAGGGCATTCTTGTAAGGTGACCAAACCATTTCATCTGTTGTTCTTTAATGACGTGCATCATTTGTTTCAGACCTTGTCTCTTCTAATATCCTCATTCCTAATTCTATCTCTCTTGAGTAATGAAGATTACTGCATTGAATCTCCAATACTCTCTCTCTCTTTTTGTGGTTGTACATCAGTGTTCATCAAAGGTTTTTGATGGTTGTTGATAAATTGTTGATGGGCTGTTTGTGATAAATTGTTAAGCTGTTTCTGTGTAATGAATAGTCATCTGGTAATTAATATTCTGTCTGATGGTTAAGTTAGATCCAGTATGTTAATCAGGGATTGTATTCATAAAAATACATTTGGTAAAATCTTGTGCCATATGCTACATTAAGTAATGCATTCATCATCATGATTAAGTTTCTAGTCAACAGGCATTGGAGATCATGCCTATCCACAATTGTTTAGCATTGCAAATCAATTCATTAGATCTTTCTGTGTCATGATGAGAGAATGTCCAGTATCTTCTTTTTCTGCCTTCCTCAATCTCTTTTTCCTCCCTATTAATTTTATTAGTTTTCACAGTATAGAGGGAGCTTACAGCATAATTAGATGCACAGTTATCATCAAATGATGTGAGTTAGTCTTCTAAGATATTAATGAATTAATTCATTAGGTCAGTTTGTCCAAAGACTGGTGTTGAAGTTGTCTGATCATGTTCCTTCATTGTCAGCAACTGTCTCCAGCTCAGCATAAGTCTGACCCAACATGCTTGTATGCTTGTGTGATGTAGTTTTCCCTAGGACTTCTTTTTTTTCCCTTGCTCTCCAATATTTTCTGTAGCTGATCTCCATGCTTCATATTGTAACCATCCAAGGTAAGGTTTTTAAAAATTTGTGTATGATATTCAGTATTTGTCTGTTTTCTCCAATGTCTTTAATAACTTGTTCATGTGGTCTCTTTTTCTGTCCGGCTCATTCGTGCATTCCTTTTATAAAACCACATCACAAAATCTTCCTATTGCTTTTCATCTCTTTTGTTTAGAGTTCGTGTTTCAGAGCCAGATATGCATTGTCATTCTGCAGTTCAACAGGGTGTTACTTGATGCTTGAATGCTTGTTTCTTTCAGCCTTTTTTGCTACTGCGATCCTTGATTTTATTTCAGTTTCACATCGTAATATCTTCTATATTTATTTTGCCCATAAAGAAAAACTTTTAAACTTGTTTAGTGGTCTTTCATATAAATTATCTTAAATTAGCTGGGTTTGTTTGGCAATTACCATCACCTTTGTCGTGCTAGCATTTATCTTTATGCCATATATTTTAGCTATGTCATTGATATTCATTAGTCAGATCTAAGTTAAACTATATAAATAATTTATAAACATTATTTTATATTTATTTTTCACAGCTGAGGGAAATATGTATACATTTATATCAGAGTTAAGGAATTTATAAACATATAAATATGTTCTGATATAACAGCCAATGTACATATAAATATGCTTATATGTAACAGCCAAGACATATATACATACATGTATATAAAAAAAAAGCAGAAGCACATATAATCATGTTTTCATAAGAACTGAGACACGTATCAATTTGTGTAAATATAAAGTGGGAGGCACATATTAATGTATTTGCGTATAAGAGATGAGGAACATATAAATATATTTACTTATGCAAGATGAGGCACATATAAATATATTTACTTAAAAGAGATGAGGTACATATAAATATATTTATGTATGAGAGATGAAACGCATAAATATATTAACTTATGTGAGATGAAGCACATATAAATATATTTACTGATAATGGCAGAGGCATATATAAATATCGTTACTTGTATGAGTGGAGGTACATATTAATATGTTTAAATATACAAACTGAGGCAGATATAAACACTTTACGTATAAGAACTGAGGCACGTATAAAGATGTTTATGTTGCTGAGACACATATACCTACATACTTATATGCTTATTACAGATTCTCTACAGAGATAGTGAAAACGTCAGTTCCAAAGATGATCTAAAAAATGCAGATACTGGACTGGAGGAAGGTCTGTATATCTGACTAGATCACGGTCACCTATGTGCATGTGAATATGTGTATATGTACATTATAATATTCATTCACATGGCGTCTCCACAATGAAGATTACTGCATTGAATCTCCAGCACTCTGTTTCTCGCTGTGGTTGTACATCACTGTTCATTAGTCTCTTCTTGTTATCTTCCCACTGTGTGGGTGGTGTGTGCAAGAGAGATTGAGTGAGAGAGAGAGAGAGAGTGAATATGCTTGCATATGTGAGTATACATGAATGCACATCATCATCATCATCATCATCATCATCATCATCATCATCATCATCATCATCATCATCATCATCATCATCATCATCATCATCATCATCATCATCAGTTAATTGCCTTGTCAACTAGCCAACTTCTCAACACCCTGCGATCTCCAACAGAATGTAGCAGCTTTGATATTTTCCCGTGCCATGCTGAATGGCTGCGAAGAATCTTCTGTTGCCGTCCGCTATCTATTTTTTTCTATCTTTCCAGTTGTTAGAATTTGTTATAGTTTTTCTATTCATAACACGAGACCAGATAATGTTACTTGTCTCATTTTGTTGTTTAATGTGTGTGTATGTCTGTCTCTCTCCCTCCTCCTCTCTCTTCTCTCTCACTCATTTCTCTCTCTCTTTCTCTTTCTCTCTCTCTCAGTATATATTACTGTGTTCTCTCACATACAGGTCCTTGTTAGAATGTCACACTCACACAGCCTGTAGAAAAGAATAGCCAGTCACATATGATGCCTTGCTTGGAACATAAAGAGTTAAATAAGTCGATATAAAACAATCACAAAAGTAGTGAAAGCCAGTGTGCTTGGGATTGATCCATTTGAACAATAATTGGTGTCAACATAATGTGAATCCGCGTAACACACACCCGTATGTTACTGGACCCAAATGGTAAACAAAAAATAGTAACATTGTAACCTGCCATGGCGACTAAGAGTTGGCAAAGCATGCCAGCCACTGCATGAATTAGCGTCCTCATCCCATAGAAAACTTTAGCTGTAAAATCTAATCAGTCATGAACAGGCCTACAAGGGGCTTAGAGTGAGTTGATTGAGGGCCTGCTTCTGTTGGGAGATGGAAGGATGAAGAAGAAGACATAGAAGAAGCTAGTGGCAGTGGTTCACATTGAAACGGTCTAATTATGCTCTGTTACTTGTCTCAGAGATGGACCACCTTGCCGTCGATGATATCGAGAAAGAGTTGGAAACAGAACAGATTGAGGAGAATATGAAGGAAGCTGAGAGGCAAGAAGCTGGAGCAGATGCTGTTGGAGAAGTAGAAGAGGAAAGATTTGTTTTGCCTGAAGCTGAAGGTATGAATATTTTGTCTTTTGTTTCTATTCTCTACAATATTTGACTGATTGTCTAGAACAGGGGTCAGCAATTATTTTGTAATGTTGTGCACAAGTAATGTTGCAGAGTCACTCAACATGCCAACCTCAGACCACTATGGTCTAATCCATATCCATTTGTCCAAAATTCTTGAATCCAGGGTATATCATGTTTTTGCCTTTTTTTTTTTTGAGTCATAGACCACCATGGTCTAATCCATATCCGTTTGTCGAAAAGTCTTGAATCCAGCGTATATAATGTTTTTGCTTTTTTTTCTGAGTAATTTTAACCATATCATATTACTTAATAACAACACCAACTAGTGTAATATGGTCAAAAGACTATACTAGCATGAGTATGTGACAGCGTAATGAACTATAGAGTTGGTGGTACAGGTGACAGGAGAGAAGTGGAGAAAGGAAGGAAATAGAATCTCCTCAAGTTTCTCATTTTTGTTTCACACTCACTCAGTTAATTTGCATCAGATTACATATTCTCACTTCCATTGTCTAACAACTTTGGTTAGAAGGCATGTAAGAACAGGAATAGCTTTATGAAAAATATATGCTTCTATGTAATAAAAAATAGTTTTTTAATGATAACATATACTGTATTTCTATTAATTCAGCGTGCAATTGAAAATTGTTCCACGTGCCACGCTTAGCATACATGCCGTAGGTTGCTGACAGCTGGTTTAGAATATTCATGAGCTTTAAGGATATAGACAGGGTTGGGAATTGTGTGTAAAGAGCTACAACCATCAAGGGACTGCTGCCGTACATGTAACCTTGGTTATGTACTATTGTTATAGCTTGTCTGTGACTTCTTTTCAACAGTTTATGCTGTTAATTTTGGGGCCAAGGTACTCAGACTTAGTGACATTTTCTATTTCTTTATTTTTGATGAAAATAAAATCAGGGCTTTTGAACTAAAATGAGAAACAAATGAAAACTGTAAATTGAATCGAGAAATTAGATGTAGACAGTGCAGATGTTTTGGGCATGTTATGGGGAGCGCAACACTTTAAAACCCAGTGACAGCAGACAAACTTTGATGAGAAAAGAGCCAGGGTAAGACAAAGAGATAAATACTTGGCTGGCTTGGTCACACGGCACAATCTTGAACAAGAACACAGACCTGATTCAATACTCTGGTAATCAAGTAAAATGGCAAACTTCCCATACTTATTGGTACGGCACATGGTGATAATGATTTCCACACGAGTCTGCGTTAATTGTGAAGCTAGCTTACTGTGTGTTAGTGCAACTAGTTCTGATGTATGTTTACACATTTGATTAATCTCAGAAGACGACACAGAGACCGGCACACTCATGCGGGTGCAGTTCGATTCATTCCTGGCTTCTTTGCCCAACTGTGTCAACAGGGATATGATTGATAAGGTAACCACAAATTTGTAGTAAAAATATTGTGACAAAAGTAGTGATTTAATTTGAGTAATTGTAATTATGACAAACCCTTCCTTCCTTCCTTCCTTCCTTCCTTCCTTCCTTCCTTCCTTCCTTCCTTCCTTCCTTCCTTCCTTCCTTCCTTCCTTCCTTCCTTCCTTCCTCCCTCCCTCCCTCCCTCCCTCCCTCCCTCCCTCCCTTCCTTCCTTCCTTCCTTCCTTCCTTCCTTCCTTCCTTCCTTCCTTCCTTCCTTCTTCCCTCCCTCCCTCCCTGCCTGCCTGCCTGCCTGCTTGCATTCTCTCCCTCATTGTGAGAAGCGTTTTGGCCGCAAGCACAATCTGTTTTCATCCTGTTCTACCTTCACAACCCAGCCTGCGGTATTCATTTACTACTTTGCAGACTTGTTCATGATTGGTTGGTTTTGCAGCTAAAGTTTTCTACAAGTTGATCAAGCCAGTTTCATCCCACCAACCCTCTCTTGTGGCCTCTTATGACATGCATGATCATCATCATCAAGTGCCGTGCCGACTGGCGTAGGCATTCATGACTCTCCACAGATCTCGGTCTTTAGTTTTCTGGATCAACTCTGCCGCTGATATTCCTCCATGCCACCGTCACAATCCATCCAGCATCATTTCTCATGGTCTGCTCTGCCTCTCTTCCCCTCAATCTTTCCAGTTGTCACGATGTTCTCCAGCGCCTCTCTTCTCATCACATGATCAAAAAAAGCTGTTGTCTCTTTTTTATTGTTGTATATAATGTTCTAGTTTTGCCAGCCTCTTTAAGGGATTGATCATTAGTTACTTTGGCAGTCCAAGGAATTCGCAACATTCGTCTAAGGAACCACATCTCTGTTGCTTCCAATCTTTTCCTAATTTGTTCATTTATATTCCAAGATTCACAGCCATACATACAGCAAAACAGGTTCTATATAGCTCTTTGGCACTCTCTTTCTTACATTCTATGATCGCGACTTATTGCATAAGATATATTTTTCATTTTTTGAAATGCAGCCTTTGCTTGCCCTATTCTGCTCTTAATCTCTGTTGTGCATCTTCCATCTGATGTTATAAATGTCCCTTGATATTTAAAACTATCCACTTGGTGAAGAATTTTCCCTCCTATCTCTATTTGACATTTGGGTGTCACCTGCTTCTGTGATATCACCGTTGTTACTGTTTTCTTGATATTCAAGCGAGTCCATTCTTTGCACTCTCTGTTACTACAATGTCCAACAATTGTTGTAGATCTGTTGCATTATCCGCTATCAATACTGTGTCATCTACATGATAGGTTACGATATTACTGTTAGTTGCTTTCTTTATGGCCCCCGGTAACACTAGCACCTACACACCATGGAATGTTATTATGTACTGATTATATTTTAATTGTTTGTGATTTCTAGGCAAGTTTACGTTCAGTAATTTGTCATTGTTTTCTGAATGACCGGCACTAATACCTTTGTATGGAAACCAATGCAAGGCGGCCAGCTTCCTAATCGCCCACAGTTGTTTTTCGAATGCGGTTTGCGGGATTACGAATTGCATTCTTAACCCATTCACCATGGATTCATTGATTAGGTTGTGAGCTGAAAATTAAAAATAAGTGTATTTTGATGCCATTATTACGTTGAAATATTGTTTTTAAACGTTATTGTAATGTGAATATTTATTTTTTTGTTATGTTTATTTAACTTGTTTTCATTTACAAGTGTTCTTTAATTAAGTGAATGTATTTTCAAATTATTACATTGCAAAATTTGTTTTTCAGGCAGCAATTGAATTCTGTATGAATTTCAATACTAAATCCAACCGTAAAAAACTGGTCAAAGCCCTCCTTTCTGTACACAGAACTCGGTGAGTAGAGAGCTTGAGCCCAGAAATCATGTTTAAGGATAGAACTTAAATCTAGCAGTAATTTTTAAGTATTGAGTTTAAATCAAGTCATGTTTAAGAACAAAATTGGAATCTAAAATGCAAGTTAGAAAGTGAGTCAAGTTTAAACTTGGGCTTTTGAGCTTAAATGTTACAGAAAAGTTCTGAAAATATTGTGGAGCAAACAGAATAAATATACTGACATTCTTGAAGATCTGAGAATATTGTGGAGCAAACAAATAAATATACTGACATTCTTGAAGATCTGAGAATATTGTGGAGCAAACAGAATAAATATACTGACATTCTTGAAGATCTGAGAATATTGTGGAGCAAACAGAATAAATATACTGACATTCTTGAAGATCTGAGAATTGAGGAAAACTGCCTCATACACAGTGTTGCTGAAACTGACATACATTGGCCATATTAAATATCACAGCTGTTTAGAGAAAATAAAAAAGCGGTGGAGGGGGGAGAATGAATGGATGAACAAACAAATGAATGAATGAACAAATTCATCAATGCATGAATCAGTACATCTTGGCTACACTGTATGTATTAAATATACAACAAATTTGAAATTTACATTTCATAGACCAGCAGTGTTTTATTTTTGTCACCTTCAGCAGAACAATGGTTATTTATGCCTGGTTTGCATTTTTGTCTCTGTGTAATTCTCCATACGAAAAGATTTGTAACTTTTGTTTGCAGGTACGACCTCCTTCCATTTTACTCCAGACTAGTGGCCATTTTGGAACCGTGCATGCCAGAACTGGCATCAGATCTTGTGCAGACGCTAAAGTCAGACTTCAAGTGGCATGTAAGAAATGATATCTTGAATCAAGATTAATAGAATCATAAATATTGATTGGAACTTAAAAGATACAAGGGAAAATGGATGTCTTATACCACTAGGGGCTTATCTGTATCAGCCATGCATCTCTTGATTTTGTTTTAATTGTTACTTTGCAATTAGATGTTTAAAACCTGGGTTATGCAGGCAGGAAGACTTTATATTGTTTTGCGATTAATTTCGGGATAACAAATGCTCCACGTGCAAACAGTGTCAATGACTGTGTGTATTTCAGCCGAAATATGATTCATCTATTCACTTCTTGTGATATGTAAACTCTGCAGTATACACCTCACGAGATGCAGTGAAATATGCCAGGCAATAAATCATGCAACCTATTGTTTGTGGCTTCTGTGTTTAAACTCACTGAGGAAATTTGTTCTTTTTGAATTTTTAAATTGTATCACTTGACTTTATGTTAATTGTTGCTTTGCTGTAGATCTCTGTAACATGAGTTCTCTCTGTATCAACCTTGAATTAGCTGTCTTGATGATTGTTACTAAGCATTATATGTCTGTAGCTTTCTTACAACTGACTTTATTGTGTACCACATTCACCACTTGTATTCTTAATTGTGCCTGAACCTTTGTGTCTTATTTTCTTGCTTGTCCGTCTGCTCTTTCTCCTCTTCCCTCTTCTCCTACGTCTCTTCTTACTTCTTTCCTACGCCTTTTCTTACTTCTTCTCCTACGCCTTTTCTGTCTCTTTTATAATCATCCCTGCAACTGTCATTTTATTCATCTGGTTTTATTCTTCCTTGTCTTCTTTATTTTAATTATCCATGTCTTATGTTCATTCTCTGTGTCCTAGTTTTATGATTTATTTTATTAAGTATTTCATTTTTGTCACAGTCCATTTTTGTGTCGATTTATTTAATGATTATTTTATCACACTTTTCATCACATTATAATAAATGCTGTAAATAAGCTGTTGTAATTACGTTTTATTTATCCTTCATTGTGATTGCTTTTAAACAAAATACTTATTCTGAAAGTAAACTGAGATATTGACATTAAGTAGAATATTAATGCATATAATCATATTACTTGTATTTCCTTAGGTGAGAAAAAAAGATCAGATCAACATAGAGACCAAGTTGAAAATTGTTCGTTTTATTGGTAAGTTCACCCTGTGCCATGTTCGAATTTAATGAAGATATTATATATTGCAGAATTACTGTGTGTATGGTGAAAGGGCAGCGAACGTGATGTGCAGCCCCACATGCCATGTTTGATATTAGCTGCAGGCAATTCGGAAGTAGACCACCTTGTGCTGATTTTGAACAATGGTATGAGCGTCAGTCATTCAGAAAGCAATGGCAAACTACTGAACATGAACATGCCTAGTAAATCACAGGCAGCCAGTAAATGCTGAGGTTGATTTCGATGTCCTGTAAAGGACATGCAACTAACTTTATATGCTGAGAGCTATGGTACCATTATGGTTAGATGCTCTTCTGCCAGCCTGTCGGTCATGGGTTCGATCCACACCTGGGCAGATTCAAATTTTAAAAAAATTTCCTGGTTGATGCAACTTAAAATGAGTACCAGCAAACATCTTGGGAAGTAGAGGTGACTGCAATGATAGTGACCATATCTTGTAGTGCATAATGTGATAGTTTTCCATTGAGGTTTTTACTTGTCCTTCACAATTTTTCTTGTAGGGTTGCACTTGTGAACTATACCCCCTCCCCCCTCCCTAAAAAAAACAACAACAAAGAGACAAATATGTTAAAAAGATTACCAAAAATGTCACTTAGTTGAGGTTCTGAGAAGTCCAAAAATCACACTGAATACTAGGTCACAAAATCTGATCTGAAGGCTATGAGCTATGTAGGTCAGCTGACAGGAAGTAATGTAATCATCATCATGTGCCCTGCCTATAAGCGCAGTTGGTCATGTTTCGCCATCTTACAAGATATCAGAGTTGTGAATCAGCTCTTGTCTCTATCATGCCACATGGCTAAGCCATCCAGATATTTACTTCTCTGCCTCCCCCTTGTTCTTTTCCTCTTAATATGGCCAGTTGTCACCATGTTCTGTAGTTTATTTCTTCTCATAGTGTGTCCGAAAAATGTGACTGTCTATGTCTAATTTCTCTAATTAGATTACGGTTTTCACTGTTTTGTGTAATAGAGTGACGTAATAGGTGTGCATTGTTTGTGATAATGCAGTTCTCAGGTCTGCACCATCACTCATACTGTTTTTTTTCATGTTAAAATTGAGTTGATTAAATCTTGATTATTTTGATTGCTCAAGAGATGCCAGTTGTAAGTCGTTTATACTCTTTTCACATACATATGTTGTTCTTGAATTTCATTTACTACGCCAGGACACATTTATCTTTCTACAGGTGAACTTGTGAAATTTAAGGTGTGTCCAAAAATCGAAGCCTTACAATGTCTCAAGGTATGTTTTGTTCAGATATATTTTTGTTTACTTATGTCTTGAAATGCTGGACAAGCCTGCTCTGTGGTGAGGTGGTTATGAACACAGTTTGTAATCCCGCATACCAGACTTAAAACACAGCTGTGGGCCATTTGTTAGCAGACTGCCTTGCGTTGGTTTTCATACAATTGTTGAAGGAAACAGTTGCCCAGAAAGCAATAGCAAACCTCTGAACGTAAACTTCCCAAGAAATCATAAACAGCCAAAAATGCTGGGGTTGATTGCAACGTCCTGTAAAGGATATGCAACTAACTTTAAATAGACAAGATACTAGGCAAGAGAAAAACAGAACAATGTTTGTGGACAGGTTTAACAACTGGGCAACTGATAGCAACATAAGAAGCACCAAGTCATCAAAATATCAGCAGAGAAAATTGGAGAGATAAGATCGCTGATGTCTGCTTCAGAAGAGGCACCTGAAGAAGGAGAAGAAGAAGATGAATGAGAAGACAAAGAAGAAGTGGGAGAAGAAGAAGAAGGAGAAGACAAAGAAAAAGTGGGAGAAGAAGAAGAAGGCGATGACAATGACAAAGATGACAACAAAGACAAAGATGGTGACGAAGATGAAGACAAAGACGACGACAAATATGATGATGAAGATGATGACGACGATGACGAAGGAATCTTGAAATGTCGCTGAATTTAGGACAATTTTATGTTAATAATAGATTGTCATGTTCTGCTATTTTAAATTGTTTGCATTGTTTTTAAATTTGTGTATACTCTTGCTTTTAAATTCATAATTTTACATCCTTCTCTTAAATTGTAAATTTTCTCTCTGGTCAGCCACTTTTCTCATACTTTAGTCACTTCTCCAAGCTGTGAGATTATAACCCCATGCTTATAAATTGTCATATTCCCAGTTTTGAAAAGTAAACACAGTTTTATCCACTGGTGGCTTCACAAATTCTGCACAGGCTGTTGAATTCAGTAGATGTTTAAAAAATTTGTCATGGGTATAAAAGACAGCAAACATCCCAAAAGTCGGACATATGTGTCATAAATACATGATATGTTCAAAAGTTTGATATATGTGTCAGACGTTACAAATCTAATTTAATAATTATGTTGTATAGTAACGCTATTAGCCACATTTTCTTGACAATGTAAAGCTAAACTCAGAGTGAATAGTATATTACTTTCACCTCCAATCTATCTGTCTCATATATATATTCTATCTCTCCTCACATTCACCTCTCGACTCCAGATATTTAGACATTTAAGTGATGTAATAAACATTGTTAATAGACTGTAAACAGTATAAAATAACATAAAGTAATGCACTTTACAAAACAGAATTACGGAAAAGGACGTTGCGGCGAATAGCCTTCATCAGCAATCAAATACATACACGAAACACAACATATAAACACAGGGCAGACACTACAGTGACTACATTAAGGCATAAGAACGGGAAGGATAGAATGGGACGAAAAAAATGAGAACAATGAAAAGAAAATTAATAAAATGAAAACAATATGCTACTTATCTCAGAATCCCAGACTGTGAATATATATTGTTTACATTTCCACAGCTTTATCGCAGTTCCACTACTTGTGTTTATAGACTGCTTTGTTATGATTTTCCTTACATCCTGTCTCTACTTCCTGTTGGAGCTGAGGGGTTATCGTTTTGTCACAGACAAACAATCTATCCCAACCCAGAAAGCCCTCCAGGCAGGAATATGATGTATAGGAGCTGTAGTGATGGTCTCTTTGTTTATAACCGTAAATGGTCAACATGGCCGAATGGTAAGAGCGCTCATTTTTAAACATCCAGTGTGCTGATGCCGAGATAATGGTTCAGCCCCTACACTGGTCAGTTGGACTAAACTGTTGAGTTCTGATCCTTGACTTGGGGGAGTCAGAGTGAGTTTGCCTGATGGCGAGGGACACTGGTAACAGGAAAAAGCTAATCCACACGCAAAAATCAGTCCATTGCACTAGAAGTAGTAGCACATAAATAGACTACGCTTGAGTTTAAAGCGAGGGAAGGAAAATAAAAACCTACAAGCTGTAATATATTATTTGATATTATTAATCATTCATAAAATGTGTTATGAATTCTCAGCAGATGCTGATGTTTGAGTTTCGGCATCACAATATTGAGATGGCCTGTGCTCTGTTGGAATCCTGTGGTCGCTTTTTGTACAGATCTCCCGACTCCCACTACCGAACCAAAATTTATCTGGTGGGTACTGTTGTGTTTTTAATGCTCTTTGCCTGATTGTTTTTCCATTAAATTATAAACATGGTGTTTTAATTCATTACAGTTGGGACAGTGCAATCATTGATGACTCCATATCATGATCATGAAAGCTCAGTAAATGTTTTATTATATGTGTGCAGGTGAATTCTGGCTTTTCAGTCACAATGAGGTGAATGAAATGTAGGCATTATGTATGTGTAGGAGAACACAGGCTTTTTCAGTCACAATGAAATAAATCTTGGTATTATATGTGTATAGGAAAATTCTGGCTTTTTCGCACACAATGAGATAAATGACATGTTAATATTATATATGTATAGGAGAATTCTGGCTTGTTCACTCAGGAGAGAAAAATGAAATGTTAGTATTATATGTGAATAGGAGAATTCTGGCTTTTTTCAACCATAAAAATTCTGATCTTCCCAATCACACTGATATAAACTAAATGTAGTGTTATATGTGGTGTACAGATGCATTGTGGACGCTTCTGACAAATACCTGGATGATCTGGACTTTGCTGATGACATTACCTTCCTTCTTCTTCGACTTCTTTCATTCACTTAAAATATGTCTATAACTGCTACGTTGTCTCTTGTATGAATTTAACTGCCTTTTTTTTAAGTTCACTCAGTGGTCCATAGAGTTTATCTTCCTCTGTTATTTCTCTAAGATTTCTATTTTATACATAAAAGCAGACACACATTGAGAAAATCTGAAATAGTCCATTGGGGAATTTCCTTCCAGGGGGTAATTTTAGGGTTTCCAGGGGTGGAATTAAGATTATTTCACAATCGTGTTAATACAAGAATCGATTACTTGATATTTTTTTTTCCCTGCATACTTTACGGTTCTGTACTTCTCGCCCTTCTAAAATTTGTTTTAAAATGTAAGTATACCCGCAAATCACATTTTATGTAGATGTCTAGACTTGTTCTAGTATGTGCTATTAAATTTAGCTTCCATTTTTACATATACTGTGTGGGGGAGGGGGGAATGACATTCTGAACATATGGTAAAGGGGTGCATGGGCCAAAAAAAGGTTAAAAACCACTGATCTAGAAAGTACTTTGACTGGAACCCGCAGAGCAAATGAAATAGGAGACCTACAAATACACGGAGAAGAGAAGTGGAGACCGAGATGAATTGTATTGGGAGGAGATGGTTGGAGCAGCATGAGATCAAGAAAGGTTAGGATATGTTGGACTGAGTTAGTTGAGGACCTATTCTTCAATAGGGGAGGGGGGGGGGGAAATCAAGAGCAGAAGATGAAAAGAAAGTCAGCGGGTGTGATGTTGATCACATGACCCTTGGAGTGTTGATTGGTCAATGCAAATATGGGTTTAGCACCATATACCCATTACACCTCATGATGTGAAGAGAGGTTCCACAAACCTGTTTGTAATACACATTTGGATCCTTTACAAAATCTTGGTGATAGTTCCGTTACACATGTATAGACAATGATGACAGGCCAGCTCACAATGAAAAATGAGAATAAGAAAATTCCTGAAATGTCACTTTATTTACTGTTTTCATGTCATGGCATAGAGCAACAAATAAACACATTCACAAGTATTGATTGGCGCTCATAGAAGTAGAAGAAAGAATGAGAGATTAGGACATACTAGACAACATACTACCCTAAAGCTATAGTTACCATATCTGGAATTTGAACGTGTTACCTCCAAATGATGACAGCGCCTCGCTGCAGGAACAAAGTGAACTTTAACCCAGGGCCAGCTCAACCCCCATTGACACAACATTGTTTTTACATATACACATTTAGATTTGTACTGGTACCTTGGAGTTTGTGCACTGTGCTGAGGTCCTCCTAGTCCGATCGGTAGCAGGAGGCTGGAGTACTTTTATAAGGAGGTATCCATGTGGAACGCAATCCTTACAAACAAAGAAACCAAACTATAAATATACCAAAATAAGTATACATACATATCCAATAAATATATGAACAATGTTCTCATGCAGGAAGTGATGATGAGAAAGAAGTCTGCCGACGAAGCTGGAGACCAGATACGAGACTATGATAGAAAATGCCTTCTACTACAGTAACCCCCCAGAGGTGCAAGCTGTTGCCCGCAAGCAAAGGCCTCCCATGCATGAGTATATCCGTAAACTGCTGTACAAAGATTTGTCCAAAGTGACTGTGGAGAAGGTAATTTCTTCTTGTATGTCCAGAAACATTTACTCATAGGCTACACTTAATTTGACAAAGATTTGTCCAAAGTGACTGTGGAGAAGCTAATTTCTTCTTGTATGTCCAGAAACATTTACTCATAGGCTACACTTAATTTGACAAAGATTTGTCCAAAGTGACTGTGGAGAAGGTAATTTCATGTTGTATATGAAAATTTTCTTATACTTTACAAATAATGTGACAAACATTTGCCAAATGTTCCCGTTGAAAAGGTAATTTCTTGTTGTATGTCCACAAACATTTTCTCAAAGTTTACACTTCTTTTCACAAAGATTTGTCTAATGTTCCTGCGAAAAAGGTAATTGTTAGTGCATATTCACTAACTACGTCACAAATCTCTGTCCAGACTTATGGTTGAATAGGTAATTTAATGTATGTCCTCAAATATTTGTGCAAACATTTGATAAAAATTTGCCCAAAATTCCCCATGGAAAGGTCAATTTGTTTCACATCCACAAGTTGCTTTACAAAAATGTGTCCAAACTTATGGCTAAACAGGTAGTTTTATAAATTTTAAGCAATATTTTGCCCTTATTGAATTTGAATAATGAAGACATAAACAGTAGATTGCACAGTTTATTGCCTGGCATATTTTGCTGCATCTCAGGTGTATACTGCGGAGGACACACAACATAAACTAAAGCGGAAATCTTATGGTGTTAATTTGTTTCTTATAAGCTGTCACACACCCTCATAATGCTGTAACTTCATATTGCATTGATCTGTAATATATGAGGTCCTGTTACATCAAACACATATAAATGTCATTACCAGAGCCAGAAAGAGTAACAGCATTGATGGCAGCAGCTGACGTCGAGCAACACCTGCCCTTCCTTCTTTACCAGGGACTTGTGCTAAGTGTCACAGATTACGGACTGGGCCTCAGCAAGACCCAGCTAGAAGGATTAGATGAGGTGAAAAATTAAGCAAGAAAGACTTGGCTGCACAAGAGATACCTCATGCCCGGCCATGCGGCACATCATTGATTTACCAATGATGGTTACCGGACACAGTTGTACAGGTTAAGGCATACATGAGAGTGTCAACTGATAAAAACACCCCCCCCCCCCCCACCCCACACACACACACACACACACACACACAGCGCTGTTGATAACAGAAAGAGAGGTCGCTACTGGATGGCCAAGGCTGAAGAGATTATCAAGCAGGTCTGTGGCTTGGGTGATCTTCGACACAAAGAAGAATGGACGTGTACATCCAAGAACTTGCAAACACACTCTCAGGTGGTCATCACTCTAGGGAGATGCTGCAGAGATGAGTTACCTGCATCGGTTGACACTGAGATAAAGGTATTGGTAAAACGTCATTCACGGCCAGAAGACATCATCTACACAGATGAGTCTGTGAAGTTCGGCTCTAGGTCATCGTGGGCTTACACAGCACAACAGATGGGGAGAACAATCAAAGAGGTCAGAGGTGCGTTCAAGACAACTACATCAAGCCTGACAATGGATATCACTGCCTCCAGAGCACTCACTGGGCAGCAGAACAAAAAATCACACACATTGTAATAATATCTTGACTTCATGAACATACTGCAGAAAATTTCAGCCAGCAGCTTCCATTCTGAATATATAGACAGCATTAAGAAGTCAACCTGACATCAGTAACCTGGATGTACTTGCCCGGACATGCCGGAGTAAGGGATAACAAATGCACAGACTAGGTGGCAAATAATGCACCAACACAAACAGGAAGGAGCATGGACAGGGCAGATATAATCAGTGTAGTGCGGACTCATTTGGCGGATACTGATGAGACACTGACTCTAGCCTGACTGCACGAACTGGGAGTAAAGCCTGGTCAAGCACATCAGTGCTACCTTTGTGGGAAAGGGAGCAGATACCATAATCGACTCCTCATGGGAACAGTGAGCAGAAACACTTTGGGATGGCTGATAAATTGGAGGACAGCATGCACGGAATTGCCCAATGTGCAGTGACATCATTTGACATAACATGACATAACATAACATAATGTAACATAACAAATGTAAATATCTGATATGGGGTCATCTTTACCTAACTGATGTATTTTTGTGTGTGTGTGTGTGCGTGTATGTGTGTGTGTGTGTGTGCATGTGTGCGTGTGTGTGTGCATGCGTGCGTGTGCGCGTGCATGCGCGCGCGCTGTTTTCTAAACCAACAGTTGTGTCTAAGCTATATACTAAAAACTAACATTTTCTTATATCTACCTCATAGGTTTTGAGACAAATGAGGAAGCTGAAATGGGATGATCCAGAGGTAAGTTTGAATGTCATGTTTTAAATGGTATCTGAGGTTAATGAATGGGGCCAGATAAAGAGACAAAGATGGCAGTCAGGTAGAGAATGGATCCAGACAGAGTGACAGTGCAGGCATTGTAGTAAATGAATGGCGATCAGACAGAGACACAAAGATGGCATTAGAAGCAGTTGTATGTATATGGATTATGCTTCAGTGAACACTCACCCAAACAATATTTCTAAGCTTGGGGTGCTTTAAAAACTTTCTGATCATTTTCTGCTGCCCGCTTGTCTGTTTTGCACCACTCTTTAATTACTTGTATATCTGCATTGATAGATCTGTACATGCTGTTTTTATAAGTGTTTTCTTGGTCTACCCTTTCCTCTTTTCCCCAGTATGTTTCCTTCTTGTACTTTCTTTGGTGTGTCTTCATGTCTTAGAATGTGACCATTGTGACCTTCAATTTTGTATTACTTAAAGAAGTCTTCTTTGTTCTGTTTTCCATAACTTTTTCAGTTCTCACTTTTGTGATCTAGCTGGTTCTTGTCATTTTTCTATGTCAAATTAATTTAAAATAGCTCAGTACATTTTTCATCATGTTTATCCATTGTCCATGTTTCGGAACCATATATTGCAACTTATGTTGCACTTACTTAGTTTTGTTTGTTGTAAATCAAGTTGTACGTTATTTTATGTTTATTTTTTTTTCCGTTTGAGAGACTGGAAACCAAACTGATTGTTTACAGTCTCCTTGCTTCTGAAGATTTATATAAAAGGTGAATTAGTGACAGTTAGTTAGGCAGAAATAATAAAAAAATAATTGATTCTCAATTTCAGATTGCTTTTTATGCAACTAAGTGTCTGACTGCCGTCTGGAACATTCGATACAACTCAGTTCATTGTGCAGCAAATCTTCTCGCGGGAATTGCCCCTTTCCATGTAATTATTGTCATTATCTTACTGTACTACTTGTTATGTATGTGTCAGTATCGTATAAAATAAATGTTTAAATTGTACTGATCTGGTTGTAGGTTTGGTTTCAGATATAGAATCTCTTTCATTGCACATGGCTGTAGCCATTAATGTACCAGTCATGCATAGGTCACACAAGGAGAAGCTTAGCACTGTGCACAAATTCTATACAAAGGCAAGGATCCAAAAGTGTATACCCAGGATCACATGTTATAAATATTCATTTTCAAAACAATGTTTTCCTGTAGTGAATTTGAATAACAAGACACAAACAATAGATTGCATAATTTTGCACCTGGCATATTTCGCTGCATTGTCTACCATTATAAAACAAATAAAATTACTGTGTGAACATGTGTGTTGTAGCATTTCCGTTTGAAGGATTTATCTAATTACTTTAGTTTATGTTGTGGAATGGCTGGCCGGGTGGCTAGAATGCCAGATTCTCCGTTCAGGAGACCCTGGGTTAGAATCCTTGTAAGGTGTGAATTTTTTTCTGTCTGGAGCAACAACAAAAAAAGTCGACAGGATCGACTTCATTGCACAGGGATTTTATCCCATATGGCTCAGTCTCTGCGGAAAGCATCTCACAAAGCACGAACTCCGTAGCTTTAGTGACAACCCACAGGAGTCTCCAAACAATTTAACTCGTGAACTGAAGGATGCGGCCCGGAATTGAACCCACAACCTTCGGAGCCTGAGTCAAACGGCTTGCCCACTTCACCACAGAGACTTTTGTTTGGGGTAAAAAAGAAACCCTAACCTGCACAGTTTGCGGTGACTGCACTAGCCAGGCGGCCTTAATTCCTCAGGCTCAAGATCCCCATGTCATACACTACAAGATACTTTACAGGCAGTAAATGACAGTTTAAATGACAGTATGTTATGTGACTTCTGCAGTTTGTACCTGACGAGACGCAGTGAAATATGCCAGGCAATAAATCGTGCAATCAATTACTTGTGTCTTCATTATTAAAATATTCATTTGTTGGTAGATATTTCCAATTTTAAAATTTAGCGTAGGTAGTGGCCGGTATGGTCGCTCCCTGCTGCCCCATTCACTCTATTTATAGATTTATATATTCATCCACGCCAAATATATGATCTCAAAGGACCCTAGCCACATCTGCCTTATCATGCACCAGAGGAATACCAAGCAAGTGATGGGTAGACGACATCAAGATTACTCTTAACAAAGCCCTTGGTTACAAAGAAACCAAGGCAACACACTTATTCTTGGAACGCAGGCTTATGATGCTAACACCCAGATCATCCAGTTTATCCTGGATACAGTGTTTCAGATATACAAAATAATGTTTTAGATATACAAAACAATGGTTCAGATACACAAAACAATGTTTCAGATACACAAAACAATGTTTCAGATATACAAAACAATGTTTCAGATACACAAAACAAAGTTTCAGATATACAAAACCTTTCAGACACACAAAACAATGTTTCAGACATACAAAACAATGTTTCAGATATACAAAACAATGTTTCAGATATACAAAACAATGTTTCAGATATACAAAATGTTTCAGACACACAAAATAATGTTTCAGATATACAAAATAATGTTTTAGATATACAAAACAATGTTTCAGATACACAAAACAATGTTTCAGATATACAAAACAATGTTTCAGATATACAAAACAATGTTTCAGATACACAAAACAATGTTTCAGATACACAAACAAAGTTTCAGATACACAAAACAAAGTTTCAGATATACAAAACCTTTCAAACACACAAAACAATGTTTCAGACATACAAAACAATGTTTCAGATATACAAAACAATGTTTCAGATATACAAAACAATGTTTCAGACACACAAAATGTTTCAGACACACAAAATAATGTTTCAGATATACAAAACAATGTTTCAGATAACACAGAAATGTTTCAGATACACAAAACAATGTTTCAGTTATACAAAACAATGTTTCAGATACACAAAACAATGTTTCAGATACACAAAACAAAGTTTCAGACACACAAAACAATGTTTCAGACATACAAAACAATGTTTCAGATATACAAAACAATGTTTCAGATATACAAAACAATGTTTCAGATATACAAAATGTTTCAGACACACAAAATAATGTTTCAGATATACAAAACAATGCTTCAGATATACAAAATGTTTCAGACACACACAATAATGTTTCAGATATACAAAACAATGTTTCAGATATACAGAGCAATGTTTCAGATATACAAAACAATGTTTCAGATATACAGAGCAATGTTTCAGATATACAAAACAATGTTTCAGATATACAGAGCAATGTTTCAGATATACAAAACAATGTTTCAGATATACAAAACAATGTTTCAGATACACAAAACAATGTTTCAGATACACAAAACAATGTTTCAGATACACAAAACAATGTTTCAGATACACAAAACAAAGTTTCAGATATACAAAACCTTTCAGACACACAAAACAATGTTTCAGACATACAAAACAATGTTTCAGATATACAAAACCTTTCAGACACACAAAACAATGTTTCAGACATACAAAACAATGTTTCAGATATACAAAACAATGTTTCAGATATACAAAACAATGTTTCAGATATACAAAATGTTTCAGACACACAAAATAATGTTTCAGATATACAAAACAATGCTTCAGATATACAAAACAATGTTTCAGATATACAAAATGTTTCAGACACACACAATAATGTTTCAGATATACAAAACAATGTTTCAGATATACAGAGCAATGTTTCAGATATACAAAACAATGCTTCAGATATACAAAACAATGTTTCAGATATACAAAATGTTTCAGACACACACAATAATGTTTCAGATATACAAAATGTTTCAGACACACAAAATAATGTTTCAGATATACAAAACAATGTTTCAGATATACAAAATGTTTCAGACACACAAAATAATGTTTTAGATATACAAAACAATGTTTCAGATACACAAAACAATGTTTCAGATACACAAAACAATGTTTCAGATACACAAAACAAAGTTTCAGATATACAAAACCTTTCAGACACACAAAACAATGTTTCAGACATACAAAACAATGTTTCAGATATACAAAACAATGTTTCAGATATACAAAACAATGTTTCAGATATACAAAATGTTTCAGACACACAAAATAATGTTTCAGATATACAAAACAATGCTTCAGATATACAAAACAATGTTTCAGATATACAAAATGTTTCAGACACACAAAATAATGTTTCAGATATACAAAACAATGTTTCAGATATACAGAGCAATGTTTCAGATATACAAAACAATGTTTCAGATATACAGAGCAATGTTTCAGATATACAAAACAATGTTTCATATATACAGAGCAATGTTTCAGATATACAAAACAATGTTTCATATATACAGAGTAATGTTTCAGATATACAAAACAATGTTTCATATATACAGAGCAATGTTTCAGATATACAAAACAATGTTTCATATATACAGAGCAATGTTTCAAATATACAAAATGTTTCAGACACAAAATAATGTTTCAGATATACAGAGCAATGTTTCAGATATACAAAACAATGTTTCAGATACACAAAACAATGTTTCATATATACAGAGCAATGTTTCAAATATACAAAATGTTTCAGACACAAAATAATGTTTCAGATATACAAAACAATGCTTCAGATATACAAAACAATGTTTCAGATATACAGAGCAATGTTTCAGATATACAAAACAATGTTTCAGATATACAAAACAATGTTTCATATATACAGAGCAATGTTTCAGATATACAAAACAATGTTTCATATATACAGAGCAATGTTTCAGATATACAAAACAATGTTTCAGATATACAAAACAATGTTTCAGATATACAAAACAATGTTTCAGATATACAAAACAATGTTTCATATATACAGAGCAATGTTTCAGATACACAAAACAAAGTTTCAGATATACAAAACAATGTTTCAGATATACAGAGCAATGTTTCAGATATACAAAACAATGTTTCAGATACACAAAACAAAGTTTCAGATATACAAAACCTTTCAGACACACAAAACAATGTTTCAGACATACAAAACAATGTTTCAGATATACAAAACAATGTTTCAGATATACAAAACAATGTTTCAGATATACAAAATGTTTCAGACACACAAAATAATGTTTCAGATATACAAAACAATGCTTCAGATATACAAAACAATGTTTCAGATATACAAAATGTTTCAGACACACAAAATAATGTTTCAGATATACAAAACAATGTTTCAGATATACAGAGTAATGTTTCAGATATACAAAACAATGTTTCAGATATACAGAGCAATGTTTCAGATATACAGAGCAATGTTTCAGATATACAAAACAATGTTTCAGATATACAGAGTAATGTTTCAGATATACAAAACAATGTTTCAGATATACAAAACAATGTTTCAGGTATACAGAGCAATGTTTCAGATATACAAAACAATGTTTCAGATATACAGAGCAATGTTTCAGATATACAAAACAATGTTTCATATATACAGAGCAATGTTTCAGATATACAAAACAATGTTTCAGATATACAGAGCAATGTTTCAGATATACAAAACAATGTTTCAGATATACAGAGTAATGTTTCAGATATACAGAGTAATGTTTCAGATATACAGAGTAATGTTTCAGATATACAGAGTAATGTTTCAGATATACAGAGCAATGTTTCAGATATACAGAGTAATGTTTCAGATATACAGAGCAATGTTTCAGATATACAGAGTAATGTTTCAGATATACAGAGCAATGTTTCAGATATACAGAGTAATGTTTCAGATATACAGAGCAATGTTTCAGATATACAAAACAATGTTTCAGATATACAGAGCAATGTTTCAGATATACAAAACAATGTTTCATATATACAGAGCAATGTTTCAAATATACAAAATGTTTCAGACACACAAAATAATGTTTCAGATATACAAAACAATGCTTCAGATATGCAAAACAATGTTTCAGATATACAAAATGTTTCAGACACACAAAATAATGTTTCAGATATACAGAGCAATGTTTCAGATATACAAAATGTTTCAGACACACAAAATAATGTTTCAGATATACAAAACAATGTTTCAGATATACAAAATGTTTCAGACACACAAAATAATGTTTCAGATATACAAAACAATGTTTCAGATATACAAAATGTTTCAGACACACAAAATAATGTTTTAGATATACAAAACAATGTTTCAGATACACAAAACAATGTTTCAGATACACAAAACAATGTTTCAGATACACAAAACAAAGTTTCAGATATACAAAACCTTTCAGACACACAAAACAATGTTTCAGACATACAAAACAATGTTTCAGATATACAAAACAATGTTTCAGATATACAAAACAATGTTTCAGATATACAAAATGTTTCAGACACACAAAATAATGTTTCAGATATACAAAACAATGCTTCAGATATACAAAACAATGTTTCAGATATACAAAATGTTTCAGACACACACAATAATGTTTCAGATATACAAAACAATGCTTCAGATATACAGAGTAATGTTTCAGATATACAAAACAATGTTTCATATATACAGAGCAATGTTTCAGATATACAAAACAATGTTTCATATATACAGAGCAATGTTTCAGATATACAAAACAATGTTTCATATATACAGAGTAATGTTTCAGATATACAGAGTAATGTTTCAGACATACAAAACAATGCTTCAGATATACAAAACAATGCTTCAGATATACAAAACAATGTTTCAGATATACAAAATGTTTCAGACACACAAAATAATGTTTCAGATATACAAAACAATGCTTCAGATATACAAAACAATGTTTCAGATATACAAAATGTTTCAGACACACACAATAATGTTTCAGATATACAAAACAATGTTTCAGATATACAGAGCAATGTTTCAGATATAAAAAACTAATGTTTTCCCGTTGTGAATTTGATTAATGAAGACACAAACAATAGACCTGCACAATTTATTGCCTGGCATATTTTGCTGTATCTTAGATACCTATTACAGAAACAAGTTCAACATATAATAAAGTAGCATAATATGTCATTTTAATTAAATTAAAAAAACCCACATTGTCATTTGTTTCAGTGTCACTACAGAAGTTTTAAAGAGGCTATCATGTTTCTTTATTTACATAGATGTGGTTTATCCGAGTGAATAGTAGACACCTCAGCATATTTTAGTATCTTCAAGTTTAACACATAGAAAATGTAAGCATGAAGAGATATAAGAATGTAAATGCTGCATTGCATTGACACTTCACAACACAATTAACAAGTTTCTCTTATCTTGGATTTGTAATAACAGATGATGGCAGAAGTGAAATAGAAGTCAAAAATAGAGTAGGAATGGCCAAAATGCTTTCAACAGTATGAAATCAGTATTATCATCTAGAGAGATTAACAACACATTAAAAATGAGAGTTGTCAAATGTTACGCATTTTCAACACTAATATATGGCGCGGAAGCCTGGACATTGAACAAGCAACTATAAAGTCACATAGAGGCCCTGGAGGTGTGAATATACAGACAAATATGTTGTATTTCGTGGAAACAAAAACAATCAAATGCAGAGGTCCTAGAACAACTGGGAATGAAAAGAGAGTTGATGAAAGAAATAAAAAAAGAGGCAAGTGAAATATTTCGGCCACGTTAAAAGGCATAACACTCTTATAAAAACCATACTGAAGGGAAAAGGTTAAGGGCAAGCGAGCAAGAGGCAGACATCAATACAAGTGGGAAGATAACATCAAGAGATTGCCGAACATCAGCCTGAGAGAATGTACAGTCAAGGAGAGAGACAGACAGTGTTGGAGGTCCATTTCAGCCAACCTTCATTGTGGAGACGGCACCTGATTGATTGATTGATTGACACTTCACAGCCCTTTAGCAATAATAGCTGTGGGGCTACTTTTACCTGTTTTATTTGATTAAGGATTTTTATTAAGATCATTACAAATTGTCAAGCTTTCATGGCTGTTTTGTAGATCCAATTTTTGTCGTAACATTCCAGGAACATGTGGCAATACAAGTTGTAGATGGTGTCCTGGAGGACATTAGGTTGGGAATGGAGGTATGGATTGTCTTTCATCTCATCGGCTTGTATACCAACTTACAGCTCATTGAACACATCATAACCATACATAATAATCATTATCATCATAATAATGAATACACCATCATTATAATAATGAATACATTATAATTAGCATAATAATGTATACATCATAATCATCATTATCAGAATCATAATAATGCATACTTCATAGTCATCATTATGGATACATCATCATTAGAATAATAATGAACACATCATAATCATCATACATATGAATACATCATAATTATCATAGTTACAGTAATGAATTCATCATAATCATAATAATGAATACATCATAATCATCATGAATATAAACACGTCATAATTATCATAACCATAATAATGAATACATAATAATAATAATGAATACATAATAATAATGAATACATCATAATCATCATAATGAATACATCATAATTATCATAATCATAAATACATCATAATCATTGTTATCATAATTATAATAATTAATACATTATAATCATCATTATCATCATAATCATATTACTGAATACATCATAATCATAAAGTTGTTCAGAACTAATTATTCTTTGGGAGCAGAGGTGGCACAGTGGCTAGCATCCTTGCCCTGGTGGACATAGTGGACATCTGTTGCAGTCTCCATCCAGGTGGACATAGTGGAGATCTGTTGCAGTCTCCATCCAGGTGGATTTCTAAATTGACCTGGACTCCCAGATCAACTCAGCCTCAAAATAGCCACTTGGAAATATCTTGGGAAGTGAAAGCAGGTGGCCTGATATAGAACATGTCATCCGTCGAGTGCTGATTAGTCTATAAATATACAGTGTGTATGTTTAATGACTGCAGTGTTTGAAAATATTGCCGGTCCAAATTTTGTAATTACCTATTGCATGAACTTTACAGAGGGTGAATACAAAACTTGGACCAGCAATATTTTCAAGCACTGCACAGTCATTAAAAATGCACCCTATATGCAGCTGGCACTGACAGCCTAACATGCCTCAAAGCTTGCAAACAAGGCCCTCTATTTACTTTCACTTACCGTATATCCAGTTCATCTCAAGACTTGCAAACAAGGCCCTCTATTTACTTTCACTTACTGTATATCCAGTTCATCTCAAGACTTGTAAACAAGGCCCTCTATTTACTTTCACTTACCGTATATCCAGTTCATCTCAAGACTTGCAAACAAGGCCCTCTATTTACTTTCACTTACTGTATATCCAGTTCACCTCAAGGCTTGTAAACAAGGCCCTCTATTTACTTTCACTTACCGTATATCCAGTTCATCTCAAGACTTGCAAACAAGGCCCTCTATTTACTTTCACTTACCGTATATCCAGTTCATCTCAAGGCTTGTAAACAAGGCCCTCTATTTACTTTCACTTACTGTATATCCAGTTCACCTCAAGGCTTGTAAACAAGGCCCTCTATTTACTTTCACTTACCGTATATCCAGTTCATCTCAAGGCTTGTAAACAAGGCCCTCTATTTACTTTCACTTACCGTATATCAAGTTCACCTCAAGGCTTGTAAACAAGGCCCTCTATTTACTTTCACTTACTGTATATCCAGTTCTCTCAAGGCTTGCAAACAAGGCCCTCTATTTACTTTCACTTACTGTATATCCAGTTCACCTCAAGGCTTGTAAACGAGGCCCTCTATTTACTTTCACTTACTGTATATCCAGTTCACCTCAAGGCTTGCAAACAAGGCCCTCTATTTACTTTCACTTACTGTATATCCAGTTCACCTCAAGGCTTGTAAACAAGGCCCTCTATTTACTTTCACTTACTGTATATCCAGTTCACCTCAAGGCTTGTAAACAAGGCCCTCTATTTACTTTCACTTACTGTATATCCAGTTCACCTCAAGGCATGTAAAAGTGTCTGAAAAAGTAAGGAGAAGTTTCTTTATCTGTGGTGTCTGTCCTCTACTGCTCCTTTGGTTCCACATATCTTCAATGACAGATCTTTTTATGCTGAGCAGCAGATGTGTGCAGTGGCCAATGTCTTTGTCAAATGCCAAGGTCAATGCTGTCTGTGGTTCTTTTCTGATGATTCTCTTCTTTGACCAGTATAGCTCTGGGGGTGGCCCAGCTTCATAAAATGGATACCGGACGATTGTGAGAATTTCTGAGAATTGTCGGATTATCCTCATGGCACCACTGCGCACCGAACCAATCTGTCCAGTTTGAGGCTTAGAATATGACCTAGACTGGGGCCCCTTTGATCTGCTTTGAGGCATGTTAGGCGTTTGATAATAGCCCCATGGTTTTACAGACCAATTGACCAAGTTATGGGCAAGGTGGTCAATATCACCTATAATTCATAGGAGGTTTGTTGGTGCCTGTTTTAGGCTGGGTCAACCTGGAACCGCCTTGGTAGGGATCTGAACACATAACCACTGGTCTACAGTAAGTAGGGTAGCCACTGCTCCACCACTGCTGCCTTAGAATATGTTGGTCCACGATAATTTAATGTTTGAGAATAAACAGCTAATGTTAGTCATTAATGCCAGGTTTGCATTGGTTCTTTACAGATAAACCACCCAAAGTATAATCAGCGACGTGTCAGCTGCATGAAGTACTTGGGTGAGCTGTACAACTACAGGATGGTGGAGTCTTCAGTCATCTTCAAGATGCTGTACTCTTTGATCACATTTGGTGTGTCACTGGATGGTAGGTGTTCTTGTTTCTGGCTCGCTTTGGTTTATGGAGGCTGATGCACGTTGAGCGTGTGTGGCGATGACTGACTTCTCTCACAAGCCTAGTAGGTGTTCACATATGACCCATGTGGTATGGGTGGATATTTATAATTTTGAAAAGTTACCAGGAGGGACCTCCTATATTTGCCCTTATTAGAGAAGACTGCATCCAGTTTACTACCAGATTTCAGGGAACAGTATGTCATCATGTGCTTCTCTGGAACATTTCTCAAACATAGAATGTAATGTAAAATGAATGTATTATTCTTAATGTTTTCAGTTTGTTTTATTTTCACTAGAAAAATATAATTAGTTGAATGTAATATTTGTCATTTTAAGTCAGTCACTATATTGCTGTCAGAGAACAAAAATGAAGATCATATACCATTTGTATATTGTTTATTGTCTTGGCTTGGTCACTAAATGAGACATGGACTATTGAACATACTTGAAGGCAAAATCCAGGAGAACAAACAAATAAACTTTATTTTCAAGGGGTTAAGAATTGGGCATGCGGGCCCATCTTAACATCTTGCCCTTCTTGTCTCTCTCCTTTCATAATTATTTCATTCATACATCACTCATTAGGTTAATCTTTAGCAAGAAACAATAATATATGTAATGTAAATGCATGGGGATATGTGCAGATCATTGCTACATGACTAATACTAATTGTGATTGTGGTGACTGTAAGAAGTTACTTAGTTGCATATCCTTTACAGGACATCGCAGTCAAGCCCAGCATGTTTTGGTTTGTGATTTCTTGGCACATTTACTTACGTTCAGCGGTTTGCTATTGCCTTCTAAACAACCGAAACTCAAACCATAGAGTAACAAATAACACAATGTGGCCCAAATCGCCGGCAGCTGTGTTGTCGAATTGCGCCCATAACCCCCTTCACCACAGAACCGCTCTGTAATAAAGATAAAGGACAATACAGTAGAACAAGGATGCTAGAGATGTTGGGTTGTATTTTGTGTTTATGTGGTGGAATGTGGTGTGTACTACAATAGTGCTCAAACAGCTTGTGATTGTGTCTATGGGAGTTAGTATTTTCTTTGATTTGCTGTAGAAGAGTGTTCCACAGTTGAGCTGAGGATTACACTAAGCTTCTTTTGTATACATCTACTCTAGGTTTGGGGATATGTAGTAAGCTTAGCTATTTGCTGTCTTGTATTATATCTAAACCCCCTCTAAGGGTAGTTTGGAGCACTTTGAGATATGATTTTGTGGATTAGTTTGAGGATGTCCTCACAGGTACGCAAGAACATCAGTGTTCAGACTCTGAATGAATCGCTGAGAACAGGAGGATGTGTGTCATGGCGAGATGAATTGAACATTATTTTAATCTTCTGCTCTTTATCCCTCATTGGAGCATAGTTCTCAACTGACACCAGCCTTTTGCTGTCTCTTCTTCAGTTATCTCCATGTCCTCCCCATAATATCCATCTCTGTCTTTAATTCTCTTCTCTGTGGGGTTTTAGGAATCCCTTTATTTCATCTGCCCTGTGATTTCCAGAGGAAGAACTTTCTAGTTATGTGATTATCAGGTTTTTTCAGTGTGTGCCTTACTATTGCCAGCACTTTTGGTTTTACTAATCTGATAATGTCCTCTGAAGCACTGTAGATGGTATGAGGGATACCATTATGGTCATAGCTTGATGGAGGAAATCTCCCAACAATATCTCTTAGTGATAGATGACAAGCTTGGGGCAAACACAGCTCAGGGGACCAGGCATTCACCGGATTAAGTGGTAAGTTTATACCAGAGCGGCATAGGGCCAGAAATTGCAGTCAAATGTGGTCACAAGCCACCTTTGTGTATGTGGAAAGCAAAGGAAAACCAACACTTTGTGTTCCCAAGATTAAGTTTATTAGTAGGTGATGAATCTAGACAGTCAACGTGTTTTGGTCACGTTATGAGAAGAAATAAATTGGAGAACTTGGTGACAACTGGCAAGATCGAGGGGAAGAGAACAAGGGGAAGGCAGAGAAGTAAATACCTGGATGGCTTGGCTACGTCGCATGGTTGAGACAGGAATAGTTAGCTAATCCACAACAGGTGATCAAGTGAGCTGGCGAAACATGACCGCCCACGCTTATCAGCATGGCACATGATGAAGAATCTAGAATGCATAGTGACATGTTCAGAAACTGCATACCAGTCTTTGGACAAACTAACCAGGCATGACATGAAACCCCTGATGATAATTGTTATACAGCAATATGCCTACCATGTTCTTACTGTATATTTATCTAGGGACTTAAGCTATGATTATACTGTTCTTACAGAGAAAGTGGTTAACCCATTGGACCCACCTGAGCATCTTTTCCGCATTAGGCTGGTTTGTGTACTTCTGGAGACCTGTGGGCAGTTCTTTGATAAAGGATCCAGTAAGAAGAAGCTGGACTGTTTTCTTGTGTATTTTCAGGTATGTCTCTCTTTATTTATGCCTGCTTTCATTTATGCTGTTTATTACTACGGTATCAGCGTTAAAGATATGAATTGTCTATGTGGACAGTGTAACAGAATATGCTGGGTACAGTGGATCGACTTAACAAGGTCAACATACTGCATAATAACCCTAAACCAGGAAGTCAGTGTTTCTCGGGGTAGGGCAAGGTAATAACAGGTGTGAGGTTGAGCGGAAAGTGTTGGAGGTCAGTTGGGTTTGTTACGTTGGGTTGAGAAAAGTAAACATGTTGGGTTTGTTGCTTGGAAGATACAGCAGCACGTGAAATTTTGAAAATTCTGTCTGGTTTTTATTTAGAAATTAGAATGTTCAACAAGAAAAGCATGGTGCACCCAAACTTTCTAGTTTGACGAGAAAAGAGTGATGCAGTCAGTTCACTCACGGTTTTTAGGGGCATTTAAGAAGAGCAAGTTACAGCAAAAAAAAAAAAAAAAAGTAGAGTCAAAGTTGTAGAGTGAGGGAGAGTCAGAACAAGGAGAGATGGAAAAGCATAGTCAGGGATGTAGTGAAGGAGAGTCAGAACAAGGAGAGATGGAAAGGCAGAGTCAAGAATGTAGAGTGAGGGATAGTCAGAACAAGGAGAGATGGAAAAGCATAGTCAGGGATGTAGTGAAGGAGAGTCAGAACAAGGAGAGATGGCAAGGCAGAGTCAAGAATGTAGAATGAGGGAGAGTCAGAACAAGGAGAGATGGCAAGGCAGAGTCAGGGATGTAGAGAGGGAGAGTCAGAACAAGGAGAGATGGAAAGGCAGAGTCAGGGATGTAGTGAGGGAGAGTCAGAACAAGGAGAGATGGAAAAACATAGTCAGGGATGTAGTGAGGGAGAGTCAGAACAAGGAGAGATGGAAAGGCAGAGTCAGGGATGTAGTGAGGGAGAGTCAGAACAAGGAGAGATGGAAAGGCATAGTCAGGGATGTAGAGTGAGGGAAAGTTAGAATAAGGAGAGATGAACATGCACAGTCAGAGATGTAGAGAGGCAAGATTCATAATGGGATTCAGAGTTCAGTCAAATACACTGTTGCACAGTCAGGCCAGAATATGGCATAGTAGATAGAGTGATAGGGTAGAGAGTTAGTCACTGAGCTGAGTAGAAAGTTAACTCATTCAGTTGAATTTAGTTTCTGAGAAGCTTTCTTTCTTGAGAAGGCTGCTGCATAATAATTGACATAATAGATTGACAGAAATGACAAATGTAAACAATCTCTGAGGCCTTAGATTGACAGAAATTACATTAAACAATGTTTGAGGCTTCAGATTGACAGAAATAACAACATTAAATGACCTCAGACTCCTTAGATTGACAGAAATGACATTAAACAATCTCTGAGGCCTCAGATTAATTGACATTTTTTTGTGTGTGTTTTGCTTTTATTTTGCGCTTCGCTCGCTTTGAACTCAAGCGTAGTCCATACACACTATTTATAGTAGTGATGGACTTAATTTTGCGTGTTCATTAGCTTTCCCTATTAAAAGTGTCCTTCGCCATCAGGCCAACCCACTTCGACTTCAGAGATACTTGTAATTTACGTCCCCAAGTCAAGGACAACAGATCAACATTTTAGTCCAGCTGTCCGGTGTAGGGGTTGAACCACTTACCTCGGTATCAGCACATCGGATGTTTAAGAGCATGCATTCTTACCCATTCAACCATGCAGACCTGCAATTAATGGAAATGACAACATTAAACAATTCTATGAGGCCTTAGATTGATAGAAATGACAACATTAAACAATATTTGATGCCTTAGATTGACAAAGATGACAGAATTAAACAACATCAGAGACCTCATATTGAAAACAATGACAACAGTAAACAATTTCTGAACAACCACAACCTAGACTAGAAACAGTTTCAAAGAAATAGTTGGATTCTTCTTTTTTTTTTTCTTAGGATAATTATCCTAATATTTTAATAATCCATATTCATAAAGACTATTTAGACACATAATTTATATCAGATGTAGCCCATAACTTAATAAGTGATATGCCATTTCTATTTGAAGCGATACTATTGGTTCAAGAAGAGTCATGTGCTGTTTGACGAGACTCACCCTTTTCCTATTGATGTGGAGAACATGATGAGTGAAACTTTGGAGATTGTGAGACCCAGGCTGATTCCATACGTATCGTACAAGGAGGCTTGTGACGGCTGCGGAGAACTTGGAGGCCGAATACAGAGCTAAACTTGGCAAGTGATTCTTCTATTTAATTAACTGTGTGTGTCTGATGATGATTGCTTGTGATTTTTCTAATCACATATACAGGGTGTTTGTAAAGTCTCACTACACTTTGTTTGTAGAATAGCTGTTTGTTGGAGAGTATGTTTTCCGTCTTGCAAATGGATGACATACTCTCCAAGAAACAGTTATTCAACATACAAAGTGTAGTGAGACTTTACAAACACCCTGTAGTAGAAAATCTATCCTGTCTGAATGTCATTATGTAGCAGGTGACACTCATCATGGCTTGCCAGAAAAACTCTCAATCCCTTTGGCAGTTCTCCATCCTTACACACTTATATGCCTAGCTTTGTCTTTATTGTCCTATATTGTGTTGATCAAGCTCCACTTCTTCATTCAGGAACCTTGCCTTGCAGTACTGCTCTAACACACTGTGCCATTTGACCAAAGTACTTCAGGCTCTGAGCCACGATGTTTATGAACGTTTTTTAAATGCTCATATTTTGTAAAATGTCGCCAGTGTTCTTCTTCTTGATACACTGTATTATTAGCATTTTTCTGTAACATTTAAGTTCAAAATCTCTGTCTAGGCACAGTAAAATGAAAATGGCAGCTGTAATTGTTTCAGTGAAATTGAATTGTAAATTATAGAAATTTCATTGGAACTTACTTAGTACAACAATTGTTTTCATGTTTTTGTGATTGAATCAGTTATTTGAATAACGAAGACACAAACAATAGATTGCACGATTTATTGCCTGGCATATTTCGCTGCATCTCGTCAGGTACATACTGCAGAAATCGCACAATGTAAAGTAACTTAACTAGATAAATCCTTCAAGCTGAAATATACACATGTTCGCACAGTAATGCCAATTGTCTACCATGGTAATTTTAAGCTGACTAACATGTCTTTCTCTTTGCACAAATCTGGCTTGCGTTGATTGATCATTATTGCTTCTGCAAAATTTTACAAGCGAGTATTTGTGCAGACAGAAAGACATGTTAGTCAGCTTAAAATTACCTTGGTAGACAATTGACATTACTGTGCGAACATGTGCATATTTCAGCTTGAAGGATTTATCTAGTTAATTTACTTTATGTTGTGTGATTTCTACAGTATGTACCTGACGAGATGCAGTGAAATATGCCAAGCAATAAATCATGCAATCTATTGTTTGTGTCTTCGTTATTTAAATTCACTACGGGAAAACATTGTTTTGAATCAGTTATATTTCACACCATATAATGGAATATCAATTGCTTGGGAACCCTTGAGGTTGTTAAAATAACACAAGGAATGAGTTCACGGGTGTTGGTTGGCATTCATAGTGAAGAAAGGAAAAACTAGAGATTAAAGATGGCACATGCTGAAATAAAACACATATTACAAAATCTAATCTGTATGTTGTTCAACCTCTTATCTCTACTTTGTTCCTTTTCTCACTCTAAATGCTAATCAGTACCCTTTAATTTATTTCTCACTTCATATAATGCACTGCTTATGTCTTCAGTTTACACCAGTGGTTCTCAACCGGTGGGGAATTCCCCCCCCCCCCCCCAGGGGGGAATTTTAGGGTTTCCGGGGGGGGGGGGGGGAATTAAGATTATTTCTAGATTGCATTAATACAAGAACCGATTACTTGATATTGTTTTTCCCTTCATACTTTACGTTTCTGTACGTATCACCCTTCTGAAATTCATTTTATAACGTAAGTAGATCCGCAAATCACATTTTATGTAGATGTCTCAGTATGTGCTATTAAATTTGGCTTCAATTATTACATATACTGCATAGGGGCAGGAGGAAATTTTTAGGGAGGAAATACAAAAGGGGGGGGGGGATGATGTTCTAAAAATATGGTGAGGGGGGGGGGAATGACGTCCTAAAAATATGGTGAAGGGGGGCACGGGCCAAAAAAGGTTGAGAACCACTGGTTTACACAGTGTTAAATTGTTTCTGGCCAGTATGGCTTTGCCTAACCTCTTGAAATGAGTCTTCTTATAGTCCACGCAGTATGGCATTGGTCATTAAGTCTGTCCACATTCTTCTGTCTTATGTACTGCCATTCTCCTTATAGTCCATGCCGTTTGGCATTGGTCATCATGCCAATCTTCTTATAGTCCTTTATTTTAAATGTAGCTATTTATGCTAGTCAGAGAAATCAAGTGTTTGACAAATTACTTTTAAAGAATTGTATTGGTAAAAGTCATACATCTGAGTAATTTGTATGTTACTGCTTTATTCCAAACAGCTAGCGTTCTGTCCATTATTGAGACCGGGGATGAAGGAATAGAAGTTGAGGATGGAATGGACGAAGAAGATGACGAAGAAAACCTGTCCGCTATTATGGAAGGAGAGGAGAACGAAGAAGACCTAACCCTTTCTGGAGGGGTAACAGAAGGATCCGGAACTCAGGATAGTGAAACCAGCCTGAGTGGGGCTGATGCAGATGTAATTATCCTCCTTCTGCAGTTATAATTATGCTAGATGGCAGTCAGTTTGGTTAGGTTTAGTATATTTTTTATATTAACCGCACAACGGACATGTTTCATGGATTCTCTGATCTCTTCCATAATTATAAGTCTATCAGTGTACAATGGCTAACTGTAAATTTGATATTGATTGACTAGCTTCCTCATTGGCTTTTATTTGTGCTTCCTTTTTTCTGGCTCTATGTTGAAGGAGTTACGGATGTAATTCGTAATCCTGCATGCCCCGTTTGAAACACAGCTGTGGGCGATTTGGCAGCAGACAGCCTTGCGTTGTTGTTTTATAAAATGGTATGAGTGCCGGTCGTTCAGAAAGCAATGGCAAACTACTGAACATAAACTTGCCAAGAAATCACAAACAGCTAATAAATGCTGGGGTTGACTGCAACATCATGTAAAGGACATCTTGAGAGGTATAAATGGGTCTTTAGTATAATTTATTACATAAACGTGCAGTATAAACTGTTACTTTTCATCTGTATGCTAGTATAGTTTATAACATAAACATTTGGACTATAGCATATTTCTCTGCTGTATACTAAAATATATATATATAGTTTGGAGACCAATTTCCTGCACATTAAACTGTTATATCTTTGCTGTATACTAATTTATATAGTTTGAAGACTAATTTCCTGCCACAATAAACTATTATTTCTCTGTTGTAGAATAATACAATGTCGTTATAGTTTAAGCTTGTGGACTATAATTGTTATTTCTCTGCTATGTGGTAGAAAGATCCATTGCAGCCAACCTTCATTATGGAGGTGGCACTTGATTTATTGAAAGCTTTTGATCTTCAGTTTTACCCTTTCAAAAGTGGCCAGTTTTATTTACTGTTAAAGAGCTTGATGGCCACATTAGTTTCTGTACTAAATTAATTGTTCATATAAGCCAAAGTTAAACTTATTCTGAAAATGCAGATTACGTAATTATTAGTGTTGTTATATTATATTGCTTGGAGTTCGGGGTTGAGCTAGTCAGACTTGATGTTTTACATCTGCTGATTTTAGAGCTAGGGTATTCTCTATTAGAGGTAACCCTTTACATCTGCTAATATCAGATTCAGGGTTAGGATATTGTCTGGCAGACTTAACACTTTATGTCTGCAAATTTCAGTTTCTGAGTACGGTATTCTCTGACAGACATAACACTTTGTTAAAATGTCAGAGTTGGGATATTGTCTGGCAGATGTAAAATTGTATGTCGACTAATTTCAATTTTAGAGTGAAAGTATTCTTTGCCAGACTTAACACTTTGTCTTTTAAAATATCAGTTACTATATTCTCTGCCAGACTTAACACCTTTAATACTTTGTCTTATAATTTCAGTTACTGAGTTACTCTATTCTCTGCCATATTTAACACTTTATATCTGCTAATTTCAGTTTCTGAGTAGGGTATTCTCTGACAGACTAACTTTGTATCTGTTAAAATGTCAGAGTAGGATATTGTCTGCTAATTTCATTTTCAAAGTTAGGGTATTTTCTGGCAAACATAACTATTTATAAATGTTAATTTTAGGAGCGTGAAGATGAGGGCAAAGATGGTGAATCTTCCAGCGATGAGTACGATGACTCTGATGTTGGAGGGGATGAAAACAATGAGGTAAGCTTGAGTGTTTCAGGTTTTTTGTTATGATTCTACATTATTTGCATTTCTCATTCGCTTCTTAGTTTTGACTTAAGCAAAATCATATTTCTTGACATTACTTACTTCACTTTCTTCTTCTATCTTTTACCCTCATCTATGAGTTAACAGGGTTGTGTTAGTGATTATGAATTGACAAAATATGATTTTCATAAGAGTGAATCCGTACAACTATCTCGAAGCAGTCATAACATCTGATAGGAGGTGAGTCAGCATGGCCAAATTGATATTAACGCGTGTTCTTAAACATCCAGTGTGCTGATGCTGAGGTAAGGGGTTCAACCCCTACACCGGACAGTTGGACTAAAATGTTGACTTATTGTCATTGACTTGGGGACATAAATTACTAGTACTTCTGAAGTCAGAGTGGGTTTGCCTGATGGCAAGGGACACTGTTAATAGGGAAAGCTAATCCACACGCAAAATTCAGTCCAGCACCACTAGAAGTAGTGTGTACGGACTACGCTTGAGTTCAATGCGAGTGAGCGCCAAAAATAAATCTCTGATTGGAGGTGTCTTGAAGAGATGAACAAGAATCATTATGGCAAATGTTGCCTTTTGCAAGATGGAAAACATACTGGCCAAGAAAAAGATGTCAGTTGCAACAAGAAAAAGTGTTGAAGTGCTACATAGAACCTATACTTTTGTATGGATGTGAAATGTGGACAATGAAGTAGACAAGCTGAAAAACATCTTATGGTAGTGGAAGTGTGGTTTTTGAAAAAAATACAAAAAATACCATGAACAGACAGAAAAACCAATGAGCAAGTTCTACAAGAAACAAATGAAAATCGTAAGATTTGAGAAATTAGACTTAGGCAGTCAACATTTTCTTGGCACATTATAAGAAGAAATAAACTAGATAACTTTGTGACAACTGGCAAGATTAAGAGGAAAAGGGGAAGGCAGAGAAGTTCATATCTGGATTCTTGGCCACATGGCATGGTCGAGACAAGCACACAAAGTTGTTCCACGACTCAAGTAATTGTATGAGATAGTGAAACATAATCGCCTATGCTATTCAGCATAACACATGATAATGGTGTTAGTGACGAGTTTTCCACTGGTTCCTGTCTCCAGCGGTTTGTATGTGTACAAGCTTTACAAGCAATACTTGTATAGCTGTTTTGAAGCTTCTGTGTTGTTTTTGGTTATTAGCCCATGATTTGTTTGGCCACTTTTTGCTTTTAATTGCCCCCTGGATGATAATTTGTGAAGGATGTTTAGTGAGTTAATGACCAAACCAAGCAAGCATTTATCTTTTGACAAGAGTGATTCTAGTTAACTTTCATTAAATTATTCATTAATAACAACATTTGTGTTCATGGAAATACTTAGTTAAATTAACATTCCTAAAAAACATGCATCTTTTTTGTGGTAACATATGGATGTGAGCCATGGACCACTTGACAATCAATACAGAAGAAAAATAGGGCTTTTCAGCTTAAATGTTCTAGAAAGATTCTTAGAATATCATAGACAAAGAAAGAAAAAGCCACTGACAATCTACAAGATGCGAATATCACGGAAGATTGGCTCAATAACAGAACGATGGCTCAATAACAGAACAATGGCTCAATAACAGAATGATGGCTCAATAACAGAACCATGGCTCAATAACAGAACCATGGCTCAATAACAGAACCATGGCTCAATAACAGAACCATGGCTCAATAACAGAACCATGGCTCAATAACAGAACCATGGCTCAATAACAGAACCATGGCTCAATAACAGAACCATGGCTCAATAACAGAACCATGGCTTGGCAACTGAAGTACTTTGGCCATATTAAATGTCATTGTGGTGTGAAGAGAACAGTGATGGAAGACATGGTTCTTGGAAGAAGTGGCGAGGGTTGTCCAGCACGAAGACAGAGCAGAATGTTGCAGATACCTGGGGCAAGAGGGTGAAGTGACCAGAGATGGAGAAACATGTTGGTGGGCTGTGATGAGAGTGGCATTCTGCAAATGACCTGCTGCATGATGGGGAGGATTCGGAAGCCTTTAATGTTCATATCCTGTAGTAAATCCACTTGGATCTATCTTATTGCTTTAGGTTATGTTGTGTGATTTCTGCAGTGTGTACCTGACAACATGCAGTGAAATATTTGGTGCAGACTATTGTTTGTGCCTTAGTTACTCAAATTCACTATGGGAAAACATTGTTTTGAATAAATCTACTGTCATTTTTGTATAGGTACATCGCAGCCAGGCATATAACCATGGTAGACAATTAACATTATTTCTCAGCTTGAGGGTTTTATCTATTTACTGTAGTTTATGTTGTGTACTTTCTGCAGTATGTACCCAATGAGATGCTGCAAAATATGCCAGGCAATAAATCGCACAGTCTATTGTTTGTGTCTTCGTTATTCAAATTCACTGTGGGAAAACAGTGATTTGAATATAGTATGCTGGTTTAAAAAGTGCCTTTGGTGGAGGCTGAAAATCAGTATAAGGCACTAACAAAATGGATAAATATTAGTGACTGAATGTTGCCTGTGTGTTACTAGGGCCCATGAGGCAAGCAGAGAATAATAATAATAACGCTATAACTTGCCATGCACATTGTAAGAGAGTGTTGGTGATGTGCCTGTTCCATACCTCCAAAAGAAAATAATGATCAAATTTATCATAAAGCCACCAACACCAACTCAAGATGATTACCACTTTATGGACAGAATAGAACAAATCATTCTGCGCCTCAGATAAAAACACAATAGATTACACAACCACATGTATACACAATTCAAGATTGACAAATCAGCCATATGCACATGGGGATTGGTGCTGCAGACAGCAGATCACATACTCCAAGACTGCCAAAATATGACGCATCTAGGCAATCCTTTTGCCTAGAGAAACAGCAGCAGAAGATAATCTCTATAGACCACTAGACCTCTGGGTGAACATAAAAAGGCCGAAGTTCATACAAGAGGCAACATGGCAGATATAAACAAATTTCAAGAGAGTGAAAGAAGAAGAAGATGTAGGTGGATTGCATGAAACTGGCTATGTCATCCCTCAGAAAACTTAGCTTCATAATGTAACCAATCATGAATGTCTATTTATGGCTTGGCGTGAGATAGTTGGGTCTATGGGGTGCCCAGTTCCATTCCTCACCACCTGTCCTTTCCAGACAGTTCCCAGAAAACTGGCAAGATAAACAGAAGAAGAATAAGAATGATCAAAGGATTCAGCAAAAAAAGATACTTGCAGTCTGTGAGTAATAGCTTGACTGCTTGGTTCAGTATCAGCAAGCAGTATGGAAGCCTCCTTGGATGGCGGGGAATGCCCATGGTCTGCCCCTACCTTCCCTTGAGGGCTGACCAGGATGTCTTTGGCTGTTCTATATGGACCAGCTGGGATGGGGGATAACACAACAGTGAGAGTCAAACGTCCTAAGAAACCCCTGGGAAGGTTAACCCGGTCAACAAATGCTCCCAGAAGTTGGATGTGTCGGCCTAACGGTGCAAGAACACAGCTCTTCTGTAAACAGGCACAATGCAATCACGTCCCCAAAAAACTCCTCATAATTTACTCCAAAAATCGTGACTGTCTAATTCTAATTCCTCTAATTAATTTACATTTTTCATTTGTTTCTTGAAGGACTTGTGCATTTTTCAACCATATTTACTAGTAAATAGAGGCATACATAGATTGCTATCATATTTATTATATTGATTTGCCAGGTGAAAGTTCTAAAGCCGCAGCAGACCATTAGTAAAGAGGATGAGGATTTCATGGCAGCACTAGACCAGATGTTGAACGATACAATCCAGGTCAGTGGCTTGTAATTAACAATAAAAACATGACAGGTCACAGTTCGCAAATCTAATTTATTTAAATTTGTAGTAAATAAATAAACAGTTGAAAAATTAGTGAATGAACACTTAAATTCTGGACTCTTTGTGTACTAAGCAACAGTTAAGTTGAAAAATGAATGGGGATGAAAAGTAATTTCTGGGCTGATTCTGTCGTTCACAACACATAAGTTGAACAATTACTTCATTGTTTGACTAATTTTGCAGTAAACAGCATATAAGTTGAAAAATGTCAGGATGAACAATTCATTTTTGAACTAATTCTGTAGTAAGCAACACATAGGTTAATCACTGAAATAACATTTCATTTCTGAACAAATTGCATAGTAAGCACCAGATGTGTTGAAAAATAACTGAGATGAACATTTCATTTCCCAATTAACTTTAAAAATCTTTAAAAATCCTTTTTAAAAGTGTACCACATTGCCTTTGGTCATGGCTGAAATGTAATATAATACATAGCAAATGTTGAAATATATTTTACATATGCCCAAGCCGGCTCTGTGGCAAAGGGGTTACAGACGCAGTTAGTAATCCTGCATACCCACGTTTGAAACAAAACTGTGGGTGATTTGGCAGCAAACCACCTTGTGTTGGTTTTTTCTAAAAATGGTATGGGTGCCGGTCGTTCAGAAAGCAATGGCTAACTACTGTGTGGAACATAAACTTTCCAAGAGATCACAACTGCAAAAATATGATGGTGTTGACTGCGACGTCCTGTAAAGGTATGCAACTAACTTTTAACACGTCTGGGATGGACTTGTACAAAACAACTTTAGCCTAATCCTCAGCTCAACTTTGGAACAATCTTCCATAGCATATTACAGATGCCACCAACCGTTACAAGTATAATCGTAAGTTATGTAAACACTGTCTCAGTGCAGATTGGGAGTTATGGTAGCATGCTTGCCTTCCACCCTTGTGGTCCTAGGAATGAATTCACATAGAGGTGGATTTTCAGAACTGGCCTGGGCTTTTAGGTCAACAAAGTCTAAATTGGGTACCAGGAGATGTCTTGGAAAATAAAGGTGGCTGACACTTTATTGATCACATCATCCTTCAAGTGCTGATCGGTCTATAAAAATACAGGGCTAGACTCACATCACAGTGTGACTGAAGGTGTGAAAAGGGGTCTTCTCTTATTTTAAAACATAAATGAGGTGTGAGAATTAAAATATGTAAGAAAGGTGTCAGACATGAAGGGCAGAATGTAAGACGGGCCTTTGTGTCCAATTCATGGCTCTTTGAAAATAAAGTGTGTTTGTTCATTCTCTCTTTCTTTCATCTCTCTCTCTCTCTCTCTCTCTCTCTCTCTCTCTCTCTCTCTCTCTCTCTCTCTCTCTCTCTCTCTCTTCTCTCTCTCTCTCTCTCTCTCTCTCGATCTCTTTCTCTTGATCTCTCTCTCTGTCTCACTGTCCACACATCCACACACATATGCACAGAGAGAGAGAGAGTGAGAGAAGGACTAATTATACTTTGTTTTATATTCTCTAATGTAATCGCAGGCCAGAACGCAGGAGGCCATCAAGGTTCCGCAGCTGGATATAGCACTTCCAACTCAGCTCAAAAACAAAAAGAAAATCTCTGGGGCAATAATTCCAGGTGGGTTTCTACCTTGATTCTCTTACATGTAAAGTCAAGGATGTTGTTTCATGCCATGTGGCATGCTGGGTAGATTTTAAGGCCATTACAGAAATTATGAGGAGCAGCTGGCCGAATGGCTGGAATGCCGGATTCCCCTTTGGGAGACCCAGGTTCGAATCCTCAGTAAGGTGTGGAGTTTATTTTTCTGTCAGGGGCAAAAAGAAAACCCTAACCTGCACAGTTCGCGGTGATTGCACTAGCCAGGTGGCCTTAATTCCTCAGGTGCAAGAACCCCCCCCCCCCCCCCTTAGGTACTATGTTGGCAGTAAATGACCGAAATGATTTGCCTGGGTGGTTAGCTGGCTCTGTGGCTAAGTGGTTATGAACATGTTCCGAGTTCGAAACACAGCTGCAGGTGATTTGGAAGCAGACTGCCTTGCATTGGTTTCCATACAATGGTATTAGTGTCTGTAATTCAGAAAGCAACGGGAAAGTACTGAACATAAACATGCCAAGATTGATTGATTGATTGATTGATGTAGGAACCGACATCACAACATTCGGGGCATTCCCATAAGCGCCCCGTCCCCATCCTCAGCAGCCAGCGAAGAGTTCCAACACTAATAGTACCAGTAGCAATCTGATTATATGTCCGTCTCGCCTTTCCTCTGAGCGCTGAAAAAAAAACTTCCCAAGAAATCACAAGTAACCAAAAAATTCTGGGGTTGATTGCAACATCCTGTAAAGAGTGTACAATTTTAAGAGAGATGGTTAGAGCTGTTAAAGTGGAAAGAGGCTGGTTTGGGAGCCTCCTTGAGGATGTCCATCAAATGTTTATGGAATCGATCCACTAGCTTCCGCTCAGTTTCTCAACAGTGAAGGCTAGCTGAGTGGATTTCAATTCTCGTTTATTTTGTACCTTCTGACATACATTCTGTTTGTTCATCTGTTGATGTTGTCCTCTCATTTGTGTCGCTGCCTACCTCTTGCTAGCCTATCATTTGCTTTTCTCTCTAGTGTGATTTTTATGAGTTTCGTGTCTTTTAATGTAGCCAAAATAAGTATCTCTTTTTATTTAGTTCCATCAGCTCTCTATTCGGGGAGTCTCTGTGGTGAAGTGGTCAAGCCATTTGCCCCACTCTCCGAAGGTTGTGGGTTCGACTCTGGACTACGTCTTTCGGTTCACAAGTACATTTTTCTTGGAGACTCCTGTTAGGTCGCCCTGTGGAAAGAGACCAAGCCATATGGGATCAAACCTGGTGCAATGGAGTCTATCCTTTCGACTTTTAAGATGAAGTGGTTAAGCCGCTTGCCTCATGTTCTGAAGGTTGTAGATTCGTTTCTGGACTCATTTATTTGGTTCACAGATGCAACTTTCTCAGAGATTTCTGGGGGTCATCGTGGGAGCTACAGGGGTCCTACTTTGTGTGACCCTCTTGGCAGGCTGCTGTGCAGGAAGAAAACAGAGCCGTATGAGATGAAAACCTGGTACTGTGAAGATTACCCTCCTGCATTTAAACAGCCTTTAAACATGTCCACAGAATCCAACCAGTTCGTCGGAATATGTGGATGTGTTTAAGTCTCCCGTGTTGCATGAAGTGAATATGTGCAGGTGTCTTAGAGCCTTCTGTGTTTGTTGTTGCAGGACAGGCAGCCATGGAGAAGGAAGAGGAGGATCGGGACAAGAACACAGGCCTCAAGTTTATGCTGATGACCAGGAAGGGGAATAAGCCACAGGTCTGTATGTTATTTTGAGGATGGTAGTTACTTCCCCTTGAACCACAGTGAGCTCTGGCATTTTTTAGTCGCAGCTGAGTCTTGGTAGCGAAGTCAAGTGGTTATGCTGCCTGCCTTGCGCTCCAAAGATTGTGTGTTAACTTATGGCCTACGTCATTTTGTTCATGAGTGCAGTTTTCTCAGAGATGTTTGGGGATTGTTGCTGGAGGTAAGGAGTTCTTTGAGCGGCGCTTTCATCAGGCCAACCTGCAGAAGTGTCCTAACCATATGGGGTGACACCCGGCACAAGGAAGTCAATCCTCTTGCTTTAAACCTCTTTTAAAATATGCAATAGAGAGAGCGAGAAAGTGGGAGAGAGAGAGAAAGTGGGGGGGAGGGAGCGAGAAAATGGGGGAGAGAGAGAGCGAGAAAGTGGGAGAGAGAGAGAGAAAGTGGGGGAGAGAGAGAGAGCGAGAAAATGGGGGAGAGCGAGAGAGCAAGAAAGTGGGAGAGAGAGAGAGAGAAAATGAGAGAGAGAGCAAGACAGTGGGAGAGAGTGAGAAAGTGGGGGAGAGAGAGAGAGCAAGAAAGTGGGGGAGAGAGAGAGTGAGAAAGTGGGGGGGGGAAAGAGAGCGAGAAAGTGGGGGGGGGGGGGGGAAAGAGAGCAAGAAAGTGGGGGGGGGGGAGCGAGAAAGTGGGGGAGAGAGAGAGAGTGAGAAAGTGGGGGAGAGAGAGAGAGCGAGAAAGTGGGGGAGAGAGAGAGAAAGCACAAGAAAATGGGGGAGAGAGAGAGAGCAAGAAAGTGGGGAGAGAAGAGAGAGTGAGAAAGTGGGGGGGAGAGAGAGAGTGAGAAAGTGGGGGAGAGAGAGAGCGAGAAAGTGGGGGGGGGAGTGAGATCGAGAAAATGAGAGAGATGGGGGGAGGAAAAGAAGGAGAACAGATTGTTAGAAAGAAAAAAAAATAACAGTAATTTGTAAGATCGTTTAATTACTACTTAATAAGAAAAATTTTAAGTGGCAAGACAAAATCACAAATACTGAAGTATTGGAAAGATCAGGTTGTGTGACGGTGTGTTCCATGCTCAGTCTTCGTAGACTTAGATGGATAGGATATGTTACGAGGATTGATGATGGTAGAATACCCAAAGACATCTTGTTTGGTGAATTACAGACGGGTAGGAGATCTCAGGGTCGGCCTCTACTATGATACAAAGATGTGTGTAAGTGGGACATGATTGATACAGGCATTGATAATGCACATTGGGAGCAAGTCGCCGCTGAATGTGTTGCATTTAGGGCAACTCTCAGAATGGAATAAAGATAAAGGAGAAAATGATTGCAGATAAAGCACACACAGAGCTGTGAGAAACGTAAGATGGTGCATGATGGTGAAAATGACCATGTTTTCACATACATCCACTGTGGACGAACATTTACAGCACGAATTAGCCTTATCAGCCACACTCGCCACTGCCATGTTTTGTAGTTATTAAGCCTCTTTGAAGCATGATGTACCAAACTATCGTCTGTTAAGACGGAAACGTGCCAGTATAATATAATAAGAAAAATAATTAAATTTGTTGAGAAAAATGTACAAGAGAGAAAACGAATTGTGTGGTCAATTATAATCTGCTGTGGAGAAATATTACCCACAAACATTTTGTTTTCTTTTGGTAATAAATATCCAAGTTATGAATGCTCACTTAACTACATTCTTTAATTTCAGCTGACAAATTTTGAAATCCCGATGACTGCAGAGTTTGCAACAAAGTTCCGAGAAAGAGAGGAGGTAACTCTTTTTTCTAACTTTTGTTTGTGAGTTTGGTTTGTTTGCTTGAGTCTATGCATGGTGTGGCTAAAGTCTCTTGCTTGTACATCATTGTCTTTGTTAACTCATCCACACAGTTTGCAGTATTTGTCTTGAGCCATCTCTCTACTTTGTTTTCTATAAACTAATTTAAGGATTGCATTTAAGGATTGTAGCAGGGTTGAATTTAAGGATTGCAGCGGTATTGCATTTAAGGATTGTAGCAAGTTTGCATTTAAGGATTATATTTAAGGATTGCAGTGGTATTGCATTTAAGGATTGCAGCAGTATTGCATCTAAGGATTGCAGCAGGATTGCAGGAGGATTGCAGCAGACAGAGAGCATCACCTGTGCTAATCGTTAAATAATACCAAGGGAAATGGGTAGAAGAGAGGCTGGTTTTTGATGGTACAAGCTGATGACATAATCATTGGGTGTTTAGAATATTCAGGATAGCACACGGAGAAGAATGGGGCATGTGCCACCTTATAATCAAATATGACACAAATATGAGTTAGTTACATTGAGCTAAGGGTGCCAAGATTGGGCAGCGGGTGCTACAGAAGTGTCATACAACAGCTGATAGAAGGCAGCTCGTACTCTGGCCGTGTAATTGTACACACTGATTTTGTGTTGTAACTATCCTATACACTGATGTGGCAAGAAGTGGAAAGAGTGGATGGCGTTTTTCTGCAAAGAAAAATGGACACTGTATAAAAAGTGGTTTTTGGCATAAGTTACAACAATATCTAGCATGAGAAAGGGAGTTGGATATGTCGTGCTTGTAACGGACTCACAGAGTATGCTTCGGGAAAATAGAAACTTGCATGTTCCGGGCGGAGTGGCTTGCATCACTTAACAGGATGGAGATTGAGAGCAGGCCATGGATTTTCTACCCAGGTAATTCAGGTATCTAGGCTGGTAGATTAGCTGCTCTGTGTGGAGAGCTGTTAGTCATAAAGGTTATGTGGTGAAATCTTTCTGGGGTTTTGTGGAGAGCTGTCATAAAGGTAATGTTGTGAAGCCTCTCTGGAGTTATGTGGAGAGCTGTTTGTCATAAAGATTATATGGTGAAGGCTCTCTGGGGTTATGTGGAGAGCTGTAATAAAGGTTATGTGGTGAGCTGTAATAAAGGTTATGTGGTGAAGTATTTCTGGGGTTATGTGGAGAGCTGTCATAAAGGTTATGTGGTGAAGTCTTTTTGGGGTTATGTGGAAAGCTGTCATAAAGGTTATGTGGTGAAGTCTCTGGGGTTATGTAGAGAGCTGTCATAAAGGTTATGTGGTGAAGTCTTTCTGGGGTTATGTGGAGAGCTGTCATAAAGGTTATGTGGTGAAGTCTCTGGGGGTGCGTGTGGAGAGCTGTTTGTCATAAAGGTTATGTGGTGAAGGCTCTCTGGGGTTGTGTGGAGAGTGCAGCTTTACAGACGGAGTATCCATATCTGGGAAGACTGGCTCAGAAGGCAGTGAGTAGAGGCTCTGGACAATACTCAAAGCATAGCGGAAAAAAGCCGACAGACTTTTAATCAAATTTTAATCAAATCTTTTGCTGTTGAAGAGGGGGACAGAGCATGAATTGGAATATCTATAGTGCAGTGATGTCAATTCTTCAATTTAGTATTCAGTAATCAGACATCACCATCATCATCATTATCATCTTCCACTTTTACCGTCAAGCTTTGTGGGGAGAAATAGTTGGCGCTCCACATCTAATGGGTGGCACTGGATGGTGTCATTCCATGTGATTGTACAATGTCTTTGATGTCCTCAGTCCATTTTATTCTTGGGCTTCCTTTTGTTCTCATATCAGATCATATTTGATGTAGGGCCAGTGCTGGTAGTTGATAGTATTGCATTCTGTTTTGATGGCTGAATGAAGTATCTTAATATATATGTTGTAATATGCAGCATGCAGGCTTCCTGGCCTAGAGGTTAGCAACTTTTCTCCGTAATCTCGTATACTCTCGTAAGTAACGTGACGACGGTGAGAATCAGCAGTGGTTCGAATTGCGTCGGTAACCTATGGGGTATGTGAGCCGGCCGCTCAGAAAGCAATGGCAAACTACTGAGCGTAATCTTGCCAAGAAATCAACAGTCAGCTGAAAGATGCTGATGTTGACAGCGACATCCTGTAAAGGATATGCAAAACATTATTATTATAAATATGCAGCATTATACATTATACATAATACATTATACAATTGAACATAGCTATTTCCCTATATTGTAATATGCAACATACAGTATACAATTGAACATAGCTATTTTCCTATATTGTAATATGCAACATACACACTATAGTTAAACATAGCAATTTTCTAATGTTGTAATTTGCAGCATACATTATACAATTTAACACAGCTATTTTCCTATGTTGTAATATGCAACATACATTATACAATTTAAACGTAGCTATTTTCCTATGCTGTAATATGCAGCATACATTATACAATTAAACGTAGCTATTTTCCCATGTTGCAATATGCAACATACACAGGAGAATTAAACATAGCTATTTCCCTATGTTGATTTATATAAACTATATGACAGCACTGAACATAACCAATTCCCTAAGTTGTTGCATACAGTGTGCATTCAAGCGTTGAATACAGTCACTTCTCTACACTTGTACAGGCTGAGAGACTTGAGAAGGAGAAGATGAAACAGATGGTCTTAAATTTAAATGAGAGACAGGAAGAGGAAGAGTATCAAGGTAAGCAGATGTTGTCAGATTAAGGCCAATTATATATATGAAAAGGGTTGCAATGGCATAGTGGTTAGTGCGCTGGCTTGCCAGGAAAGTGGTCTGGGTTCGATTACCAGCAGAGGCAGGCTCTGGGGCTAACCCAGCCTTATATAGGGTGTTTGTAAAGTCTCACTACACTTTGTATGTAAAACAAATTTGAAAAATGAAGTACATGGTGTTATTAAAAAAAATCTGCTCTACAGTCCATCGTGAAGCAATATGCAGCGAATGGCTGTCGTCTGCTGGAGTAATTTTTTGCACTCCAAACAGAATGGTGTTATCAACAGAAGCTATAATTTTTCAAATTTGTTTTACACACAAAGTGTAGTGAGACTTTACAAACACCTGGTATATTGGTACCAAACAATGTTTAGAATGTTCTGTAAAAATTTCTGGTAAAGGAAAAGTCATGAAAAAGGGAGCTAGAATATATGAAAGCCTAGCACTCCACACCCCAGTGGCAGTATCTGCCGTGAGACTTCCTTATTCTATGAGACTACCTTATTCTATGAGACTACCTTATTCTATGAGACTACCTTATTCTATGAGACTACCTTTATTTGCCTGCATCGCATTATTATCAATGCTAGTATTATCATTATCGTGGACTCCGTGGTGAAGGAGTTACAGACGCAGTTCATTATCTCGCATACCAAAACATAGCTGTGGGCGATTTCGCAGGAGACCGCCTTGCCTTGGGTTGTTTATAAAATGGTATTGGTGCCGATCATTCAGAAAGCAATGGCAAATTACTGAACACAAACTTGCCAAGCGATCACAAACAGCCAAAAAATGCTAGGGTTGACCGCAATGTCCATTTCTACAAAGATGCCAAAAATAACTTTAAAACGTGCTGAAAATTGCCAGATTTCTGATCTTTACCATAGTTGAAGTCTCCTACGTTGAACAACTAGGTCACATTTGATCAGTACCACTTAAAATCTGAGAGCCATTACTCAGAAACAAAAGATGTATAGCAATGACACAGACTGAACTACTTTACAAATTACACAACTGAAAAGTCATGAGCCACTCACAGTGGCAAGCCATACGGAGAGAGTTTAAAAAATGCTCACAAGATCTAGGCCTATTATAATTGTGGTTTCTGTGCCAGGTATTTTTGCTGTGGATGGGGTTGCCAATGTAGACATAGTTGAGAACATGAGGGTTCATAACATTTCAGATCAATATTTTAAAGTATGTCTTCTTTTTTTCTCTCTCTCTCTCTCTCTCTCTCTCTCTCTCTCTCTCTCTCTCTCTCTCTCTCTCTCTCTCTCTCTCTCTCTCTCTCTCTCTCTCTCTCTCTCTCTCTCTCTCTCTCTCTCTCGCTCTCTCTTTCTCTCTCTCTCTGTCTCTCTGTCTCTCTGTCTCAGTCAGGGGTAAAGGACGAACCATTTTACAATTGGTGACAACAAATTTTTCACCTGCTGCCCTCATTGAACTACATAAATAAAATAATTGTACAAGAATCCTTTGATTGCCTGCTAAGTCTTCATTCATGCTTACAGCAAATAAAGGGCCCTTTTACATGCCTTTGAGGTATGTAGGGCAACTCGGGCTAGACCCATATTTTCTTAAAAGACCACTCCAGCACTTTGTGGGTGATATGGTCAGTGTCAATCACTGTGTCACGTCTTTAATAAGTTGTCACTGTCACACTGCTGTTGTGAAAAAGAGAAAAGAAAAATCACAACAGAAATGAGATTCCTGAGAAGAATACTCAATGTATCAAGAAGAGATAAGATCAGAAATGAAGAAATCAAGACTAATGTTGGGGTTATAACAGTGCTAGATTTTATTAGAAGGCTGCAAGTAAAATGGTTTGGCCATGCAAGTAGGTTACCAACTAACAGTATACCACAACAAGCAATGATGTTCAGACCAGATGGAAGCAGAGGAAGAGGCTGACCACGTAAACGATGAACGCAGGGAATAACACCATGGGAATATCGATATATGAAGCCCATAATCGGGCACTCTCCTGCTGATTATACTTCACCTTGACACCGCAAGGTACAAGAGGAACATGATGAGATGAGATGATGAGACCGTCACATTTTCCATTGCATATCACCATATAGCCTGGATAGTTACAACAATTGACCTGTGTCACATCTTTAATAAGTTGTCACCATCACATCTTCCATTGCATGTCACCATATAGCCTGGATAGTTAGACCAATTGACCTGTGTCACGTCTTTAATAAGTTGTCACCGTCACATCTTCCATTGCATGTCACCATATAGCCTGGATAGTTAGACCAATTGACCTGTTTCACTTGTACAACTATACTTATATATGGACTGATTAGAAATTGTGCTTTCTTGGAAACTACCATGCTTTCAGTTTTGCTATCATGTCATGATAATTCCTTCTTGCTTTCTTCCGCAACCTTGTCTAGAATGGTTTGCAAACTACATTTTGGTAGTGCTTGTTAAACTGTCATTTTTTTTATCTTAGATTGTTTATGCTTTTTCCTTAAAATTTAATTCCTTCAAATGTTTGATGTTTCTGAGTATTATTGTCTTGCACTTTATGTTGAAAAAAACATTAAGTCGTAAAACACACAATTGTTTAATTCTTTTTTGTGCGTGATTTATTAGATTCACTAAGTTTTCCTTAAGTGTATATTACTTATCTTTATATCTTTATTTGCCTGATTCTTCAGATATACAGGGTGGGGCAAAATGATCTGACACATTTGTAACTTTAATAAAACTAAATTAGAATAAATGAACAAAAAAGTATTTTTATTTATCAAATGTACACATGATGCCATTTTGTTTTATGTTGTTTGAATAATGAAAAAAAGTATTTTTATTTCCTAAATATACATATGATGTAATTTAATTTCATTTTCTTTTAAAAATTACATCAGTCAAATGTTTGCCGTTATTGTCCACACACTGTTGAAGACGTTCGCGAAAGTTGTCCATAACTCGGTTGATCATTTCATGTGGAATAGACTCAATTTCTTGATGAATTGCATCTTTCAATTATTCAATAGATCGGGGGCGATGAATGTATACCTTTGATTTTAGGTATCCCCAGAGAAAAAAGGTACAATTATCTCGGAACAGTAATAACATCTGATGGAAGATGCCTTGAAGAGATTAGAACAAGAATCGCCATTGCAAAAGTAGCCTTTAGCCAGATGAAAAACATACTGACCAATAAAAAGATGTCAATTGAAACGAGAAAAAGAGTGTTGAGATGCTACATAGAACCTGTACTTTTATATGGATGTGAAGCGTGGACAATGAGCAGTCAGGCTGAAAAACATCTGATGGCTGTAGAGATGTGGTTTCTGAGGAAAATGCAAAGAATACCATGGACAGCCAGAAAGACCAATGAACAAGTTCTTCAAGAAACAAATGAAGATCGTAAATTGATTAGAGAAAATAGACGTAGACAGTCAAAATTTTTTGGGCATGTTATGAGAACAAATGGATTCGAGAACTTGGTGACGACTGGTAAGATCGAGGGGAACAGACCAAGGGGAAGACCTAGAAGCAAGTACCTGGATGGCTTGGCCTTGTGGCATGGTCGAGACAGAAACACGGAGCTGATCCACGACTCTGGTGATCGAGTGAGATGGCAGAACATGACCGCCCACGCTTACCGGCATGGCACATGATGGATGGATGGAGAGAAAAAAATCACACAGGTTCAAGTCAGGTGATCGGGCAGGCCAACCGAGGTCACCTCGGAATGAAATTAAATGACCGGGGAACATCTCCCTCAAAATTTCCATTGAACGTCTAGATGTGTGGGCTGTTGCGCCATCTTGTTGGAACCAAACATTATTTCTGACGTCAAGTTCATCCAATTTGGGTTTCAGAAAAGTGTCCAGCAGCAAGCAATATCGTTCAGAATTAACGGTCACTGTAACATTTTCTTCTTCAAAAAAGTACGGACCCAAAATGCCAAATTCTGCTATCGCACACCATACAGTTACATGAGGACTGTGCAAGGGGCGTTCGTGTAACTCATGAGGATTGTTTTGGGACCAATAGCGGAAATTTTGCTTATTCACGCTTCCACACAAATGAAAATGGGCCTCGTCACTGAAAATCACAATAGCAGTACAGGGAACCTGTTGTTGAATTTCCCCACACAAATCATTATTCAAACAACATAAAACAAAATGGCATCGTGTACATTTGATATATAAAAATACTTTTTTGTTCATTCATCTGTGTTGAGTTTATGCAAAATGTTGAGTATGTCTTTGTTTGACTTCTTTGTCAATTGCATTTGAATATTTAAATAATGTAAATAAACCCTTTTGTGCATGGATTCCTCTCTAAGTGGTCTGATAAAGTGAAAATTGCATTCAAAGAGACATAAATGTTCTTATTCTGGTAGTAGTTAGTGCACATGTAGTGCCAAGATAGCACAAAGGATGTAACAGTATAGTAAATTGAGAATTAAAAAAATAACATTCACCTTGACTATATTAGATGCTTTCTTATTTCAACAACACAGAAACTCTAGCAAGCCTCAGCCGAACCGCCCCCACAAATGTCAACCGAGAAAGGAAAGTCAAGTACCACCATCCGAAGGGAGCCCCAGATGCTGACCTCATCTTTGGCAACAAGTGAGTCAGACATTGCAAGTAAGCAGAGTGAGTGTAACTTAGGGAGGCATCTGCCCAAGTACAAGTCTGATATTTCAGCCTGTAATAGTTCATGAGTAAATTTGGTTACATGAAACATGCCATCATGTGATCAGCACTGATTATGTTTATCATTTAATTGGTCAACTTCTAGTTCATACTTTTGTCATTATTCATACATAGTTCATACGTTTGTCATTATTCATACATAGTTCATACATTTGTCAAAGTTAAAGTATGATATTTCAGTCTGATGTATTCATACAAAGATCCTGATGTATTCATACATAGTTCATACGTTTGTTAAAGTAAAAATATATTTCAGTCTATAATAGTTCATGATGCAGGGTAAATTTGGTTACCTGAAACATATCATCAATTAATCAGCACTGATTATGTTTATCATTTTATTGGTCAATTTCTAGTTCATACATTTGTCATTATTCAGTACAATTAATTTATGAAAATTAAATTTATCAATTCATTTATTATCAGTTAACTTATTTGTTTATTTATCATTCTTCAGTTATATATTTAATCAGCATTAAACTGATCAAGTGATCAACATTGAGTTTGTCAGTCTATTCACCAGCATTCAGTTTATCAATCTATTTCCCACCATTGAGTTTATCCGTTTATCATCATTAAATTTGTCACCAGCATTCAGTTTTTCAATCCATTTATCAGCATTAAATTTGTCAGTCTGATCACCAGGATTCAGTTTTCAATCCATTTATCATTTTCAATTCATTTATCATTATTCAGGTTGTCAAGTCTATTCCCCAACATTCAGTTTATCAATCAATTTATCAACATTCAGTTTATCAATTTATTCCCCAACATTCAGTTTATCAATCCATTTATCAACATTCAGGTTGTCAGCCTATTCCACAGCATTCAGTTTATGTCTATTCCCCAGCATTCATTTATCAACATTCAAGTTGTCAGTCTTATTCCCCCAGCATTCAGTTTATTAGTCTGTTTCCCAACATTCAGTTTATCAGTCCATTTATCAACATTCAGGTTGTCAGTCTTATTCTTTAGCATTCAGTTTATCAATCCATTTATCCAAATTCAGTCTGTCAGTCTATTCCCTAACATTCAGTCTATCACTCCATTTATCATCATTCAGTTTATCAATCTAGCAATCAGTTTATCGATCCATTTATCAACATTAAATTTGTAAATATGTTCACTGGCATTCAGTTTATCAATCCATTTATCAACATTCATGTTGTCAGTCTTATTCCCCAGCATTCAGTTTATCAATCCATTTATCAACTTTCAGATTGTCAGCCTAGTCCCCAGCATTCAGTTTATGTTTGTTCCCCAGCATTCATTTATCAACATTGAAGTTGTCAGTCTTATTCCCCATCATTCAGTTTATTAGTCTATTTTCCAACATTCAGTTTATCAATCCATTTATCAACATTCAGGTTGTCAGTCTGTTCCCCAACATTCAATTTATCAATCCATTTATCAACATTCAGGTTGTCAGTCTTATTTCCCAACATTCAGTTTATCAATCCCTTTATCAACATTAAGTTTGTTAATCTGAAATAAACAAGAAAATGCTGCATGAATTCACCACAACCTTACCAGTCAAATAAAACTACTTCAGCTTTGTTGTACTAGCCTGAAAGCTATAGCAAATTACCAATTGTGTGATAGACTTCTTTGTCTAATTTTGCAGCAAATTAAAGTTCATTCATTCATTGTACCAGCCTGAAAGTTGAAATATGATATGTGTGATGTAAATCTGTACCTAATTTTGCAACGTTTAAAATAAAGTTTGTTCCTTCATTTGCTTTTGTCTGAATGGTTCAATTTCAGTTGCTTATGTGTGAATGGTTTAATTTCTCATTGCATGTTGATGTTAAGACCTTGTTAATGAAATAAGCTGATGAGATGAGATCTGTCCATTCTAAACAAATTAACAATGGGTTTAGCATGATAACATTCAAAACAAGTTAACACTGGGTTTAGCTTGGTAACATTTAAAACAAGTTAACGGTGGGTTTAGCATGGTAACAATTAAAACATGCTAATACTGGGGTTAGCTTGGTAACATTTAAAACAAGTTGACACTAGGTTTAGTATGGTAACATTTAAAACATGTTAACACTGGGTTTAACATGGTAACAATTAAAACAACACTGGGTTTAGCATGGTAACAATTAAAACATGTTAACACTGGGTTTAGCATAGTTAGTTAGTCTTTCCTCTTGAGCCTAAGGCGGCGCATAGGGCAGACGTCCTGTCTCTCCATGCCTGGCGGTTCGCTGCTATCTGTTGTAGATCTTGGATATTTACTTGGCCATTGAATGAGCCTTCTCTAATGATGGTTCTACGCAGGGTCTCTCTTGGTCTTCCCCGTTTTCTTTTCCCTACCGGTGACCATATGAGGGCTTGGTAGGGGAGTCTTGTCTTGTCCATTCTGAGTACATGGCCGATGTAGTTCCAACGGCGTCTTCTTATGAAATTGGATACTGTATCTTGCTTAGTCTCTTGTCTTATTTGCGAATTGGTTCTGAAGTCTGTCCAGTGGATGTTTAGAAGTCTTCTAAGACATTTGTTCTCAAAATTGTCTAATTTTTTATCTAAAGCTACCGTTGATTTCCAACTTTCACATCCATACGTTAACACTGGAATCACACAAGAGTTGAAGATTTTAAGTTTTGTGTGTTTGCTGAGTGTCTTTGACTTCCAGATGTTTGACAGTTTATTGAAGGCACTAGATGCCAGTGCGATTCTAGATGATATTTCTGGTGTTGAGTCCCCTGTGGATGTCATTTTGCTTCCTAGGTATGTGAAGCTGTTGACTTTTTCAAGAACGTAGCTGTTCAATTTGGTCTCATCTGAACTGTTGGTAAGATCAATAGTCTTTGTTTTTGTGGTGTTAATTTGGAGACCAATTTGCCCTGAAACATTTTGGAGGTGGTTTATTTTCTCTTGGGCATCCGGATGTGTTGAACTCAAAAGCACTATGTCGTCGGCAAAGTCCAGGTCTTCTAGAATTTTGTCAACCCAATGGATACCCATATTTGTGTTGCTTGTGCATTTGCGCATGACCCAATCGATAGCTATTCCAAAAAGCATTGGTGATAAGACACAACCCTGTTTCACTCCTGTTTCGACTGAGAACCAGTCAGAGTTGCCTGTTTCTGTTCTTACGCAGCAACGTGTCTCTTTGTAGAAAGATTTTATGACCTTGGTATATTTGGTAGGAAAACCATAGATGTTAAGTAGATTCCAAAGTGAAGGACGGTGGATGCTGTCGAAGGCTTTTTGAAAGTCGACAAAGTTTGTGATTAATTTCGACGGAATTCTACGGAGTCTTCAATGATTATTCTGAGGGTGAAAATGTGGTCTATGCATGACCGTTTTGGTTTAGCATGGTAACAATTAAACAACACTGGGTTTAGCATGGTAACAATTAAACAACACTGGGTTTAGCATGGTAACAATTAAAACATATTAACACTGGGTTTAGCATGGTAACAATTAAAACAACACTGGGTTTAGCATGGTAACAATTAAAACAACACTGGGTTTAGCATGGTAACATTTAAAAGATGTTAATACTGGGTTTAGCATGGTAACAATTAAAACAACACTGGGTTTAGCATGGTAACATTTAAAACATGTTAACACTGGGTTTAGCATGGTAACATTTAAAACAAGTTAACACTGGGTTTAGCTTGGAAAACTTTAAAACAAGTTAACAACGGAATAGTAGGTGCATTGGTGTAATTGTTAGGAGGTTACACTGACAGTATCTAGAGTGCGGTTGGACAATGGTTTGATGCCTGCGCTCACTGTTTGCTAATTTGAGTTGAGCTAAGACCTGACGTCATTGCACTGCACTTCAAAGTACTCCTGGTCATTCCTCTCAGTTTTGAGATTATTCCAGAACTCCTGCCGATCCCCCGCAATATTCTTTTCACATACAGGTTCTCAATCTGTTACCCCTGCCTTCTCCACTTGGTCCCACAGGCACTCAACCACCTCTCCCTTGTCCATAGGTAGTCTACCACCAAGAGGTGCATTCCCTGCCAGCCTATCAGCCTGTTCATTCCCCCACACTCCTGCATGTTTGCTAAGAGAAGAAAAAACTACCCACCTATTGCTTTGTGCATTCGAGTCTACAAAATATGATGGCCGTAGCATTACACAGACCCAAAGCTGGTTCCTCCTTCAAAATTATTATTTTTTTTTTTGGGGGGGGGGGGGGGGGGGTTAGAAAGGGAATATAAATGAACACAAAATATAATTATGTAGCTCAATGAAAGAAAAACAGACAGATACAGGGGTCAGCGTGGCTGAATGAGTAAGAACACTCGCTCTTGAACTTCTGGTGTGCTGATGCTAAGGTAGCGGGTTCAACCCTTACACTGGTCAGTTGGACTAAAATGTTGAATTTTCGTCCTTGACTTGGTAAATTACAAGTACCTCAGAAGTCGGAGTGGGTTTGCCTTATGGCAAGGGACACTGGTAATAGGGAAAGCTAATGATACGCACAAATCAATCTAGTGCACTTGAAGTAGTAGCATATGTATGGACTATGCCTGATTTCAAAACGAGTAGCACTGTGGATAAATCATGGGCATGCAGGGTCAGTTCACATTTCACTGATATTGTCTGTCCTATTGTATGTGATTCTGTGGTTGACTCAGGCTCATAAAGTGGGTATTAAAGAGGTCTCTGAAAAGAAATGGAAGAACACTTGGGAACTGGACACCCATTTCATAGTAGAGTGACCCAACATTTGTGAAGCCCTGGCAAAAGGGTTATTGACTTTCTCCGTATATCCACGTGGGGTAATACATCTGCACAAGATTCAGTAGCGGATCACATCACATTCGTTACTTATGGGATATGTGATCCAGTCGCTCAGAAAGCAGTAGCAAACTACTGAGCGTAATCTTGCCAAGAAATCAACAATAGCAGTAAAATGCTGGTGTTGACAGTGATGTCCTATAAATAGGATTTGCGAAAAAAAAATATTAATGTAATATCCTTTGGTAATATTTTCCATACGACTAGCATGGTTTAACCTGTTGTGGAGAAATAAGTCTCCCATGTTTATGGTGTAACAGCATGGGTACTATGCAGAATGTTCTCATTACAGAAGGCGGATTGCTGTGGAGCTAGGGGAATAAACAAATGAACAAAAATGTGACTAATTAGCCTGGCATAAAAGTGACAAACAGCTAAATGTTTTGACCAGTCTTTTCCTAGAAATGGGAAACAGGGTAAACTTCAGTCACATTGAAAAAGAAATATGCGGCTGGAGTAGAAAATAAACTAATTGTTTGCAACCGCTATTAGTTAAGTATAAATAATTGGGGGGGGGGGGGGAGCGTTCGCTTGCTTTGAACTCAAGCGTAGTCCATACACGTGCAACTACTTCTAGTACACTGGACTGGTTTTTGCGTGTGGATTAGCTTTCCTTATTACCAGTGTCCCTCGCCTCAGGTGACCCCACTCTGACTTTTGAGGTACATGTGATTTACATTCCCAAGTCAAGGACGAGAAGTCAACTGACCAGTGTAGGGAATGAACCTGCTACTTCAATGTCAGCACACTGGAAGGTTTAGAGCGAGCACTCTTATCCATTTGAGCATGCTGTTCTATATAAATAATTTAGGTACTACCTATATTTTGATTATTTAATTTTCCATTCCATCCATCCATCATGTGCCATGCTGGTAAGCGTGGGCGGTCATGTTCTGCCATCTCACTCGATCACCAGAGTCGTGGATCAGCGTTTCTGTCTCGACCATGCCACAAGGCCAAGCCATCCAGGTACTTGCTTCTAGGTCTTCCCCTTGGTCTGTTCCCCTTGATCTTACCAGTTGTCACCAAGTTCTCCAAATCATTTCTTCTCATAACATGCCCAAAAAATTGTGACTGTCTACGTCTAATGTCTCTAATCAATTTACGATCTTCATTTGTTTCTTGAAGAACTTGTTCATTGGTTTTTCTGTCTGTCCATGGTATTCTTTGCATTTTCCTCAGAAACCACATTTCTACAGCCATCAGATGTTTTTCAGCCTGACTGCTCATTGTCCAAGCTTCACATCCATATAAAGTACAGGTTCTATGTAGCATCTCAACACTCTTTTTCTCGTTTCAATTGACATCTTTTTATTGGTCAGTATGCTTTTCATCTTGCTAAAGGCTACTTTTGCCATGGCGATTCTTGTTCTAATCTCTTCAAGGCATCTCCCATCAGATGTTATGACTGTTCCGAGATAATTGTACCTATTCACTTGTTGAAGAATATCCCCATTTACTTGTATATTACATTGTGATATTTCGTTCTTCCTAGTGACGACCATAATCTGTGTATTTTTACAATTTAATTCTAACCCTAGTTGTTTACTGCCACACAACATGATTTTCTTGGCATCTATAAAGAAGGTAGTTTGCCATTGCTTTCCTTCCTAGCAGTGACCATAGCCATTGTCTCCTCAAAAAAAGAGATCCTCTGCCTACCGTCGTAAAGGTGGAGACCATAACCTATAACTATCTGTCGGCTGCTCTCCATCTTCATCCACCACCTGCACCCATGGCTTAACGTATTTTACTTTAATATTGTGTTATTTTTCTTTGTCCACTACTTTTTTTTTCTGGCCTTCTTGCAATATTTCTTGGTTTGCTCTGTATCCCCCAATGGTGGCATAGGTCCTCAGCCAGCTAAGCTGTCATGTTCTTGGCCTACCCCATGCAGTTTCTTCTATGTACTTCCCTTATTGTTCATTTCTGTCCACACTTCTCTTCTCCATGTGTTCTTTTAGTCTTCATCTATCTCTTGTGCCTTGTGGATTCCACACAAAGGTTTTTATACAGAATGTTTGTAGTCTCACTACACTTTGTATGTAGAACAAATCTGAAAAATTAAGTACATGATGTCATTAAAAAAATTTGCTCCACAGTCCATCATGAAGCAGTATGCAGCGAAGGGCTGTTGTCTGCTGGAATAATTCATTGCACTCCAAACAGAATCGTGTTATCAACGGAAGAAAGAATTGTTCAAATTTGTTCAACATACGAAGTTTAGTGAGACTTTAGAAACACCTGTGATGCAATTCTCATGTGTTTAAATGTGTGTTCTACCCAGCACTAGTCTTTTCTTCACTTCTTGATTGACTGGAATTTGTTTAGTTTCTTCATGAGCACCACATTGATGATTCTGTCATGTGATTTTAGTCCTATTATGCACAAGTACCAATTAATTAATGTTTTTAGTTTATTAGTAATTATTTTAGTCATTCTCCGTATTTTGGGACCATACAGTAGTATTACTGTTACCGAAATGACTTGTCTATGCATATATGGAAGCCATGATAAGATAGTAGCTAGCAAGCTTGCCTGCCAGTATGATGTTCATGTGTTCAATCCCTTTGAGGCATATTTGTAAAAATTTACCTCAGTTCCCAGCTTGACTCAGACTAAAATAGATACTAGGAGGACATGACCTAGAAAGTAAAGATGACCAGTGTGGTACTATGCAGGCCTGAGAAGGTGAACGCACCTGGGACCCAAGAAATAGTTCTCCTTATCAGAAATTCCTCTTATAAGAGTTCAGGCATATAGTAATGTATTTACAATAGACAATACAATATTGTTCTTCACAACAGAAATTCGCTGCATCTGAAGTCATCTAAAGTGGTGTGCACTGAATTGACCACATTTCCTACCAAGTAGCGGTTATTCTTCTGTCCTGTATCCTCCTAGAGATGGTAGACCATTTTACATATCTAGGATCAGTGGTAAATAGCAAATTATCCCTAGATCAGGAAATCAACATCCGGATTGGTAAGGCAGTAACAACAATGAACAGGTTAAGAAAAAGATTCTGGGAGAACAGGAAGTTTACTGCCAAAACAAAAGTCCTTGTTTATCAAGCCTGTGTCCTTAGTACTCTTCTTTATGGCAGTGAAACCTGAACAACTTACTCACACCAAGAGAAACGTTTAAACAGCTTTCATATGCAGGTGTCTGCGAAGAATTCTTGGTATTAAGTGGCAAGACAAAATCACAAATACTGAAGTATTGGAAAAATCAGGTTGTGTGACGGTTTATTCCATGCTCAATCTTCGTAGACTTAGATGGATAGGACATCTTAGGAGGATGGATGATGGTAGAATACCAAAGGACATCTTTTTTGGTGAATTACAGATGGGTAAGAGATCTCAGGGTCGGCCTCTGCTACGATACGAAGATGTGTGTAAGCGGGACATGATTGATACAGGCATTGATAATGCACACTGGGAGCAAGTTGCCGCTGAACGTGTTGCATGGAGGGCAAACATCGGAAATGGAATAAAGACAAAGGAGAAAATTATTGCAGATAAGTCATACACCAAGCGTGTGAGACGTAAGATGGTGCATGATGGTGGAAATGACCACGTGTTCACATGCACCCACTGTGAACGAACATTAACAGCGCGAATTGGCCTTATCAGTCACATTCGCTACCGCCATAGGTAAAAGTTATTATGCCTTTTTAAAGCACAAACTATAGTTTCAAGCGGCCCCCTTTTTTTTTAAAAATTTTTTTTTTAAAACCGGGGCCCCCCTTTTTCTCCTGCAGCTTGCCCCATTATTTATTTATCCTTGGGTTTTTTCCGCAGCTCTGCCCATTATTCATTCTATCCTTGGGGTTTTTTCGCAGCTCTGCCCAAAATTCATTTCTATCTTTTTTTCCCCCCTGCCCATTTATTCATTTATTTGGGTTTCTTTTGCAGCCTGCCCTATTTTTCATTTTTTTCTTCCCCCTGCCCAATTTTTTCATCCCTTGGGTTCTTCCCGAGCCTTTCCCAATTATTTATTCTATCCTTGGCTTTCTTTGCAGCTCTGCCCATATTATTCATCTATCCTTGGGTTTTTTCTAGCCCGCCCCTATTATTTTTTATCTTTGCTTCCCCCTCCTTCCCCCAAAAAATTTTTTTTTTTTTCCTGAGCTTATATTATTTTTTAACCTTTTTTCCCGATTGCCCTTTTTAAACTTATTTTCTCCCCCTGAGTCTCCATATATTCATCTCTTCCCCTTTTTTTCCCTTCAAACCCCCTTTTTTTTTTAAACGTTTTTCTCCCCAGTTTTTATACTCCTATTTTTCTTGGTCGCCCAAATTTTATTTACCTTGTTTTTTTGGCTTCCCAAAATTTTTTTCCTCCTTTTTCCCCCGCCCCTTTTTTTCTTCCTTCCCTTTTTGCGTCTGCCAATTTTCTTTTTACTGGCTTTTTTTGCACCGATATTATTATTATTTTTGTTTCTCCCAATTTTCCCCCCCTTTTCCCTTTTTCCCCCCGAGTCTCCCTATTATTAACCATCCTTTCTTTTTCCTGAGCTTGCCCCAAATTTTTTTTCACTTTCCTCCGACTCTCCAATTTTTTTTTCGGTTTTTATCACTCTGATATTTTCATCCTACCCCCCTTCCCCCGGCTTCCCTTATTCCCTATCCTTTTTTTTCCCCTCCACTTCCTCTTTATTCATTTTTTTTCTTTTGGTATGCTATTACCTCCTTCTTCCCCTCAGCTTTAAAAAAAAATTTTTTTTTTCCTTTTTTTCCTTGATTGACCCTAATTATTCATCCTTTGCTTTTTTTGCGTTGTATTTTCATCTCACCTCTGTTTCCGAGTCTGCCCTAAATCTCTACCTTTTTTTCCCCGAGCCCCCATATTTTTAAACTCCCTTTTTTCCCCTGCAGCCCGAAATTAAATTTTTCCCCCCCTGCAGGCCAAAAACCATTTTCCCCCCAGCCCGTTTTTTGTTCACGAATTGTATTATCTTCCACTATTCATTTGCCTGTGGGTTCTTTTCTCCTTTTTTGAGGTTTTTTCCAGATTAGATCGATTTTTTGTAAAACACCAAATTTTCTTCTCACTGACCTGCCCAGGCACCAGTTAATGAATGCGTATAGTTATTTTAGTCATTATTTTTGTCTTCTCCATATTTCTGAACCATACATTGGTACCAATTTAACACTGAAGTTAAACATTCTCCTTCATTGATGTCCACAGAGATCATTCATTCATTCAGTAGCATGTCCTTTGCAGAACCTCGCTCCCATAACAACCTTCCGGAAATCCTCTCAATCATAAGCAAGATGTCCCGCGTCCTATACACCCATCTGGAGATCATCTGCCACTTCCTGCACCCATCTTCTCTTTGGCCTTTCTCTTCCTCTCTTCCCAGGCATATACCCCTCCATTATTGTTCTCTCCAAACTTTCGTGACGTTTCAAGTGACCAAAATATTTCAATTATCTTTGTTTTATTGTCTGTAATAGCCTGCCTTCTTCAACATTCAGCTCTTGAAGTATGGATGCATTTGTTCTTTTCTTTACCTAAGATATTCTTAGAACTCGTCCATAACATTTATATTCAAATACATTTATGCACTGTTCAGCTTGTTTGGTAAGTGTCCAGGTCTCACAGGCGTATGTTGCAATGGGAAAGATGCATGCTCTTAAAAATGCTCTACGAGAAGTAAGACTGTTGCGAGAACCAAGCGATGACTATGAATCTACAACCATGGTCAGACTGCAAGAACTGCAAATTAAAAGAGGTGTTGCCAAACAAGAACACTACGCAGGAAGCCAAGGAAGATCGATTAACCAACACAGAACTGGTGTCGTGAGCCGCTACACTCTGTGGGATTTACTGAGGAGGGGATCCGAGCACTTATGGACTGAATGGTTTGATGTGCAAAGAGGATGATCTGTCGACTAACTAACTAACTAAAAAAATCTAATTTTTGTAGTTCTGTCTGTCCCACTCCATAATTATTCAGTTGTTTTAGTCTTTGAAGAGCAATTGATAGTCATCGTTTAATTTCTTTCATTGTGTCACCGTTGTTGGTAATCAATGAACCAAGATATTCAAAATTTTCCACTACCGCCAATTTTTCCCCATTAATGTATATTTCTTTCTCCATAGTAGTTTTATCTGAATGCATTATCTTTGTTTTTGCTATGTTAAGATATAAGTTGTGATTTTCACTATTCAATTGGGTTGAAACTATTAGGTTTTCTATACCATTCTGTGTTGTGGATAGTAATACTGTATCATCAGCATACCGAATCTCTGGTATGTCAAGACCACCGATATTTAGGGCATTATATAGCTCTCTGTTTATATCATCTCTTACATTTCTCATTATATTTTCGGTGTACAGGTTAAACAAATAGGGGGACAGCACACGTCCTTGACGGACTCCTTGCTTGATGTCAAACCAATCTGATGTCTCGCCATCAATTCTAACCGCTGCTTGTTTGTCTAGATAGAGCATTTTTATGAGTTGTACTACATGTGATGGAAAGCCCATATTCCTCATTATTTCCTAAAGTTTCTGATATTGTACACAGTCAAATGCCTTTGAATAATGCACAAAACATGAGAATAGGTTTACATTAAATTCTCTGCACTTCTCTATTATTAAACGCATGTTGAGAATGTGATCTCTTGTTCCTCTTCCTTGTCTAAACCCAGCTTGAACCACGTTAATTTCTTCTTCCATTTTCTTACGAAGTCTTCCCATTATAATTTTTAGTAGAATTTTATTTGCATGACTGATCAGGGCAACAGTTCTATAGTTGGTGCATAATTTCAGGTGCCCTTTTTTGGTACTGGAATGAAGATAGTTCTCTTCCAGTCTTTTGGCCATATACCATATTTCTATATCTTATTACATAATGCATGATTGATTTGTATGCTTTCTTCTCCTCTCGCATTAATTAGTTCAGCTGGTATCTCATCACATCCAGGTGATTTACCATTCTTCAGGTTCTTTATTGCCCATGCAATTTCATCTAATGAGGGTTCAGGTTCTGTCTCTGCTGTCATTGGCTCATGTATCTCATTCATATCCTCACTGTCACTCATATCATACATTCCGCTGCAGTACTCCTGCCATCTTTCTAGAATTTGTCTAGATTCTGTTAAGGTATTTCCCATCTTGTCACAGATAACATTCAATTGAGGTTGAACATTTTATTTCAATAACTTCATTTCTTTGAACATTTCGTAATCTCTTCCAGTCTTATGATATTGCTCTATTCTGGTACAGCAATCTTGTATATATTGATTTTTGTCCTTTCTTGTGTTCTTTCTTATTTCTAAAGTTAAAGATTTATACTTCATCCTGCTGTTGTCGGATTCACCTCCTTTCTGTTTCAGTTCCCTTCGTTGTTTTATTAATTCTAATGTGTCTGATGTAATCCATGGCTTAAGTTGCTTGGTCGGAATTAAACATAGTATCTGCTTATTTTAATAAAACCCAACTGTGCCCCATCTTTGTCTACATGACTGCCTGCATAGGAGCCAAGTGCCAATTGATGGAGGCTAGCACAAGATACCCAATATGTTTTAAGTTATTTTAATATCCTTTACAGGCTGTAGCAGTCAACCCCAGCAATTTTTTTGACTGATCTCTTGTCAAGTTTACGTTCAGTAGTTTGCCTTTGCTTTCTGTGTGGCCAGCACTCATACTATTTTATGAAAATCAATGCAAGGCCTTCAGGTGTGTAAAAAGGCTCCTTACTTTTTTGTAACATAATGAAAGTGCTGTAAGAAAATATATAAAACACACAGTAGATGCGTTTACTGAACAAACTAGCATTTTACTAACTGCAATTTTCTTCTCAATTTCAGATAGTGAAATTTTTGGAAAATGAAGAATTCTGTACTTTTTCATGAATAAACCAAGAAAATTTATTTCGTTTATTTCTGTAATATATTTTTTAACTCAAGACTACAATTTTTCATATTTCAACAAGTTCAGTTTTGACAAACTGCATGCACTGCTTGCAATTTGAATATGACTCCTAACAAACAGCATGACTTTACAAACAGCATTACCATCATTATCATCATTAAACAATTTGGTCCATTGGGAATCTTACAGCTATATTAATTGTTTATTATGATTTCATGTGTGCGCAGTTATGATTTTCTGTATGCTTGAAGTATTGTTTCTTTAATTTTATTTTGCAACACTTTTTCTTTTGTTAATATTTTCTTTGCTTGTGTTTCGCACTTTTATTTAATAATTATACTTTGTTTTAAAAGAATGTTTTGTGAATTTCATTGATCCTGTTTAATGGCGTCATTAACTTTGTGCTATCTATTATATGTATTTACACCGTTATGACTATCAGTATGCATGGAGTTTTGTTTTCTTGATCTTATATTGCAACTGTTTTTCAGTGATATCAATTGTCTTTATGTCATGGTTTGGTTCTACTTAGGAGACAGGTGAACCAACAAGCACATGGACAGTTTGGCTGGGTCTGCATCACTTGGTGGGGTGTTGGTGCATGATAAGGCAGGTGTGATTGGGGTCCATTGGGATCATGTGTATAATGCAGACAAACAGAGATCATCATGCTTGGAGAGAAGAGTGATACAGGGAGTGACCAGAAGATCTGGCCGACACTCAGGACTCCGAGGGAAGGCCAGGCGGACACATAATGAGACTGCTGTTAGTACCATTGCCGGTCTCCCTGGCAAAGGGGTTGTGGACATGGTTCATAATCCCGCTTACCCACGTTCAAAACACAGCTACATGTGATTTGGCAGCAGACCTCATTGCGCTGGGTTTTAACGAGTTGGTTTGAGAGCCGGTAGTTCATAAAGCAGTGGCAAACTAGTGATCGTAAACTTGCCAAGACATCAACAACAGCAGTAATATGCAGGTGTTGACAGCGATGTCCTGTAAAAAAGGATATGTAAAAGAAAAATTGTACCATTAATATTGGGACTTTTCGCTGGCTGTTGAGGATGAGGATGGAGTATTTATAGGAATGTCCCAAGTGCTGTGATGTCACGTCTTTACTCAACTAATCTCATATGCCAACTGCAGTAACTATAGTGGCTAGACAACAATCTAGACAAATACCACTCAAAGCAGGGATTTCATTAAAAAAAACACATTGATCTAACTTCTTAGATCGACACAGTCAAAAATTGGGTACTGTGAAATGTTAAAGGTGGTCACGACGACTGGTGGGATATTTACCATATCAACCCTCAAATGCTGATTGATCTATAACAATATGGGACTAGCACCTTATGTCCAGTGTTCCTTAAAGCGTGTAAAGTTGTCGTTTACTCACTTGCTATGTGCCCAGTGTGCCTACAGATGTGGGAAAGGATCCTTTATTTATTCTTTATGCCACTTAGAGATACATTTTCTTTGTGCCATTTAGAGTTACATTTTCTTTATACCATTTAGAGTTACATTTCTTTATACCATTTAGAGTTACATTTCTTTATACCATTTAGAGTTACATTTTCTGTTTACCATTTAGAGGTACATTTTCTTTATATCATTTAGAGTTACATTTTCTTTATACCGCTTTGAGTTACATTTTCTTTATACCATTTAGAGTTATATTTTTTAATACCACTTTCAGTCACATTTTCTTTATGTCATTTAAAGTTATATTTTGTTTATACCACTTTGAGTTACATTTTCTTTACATCATTTACAGTTACATTGTCTTTATACCACTTTCAGTCACATTTTCTTTATATCATGTAGAGTTACATTTTCTTTATATCATTTAGAGTTACATTTTCTTTATACTGTTTAGAGTTACATTTTATTTATACCACTTAGAGTATTTTTGTCCTCTCACTTTGGGCTCCAGTGTAGTCCATGCAGGACTGATTTGTGTGTGTGGGATAACTTGCTCAATTACCAGTGTCCTTCACTCACCATCAGGCGAACCCACTCCGACTTCTGAGATACTTGTAATGTACATCCCCAAGTCAAGGATGAGAAGTCAAGATTTTAATTCAACTGACCGGTGTATGGGGTTGAACCAACTACTGCGGCATCAGCACACCGGAAGTTTAAGAGCACAGCGAGCGCACTTATCCATTTGGTCTTGCTGACCTCTGAGTGTTACTGTTCCTTGATACCATGTAGAGTTAGCTTGATTGTTTTCATTTTGCTATATGAACAAAATCTGTCAGAATACTTAATACAGGATAATAATGAACCTGAAAATGTGAATGCTTTACCACTGCTTGCATGTATTTAAAGACAGGAATGACATATGAGAAATAAACATGAACCCGCAGTTCTGTGTGTGTTTTTAATCTTCTTCTTCTGCGTTCATCTGGAGTTTTTTTCCGGGCGTGATTGCGTTGTGCCTGTTTACAGCAGAGCTGTGTTCTTGCGCCGTTAGGCCGACACATCCAACTTCTGCGGGCATTTGTTGACCGGGTTAACCTTCCCAGGTGTTTAATCTTAATATAACCTAATTATGACAAATAAAATTGTTCTCTTAAACACAAGGTAGAGTGTGTATTTTATTCTGGCTTCTGAAGTATTTATCTAAGGGACTAGGAATATTTTCCCTTGACTATGGGATACTTAGCTCACAGAAGATTATTAATAATTGTTGCCTAGCTACTGAGTTAAGTGTGTGGAGCGACACTGTGAGCTGTGGATTTAATGTGGAGTACTTTTAATCTGTCTGTGGTTGTTTATATTGTGAACTGCATGTTCAGAAAAATGATGGATGGCTGGTAGCTGAACTAGCTAGTTTTGCCTTAGGTAGTAATGTGTGTGCAACTGCTGGTTTTATACTGACACAACTTCCATCGATGTTGAACTGTTAATTTAGTGACAGACTGTTGTTTTGGCAATCTGGCAGCCGCCTTATGCATGCATACCTGTGCAAGCTGTTGGTTTGTCGGGACTGCTGTCTGTTCCACTTTTCAAACGGGATGTTGAGGAGCATTTTGTGTGATATTCACTGGCAAATGAACAGAGCATTATTGGGGTGACCCTTTTCTGCGAAGTTGGAACCGCTGCTACTGACTATTTCTAATTGTTTACAACTCAGAAATGCAGCATTTATGTTGTGCTAAACTGTAAGGCTGCATGTTGTTTCTTACCCACATTCTTGTATGTTTGCCTCAAGTTGCTTTGACAATTTCACTGCTCTATTATTTAGAAGAGCTATACTTGTAAGTTATTTAACATGTATATATATAATTTGCTCAATGTGGTATTTTGCTTACAGTGTATAGTTCTTTTCTTGCTGCCCGTAACTACTGAAAAAGTTTGTGATAGAATGGAGGGTTGTGTGGTAGCATCATGGTTCTTCTTCTGTTCTTTATTCCCCCTATTGAAGTATAAGCCCTGAAGCAAAATATGCCAAGCCGTCCAGACCTTTGTTATCTCTTTCATGTCTTGCCCATATTATTCATCTGTTTCTAATTCTCTTCTCCTTGGGCCTTCTCCTTTTGCATCGGCCCTGTGGGTTATAGACTAAGGAGTGTCTTTGTTAGTTGCATATCCTTTGCAGGATGTAGCAGTCGACCCCAGTATTTTTCGGCTGTTCATGATTCCTGGGCAAGTTTACATTGAGTAGTTTGCCATTGCTCGCTGAACGACCGGCACCCATACCATTTTGTAAAAAACCAATGCAAGGCGGTTTTCTGTGAAATTGTCTGCAGCTGTGTTTTGAACGCGACTTGCGGGATTACAAACTGCATCCATAATCCCTTCACCATGGAGCCGGGAGTGTCTAGTTATACTATCATCAGATATTCACAAGTGTTTGTCCTACCCAGCACCAGCATCTCTTCTTCATTGTCATGGGTAGTACACTAAATTACCCACGTGATGACACAGGGTTTGATCTCCACGGGAGGAGACATGTTTTGTTGCAACCTGTCCAATCCTCGGGTCCACCCAAGCTAATAACATGGGTAGGATGAAGCAGCCTTTGACATGTCTTGAGATGTATTGAGTATGTGATGCTTGCCCCATATTTGTATAGTCCAATCATCATTTGCCGGACTCCCTGGCTGAGGGGTTAGCAGCTTTCTCCGTAACCCCAAATACTCTTGTGGTTGATGTGACCGCATGAGAATTGGAAGCGGTTCGAGTAGCACTAGTGACTTATGAGAGTATGGAGCCGGTCGCTCAGAAAGCAATGGCAAACTACTGAGCGTAATCTTGCCAAGAAATCAACAATCAGCTGAAAGATGCTGCTGTTACAGCGATGTCCTGTAAAGGATATGCAAAACATTTTTATAATCATCATTTGATGGGTGGTATGGTCAGTATCACACTGATCACACTCCCCCCCCCCCCCCCCCCCCCCCCAAGATCATTTCCTAGTTCACAATTTAGGCTGGATCAACCTGGCAGCTCAGATCAATTTGTAAAAATCTGTCTGTTTAGAAATTCAAACACATGACCGCCAGGCCGGTAACTCAAGCTAACCACTATGCTGCTGTGCCTCGCTCTTAGGTTAATCTTGGAAAACGTAAAGGTGACACCAAGAGTGACCACTTACTGCTGCTGAGCTTAATGGTTACTAGAAACTATGTACTTCACACCACATAAGATTCCCATGATGCTTGAAAGACGTATAAAAAGATCTTGGTGCTTTTTTGTGTGCGTATGTTTGTTTTTTTTCTTTTCAGTTTGTAACTGGGTTTTATTTGTGGTGAACATTATATTGCAACAATGTCTATGAAGAGTTCCCTTGCTGATGGTTCCAGTGGCAGCCTGGTTGAACATCCACCTGCATCTTCCTCTATGGGTTGAGCCTCGTCCAGATCCCCTGCTTATGCCTGTTAAATCTTGCTCTCCAGATATCGGCCCTTTTTTTTTTTTGCTGCTCTTGCCACTGACCTTCAGACAGCCTTCACCTCATCAGCCTTGTTGAGGTCAGCATGGCTGAATGGATAAGAGCGCTTGTTCTTACACATCTGATATGCTGCTGAGGTAGCTGGTTCAACCCCTACACTGGGCAGTTGGACAAACATGTTGACTTCTTGTCCTTGACTTGGGACGTCAATTACAAGAAATTGGAGTGGGTTCACCTGATGGCGAGTGACACTGGTAATAGCGAAAGCTAATCCACAAACAAACAAAAACCAGTCCAGTGCACTAGAAGTAGGAGCACGTGTATGAACTACGTTTGAATTCAAAGTGAGCGAACAGTAAAAAAGAATTAACCTCTGTCATTATCTAGCTCACTGCTCATAGGTGTGTCAGCAGGCAGTCTATCAGCCTATTCATTTCCTTGCACACTTGCATGCCCTTTGCATCTATGATCCAGATATGATCTCTCTACATGTCATCAATATTTGCTTTGTTTTTGATATTGATTGTTACAATTCTCCTGACATTTCCTTTGTCATGATGTGCAGTATAATAAAACATTGTCTATGGGTATTTCCTGTGTTTTCATGGGTCATGCCTCTGTTTTTTTGTTGTTGTTTTTTCAGGGTGGCTTTTTTCTCCTTGAGTCCTTTGTTTTTCTCTCCCTTTTGTCTTTAATTATGCATAAAGTTATTGTTTTATAAGTTAGTTTACAGAATGTGTTATAAAGTGCATGGTTTTTGAATGTTTCAAAATATGTTTTGTTACAATATTTATCTTTAATTTTGTTTAATCATTTCATGTTTGGTTTGTTCTTTGCATATCTTTTCCCCCCTCTTTTGTATTTAATTATGCCTGGATTTATTGCTGTGTCACTTATTGCTCAGAATGTTCTTAAATTGTTATGACATGCATTATAATAAAACATTGTTTGTGGATATCTCCAGCATGTCTTTTGTGCATGTGTGTGACTAATGCCTCTTTAATATTTATTATTCATTTCATATTTTGATTTGTTCTGTGAATATCATTGCCTTCTCCCAACCTTTTCCTTTAATTCACCTTAATTTATCGCTATGTTAATGATTTATAAAACATGTGTTCCATTGTTATGATGTGCATTGTAATAAAATATTGTTTACTGATATTTCCATGATTTATTGAGTTAGAACTCTTTCATTTTTATTTTATAATTTGATTTTCTTTTGAAAGAGGTTGAACCTTTTTTTCTTCCTCTTCTTCACCTTTGTGTGTGCCTGAAATTTATCTGTTTGCTTTACTGCAATGCACTTATAAGTCTGTTCTACTCTGTTCATGTTATGATTGCACTTCACACACATTCATGCTTTACTACAATCCACTAGTAAATCTGTTCTTTTCAGATTTTTGTGATTGCAGTCCGGACACATACATGCTTTACCTAAATGTATAAATCTGTTCAATTCATATTATGATTGCCCACTGGACACGAAAAAAGCTTTACCTAATTGCACATGTATATCTGTTTAGTTCAGATTATGGTTGCCCACTGGCACATACATGTATCAATACAACATGTATCAATAACTAGTGATAAGCACTTTACAACACAATCTTCCTACCAACTCTATGTTACTAATGCCAAACCTGGACAATGACAGAAAAAGAGAAAGAAAATTCACAACAACAGAAATGAGATTCATGAGAAGAATACTCAATGTGTCAAGAAAAGATAAGATCAGAACTGAAGAAATCAGGACTAAAGTTGGGGTTGTAGCTGCACTAGATTTTATTAGAAGGCAGCAAGTCAAATGGTTTGGCCATGCAAGTAGGTTACCAGCTAACAGTATACCACAACAAGCAATGTTGTACAGACCACATAAACGATGGGCGCAGGGAATAGCAGAATCCATGGGAATATTAATACATGAAGCCCATAAGTGGGCACTCTCGCGCTTTTTATACTTCACCTTGACACCGCAAGGTACAAGAGGAACATGATGAGATAAGACTGGACACACACACGCGTTACCTAAATGTACATGTAAATCTGTTCAATTCATATTATGATTGTCCACTGGGTATGTACAAGCTTTTACCTAAATGCACATTTAAATCTGTTTACTTCAGATTATTATGATTGCATTCTGGAGATATACATGCTTTACCTAAATGCACATGTAAATCTGTTCAGTTCATATGATTGCCCACTGGACACGTACAAGCTTTACCTAAATGCACATGTAAATCTGTTTACTTCAGATTATTATGATTGCAATCTGGAGATATACATGCTTTACCTAAATGCACATGTAAATCTGTTCAGTTCATATGATTGCCCACTGGACACGTACAAGCTTTACCTAAATGCACATGTAAATCTGTTTACTTCAGATTATTATGATTGCAATCTGGAGATATACATGCTTTACCTAAATGCACATGTAAATCTGTTCAGTTCATATGATTGCCCACTGGGCACAGTACAAGCTTTACCTAAATGCACATGTAAAGAAGTTCAGTTCAGATTATGTTGCACACTAGGCATGTACAAACTTTACCTAAATGCACATGTAAATCTGTTCAGTTCATATTATGATTGCCCACTGGACATGTACAAGCTTTACCTAAATGCACATGTAAATCTATTTAGTTCAGAATATGGTTACTCATTGGACACGTACAAGCTTTACCTAAATGTGCATGTAAATCTGTTCAGTTCTTATTATTATTGCCCACTGGGCATGTATAAGCTTTACCTAAATGCATATGTAAATCTGTTTAGATTATGGTTGCACACTGGACACGTACAAGCTTTACCTAAATGCATGTGTAAATAAGTTCAGTTCAGATTATGGTTGCCCACTGGGCACATACAAGTTTATCTAAATCATCATCATCATCATCTTCCACTTCTGCCGTCAAGCGTCATGGGGAGGAATAATTTGCGTTCCAGCGCCCGGTGGGCGGCACTGGATAGTGTCATTCCATGTGGTTGTACGATGTCATCAATGTCATCAATCCATTTTCTTCTTGGACGTCCTCTTGGTCTCGTCACAGATGATCTTTGATGTAAGGCCAGTGATGGTAGCTGTTGGTGTTGCATTCTAACGCCAAATCACTTGATCTTCTGCCTTTCAATAAATGTGGCACAAGGTCCCAGTCTGTCTCACGACAGCATTTCTTACTCGGTCTCGGATTGTTAGGTTGGCAGCTCTCCTCAGGCATCTCATCTCGCAGGTGTTGATTTTGTGAAAGTGTGATTTCAATAAAGTCCAAGTTTGAGATTAGTAGCATAGGGTTGGTGTGAATATGATGTTTTATCACAGTGGCCATGATGATATAACAATGCTGAGTGTGGAAGGCTCGTGATAATATAGTGGACAAGTCTCGTCTTTTATAAATTCATACGTTTATTAGGTGAAAATCATTCATCTTCAACATGATGGAAAACTCCGACATTCTTGTTGTTTACCTCTTGAATTTCCAGTCCCCAAGTGACGTGTGTGCAAGCCCTGGATACGTCTATCCATTCGTGCACACAGGTTCACCAACTATGGTTTCCCACTAGTTAATGAATGCGCAGCATTCCCTAACTCTTTACTCCTAAGCTATACTGTTACATATACCTCCCCTTCTTCAAACTCTAAATCTCAACCCAACTCTACCACTACTACCATACCTGCCCAACAATCCCACATATTTCTCAACTCAATTCTCACCCTCTTATCTCATCATAGCCAAATGCTAACTAGAGACATACTTCATACTATATCAATAATACAAAACTCTCTACAAAATTCGTTATAAAGTTCTCCACAAAAACTCTCTACAAAATTCTCCATAAGTGAACCGCTATTAAAGTGTCCATCTAAATTATGATTGACAAAAATTGAAGATATTTCCCTTATCTTTTTCTCCCTTATTCACATTCTCGCTATTCCAGGATAGACAGAAAAGTTTAGTTAAGTCAGTTAGGTTGGATAGGTTAGATTTGGTAGGTTAGATTTGGTAGGTGCGCACCTTAAAAAAAATATAGAAAGTAAAGGGAAAAAGTAAGAAGTAACCACATTTCTCTTCCCATGCATTCTCAAAACTTTATAAAAATAAAGTTTCTAAAATTTATCTTCATTTTCGTCAATAATAATTGTTGTTATCAAAAAGTTGATCCAACACTACAACCATTTTGTATTATACAGCTCGTCAAATTCAACCATTACTTCAAAACCTCCAAATTATTAGTATACTGTTACGTACAGTCTTCTTCTTCCAGTGTCTACTTATTTAAATGCCAAAATTCAACCTGGCATTCCCCCCATATTCTCCCATTAAACGCTGTTCAACCCAGCTCCTATTTCAACTCCCCATTTACCCAATATCGCCCGTCATTCCAATCCATGTATTTACGTTACGAACCAACTAATGTAGTCCCTATTTCAATCCCCCATTTTAATAAACGTAATAAACGTATGAATTTATAAAAGACGAGACTTGTCCACTATATTATCACGGCACCAATTCAGCCTATATCACAGTGGCCATGATGATATAACAATGCTGAGTGTGGAAGGCTCGTGATAATATAGTGGACAAGTCTCGTCTTTTATAAATTCATACGTTTATTAGGTGAAAATCATTCATCTTCAACATGATGGAAAACTCCGACATTCTTGTTGTTTACCTCTTGAATTCCCAGTCCCCAAGTGACGTGTGTGCAAGCCCTGGATACGTCTATCCATTCGTGCACACATGTTCACCAACTATGGTTTCCCACTAGTTAATGAATGCGCAGCATTCCCTAACTCTTTACTCCTAAGCTATACTGTTACAGTTTATTATCTGTCTTTTTGCGGACATGGGTATATTTCAAGTATTAATATTTGGATGTTTCAGTAGGGTGATAGTTGATATGTAAGTGCACTAGCTTTTTAACATGATTTTCATTTCTCTGTCCAATCTGCCATCTTCTGTGATCATACTTCCAAGATATTTTAATTCTTTAACTTGTTTCAGAGTTGTGCTATTTATCTGTATACTTAATGGGCCCGGCGATCTGCTAACTTGCATTACTTCGGTTTTGGCTGTGTTTATACTCATATTGTATCTGCTGCAGGTTGAATTCAGATTATTAATATGATGTTGTAGTCCACCCTCATCGCTGTAAAACAGGCACTGATCGTCTGCAAATAGAAGTTCATTTATTTCCTGTGGATCAGTTGTTTATCTGGAGTAAAGAGTTCTAAATTTTCTGAATCTGTTCTGTTAAGACTTGCTTCTTTGGATTTTCTGTCCATGTAGACATTAAATAGCAGAGGAGAGAGCACACATCCCTGTCTCACTCCTGTGTTGACTGTGAACATATCTGATATTCTTTCTTGTGTTCTTACTGCACTTCGGCTCGAGTGGTACATAGCTATGATGTTTTCTAGCAAATGCCCTTGTATCCCATAGTCTTCAAGGATTGTCCATAATTTGTATCTGTCTACTCTATCGAAAGCCTTTTCCTGATCTACAAACACAATATTCTGCTGGTCACTATATTCGATAGTTTGTTCACATATTTGTCTAAGTGTAAACAGTGCATCAGTGCAACTTTTACCTTTCCGAAAACCAAATTGTACTTTGCTTAACTGTTGTCCAACTATTGGTCAAGCTCTTTGTTCCAATAGTTTTACGTACATTTTCCGTATATGGCTCAGGAGTGATATACCTCTGTATGTTTCACACACTCTCATATTGCCTTTCTTTTTCCATTTTGGTAGTATTATTGCCTGTTGCCAATAATCTGGGACTTTTCTTTCTTCCCATGCTATATTGAAAAGTCTTGTTAGCCATTTAACTGCTGTTTTCTACAGACCTGAATAGCTTCTGTGGTTATTCCATCTGGACAAGGCAATTTGTTTTTAGGACTTTTCTGTAAAACTGCTTTGACTTCTGCAGGTATAAAATTTGGTTCTTGTTGTCCATGACTTTTAGGCACAAAAGTGAGATTTTCTATGTTATGTGTGGGGTTAAGTAGTTCTTGAAAGTATTCTGCCCACCTTGCTAGTCTTTATTGTGGATTAAATATTGGTATGCCTCTTTTGCTGTTTATGATGATGGTTGGGTTGTAGCATGCATCTGTTTCTCATTGTATTGACATGTTTATAAAATTCTCTTGGGTAGTCTTTGCTAAGGGTTGCCATCTGTTCACTGTAGATTCTCCAGGATTCATCTTTCTTCTTCTTCTTCTTCTTCTTCAGCATTCCGAGCCATTGAGGTTCTTTGCTGCCAATACAATCTGTCTCCATTCGTCTCTCTGGTGGACCTTCTCTTGCCAGTCGTTGATTCCAAGTGCTTGTAGGTCTGTATGTATATTATCTCTCCACCGCCTTCTTGGTCTACCTCGGGGTCTACGGTCATTTATTTCCTGAGTGTAAGCGAGTTTTGTTTCCCTATTATCTTCCATTCTTTCTATATGCCCCAGCCATTGTAGTCTATTAGCCTTCATGATACCAGTGATTAGCGGGGACTTAAACAAATCATAAATGTCTTTGTTACTTCTTCTTTTCCACTCTCCACTTTGTGTATCCCTAATGGGTCCAAAGATGCGTCTTAAAATTTTGTTCTCAAAGGTTTGTAACAAGGCTTCGTCTCCTTTCGTTGTACTCATCTTTAGATGTCCTAATTGTTCATTTGGCATTTTGTTGTGCATTTCTATAAGTAACATAGTCTTGTTCAGATTTGGTTGTGATCCATTTTTTGAACGCTACCTTTTTTTTTGAATATGCTATCTTTAACTTCGTTGTTCCACCAAGCTGTTCTTAATCTTTTGTCTTGCCCTACTTTCTTTGTTCCACATTTATTTTCCAGTGTGTCGAGCATGGCAGCCTTGAAAATTGTCCATTCCTTATCTACGCTTGAGCAGTCATCAGGGATGTTCTTATGTAGTTTTTTTATTTCTTGATGGAATTCGTCTTTAACTGTATTTTCCTGAAGCCTCTTATAATTAATGACATGTGTTGTTACCTTTTTGTTTCTTATTTTCCTGTATGTTGGAATCTTTTTTATTATGATTGGTTTGTGATCAGTATCAACGTCTGTATTTTTGTGTGCTCTTGAATCTAATAGTAGTCCTCTATCTGCTTTCCTAATTAGAATAAAGTCAATTTGAGATGCTTGGTCTATGTCATTCCATTTATACCAGGTCTTGGTGTGGCTATGACGATGTTGAAAAAAAAAAAACTGTTTGCTATTATTAGTCCGTGTTCGAAGCATATGTTGAGTAGATGTTGACCATTGCTGTTGCAATCAGTCTCTGTGTCGCTGAATGGCCCATACATTCATTCCACGGTGTTCTTCGTGTGCCTATTCTTCCGTTAAAATCACCCATTACAATAAGTTCATCTGTCTCCCGACATTATTTAACGTGTCTGCAAGTTGATCAAAATACTCGTCTTTTGTCTTCGTCGCTGTAAGTGTCGTTACATGGGGCGTATGTTTGTATAAAAGTTGTTGTTCTATTTCCTTCTTTGGTCTGTACTAGTATTATCCTTTCCGATATACATTTAGTGTTGATAATGGCTTTCGCTTTTTCTGGATGAAACAAAAAACCCACTCCATGTTTAGCTGTAGCTCGCTGGTCAACGCCACTCCATATAAGAAAGTAACCGTCATGTATTAGTCATGTTCTGCCCCTTGTTCCTAGTGTCTGCTAGTCCTAATATTTGTATATTTGATTTTTTAATAAATTCTACAAGAGCTGGTTCCTTGTTTCCTAGACCCATAACATTCCAAGGTTGATCTAAATGCTCATGTAAATCTGTTCAGTTGATATTATTATGATTGCCCACAGGGCACATTTAAGCTTTACCTAAATATACGTGTAAATCTGTTAGTTCAGATGATTAAGATTGCACTCCAAGCATGTCTATGCCTTCCACAATTCACATGTTAGTTGGATAGTCACGTGATCATACTCATTACTCATCGATGTATTAGTCCATAAGTGCGCAGACCCCCTCCTAAGTATCTCCCTCAGCATGTAGCAACTGACTAAACGTTTCTTTGTTGGTTAACTATTCTTTGATTCCCGGCATGGTGCCCATGTCTAGCTTCACACCGTTTTCTTGATGTTCTTTCAGTCTGATCGAAGTTGCAGAATGACATTCACTTCTGGAGTCATTTATTATTGCTTTGCCTCCCTTGGGGTGTTCAAGATGTCAGCATTTCCAAGACCATCTTAGCCCCCCCCCCCCAAGTATGCTCAACCCTTTGCCTCATGAGCTTTCATTGTCAGCTTTGTCCAAGAACATCTTGGCCACCCAAAAATATGCTCAATCCTTTGCCTCATGAGCTTTCATGCCCAAATTATCATCACTGCTGTGTTTTCATCTTCATGCTGGCCAATCTCAAGCTCTTCTTTAAAGGGTCATGGTTTACATCACTTATTAAATACACATCTTTTTAAATAGATGAGATGTTTAGTATGCAGTAGCTGTACACACAGACTCTTAAAAGATGTTCATGATTTCCAAATCTTTTCTTAAGTTCAGGCAGGGAAATATACACTCTGATTTGTCTGAATAGTGGTCATTTGCTGAACCGCCTTGTGTACCTGAAACATCTCTTGGTAGTTGGAAACAGTAGGCCATCCCACCACTGCCCTGGCATTATTTAAAAAATGAAAAAAAAAAAAAAATAAAGAATTACTAATGACAGTGGTTGAGATCCGAACCCCAGGACGTACAGAATTCTTTTTTTCCTACAGGCACTGTTATGAGGTTGACACAGCCTTATGAAATTGTCACCAGATAATTTTCAGAATGTTCTGGAAATTGTCTGGGAAGGGAAGATGATGAACACTGGCCATCCTGCCTCTTTATGCCAGGGTATTGAATTGTCAGAGCCTAACATGTAATGCCCCAGTAGCAGCATCTGCCATAGGACCAGGTTTACCTTTCACAAAGGACATTATATAAGGACATGTGAAAGTAATTCTTATCATCACCTTATAGGCAAGATCAAATTATAATTTGTTGATTGCAGATGGGACTCAACAGATTTAAGTAGCACTTATATCACAGGAAATAGCACCTATCTCACAGGAAATAACACATATACCACAGGAAATAGCACCTTTATCACAACACAGGAAATAGCACCTATATCACAGGAAATAGCACCTATATCACAGGAAATAGCACCTATATCACAGGAAATAACACCTATATCACAGGTAATAACACCAATATCACAGGCAATAACATCTATATCACAGGAAATAGCACATATATCACAGGAAATAGCACCAATATCACAGGAAATAACACCTATATCACAGGCAATAACACCAATATCACAGGCAATAACATCTATATCACAGGAAATAGCACCTATATCACAGGAAATAGCACCTATACCACAGAAAATAGCACCTATATTACATCACTGGAAATAGCACCTATATCACAGCACAGGAAATAGCACCTATATCACATGAAATAACACCTATGTCACAGGAAATAACACCTATGTCACAGGAAATAGCACCTATATCACAGGAAATAGCACCTATATCACAGGAAATAACACATATATCACAGGAAACAGTATCTATATCACAGGAAACAGCACCTATATCACAGGCAATAGCACTAATATCACAGACAATAGCACCAATATCACAGGAAATAGCACCTATATCACAGGAAATAGCACCTATATCACAGACAATAACACCAATTTCACAGGCAATAACACCTATATCACAGGAAATAGCACCTATATCACAGGAAATAGCACCTATATCACGGGAAATAGCACCTATATCACAGGAAATAGCACCTATATCACAGGAAATAGCACCTATATCACAGGAAATAGCACCTATATCACAGGAAATAGCACCTATATCACAGGAAATAGCACCTATATCACAGACAATAACACCAATTTCACAGGCAATAACACCTATATCACAGGAAATAGCACCTATATCACAGTCAATAACACCAATATCACAGGCAATAACACCAATATCACAGGAAATAGCACCTATATCACAGGAAATAGCACCTATATCACAGGAAATAGCACCTATATCACGGGAAATAGCACTAATATCACAGGAAATAGCACCTATATCACATGAAATAGCACCTATATCACGGGAAATAGCACTAATATCACAGGAAATAGCACCTATATCACATGAAATAGCACCAATGTCACAGGAAATAGCACCAATATCACAGGCAATAACACCTATATCACAGGAAATAGCACCTATATCACAGGAAATAGCACCAATATCACAGGAAATAGCACCTATATCACAGGAAATAGCACCAACATCACAGGCAATAACACCAATATCACAGGCAATAACACGAACATCACAGGCAATAACACCAATATCACAGGCAATAGCATCTATATCACAGGAAATAGCACCTATATCACAGGAAATAGCACCAATATCAAAGGAAATAGCATCTATATCATAGGCAACTAATACCTATATCACAGGAAATAGCACCTATTTCACAGTCTAAGATAAGTTGATTAGACCTTTGTGTGTGTGACAACAGTCCCATGACAGTCAGTCATCTTCTACAGTTCTACCCAACGTAAACAATCCTTGCCTTCTTCTCCTGCCTTGTATTCCCCAATGGGGCACAGACCTTGAATCAACTCTTGCCAGCCTCTTCACATTTTACTCTCTCCTGCAGATACCTCCATGTTTTCCTTTTATTATTCATCTTTATCTCTAATTTGTTTCCTCGTGTGTTTTTAGGTATCCCTAAAAGCAGCTAAAGGGCTTTCAAATAATACTATGTTAGGTTGTCTCAGTGTGTGTCCTGTCCAACCTTGGTGTATTTTCCTCATCTCTTGATTTGCTGCAATCCATCTAGCTTCTCTCTTTGAATTCTGCATTAGTGATTCTGTCACACCATCTTAGTCATTTTCCTTACAGTTAATGGCATATCCTTTACAGGATGTAGCAGTCAAGACAAGTATATTTTCGCTGTATGTGATTTATGGGCAAGTTTACGTTCAGTAGTTTGCCATTACTTTCTGAACGACCGGCACTAATATCATGTATTTAAACCAATGCAAGGTGGTCTGCCTTTAAACCGCCCACAGCTGTGTTTCCAGATTGCAGGATGATTAATTGCATTCGTAACCCCTTCACCAAAGAGCTGGCTGTGCAGGCAGCAATTTAATGAATGTTTAAAGAGGGTCTCCACGATGAATTGGTTATTCTGTCTGTCTTGTGCTCACAAGGTCACAGGACCATTTTCAGAATCAATCATTCGGTTTGCCAGTACACATTTTGTTAAGAGAACCCCGAGGGTCATCGCCAGAGCTATAAACTGAGTACATGCTTTGTGCGATGCATTTGGCAGGCAGTTAGCTATTTTCGAATGAGAATGACTAAGGGATAAAACCAATTGCAATGAAATCAATCAGCATGCATTTTAATCCGCTTCTCTTTGTTTTGGTGGTATTTTGTTAGCAATTCTTCTTGTCATTCTCTGTGTTTCTGATCCATACAGTTGTATTGATTTATTGTTATGGTTGCAGTGTTATTATTTATCACATACTTATTTCATGTCAGGTTAGTCAAGCCTGCAGATTGGTATCATCCAGTTTGTTATTTAACATGTCATCCAACTATAAATCTACAAAAGAAATGAAGACAATATTTGACTAGGAAGCCTGATGAAAAAGAAGACACGCACAGACACAAGTGAACATTTCAAACTCTTTACCACAAAAAACACCAAGAATCCAGCTAACTGACTGTCCATGAACTTTATCTTGGAAAATGTTTGTGGTGGTTTCCCTTTCACTTCCACACAGTACTTCACAGTACTTCCAAGTCAGTTTGTACTTAAGTAAGTAACTCTTACTATGTCAAGCAGTGCGGCTTAATGAAATTAAGTCTGGCTCATTATGTAGCTGATCCGTTTTGAAAGTTGCCCTCATCATGGCCTGCCCGCTGAATAGATTCTTGATCCTTTACCAATAAGTTTTTCATCCTTTACCAATAGATTCTTGATTCTTTGTCAATAAATTCTTGATTCTTAGCTGAATATATTCTTGATCCTTTGTCAATGGATTCTTGATCCTTTGTCAATATATTCTTGATTCTTTGCCAATATTTTATTGAATCCTTTGCTGAATAGATTCTTGATTCTTTGCCAATATATTTTTGATCTTGCATCCCTTCACTGTTCTTCCCAACAAGTGTTCTGTTTTTATATGAAAATTGTGGGTTAGATTTGTTAAAATAATACAATTATGGGAGCACAATTTTGATTTATATATAATATAGGTACCAGAGACTTGTCTGGAGCAGACTGGCATCAGTGAAGTGAGTGGGTCACCTCACCTCCTTGTACAGGGGCTAGTTTGTGTAAACTCCTATTACTTCAATCCTCTACAGCATTATCTGTCTTGGGTTTTAGCCATCAAAAAAGCATCATAAAAAGTTCTTGTCATGAAATAAAAAAGAATTGCTTGAATGTGACAAGAAGAATCCATTGAAATTATCACTAGAAAAAGAACGTAATAATAATTTATCCTCTAATAATTATTGAGAAATTTAGAATTTGGTCAGCTTAATTTATAGAGAGCTCCGTGAGAGGCTAAGACACACCTACAAAAGTAATGAAAATTAATTTGTGAAAACAAATTGAAGATTACAGACAATATAATAAAAGTATCAACAAACAGATGAAGATCTTCAGACACAATAGAACTGGAAACTGTGAACCCAGAACCCACCTTTACCAAGTGAGCCCCAGAGACTGCCACTTGCAGCCGTGGAGCACCAAAACAAACTTCATAGCACAACCTACAAGACTGCCCAGAATATTCCGGACAGAGAATCACAATGGAAGTGAGGTAAACTGGAGACTTGAACACCATGGGAATGTACAATGGAAATGAGGTAAACTGGAGACTTGAACATCATGGAAATGTACAAATGGAAATGTGGTAAACTGGAGACTTGAACACCATGGAAATGTACAAATGGAAATGTGGTAAACTGGAGACTTGAACACCATAGGAATGTACAATGGAAATGAGGTAAACTGGAGACTTGAACACCATGGGAATGTACAATGGCAATGAGATAAACTGGAGACTTGAACACCATGGGAATGTACAATGGAAATGAGGTAAACTGGAGACTTGAACACCATGGGAATGTACAATGGCAATGAGGTAAACTGGAGACCTGAACACAATGGGAATGTACACTGATATTGAGCATCTTAACTTGCCATAACGTCGGGTGTTTCTCCAGTGTGGTTGGGTTAATACCCATGGAAGTTCTCACATACTGGACATGTAAATATCCTGTTTGGTTATTTATCTTGCAGTACTAATTGTAAATAGCCGTGGTGGTATAGTGGTTAATGTACTTGCCTGCCACGATAGAAGTCCAGGTTCAATCCTCAGCAGAGGAAGGATTATTTTTGCTGACCAGTACAGCTCTGGGATCAATCCAGCCTCATAAATACGGGTTCTAGACAATTATGAGAATTTTCTGAGAAAGAAAAGTGATATTTGAACGCCCAACTCTTCACACTCCAGTGACAGTATCTGTTATGGTAATACTTTTACCTTTACCTTTTACTAATTTTAAATGGAAAAAAGGTTAACTTAAAACAACAAAAGAAGATGTTAATCTGCACCATTATGACAAGAGTTCTAAAATACTAGAAATTCATTGCAGCCAACCATTGCTGTGAAGATGCCAGCTGATTTGAACTGAATATTAAATTTAATGTCAATTGCGATTAGTTATAGTTTTCTGTGGTTGTCTGATGAAGACTGAATTGTGTTGTTATTGTATTTCATCTTTACTTCTTTTTCTTCATTCCTGTTATGCTTCTCAGCATCAGGTTTAGAAGAGACATCTGGTATGTGAATTATACATGATATAAATCACAGTGTTAGATATTCCATCAATCCATCATTTGAGGGGTGACCTCTTTCTCTGTATGCATCATATGTAATTATTAGAGCTCTTTTTTGGGCTGTTGTCTTGTGATAATAAGGCAGCATGACCAAACCATCTGATTTACTATGTTTCAATATAGTCTCACTGGTACTGTCCCCACTTGCTTCTTGATATCATTGTTTCTGATTTGTCTTGTCTTGACAGTAAGAATTCATTACAAATAATTTATTTATGTTGCTTCAATTGTCCTTTTCTCATTTGTTGTTAGTGTCCAAGTCTGACATTGATATCTTATCAATAGATTGAGGTCTGAATCTACATCTGCACCTCTAAATACTTTTGGATAATTTAGAGAAATTCTAAATGTCTTATTAATACACAAACATTTAATTTTTTGTTTTGTAATGTAGGCCGGTCTCCCTCGCCTAGGGATTTACGTCTTTCTCCGTAATCCCATATATTCTCGTGAGTAACGTAACCTGCGCGAGAATCGGTAGTGGTTCTCACCACGTTGCTAACTTACGGGGTATGTGAGCCAGTCGCTCAGAAAGCAATGGCAAACTACCGAGCGTAATCTTGCCTAGTACATCAACAGCAGCTGAAAAATGCTGATGTTGACTGCAACGTCCTGTAAGGGATCATCATTATCATCATCATCATCATCATCATCATCATCAAGTGCCCTGCCAGCTGGCGTGGGCGTTCATGGCTCTCCACAGATCTCGGTCTTTAGTTTTCTGGATCAACTATGTTGCTGATATTCCTCCGTGCCACCGTCTCAATCTATCCAGCATCATTTCTCTTGGTCTGCCTCTGCCTCTCTTCCCCTCGATCTTTCCAGTTGTCACGGTGTTCTCCAATGCCTATCTTCTCATCACATGGCTAAAGAAAGATGTTTGTCTCTTTCTCATTGTTGTATATAATGTTCTTGTTTCATTAGCCTGTTTCAGGCAGTCGTTGTTAGTTACTCTGGCAGTTCAAGGAATTCGCAACATTAATTTCATGAACCACATCTCTGTTGCTTCTAATTTCTTCTTAATTTGTTAATTTACATTCCAAGATTCACTGCCATACAGCAAAACTGGTTCTGCATAGCATTTCAGCACACTCTTTCTTACATTCAGTGATAGTGACTTATTGCATAAGATACTCTTCATTTTCTGAAATGCGACTTTTGCTTGCCCTATTCTGCTCTTAATCTCTGTTGTACATCTTCCATCTGATGTTATAAATGCCCCTAGGTATTTAAAATTATCGACTTGGTTAAGAATTTTCCCTTCTATTTCTATGTCACATTTTGGTGTCACCATTTTCTTTGATATCACCATTGTTACTGTTTTCTTGATATTCAAGGAGAGTCCTTTCCTTGCACTCTCTGTTACTACAGTGTCCAACAATTGTTGTAGGTCTGTTGATTTATCCGCCACCAATACTGTGCCATCTGCATAGCGTATATTATTTATATTATAACCTCCAACTAGTATTTCTGGCATCTCTTTGATCTCTCTCATTACTACTTCGCTATATACGGAGAAGAGATCTGGAGGCAAGAAAACACCTATATCGTACTCTTAGCTTTATCTGTTCATAACTACCCTCTTTATTTCCCATTTTAATTGCTGCTACTTGGTTCCAGTAAATATTCTTTATTATTCTTAAATCTTTCCCATCAAGTTCTGGTATCTTCCAACATTTTAACCAGTTCATCATATTTTACTTTATCAAATGCCTTAGTATAATCTATGAAGCACAAATATATGTCTTTCTGTTTCTCTATTGACCTTTCTATTAATGTCTGTAATGTATAAATTGCATTGTTTGTGCCCTTTTCCTCCACAAATCTATACTGTTCTTCACTAATTTCCATTTTTATTTTCTTTCTGGTTCTTTTCATTATGATTCTGAGTAGAAGCTTAGTGATATGGTGTATGAAGTTCATTCTACGAAAATCATCACAATCAATTGCTCCTGGTCTTTTTGGTATAGCTATAAATACAGATTTCAGCATATCACTTGGTAAATATCCACTGCTGTAAATATCATTCAACATTTTGGTTAATATATCTACTCCAAATTCTCCCAATACTTCTAATTCTTCTATTGTGATTTCATCTGGTCCAGCTGTTTTTCCTTTCTTCATATATTTCATAGCGTCAGCGACTTCTTCTTTTAGAAACATGGTTCGTATGTTTCTGCAGCTACAAAAAAAAAAAAAAAATGAAGTTTGTGATAATTTCATATTCAAACCACCATTTCTCTGTTCCCCCAGCTACCATTCAACTTATGTTTTAATTAAAATTAACATTTGTCTTTCTGTAATTAATGAATTGCTTATAATTTTACACATCTTTGAAATTATTTTAACCATTGTTGTTTAAATCTGTTTACAGGAAGCGTTGATCTGTCAGCTGCATTCTGATGGGATTTACAAATGAAGAAATTGACGCACAAAGGAAGGTGACTCTGGTTTCAGCAGATATACCACAGCAGAAGTGGCACTGGTTACCAATGGCAACAGTTTCAGACTGCCATGATGTATGCTAGAAACTGCTAACAGTCAATTATTTATTTTCTCCTCCTGAAAAATGAAAAAGCATTGTTTTGCAAATGGAGGTCAGGGGTCAGATCATTTTTATTGCTTTCTTGTCCTCGCTTCGAAATTATCAAATATTTGACTTCATTTACGAAGTAAACATCCCAATGCACTGGAAATTGTCTCCTTGCAAAGATAAATTCAGTCTGTTTTTAAGTCTGATAAAAATAGTTATCTGTTGGATACAATCGCTACAGCTTATTCTTGATTTCTTTTGTTTCCTTCCTGTGCACTAGTCAAAGAGACCATGATAACGGTGCAGTGCTAGTGCGGGCAGGCTGATGCCAATGTCATGGATTTACATGTCAATTAACTTTTAAGCAAATTTACAGTTTTGTGGCTTGAGAAGATTAAAGATGGAATATTTGTTTGAGGAATTGGAAAGATTATAATTTTGTTGTTTAAGGAATTGGAAAGATGGTATTTTTGTTGTTTGAGGAGATGCATAATGCTATTTTTGTTGTTTGAGGAAATGAAAAATGCTATTTTTGTGTTGTCAGAGGAGATGAAAAATGCTATTTTTGTTTGAGGAGATGAAAGATGTTATTTTTGTTGTTCGAGGAGATGAAAAATGATATTTTTGTTGTTTGAGGTGATGAAAGATGATAATTTTGTTGTTTGAGGAGATGAAAGATGTTATTTTTGTTGTTCTAGGACATGAAAGATGATATTTTTGTTGTTTGAGGAGATGAAAGGTAGTTGTTTTGTTGGTTTGAGGAATTGGAGAGATGGCATTTTCATTGAATAGTTGAGAATTGAAGTGTTGATTTTGTTAGGAGTTGCTAGAAGAGTATACTGAAGTAAGACCTTTAATGCTTTCTCTTATCAGTCAACATTGTGGAAAGTAAATTGTGAAGTTCCTTACAATCTAAAGCTCTGGAGCCTGGCATTGACCTGCATCAGCCAGTTAGATGATCTCTTTTTTAACTCCTTTATTTTCTTTCTCTGCACTGTGGCTTAAGGTCATTGAACGCATTTCACAATTCTCCGATGTACTGAGTTGGGAGTTTGAAATCAGCTGCAGATGATTTGGAAGCAAACGATCTTGGTTTGAGTTTGATGGTATTGGCGTCGGCCATTCAGAAAACAGTATGGCAAACTTACTGAATGTAAAAATTGTCTAGTAATTTGCAAACGGCTAAAAAATTATGGGGTTGACATGTTACGTTCTGTAGAGAACCTGCAACTAACTATTATTTTCTTTAATAAGTGTAATAATGAGGTATAGAATTTTGCAATTTTTAATGGAATGCAAAGTGGCATTGTTGGTGAATGCTTGGAGGTGTTTAAAAACATGTATTCAGAGGTTGGAATGTAGAGTTTTTGTGGTTTGATTGATTAGGATATGAAAATTGTGTAGCTTAGTTGATAGGAAGGTGGCATTTTATTTTGAGTAATGGGAAGGTGACAATGTACTCTGTAGCTCTGGTGACGACCCTCAGAGTTCTCTTAAAAAACTTGCACTGGCAGATCTAATGATTGATTCTGATTAACGATCCCATGACCTACTGTGCACAAGGCAGACAGAATATCCACCTCATCATGGAGACTTTCTTCAAACATTGGGTGATAGGAAGGTGGAGTTGTTGATTGGGTGATTGTAAGGTGGAGTTGTTGCTTGGGTGATTGGAAGGTGTTGATGCTTGGGTGATTGGAAGGTGGAGTTGTTGTTGCTTGGGTGATTGGACGGTGGAATTGTTGTTGCTCGGGTGACTGGAAAGTGGAATTTTTGTTGCATAGATGATAGGAAGGTGACATTTTTGTTGCATGGGTGATATGAAGGTGACAGTTTTGTTGCATGGGTGATAGGAAGGTGACATTTTTGTTGCATGGGTGATAGGAAGGTGACATGTTTGTTGCGTGGGCGACATGAAGGTAACATTTTTGTTGCACGGGTGATAGGGCGCGTCAGGTCTTAGATATGACTCAGCTACCGCATGGCAGTAGATTGATTGATTGATTGATACCGCATGACAGTAGATGGTACTACCTGCTTCTGTTAGCGCCGAATGTTGGGCGACGCTTACCAAACCCGACACCCCACGTTGTGCCAATGGCTTCGGGCGGAGGAGCGCAATTGGGAGGGTACAAGCCTTATCCTAGTGCGAGGAAATGCAACCTAAAGACTAAATGTCATGGCAGGGCAGACCAGGCCCTAAGCCTTGGCTGGCAACTGGTCTAGGATTGAAGCTCCGACTGGCGGACAGTTAGAGCATTGCTTTGCTGATCTGGCAGCTTCTGCAACTTGTCTTGTTCCAAACGTATTGGTGTTACTTTTCCTTTGAAGTACACTAGACAGGCAGAGAGAGGGATCATGCTGCATGGGCAACACATGGTCTCTAAATTCAGCCTAGGCTTTGTGTTATGTAGAGGTATAACTCCATTTTACAAACTATCATCTGGCAAGACGGCAAGGTGCCAGTCAGTCGGGTGGTAGAAAAGTGGAATTGTTGCTGATTAAAAGGTGGAATTATTGCTTGGGTGATTGGAAGATGGAATTATTGTTGCTTGGCTGATTGGAAGGTGTTTGTTGTTGCTTCAGTGATTGGAAGGTGTAATTTTTGTTACTTGAGTGGTTGATGGTAGACAGTAAGAATATATGGTAGTCTTGCAATTATTTGTATAGTGTATTTCTTGTGTTTAAAATAATATAAAAAGGTAAATAAGGAGAAATATTTAGGTCAAATAGATAATGGAATTAGGGACGTTTTGTTTCAGTTTGTTTGCTATCAGCAAATTGTATTCTTTTCGTCCATATTTGAGGGTATTTTATATTTAGCCAAGTGGCAATTAATTATCATGGCAACATAGACAGAAGTTAGCTTTTTAACATCATGCGCATGTAATTTGTTTTTTTACTTAAGTAATAAATAGCATTGATGAACAAGTAACAAAGTGGCAGAAGACACTCTTGATAAAATATAAGTTAATTTTTTCTTAATAATCTTATATATGTTCACTACTGTCAAATAGGGAGACAAGATGGACAGTTACATACAGATGATCTACTGAAGTAGGGAGACAACATGGACATACAGATAACCTATTGAAGTTGGGGGACATTATGAGCAGTTACATACATATAATCTACTGAAGTAGGGAGACAACATGGACAGTTACATACTGATAATCTTCTGAAGTAGGGAGACAACATGGACATACAGATAACTTATTGAAGTTGGGGGCCATTATGGGCAGTTACATACATATAATCTACTGAAGTAGGGAGACAACATGGACAGTTACATACAGATAATCTACTGAAGAAGGGAGACAACATGGACATACAGATAACCTATTGAAGTTGGGGGACATTATGGGCAGTTGCATACATATAATCTACTGAAGTAGGGAGACAACATGGACAGTTACATACAGATAATCTACTGAAGTAGGGAGACAACATGGACAGTTATATACAGATAATCTACTGAAGTAGGGAGACAACATGGACAGTTACATACAGATAATCTACTGAAGTAGGGAGACATCGTTGATAGTAACATACAGATAATCTATTGAAGTAGGGAGACAAACATGGATATAAACATAACCTACTAAAGTAGGGAGACAACATGGATATAAAGATAACCTACTGAAGTAGGGAGACAACATGGACAGTTACATACAGATAACCTACTGAAGTAGGGAGTCAACATGGACAGTTACATACAGATAACCTACTGAAGTAGGGAGACAACATGGACAGTTACATACAGATAACTTACTAAAGTAGGGAGACAACAAAGATATAAAGATAACCTACTAAAGTAGGGAGACAACATGGACAGTTACATACAGATAATCTACTGAAGTAGGGAGACAACATGGATATAAAGATAACTTACTAAAGTAGGGAGACAACATGGACAGTTACATACAGATAATCTACTGAAGTAGGGAGACAACATGGATATAAAGATAACTTACTAAAGTAGGGAGACAACATGGATAGTTACATACAGATAATCTACTGAAGTAGGGAGACAAAATGGATAGTTACATAAAGATAACCTACTGAAGTAGGGAGACAACATGGATATAAAGATAATCTACTAAAGTAGGGAGACAACATGGACAGTTACATACAGATAACCTACTGAAGTAGGGAGACAACATGGACAGTTACATACAGATAATCTACTAAAGTAGGGAGACAACATGGACAGTTACATACAGATAATCTACTGAAGTAGGGAGACAACATGGGCAGTTACATACAGATAACCTACTGAAGTAGGGAGACAACATGGGCAGTTACATACAGATAACCTACTGAAGTAGGGAGACAACATGGGCAGTTACATACAGATAACCTACTGAAGTAGGGAGACAACATGGATATAAAGATAACCTACTGAAGTAGGGAGACAACATGGACAGTTACATACAGATAACCTACTGAAGTAGGGAGACAACATGGACAGTTACATACAGATAACCTACTGAAGTAGGGAGACAACATGGACAGTTACATACAGATAATCTACTGAAGTAGGGAGACAACATGGATATAAAGATAACCTACTGAAGTAGGGAGACAACATGGACAGTTACATACAGATAACTTACTGAAGTAGGGAGACAACAAAGATATAAAGATAACCTACTAAAGTAGGGAGACAACATGGACAGTTACATACAGATAACCTACTGAAGTAGGGAGACAACATGGGCAGTTACATAAAGATAATCTACTGAAGTAGGGAGACAAGATGGATAGTTACATACAGATAATCTACTGAAGTAGGGAGACAAGATGGATAGTTACATACAGATAATCTACTGAAGTAGGGAGACAAGATGGATAGTTACATACAGATAATCTACTGAAGTAGGGAGACAAGATGGACAGTTACATACAGATAATCTACTGAAGTAGGGAGACAACATGGGCAGTTACATACAGATAATCTACTGAAGTAGGGGGACAACATGGACAGTTACATACAGATAAGCTACTGAAGTAGGGAGACATCGTGGATAGTTACATACAGATAATCTACTGAAGTAGGGAGACAAACATGAATATAAAGATAACTTACTAAAGTAGGGAGGCAACATGGATATAAAGATAACCTAATGAAGTAGGGAGACAACATGGACAGGTACATACAGATAACCTTCTGTAGTAGGGAGACAAACATGGATATAAAGATAACCTACTAAAGTAGGGAGACAACATGGATATAAAGATAACCTACTGAAGTAGGGAGACAACATGGACAGTTACATACAGATAACCTACTGAAGTAGGGAGACAAACATGGATATAAAGATAACCTACTAAAGTAGGGAGACAACATGTATATAAAGATAACCTACTGAAGTAGGGAGACAACATGGATATAAAGATAACCTACTGAAGAAGGAAGACAAACATGGACAGTTATATACAGATAATCTACTGAAGTAGGGAGACAAAATGGACAGTTACATACAGATAATCTACTGAAGTAGGGAGACATCGTGGATAGTTACATACAGATAATCTACTGAAGTAGGGAGACAACATATGCAGTTACATACAGATAATCTACTGAAGTAGGGAGACATCATGGATTGTTACATACAGATAATCTACTGAAGTAGGGAGAAAACATGGACAGTTACATACAGATAACCTACTGAAGTAGGGAGACAAACATGGATATAAAGATAACCTACTGAAGTAGTTAGACAAACATAGATATAAAGATAACCTACGGAAGAAGGGAGACAACATGGACAGTTACATACAGATAACCTACTGAAGTAGGGTGACAAACATGGATATACAGATAACCTACTGAAGTAGGGAGACATTATGGGCAGTTACATACATATAATCTACTGAAGTAGGGAGACAACATGGTCAGTTACATACAGATAATCTACTTGAAGTAGGAGAGACAACATGGACATACAGATAACCTATTGAAGTTGGGGGACATTATGGGCAGTTGCATACATATATCTACTGAAGTAGGGAGACAACATGGACAGTTTACATACAGGATAATCTACTGAAGTAGGGAGACAACATGGACAGTTACATACAGATAATCTACTGAAGTAGGGAGACAACGTGGACAGTTACATATAGATAATCTACTGAAGGTAGGGAGACATCGTGGACAGTTATATACAGATAATCTACATGAAGTAGGGAGACAACATGGACAGTTACATACAGATACTCTACTGAAGTAGGGAGACAACATGGACAGTTACATACAGATAACCTACTGCAAGTAGGGAGACAACATGGACAGTTTACATACAGATAATCTACTGAAGTAGGGAGACAACATGTAGAGTTACATACAGATAATCTACTGAAGTAGGGAGACAACATGGACAGTTACATACAGATAACCTACTGAAGTAGGGAGACAACATGGACAGTTACATACAGATAATCTACTGAAGTAGGGAGACAACATGGACAGTTACATACAGATATCTACTGAAGTAGGGGAGGCAACATGGACAGTTACATACAGATAACCTACTGAAGTAGGGAGACAACATGGACAGTTACATACAGATAATCTACTGAAGTAGGGAGACAAACATGGACAGTTACATACAGATAATCTACTGAAGTAAGGTAGACAACATGGACAGTTACATACAGATAACCTACTGAAGTAGGGAGACAACATGGACAGTTACATACAGATAATCTACTGAAGTAGGGAGACAACATGGACAGTTACATACAGATAATCTACTGAAGTAAGGAGACAACATGGACAGTTACATACAGATAATCTACTGAAGTAAGGAGACACCATGGATAGTTACATACAGATAATCTACTGAAGTAGGGAGACAAACATGGATATAAAGATAACCTACTAATGTAGGGAGACAACATGGATATAAAGATAACCTACTGAAGTAGGGAGACAACATGGGCAGTTACATACAGATAACCTACTGAAGTAGGGTGACAAACATGGATATACAGATAACCTACTGAAGTAGGGAGACATTATGGGCAGTTACATACATATAATCTACTGAAGTAGGGAGACAACATGGTCAGTTACATACAGATAATCTACTGAAGTAGGGAGACAACATGGACATACAGATAACCTATTGAAGTTGGGGGACATTATGGGCAGTTGCATACATATAATCTACTGAAGTAGGGAGACAACATGGACAGTTACATACAGATAATCTACTGAAGTAGGGAGACAACATGGACAGTTACATACAGATAATCTACTGAAGTAGGGAGACAACGTGGACAGTTACATATAGATAATCTACTGAAGTAGGGAGACATCGTGGACAGTTATATACAGATAATCTACTGAAGTAGGGAGACAACATGGACAGTTACATACAGATAATCTACTGAAGTAGGGAGACAACATGGACAGTTACATACAGATAACCTACTGAAGTAGGGAGACAACATGGACAGTTACATACAGATAATCTACTGAAGTAGGGAGACAACATGTAGAGTTACATACAGATAATCTACTGAAGTAGGGAGACAACATGGACAGTTACATACAGATAACCTACTGAAGTAGGGAGACAACATGGACAGTTACATACAGATAATCTACTGAAGTAGGGAGACAACATGGACAGTTACATACAGATAATCTACTGAAGTAGGGAGGCAACATGGACAGTTACATACAGATAACCTACTGAAGTAGGGAGACAACATGGACAGTTACATACAGATAATCTACTGAAGTAGGGAGACAACATGGACAGTTACATACAGATAATCTACTGAAGTAGGTAGACAACATGGACAGTTACATACAGATAACCTACTGAAGTAGGGAGACAACATGGACAGTTACATACAGATAATCTACTGAAGTAGGGAGACAACATGGACAGTTACATACAGATAATCTACTGAAGTAAGGAGACAACATGGACAGTTACATACAGATAATCTACTGAAGTAAGGAGACACCATGGATAGTTACATACAGATAATCTACTGAAGTAGGGAGACAAACATGGATATAAAGATAACCTACTAATGTAGGGAGACAACATGGATATAAAGATAACCTACTGAAGTAGGGAGACAACATGGGCAGTTACATACATATAATCTACTGAAGTAGTGAGACAAGATGGATAGTTACATACAGATAATCTACTGAAGTAGGGAGACAAGATGGATAGTTACATACAGATAATCTACTGAAGTAGGGAGACAAGATGGATAGTTACATACAGATAATCTACTGAAGTAGGGAGACAACATCGGCAGTTACATACAGATAATCTACTGAAGTAGGGAGACAACATGGACAGTTACATACAGATAATCTACTGAAGTAGGGAGACATCGTGGATAGTTACATACAGATAATCTACTGAAGTAGGGAGACAAACATGGATATAAAGATAACCTACTAAAGTAGGGAGACAACATGGATATAAAGATAACCTACTGAAGTAGGGAGACAACATGGACAGTTACATACAGATAACCTACTGAAGTAGGGAGACAAACATGGATATAAAGATAACCTACTAAAGTAGGAAGACAACATGGATATAAAGATAACCTACTGAAGTAGGGAGACAACATGGACAGTTAATTACAGATAACCTACTGAAGTAGGGAGACAAACATGGATATAAAGATAATTTACTAAAGTAGGGAGACAACATGGATATAAAGATAACCTACTGAAGTAGGGAGACAACATGGATATAAAGATAACTTACTGAAGAAGGAAGACAAACATGGACAGTTATATACAGATAATCTACTGAAGTAGGGAGACAAAATGGACAGTTACATACAGATAATCTACTGAAGTAGGGAGACATCGTGGATAGTTACATACAGATAATGTACTGAAGTAGGGAAACAATATGTGCAGTTACATACAGATAATCTACTGAAGTAGGAAGAAAACATGGACAGTTACATACAGATAACCTACTGAAGTAGGGAGGCAAACATGGATATAAAGATAACCTACTAAAGTAGGGAGACAACATGGATATAAAGATAACCTACTAAAGTAGGGAGACAAACATGGATATAAAGATAACCTACTGAAGTAGGGAGACAAACATGGATATAAAGATAACCTACTAAAGTATGGAGACAACATGGATATAAAGATAACCTACTGAAGTAGGAAGACAACATGGATTTAAAGATAACCTACTGAAGAAGGAAGACAAACATGGACAGTTATATACAGATAATCTCCTGAAATAGGGAGACAAAATGGACAGTTACATACAGATAATCTACTGAAGTAGGGAGACATCGTGGATAGTTACATACAGATAATCTACTGATGTAGGGAGACAACATGTGCAGTTACATACAGATAATCTACTGAAGTAGGGAGACATCATGGATTGTTACATACAGATAATCTACTGAAGTAGGGAGAAAACATGGACATTTACATACAGATAACCTACTGAAGTAGGGAGACAAACATGGATATAAAGATAACCTACTGAAGTAGGGAGACAAACATAGATATAAAGATAACCTAATGAAGAAGGGAGACAAACATGGACAGTTACATACAGATAACCTACTGAAGTAGGGTGACAAACATGGATATACAGATAACCTACTGAAGTAGGGAGACAAACATGGACAGTTACATACAGATAACCTACTGAAGTAGGGAGACAACATGGATATAAAGATAACCTACTGAAGTAGGGAGACAACATGGATATAAAGATAACCTACTGAAGTAGGGAGACAACATGGATATAAAGATAACCTACTGAAGTTAGTTAGTTAGTTAGTCGACAAATCATCCTCGTTGCACATCGGACCATTCAGTCCATAAGTGCTCGGATCCCCTCCTCAGGAAATCCCGCAGCGTGTAGCGGCTAACGACGCCAGTTCTGTGTTGGTTTATCAATCTTCTTTGGCTTCCTGCGTAGTGTTCTTGTTTGGCCACCCCTCTTTTAATTTGCTGCTCTCGCAGTCTGGCCATTGTTGTAGATTCACAGTCATCACTTGGTTCTTGCAAAAGTCTCACTTCTCGTAGAGCATTCAGAATGTCAGCCTTTTCCATGGCGCGTCCGCCCTCCACAGTAGCCTCACCTGCGAGCTTGTCAGCCCGCTCATTTCCTTGTACTCCCGCATGCCCTGGCACGAAGATGAAACTAATCTTTGCCAGCCGAGACCGCTTCAGAGGCAGCAACCATTCTCTTCGGATCGACCCCTCCTCTATCCTCTTGATCATGTTCATTGAGTCGCTAAGGAAACAAGTCCTAGTGAATGTCTGTGTCTCGAGCCATGTTATTGCTTTACTTACTGCCATGACTTCCATGGTCAGGCTACTTGTGGTTTCAGTGAAAGCACCAGAGTCCTCCTTCACAATTCTCCCTCCGGCCCGAGCTGTAAAGGCCCATGAGCTTCTCACATGTCGGACGACCGACCCATCTGTGTAGATGACCGCGTCACTGTCTAGCGAATTCTCGAAAATCAACGCTTGTACTTCAGCCTCAACAGCAGCCGGATTTTCTTGTCTGCATTTTCTATCTAGTTGGATGCAAACTGAAAAGGAAGTGCAGAAGTCTGTTGGCACTTGCACCCACTCCTCGCCAGGTTCTAAGTCCTCAAGTGAACACACCTGTTGAAGAATGTCTTCGGCTTGACCCATCCACGACCGTCCTCTTTTTAACCTGCTGCCCTTCACCTTCCTAATTTCACTATGCAGTGGATGCTGTGTGTTTGAGTTAATTCTGAGGTAGGCGCGTGCCCTGCAAACTTGCATTCTCTCTTCAATGGTTGGAAAATCAAGAAGGTAGCGCATCGCCCTGCATGCTGTATCTCTTGTACATCCAAGAATAATGCGCATAGCTTCATTCTGTATCCTTTCCATCCTTTCTATCTGCTTATGGCTGACAGTCAGGATTGCCATTGCATACTCCAAAACAGACATGACCAGCCCCTCGTACAGAAGACATAGATGGCGCTGCTCACAGTTTGCTGCCGCCATCACCCGCATCGCTACCAAACCCCGCTTGGCCTTTGTTATCACCTGGTCTATGTGCACATTATAAGCAAGGCTTCGATCAAACCGTATCCCCAGGTAATTCATTGCCTGCGTTCTTTCCACCGTCTCTGAACACAGCAGAACTACTGAAGTAGGGAGACAAACATGGACAGTTACATACAGATAACCTACTGAAGTAGGGAGACAACATGGATATAAAGATAACCTACTGAAGTAGGGAGACAAACATGGACAGTTACATACAGATAACCTACTGAAGTAGGGAGACAACATGGACAGTTACATACAGATAACCTACTGAAGTAGGGAGACAACATGGACAGTTACATACAGATAACCTACTGAAGTAGGGAGACAACATGTACAGTTACATACAGATAATCTACTGAAGTAGGGAGACAACATGGACAGTTACATACAGATAATCTACTGAAGTAGGGAGACAACATGGACAGTTACATACAGATAACCTACTGAAGTAGGGAGACAACATGGACAGTTACATACAGATAATCTACTGAAGTAGGGAGACAACATGGACAGTTACATACAGATAATCTACTGAAGTAGGGAGACAACGTGGACAGTTACATACAGATAATCTACTGAAGTAGGGAGACAACATGGACAGTTACATACAGATAATCTACTGAAGTAGGGAGACAACATGGACAGTTACATACAGATAATCTACTGAAGTAGGGAGACATCATGGACAGTTACATACAGATAATCTACTGAAGTAGTGAGACAACATGTGCAGTTACATACAGATAATCTACTGAAGTAGGGAGACATCATGGATAGTTACATACAGATAACCCACTGAAGTAGGGAGACATCATGGACAGTTGCATACAGATAATTTACTGAAGTAGAGAGACAACATGGACATACAAATAACCTATTGAAGTTGGGGGACATTATGGGCAGTTACATACAGATAATCTACTGAAGTAGGGAGACATCATGGACAGTTACATACAGATAATCTACTGAAGTAGTGAGACAACATGTGCAGTTACATACAGATAACCTACTGAAGTAGGGAGACAAACATGGGCAGTTACATACAGATAATCTACTGAAGTAGGGAGACATCATGGACAGTTACATACAGATAATCTACTGAAGTAGGGAGACATCATGGATAGTTACATACAGATAACCTACTGAAGTAGGGAGACAAACATGGATATAAAGATAACCTACTGAAGAAGGGAGAGAAACATGGACAGTTACATACAGATAATCTACTGAAGTAGGGAGACATCATGGACAGTTACATACAGATAATCTACTGAAGTAGGGAGACAACATGTGCAGTTACATACAGATAACCTACTGAAGTAGGGAGACAAACATGGATATAAAGATAACCTATTGAAGTAGGGAGACAAACATGGATATAAAGATAACCTACTGAAGTAGGGAGACAAACATGGATATAAAGATAACCTACTGAAGTAGGGTGACAAACATGGACAGTTACATACAGATAACCTACTGAAGTAGGGAGACAACATGGATATACAGATAACCTATTGAAGTAGGGAGACAACATGGATATCAAGATAACCTACTGAAGTAGGGTGACAAACATGGATATACACATAACCTATTGAAGTAGGGAGACAACATGGACAGTTACATACAGATAACCTACTGAAGTAGGGAGACAAACATGGATATAAAGATAACCTACTGAAGTAGGGAGACAAACATGGACAGTTACATACAGATTACCTACTGAAGTAGGGAGACAACATGGATATAAAGATAACCTACTGAAGTAGGGAGACAACATGGATATAAAGATAACCTACTGAAGTAGGGAGACAAACATGGACAGTTACATACAGATAACCTACTGAAGTAGGGAGACAAACATGGGTATACACATAACCTATTGAAGTAGGGAGACAACATGGACAGTTACATACAGATAACCTACTGAAGTAGGGAGACAAACATGGATATAAAGATAACCTTGAAGAAGGGAGACAACATGGGTATACAGATAACCTACTGAAGAAGGGAGACAACATGTACAGTTGCTTACATATAACATATTGAAGAAGCGAGAAAACATGTACAGTTACATACAGATACCTTTTGAAGTAGGGAGACAACATAAACAGTTACATAAAGATAACATATTGAGTGGGGAGACAACATGTACAGTTACATAAAGATAACATATTGAAGTGGGGAGACAACATAAACAGTTACATAAAGATAACATATTGAAGTGGGGAGACAACATAAACAGTTACATAAAGATAACATATTGAAGTGGGGAGACAACATGTACAGTTACGTACTTTCTGTCGGTACAATCATAGAATCCATGATTATATTAGGAAATAGGTATAACCATACAATCCCATTGTCTTTGTTTGGTTTCTCTACCGTAACACTCCCACATACATGCTTACATACTTTCAGTTGGTACAATCATAGAATCCATGATTATATTAAGAAATAGGTATAACCATTCAATCCCATTGTCTTTGTTTGGTTTCTCTACCATAGCACTCCCACGGTCATTGGCTGAAAAGTGTAACCTATAATATTCATTGGCAGTTGCAAACAAGATGTAACAAAAATTCTGTCTTCCTACTTCAGTATTTGTAATCATTCGGCAAACATCATTCCGTTGTTTTAAATTGATGCATTTTTAAATAGGTATTATACCAACAATCATAACTTAATTTTCAAGTAAGCAAAGTGATTTTGTTTTAAAATTTTCTGTTGTTTATTCATAATGATATTACTGTGTGATGTATGCTTATGTTACAAATAACATAATTATACGTATCTGAAGGGATGTGTATGGTGAATGCACAACACTTTGTTTCACATTGTTATTAATTTCTTCACAGTATGTGTACAAAATAAAACACATTGATACTTTGGTACGATCATACGTAAATTTTGAGGTAAAGTTGGTCAGTATATGTGTGTGTTTTTATTTTATGTGGTAAATTAGAAGCGGAGTGGCTGGCCAAGTGGCTAGAATGCTGGATTCTCTTTCGGAAGACCCAGGTTCGAATCCTCAGTAAGGTGTTAATTTTTTTCTGTCGGGGGCAAAAAGAAAACTCTAACCTGCACAGTTCACGGCGACTACACTAGCCAGGCGGCCTTAATTCCTCATGTTCAAGACATCCCCCTCCCCACTGTCCTACACCGCAAGGTACTATAGGCAGTAAACGACAGCTTTGAAAGTTCAAATAAAGGATTGATAGACTAACATCTGTATGTTGCCACAGAAGAGATGGTCCCAGATTCACATCTGTATGTTGCCACAGAAGAGATGGTCCCAGATTCACATCTGTATGTTGCCACAGAAGAGATGGTCCCAGATTCACATCTGTATGTTGCCACAGAAGAGATGGTCCCAGATTCACATCTGTATGTTGCCACAGAAGAGATGGTCCCAGATTCACATCTGTATGTTGCCACAGAAGAGATGGTCCCAGATTCACATCTGTATGTTGCCACAGAAGAGATGGTCCCAGATTCACATCTGTATGTTGCCACAGAAGAGATGGTCCCAGATTCACATCTGTATGTTGCCACAGAAGAGATGGTCCCAGATTCACATCTGTATGTTGCCACAGAAGAGATGGTCCCAGATTCACATCTGTATGTTGCCACAGAAGAGATGGTCCCAGATTCACATCTGTATGTTGCCACAGAAGAGATGGTCCCAGATTCACATCTGTATGTTGCCACAGAAGAGATGGTCCCAGATTCACATCTGTATGTTGCCACAGAAGAGATGGTCCCAGATTCACATCTGTATGTTGCCACAGAAGAGATGGTCCCAGATTCACATCTGTATGTTGCCACAGAAGAGATGGTCCCAGATTCACATCTGTATGTTGCCACAGAAGAGATGGTCCCAGATTCACATCTGTATGTTGCCACAGAAGAGATGGTCCCAGATTCACATCTGTATGTTGCCACAAGAGAGATGCATGTTCTGAAACATTGTACTACTTGTTCAACAGCAAGCGAAGAGTCATATTATTAATCGCTCCCACCGCTACCTGATTGAAAGTTCTCCTTGTCTACGCTCTCAGTTTTAAGAGTCTCCGGATCCGCTGCTCCCTTCCCTCCATTTCCCTTGTTTTCCCCAGAACAGATTCCCTTTAATCTGTTGCCACAGAATAATTCCCCGATTCACATCAGTTCCACTGGTTCCCCCGATTAATTGTTTTCCCCATAAGATTCTTTAATCTTTTTTGCCCTGCCCCTATCAATCTTTTCCCCAGAACAGATTCTCAATCTGTTTGCCCGAAGAATTTGTCCCAGATTCACAAACTGTGTTGCCACAGGGCCAGATTAATTTTTTTCCCCAGTACAGATTCCCCAATCTGTTTGCCACAGAAGAATTCCCCGATTCACATCAGTTCCACTGGTTCCCCAGATTAATTGTATTTCCCCATACAGATTCCCTTTAATCTTTTTTCCCGAAGAATTCCCCGATTCACATCAGTTCCCCAAAAAATGGTTCCCAGATTAATTTTTTTTCCACAGAACAGATTCCCTTTAATCTGTTTGCCCAGAAGAGATTCAGATTCACATCAGTTCCCCAAAGATGGTTCCCCCCCCATTAATCTTTTTGCGCACAAGAGAGATTCATGTTCTGAACATTGTACTACTTTTCAACAGCAAAGCGAAGAGTCTATTATTAATCGTTCCTACCGCTATGCTACCTGAATTGAAGTTCTCCTTGTCTACGCTCGCAATTTTAAGAGTCTCTCGGATCCATGCATGCTCCCTCCCTCCCTTTCCCCCGCCATAATAATTCTTTATCACATACAGCTTCTCAATCTGTTTTCCCTCCATATAATTCTTTTCACATACAGCTATCTCATCTGTTCCCTCCGCCTATAATTCGTTTCACATACAGCTTCGCAATCTGTTTCCACCCGCCATATAATTCTTTATCACATACAGGCTCTCAATCTAGCTTTCCCCCGCCATATAATTCTTCGTCACATACAGCTTCTCAATCCTTTTCCACCCGCCATATAATTCTTTTCACATACAGCTTCTCCAATCTGTTCCCCCGCCATATAATTCTTTTCACATACAGCTTCTCAATCTGTTCCCCCGCCATATAATTCTTTTCACATACAGCTTCTCAATCTGTTTCCCCGCCATATAATTCTTTTCACATACAGCTTCTCAATCTGTTCCCCGCCATATAATTCTTTTCACATACAGCTTCTCAATCTGTTCCCCCGCCATATAATTCTTTTCACATACAGCTTCTCAATCTGTTCCCCCCGCCATATAATTCTTTTCACATACAGCTTCTCAATCTGTTCCCCCCGCCATATAATTCTTTTCACATACAGCTTCTCAATCTGTTCCCCCGCCATATAATTCTTTTACATACAGCTTCTCAATCTGTTCCCCCGCCATATAATTCTTTTCACATACAGCTTCTCAATCTGTTCCCCCGCCATATAATTCTTTTCACATACAGCTTCTCAATCTGTTCCCCCGCCATATAATTCTTTTCACATACAGCTTCTCAATCTGTTCCCCCGCCATATAATTCTTTTCACATACAGCTTCTCAATCTGTTCCCCCGCCATATAATTCTTTTCACATACAGCTTCTCAATCTGTTCCCCCGCCATATAATTCTTTTCACATACAGCTTCTCAATCTGTTCCCCCGCCATATAATTCTTTTCACATACAGCTTCTCAATCTGTTCCCCCGCCATATAATTCTTTTCACATACAGCTTCTCAATCTGTTCCCCGCCATATAATTCTTTTCACATACAGCTTCTCAATCTGTTCCCCCGCCATATAATTCTTTTCACATACAGCTTCTCAATCTGTTCCCCCGCCATATAATTCTTTTCACATACAGCTTCTCAATCTGTTCCCCCGCCATATAATTCTTTTCACATACAGCTTCTCAATCTGTTCCCCCGCCATATAATTCTTTTCACATACAGCTTCTCAATCTGTTCCCCCGCCATATAATTCTTTTCACATACAGCTTCTCAATCTGTTCCCCCGCCATATAATTCTTTTCACATACAGCTTCTCAATCTGTTCCCCCGCCATATAATTCTTTTCACATACAGCTTCTCAATCTGTTCCCCCGCCATATAATTCTTTTCACATACAGCTTCTCAATCTGTTCCCCCGCCATATAATTCTTTTCACATACAGCTTCTCAATCTGTTCCCCCGCCATATCAATTCTTTTCACATACAGCTTCTCAATCTGTTCCCCCGCCATATAATTCTTTCACATACAGCTTCTCAATCTGTTCCCCCGCCATATAATTCTTTTCACATACAGCTTCTCAATCTGTTCCCCCGCCATATAATTCTTTTCACTACAGCTTCTCAATCTGTTCCCCCGCCATATAATTCTTTTCACATACAGCTTCTCAATCTGTTCCCCCGCCATATAATTCTTTTCACATACAGCTTCTCAATCTGTTCCCCCGCCATATAATTCTTTTCACATACAGCTTCTCAATCTGTTCCCCCGCCATATAATTCTTTTCACATACAGCTTCTCAATCTGTTCCCCCGCCATATAATTCTTTTCCACATTACAGCTTCTCAATCTGTTCCCCCGCCATATAATTCTTTTCACATACAGCTTCTCAATCTGTTCCCCCGCCATATAATTCTTTTCACATACAGCTTCTCAATCTGTTCCCCCGCCATATAATTCTTTTCACATACAGCTTCTCAATCTGTTCCCCCGCCATATAATTCTTTTCACATACAGCTTCTCAATCTGTTCCCCCGCCATATAATTCTTTTCACATACAGCTTCTCAATCTGTTCCCCCGCCATATAATTCTTTTCACATACAGCTTCTCAATCTGTTCCCCCGCCATATAATTCTTTTCACATACAGCTTCTCAATCTGTTCCCCCGCCATATAATTCTTTTCACATACAGCTTCTCAATCTGTTCCCCGCCATATAATTCTTTTCACATACAGCTTCTCAATCTGTTCCCCCGCCATATAATTCTTTTCACATACAGCTTCTCAATCTGTTCCCCCGCCATATAATTCTTTTCACATACAGCTTCTCAATCTGTTCCCCCGCCATATAATTCTTTTCACATACAGCTTCTCAATCTGTTCCCCCGCCATATAATTCTTTTCACATACAGCTTCTCAATCTGTTCCCCCGCCATATAATTCTTTTCACATACAGCTTCTCAATCTGTTCCCCCGCCATATAATTCTTTTCACATACAGCTTCTCAATCTGTTCCCCCGCCATATAATTCTTTTCACATACAGCTTCTCAATCTGTTCCCCCGCCATATAATTCTTTTCACATACAGCTTCTCAATCTGTTCCCCCGCCATATAATTCTTTTCACATACAGCTTCTCAATCTGTTCCCCCGCCATATAATTCTTTTCACATACAGCTTCTCAATCTGTTCCACCGCCATATAATTCTTTTCACATACAGCTTCTCAATCTGTTCCCCCACCTTCTCCACCTGGATGCCCTACCACACCAGAAGTTCAAGATCAAGACCTCTGGTATCAGAATTGTTCAGTGATGCACCAAGAATGTCAACAGAAACCGACTCATGAGATGACTTCTTGGTTTCAGTAAACCAGTACAAAATCAGGATGCAGACCCAGAAAATTTTCTGGAAAAATTAGCAGTGGTTTCGGCTTTAGGTGTGGACTTATCCAAAGCAAACGCTAATGAAATAAGAGGTGTTAAAGACAACCTCCTTACGGACAATCTCCATGGGTCGCTGAAGAAACTGCACTCATGAACGAAATGATGTCCAAAAAAACGAACTATGAACTTCCATTGGAAGGCAGACAGCTTAACAATTTCACCATCAAAATCATGAAGCGGTCATTGCACAAGGCTGATGGCTTGACCATCTCGCCATCAAAACCATGAAGTGGTTACTGCACAAGGCAGACAGCTTGACCATTTCACCATCAAAACATGAAGCGGCCACCACATAGGGCAGATGGCTTGAACATCACGTCATTAAAACCATGAAGCGGTCACTACACAAGGCAGACAGCTTGACCATTTCATCATCAAAACCATGAAGCGGTCACTACACAGGGTAGACGGTTTGACAATGTCCCATCAAAACCATGAAGCGGTTACTACACAGGGCAGACGGTTTGACAATGTCCCATCAAAACCATGAAGTGGTCACTACACAAGGCAGACAGCGTGACAATTTCATCATTAAAACCATGAAGCAGTCACTACGCAAGGGAACACTACAGCCCTCAAAAACATTCATACTTATGTGTAAAAGCGCAGAAAACAAAAACGGAAAAAAGGGCAGACAAAAAAGAAGACACAAAACTTCAAGGTCTTATTCTCATAATTACTCGGTGAGATTTAAGCACCAGAAAACGCATACAATCTACAAGCATTTAGTTAAATTACAAGCAACTCCAGTACACCTCAGAATTAAAAGAGGACATAGATATTTCATAAAAGATTATACCGAAACTTTCTCTAATATTCACAACAAACAGATTACCCCAAAAGCAAAGGAAATTACATATAGGCTCGTTTATAGCATGGCCCCAACAACAGAGGGAACAGCAAAAATAACTAAACAAATACTACAGTGTCAGCTTTGTAGACGGAACGTCCAAGAATCAGAAGAGCACATCTATTACGAATGCGACACAATCATGCCAACAAGAAATCTCCTAAAAAACATCCTAAATACTCATACGAAACAAAGAACAGATGTTTACAAAGCAATCATGATAAATTAAATTCCTTACTCCACACAAGACATCCACACAAAGCTGCTTGTTCTATTGGCAGAGTACAGCCATCTTATATGGACATTAAGAAACAAAGCATTATACAATTACAGAACAATCAACAAAGAAATTGTCCAACAACTTTATCAACAAAAAATCTCGAACATTCTAACCTTAGCTCCACAAGCGCAAATCCCGAAAGAGTTTTGCCTGAAGACAGCACATATCACAGAAGAAGCAAATAACTTGTTTTAAACAAAGGATACCACGACTGTAAATGTGATTATTAACAGTATTAATAATTTTACAATATTATTATTATTATTATTATTATTATTATTATTATTATTATTATTATTATTATTATTATTATTACTTTTATTACTATTGCTACCATTATTAATAATTTTCCCATTATTATATTTGAATGTGCAACATGACATATATTGTGGATGTGTGTCTGTGTCATTGACATATGTATGCGTCTGGGTGTGGATGCAGGTGTGTGTGTGTGTGTGGTGCATGTATTTGCATGCGCATGTGTATGAGTGTGTGTTTGTGTGGGTGTGCACGCGTGTAGCAGCCTTTAAACCAGGCGATATCTCAAGTATTAAAATGTTATATGGTAATGATATGGTTGAAAAGGAAAAATATGCATCACCATGTATAAACAAATTAAATGAGCCCTTTAAGTACCCAATAAGCTAAAGTGGTCGGTAGTGGTCGGATTTTAAGTCCTTCCCAGAAACTATCACAGCTTTGAACCATTTATCTCCCTGGGGAAAGGCCATGAACTCTAATTGCTAGTTTTAAATCCCTGATTCTTGTCCCCCAAACAAAAGGGGTCATGGACACCAGAGCGCCATCCTATAATTTGACATCAGGCCAAAAACACCAACAATGTGAACCTTCACCTCGGTAGCTAAGTGACCCAGAAATTACAAAGAAGCCACATTTTAATGGGAATGAAAATTTAAAGTTTATTGCCCAAGCTCACGGCATTCAATGTACTGCTGTCTCCAAAAAGCATGAGATAGATCAAGATAAAATGTGTGAGTGAGTGAGAGAGAGAGAGAGAGAGAGAGAGAGAGAGAGAGAGAGAGAAGAGAGAGAGAGAGAGAGAGAGAGAGAGAGAAGAGAGAGAGAGAGAGAGAGAGAGAGAGAGAGAGAGAGAGAGAGAGAGAGAGAGAGAGAGAGACGGACAGGTGTTACATAAATTCCACTTGTGGAAGTGGACATGAAGCATATGCAAGGCATGCTTGTTTACATGCACTAGTGCCATAAATGCCATATTATCATAACTGTATATATGTATGTATTTGTTCTATTCACACATGAGACATCTAACACTGACAAACGGCAACGCTCTGTAATATACACAAACAAAAGAAACACACATTACACCTTGTAAATATACATTGCTTTGTATGAAATAAACGTTTAAAGAAATTTTTTTGTGTGTAAGTGTAGATATTTCTGCCCGCTTAGATTTATCTGCGCTTTGTCTGGCTAAAATAAAGAGATGGTGAGACTGCAATACCAAGTCCATGAAAGAGGCTGGTTGTAACAGAATGGCTTGCCACTGTAGGATGACCATGTGTTACGTATGTAGGACCCCTCGGATCACTTACAAACATTTCTGCCTGCATGTCAATGGAAGTGATAAGTGTACACAATGCAAGGCTTGCCCATTGTGGACGGATACTGAGGATGATGATCCAAAGTTTACATCCAAGTGATGTGTTAGAATTAACAGGCAATGAATTTTTTGTTAAATGTTTCAGTACTACTGCATCTGTAAACATTGTAAATACAAATCTGTTTTTTAATGATACAATTTGAATTGTGAAAGTTAGGATTTCAAATTAAAAACATATTATTCATAAGATAGATGTATAAATAAAATGTTTGGCATTTAGCCACAACATAGAATACATATTATATCTTCATTAACAAGGTATTAAAACAATATTGTTTTTTACATTCTGTTGCCAGAAATTTTTTGTTCTGTCATTTCATGTAATTTACCAGAAGCTAGATTTCATTTAAAAAGAGTACAGAAATGTTCTATAGAACTTGTTCTGCTGTATGGCAGTCAATCTAGCAAACACCCTAAACTGCCAGAGTAACTAAATACGATTGACTGGAAAGGTTAATAAAAGTAAAACATTATATACAACTATATAAAGGAGACCAATATAATGTTCTGTCCGTCATGTATTGAGAAGAGAAGCACTGAAAAACTGGAAAGATCAGCGTGGAAGTTGCAGAAGCAGAAATGATGCTGGATGGCCCAAAATGGTGGCATGGAAGAATAACATCTGCATAATTTATCCAGAACACCCAGGGCCAAGATATGTAAAGATGCATGAATGCCCATGGTAGGGCACGTGGTGATGATGATATTTAATGTTAGTACAAGGAACATTTTATAAAATGAAGTATAAAATATAACACAAGTAATATTTGAAGTGCACGCAAGTTTTAATGTGGAAACTGTAAGACTGCTCATCCTATAAAATATCAGCATATATGAATATCATTGTCATCACAATTTTACAATGTATTTACAACAAAATTGTGAGTGTAAACATTTCTCATCGTTTACATATGGTTGTTGTGTACATTTTAAATGTAAACTTATAATATATTCATAATACATGCTTCTTCCATCCATCCATCCATCATGTGCCATGCCGGTAAGCGTGGGCGGTCACGTTTTGCCATCTCACTCGATCACCAGAGTAGTGGATCAGCTCCGTGTTTCTGTCTCGACCATGCCATGTGGCCAAGCCATCCAGATATTTGCTTCTAAGTCTTCCTCTTGGTATGTTCCCTTCGATCTTACCAGTTGTCACCAAGTTCTCCAATCCATTTCTTCTCATAACATGCCCAAAAAATTTTGACTGTCTGCGTCTAATGTCTCTAATCAGTTTACGATCTTCGTTTGTTTCTTAGTTTTTGTTAGTGTAGATATTTCTGCCCGTGTAGATATATCTGCGCTTGGTCTGGCTAAAGTAAAGAGATGGTGAGATAGAGCATCTATAATTTGTGTGTACATTTGCAATCAATAGGCATATCGCATTTTGTATGTGAGAAGAACTAATGTATTTGATAATTAAAAATAAATTTAAAAAATAAAAGTGTGTGCAGTTAATTTCCAAACGCTTAAAGTAGAGTATCATGCAGCATTTGACTTTTCGTGTCACGGCCAGGATCACGGTGCCTGGGAAAATAACAGGCGATCACCGTATCATGTTTACAATTTTTGGTCGTCGCACCTAATGCCCTACATGTGGCCTGGACTCGCACTGGGCAAACAAATGCCCGAGCCGGAGACAAAAGAAAGACAATCTCAAACAAACCACTGAAAGATCACAAGGGGAGTTCAACGCACTCGGAGAAAAAGCTCAAACAAATTCGATTCACAAAAAACAAGATGTCGCCGAGACAGCCGGCCAAAATAACAGCGACAAAAACGACAACACAAGAAAACGAAGATGACGGTTTTCACATCGTCAATCGCGGCAGAAAAAGACAATGGGGAGAGAGAAGAAACTCATCACCCAGCAAGGACGTGAAAGAAGAGGAGGAAGGGAACGTCCCCTTTCAACCAAACAAGAAATCTTCAAAAACACAAGACAAACAGAGCGAAAACAGCGATGCGGAAGGGCCGCTTTTCATCAACACAGATTCTGACACTGACGACGGAGACCACGAGGAGGACGACAACAACGAAAGAAACACCACAGAGGGAGATAAAATCCAAAATTGAAGACAGAACAGCAAAAGGTACTAACTTCTAAACTACTCATTATCTAGTTCTAAAATTATTTATAAAATGGCAGACAATTTATGTTTAATTAGCTTAAATATTCGTGGTATGAAAATGAAATTACAACACACAGTCACACTCATACACAAACACAAACCAGACTTCATTTTATTGCAAGAAACTAACATCAAAACAGACTTTGAAGCAGCAGAATTAGTGACACGGCTAGGATTAAAAAATTCATCTTTCAGTTTAGCGGAAAATAACACGGGATCAGGGACAGCCATCTTACAAATTTCGGACACGTGGGATATTTTTAGAACACACAGCGACCAACATGGTAGGATTTGTACAGTTCAGGTAAAAAACGACACACACTCATTTGTCATTGTAAACATACACGCACCGCCCAATTACAATTACCAACCTCTATTTTACGAACAGTTAGACGATTTATTAACACAGACATACAGGGGACAAAATATTGTTCTTGCCGGTGATTTCAACTGTGTTCTTGAAGGAATGGATGTGGTAGGAGGTGAAGTAAGAACACAGCTGAGAAGATCCGGCAAGGACAGTATACATCAACTAGACACACTACTAAACATCATCGATACACACAACCTCACAGACGCATTCAGACAAACACACCCCGACAGTAGAGAGACGACATACACAAACAAAGCACACAACAGATCATCCAGATTAGACAGAATTTACACACCCGCAACACACCACATCATAAACACCCAACACCTACGGCAAACACTAGACTACACAGACCATAAAGACATACTAGTACACATTAGCCCAAACAGCACAGACACGCAGCCACACAAGCGGTCACCACACTGGAAGTTTAATTGCACACTTCTGAAACACACATGATATGTACAATATATGAGACAGCTCATACACACATACACAGACAATATACCGACTGAGAACATCACACAATACTGGGACTTGCTAAAAAGCACGATACGAAGCAGAACACAACATTTAGCAACCATGATCCACAAAGACAGACTAAGACAGGAGCGTATTATACAGACAGCCATACGACTAACAAAACAGACAGACAGAGATGCACTTCATTTACACACACTTGAAGCACAGCTAGAAGAACACCAACAACACAGATATCTGGGTGCTCTTCTCAGAACAAAGCTCAACACAATTACACAAGAGACAGCCAGTACACAGTACATTGCAATAGAGCAGAATATACAGCATAGGAGACAAATAAGCAAAATATCAGACATGCAGGGAAACATGCAGACAGAAACACCACACATAGGGACCGCTTTCCAGCAACACTACACACATCTATTCACAGCAGAGGCAGTAGACACACAGATACAAGACAACTTCTTACAGTACACAAATAAATTACCTGACACAGACAGAGAAACACTGGACACAGAACTGAACTGACAGACATAACACAGGCACTGAGCACACTAAACAAAGACAAAACTCCAGGACCAGACGGTTTGACAGTAGAATTCTACCAACATTTCTTTCCTATCCTAGGCAATCTTCTCCTCAAAGTCTATCAGGAAGCCTTTGACAAACAACAATTACCTGAAAGCTGTAACATGTCCTACATCACACTCATACGCAAAGACAACACCGACAAAACACAACTGAAGAACTACAGACCAATTTCCTTACTCAACACAGACTATAAGATACTTGCCAAATCACTCACCAACAAACTCAAACCTTTCATGCCAACACTCATACCCAGACCAACAGTGCAGTGTCAAAGACAGAAATATACACAACCACAACCACCTCATTAGAGACATAATCAACTACACACATGGGAAAGACTGTCCATCCTCCATCTTGTCCTTGGATCAAGAGAAGGCCTTCGGCAGAATTTCCCACACTTACCTGCATAGGACACTAGAACACTGTAATAGGAGAGTACTACAGGCAGTGGATACAGATCTTGTACAAAAATCCTGAGAGCAAAGTGTTAGTGAACCATTCACTGACAGCTAGCTTCAGGCTCACGAGATCTGTAAGACAGGGATGTCCCTTATCACCACTACTGTACGTGCTCACCTTGGAGCCTTTATTAGAGAAGATAAGACAAGACACTAGTATTAAAGGAACCTTCCTGCATGGGATAGGAGAGCAGAAGCTCGTCGCTTATGCAGATGACACTGCCTTCTTTCCCACTAGCAACACCTCAATAAGGAACATACTCCACACCTTTACCCATTTTGGAAAAGGCAGTGGAGCCAAAGTAAATATACAGAAATCACAGATAATTGGTCTGGGAAAATGGAAACAAAAATCTGATTTCCCTCCAGACCTGAGAAACAGACACCATGAAGCTGTATGGAATCACATTTCCATGTGATCCCACAGAAACACACAGACAGACATGGCACTCACTGACCCAACAGATCACAGACATGTTACATAGGTATAGGTACAAAACATCCACAATATTTGGTAGAAGCACAATAGTCAACACATACATAATACCCAAAATAATATACTTAGCGACAGTACTGGACCCTCCCAAACAGACCGTCACAAACATAAACAAACAAATCAGACGCTTCATCTTCACCAACACAATACACAGCATAAAACACAAAACACTCATACAAGACAAAAAACAAGGGAATTGCACTACAGGACATCCACACAAAAATACTGCCACTTAGAATCAGTCACATAGGTAAAATCATCAGACATCCAGAACAACATAGATTAGCTTTATATTATATAGCACACAACATAAAACACCTCACACCTCTTAACAATGCAGCTGCACACTACCAGGGAACACTGCCAACATTCTACCAGACATGCATACAGGCAATACAAGGACATGAACAGTTAATACAGCAAACAGCACACACAATATACAAACATTTAGTTAGAGAGCAAGCACCAGCACTCAAACTTAGGATTAAAAGAGGACACAAATACTTCATGTCTGACTTCACATGCACATTTTCAAACCTACACAACAAACACATAACACCAAAAGCTAGGGAAATCACATATAGACTGTTATACAATATGACACCGACAACACAGATAGAAGCATACAAATTCAAACAAATATCACAATGTCAGCTATGTAGAAATAACACAAAAGAGACAGAGGAACACATTTATTATACATGTCCAACAATTACAGCCATACGCGCAACACTCAAACACCTCATACAAACGCACACAGGCAAACAAACCGACATATATAAAGCAATTTTTCTCAACACTATACCAAAGACAGCAAAAGACATACATACAAAACTACTGACAGCTCTTTCTTACTACAGACATCTCATATGGACATGTAGAAACTCAGCCAGATACAAACACCGCACATATAACACACACTTAATATCATTTATGTACACGCACAAAATATCACAACTATTTCCAGAGTAAATCATATGTATTCTTCTTTATTGTATTACAAATTTGGTATACATGAGTGCGAGAAAGAAAGAAGAAACTGTGAGTGAATGGTGAGTGAATGATTATAAAATATCACATATGGTCACCAAGACCAATGAATAATCCCTCATGTAAAGATTTGTGGAAGTATAAATGCTTGTTTATTTGCTTCAAAATGATGAATTAACCCTTATAGATAAGGGGGAAAAAAGGGGGAGATAAGAAAATCAACTCCTTCTATTCCAATTTATTAATTATTGAATGTTGCTGTAAATGTACTTGCTATGCTATACTACCACCATTACTAAGATTATCATTTTAGTAAATAGAATCACATATCTATTATACTATTATAAATATTATTATTATTATTATTATTATTATTATTATTATATATTATTATTATTACTATCATTAATTTACCTTTACTATCCTTAGTATCATTAATGTTATAAGTATTATTGATATCATCATTATTATTGTACAACTTCATCTCCCCTGTGCCCCCCTTTGCTTATGGTTTGTTGCCTTTGCTACTACCCCCCAGGGTGGTTCAAACATTTATCCTGCCTGTACCATCATTACCAGACTGGTCATGAGGGCATTGGTGGAGTGGAACCAATTGGGGAGAGTGTGGCAAGGGAAACAAAAATGCAAAGAATTCCCCTTTTCTTTGTTACCCCCCTTTCACATGTAAATGTGTTCAAGGAATGAAATATGCTAATTGGTAATTTCCTATGTTGTAAACATAAAATATCACAGATATCTCCAGAGTAAACACAAGTACTCTTCTTTATGATATTAAAATATTGTATACATGAGTACGAGAAAGAAACAGGAAAATGTGAGGGAATGTTGAATGAATTAATACAAAATCACATATGGTTACCAAACCAATGAAATTGTAAAAATTTGTGTTAATACAAATGCTTGTTTATTTTTTTACAAACAAAAAAAAAAAAAAAAAAAAAAAAAGGAAAGGGAAAAAAACGAATGAACCCTTACAATTAAGACCCCCCCCCCCCCCAACCCCCCCCCCAAAAAAAATAAAATAAAAAATAAGCTAGGAGAAAAAGAAACCCAACTCTTTTTACCCCTACTGTTATTGAACATTGCAAGTTGCAATTGTAAGTACCTGCTATGCCCTATGCTATGTTAACACCATTACTATGATAATCATGTTAGCGATAGAAACACATGTTTGGAAAATGTGATCATTATCATAACTATTATTATCATTGCTGTTATTATCATTGCTGTTATTACCCTTAGTAGGTTTTTTTTGGTCATCATTATTATTGATTTACTTGGTTTATTTGCATTATTATTATTGTTATCATTATTAATACATAACCTCATCTCCCATGTGCCCCCCTTCCCTTGCTCATGGTTGGTGTTTGCCTTTGCCGATACCCTCACCAGTTGTTTCACATAGTTATCCTGCCTTTACCATCATTACCAGAGAGTGGTGTTTTTTGTTTTAAAACTTTTATTGAGTGTTAACATTGTTGCAAAGTGTATTGTTCGTGTTTTTACAGAGCGTTGCACGTGGACGTGTAGGTGACATATGTGCAAAATTTCAAACATTTTATACATTGGAACATTTCTTCATTGAAATTGTTGTAAGGAAACATTTTAAACAACAGCAAGATGATAGTACACCGTTATTATTTCCCCTGTCACATCCCTCACCTGTCGGCTCCAACCCCACCAATACCATCACTACCACTCGGTAATGATGAACATGGCAGTATAACTTGTTAGAGCCAACCGTTGAGGGCGGCAGCAGAATCAACAAACACAGTATCAAAATGGTGGGAAAGGGGGATGTGACAGTATACGGGTTTACAAAGCAGAAAAGGTAGTGGTTGCATTTATAATGTTTGTGTTGTTACATGCGTTCTGTGTATTTAGTATTTGTGTAGGTGTATTTATGGAGCGTTGCATGTTGGCGTGTGTGTGACGTGGGCATATTTTATTCATTGGACATATTTTCATGTGAAGGGGGGTAAATAGGGAGAAAGAAAAAAACTTCCCATGTTTGTTTCCCTTGCTACACTCTCACCTATTGGACCCACCACACCAATGCCCTCATAACCACCCTCTGGTAATGATGGTAAAGGTAGGATAACTATTTGAAACAACTGTTGAGGGTATCAGCAAAGGCAAACACCAACCATGAGAAAGGGAAAGGGGGGGAACATGGGATATTAGGTTATATATTAATAATGATAACAATAATAGTACTGCAAATAAACTAAGTAAATCAATAATAATAATGACAAAAAAACCTACTAAGGGTAATAACAGCAATGATAATAACAGCAATAATAATAATAGTTATGATAATGATCACATTTTACAAACATGTGTTTCTATTGCTAACATGATTATCTTAGGAAAGGTGTTAATATAGCATAGCAGGTACTTACAATTGCAACCTGCAATGTTCAGCAATATTAGGAGTAAAAGGAGTTGGTTTTCTTTTTCTCCTTGCTTATTTTTAAATGTTTTTGGTCGTAATTGTAAGGGTTCATTCATTTTCCCCCTTTTTTTTGTAAAAAAATAAACAAGCATTTGTATTAACACAAATTTTTACAATCTCATTGGTTTGGTAACAATGTGTGATTTTGTATTAATTCATTCAACATTCCCTCACATTTTCCTGTGTTTTGCTCGCACTCATGTATACTAAATTTTAATATCATAAAGAAGAGTACTTGTGTTTACTCTGGGGATATCTGTGATATTTTGTGTTTACAACATAGGAAATTACCAATTAGCATATTTCATTCCTTGAACACATTTACATGTGAAGGGGTGGGTGGGGGGGGGGGAGGGGGGGGGGGTTAACAAAGAAAAGGGGAATTCTTTGTATTTTTGTTTCCCTTGCCACACTCTGCCCAATTGGTTCCACTCCACCAATGCCTTCATGTCCAGTCTGGTAATGATGACACAGGCAGGATAAATGTTTGAACCAACCAGTGGAGGTGGTAGCAAAGGCACCAAACCATAAGCAAAGGGGGGGGGGGGCACAGGGGAGATGAAGTTGTACAATAATGATGATATCAATAATACTTATAACATTAATGATACTAAGGATAGTAAAGTAAATTAATGATAGTAATAATAATAATAATAATAATAATAATAATAATAATAATAATAATAATAATAATAATAATAATAATAATATCAATATTTATAATAGTATAATAGATATGTGTTTCTATTTACTAAAATGATAATCTTAGAAATGGTGGTAGTATAGCATAGCAAGTGCATTTAAAGCAACATTCAATAATTAATAAATTGGAATAGAAGGAGTTGATTTTCTTTTCTCCCCCCTTTTTCCCCTTATCTATAAGGGTTAATTCATCGTTTTGAAGCAAATAAACAAGCATTTACACTTCCACAAATCTTTACATGAGGGATTATTCGATGGTCTTGGTGACCATATGTGATATTTTATAATCATTCACTCACCATTCACTAACAGTTTCTTCTTTCTTGCTCGCACTCATGTGTACCAAATTTGTAATACAATAAAGAAGAATACATATGATTTACTCTGGAAATAGTTGTGATATTTTGTGCTTGTACATAAATGATATTAAGTGTGTGTTATATGTGCGGTGTTTGTATCTGGCTGAGTTTCTACATGACCATATGAGATGTCTGTAGTAAGAAAGAGCTGTCAGTAGTTTTGTATGTATGTCTTTTGCTGTTTTTGGTATAGTGTTGAGAAAAATTGCTTTATAAATGTCGGTTTGTTTGCCTGTGTGCGTTTGTATGAGGTATTTGAGTGTTGCGCGTATGGCTGTAATTGTTGGACATGTATAATAAATGTGTTCCTCTGTCTCTTTTGTGTTATTTCTACATAGCTGACATTGTGATATTTGTTTGAATTTGTATGCTTCTATCTGTGTTGTCGGTGTCATATTGTATAACAGTCTATATGTGATTTCCCTAGCTTTTGGTGTTATGTGTTTGTTGTGTAGGTTTGAAAATGTGCATGTGAAGTCAGACATGAAGTATTTGTGTCCTCTTTTAATCCTAAGTTTGAGTGGCTGGTGCTTGCTCTCTAACTAAATGTTTGTATATTGTGTGTGCTGTTTGCTGTATTAACTGTTCATGTCCTTGTATTGCCTGTGTGTATGTCTGGTAGAATGTTGGTAGTGTTCCCTGGTAGTGTTTAGCTGCATTGTTAATAGTAATGATGATATCATTAATAATATCACTAGTAATGATAATAATAGTTATGATAATGATCACATTTTCCAAACATGTGTTTCTATCTATAGCCGATCATGCCTGCTGACAGACGGACTATGTCATCTCTCCACCACACCATCTCCGACATATTTGCCCTCATACCCCAGGACATGTCCCGTGCAGCTATTAGCCTCGCACGTACTATGTTTAACATCACTCGCTTTTCTTGCCATTTGAATTTCCTGAACAACTGTCTCCGGCTCAAAATTAAACCCAAAGGCTTCCGGAGCAATATTCATCTCTTGTTAGGCAAACTGGTTCCTGCTGAGACACGGCTCTTCAAGAGCAGTCCGTCAAGTACATGAAGCCGGCAGTGACTGTGCATCAACGACATATCTCCGAACTTCAGGACACCAAGCACAACCTGTACCGGACTCTGCATCTACTGACGTCTAACAACCAGCTTGCTTTCCATTTGATAACCTTCATTATTCAACATTATAATAGAGAGCTATACAAATGGTTATCCGGACGTTAGAAAGACAAAATTAGCCATCTACGTCCCCATGTCCCTTCCCCTACTTTGACACCCATCAGCCACACCAAAGTGGTATGCATACTGCCTGACCTACCACTGTCTCCTGAAGAACATGCTGTTTTAGGGAAAGGTCTTAGTTTTGTCCCTCTACGCCCCCCGTATGGACAGTCGTGCTATTTTGGAAGACGTTTCCAACTTCCACAGACGACTCCGCCTCAAGTACCACCACAGAGACAAGCCTATCCACAGTCCCACCCCACAACCTCCTGACATTTTTCCATCTTCAACCAAATCCCGTTCCACATGGACCCCACCTTCCGGAGTTTCCAACGCGCTTGACCTCTACATAGCTAACACACTCCATGAGATTAAGCATCTTTCTTTCCCTCGCTTGAAACGCTCCAACCTATCCCCTCCCGAATGGCGTGCCTAATCCCAACTACAGCGCATACAGGACATAGTCATCAAACCGGCGGATAAAGGTGGTGCAGTGGTTGTTTGGCGAAAAGATCTATATGTCGAGGAAGTCATGTCTCAACTTAACAAACCTGATTATTATTCCCCCTGCGCCGAAGACCCCACTCTCTCCTATAACCGGAAGATTCAAAATACTATCAAACAGCTCATACGTGAGGATGCCTTACCACCCAGTGCCTCTTCACTTCACATCCATGACTCTGACTTGGGCAAACCCACCCTCTACATGCTGCCCAAGATACATAAACTCAAAAATCCTGGACGTCCGATAGTTTCTGCCTGCTCATGCCCGACTGAACTGATCTCAGCGTTTCTTGACAGGATTTTCCAACCTCTAGTTGCGAATCTCCCGTCATACATCAAGGATACAACGCATGCGTTACTTTCATTCAACTCTCTCAAACTGACTCCTGGGAACACATACAGACTATTCCTAATGGATGTATGTTCCCTCTATACCTCCATTCCTCACGCTGATGGCCCCAGGGCGCTACAGTTCTTTCTGGATCAACGCACAGATCAAGCCATCCCTACTCGTACACTTGTGAGACTCGCCTAATTGGTCATCACCAACAATTCCTTTGAGTTCAATGGCCACTACTTTGAACAAATCAGCGGTGTCGCCATGGGCACTAAAATGGGACCCAGCTACGCATGTGTATTTATGGGGCATCTGGAACACCAGATTAAACTCAGCTATGATGGTCTTCTCCCTTCTTTTTACCGACGCTACATCGATGACGGCATAGGTCTCACTGACATGACAGAGGCGGAACTGAACCGCTTCATTAATTATGTCAATGACTTCCATCCATCGATCAAATTCACCACCTAAATTTCCACCACCTCTGTCAATTTCCTTGACATCACTATTAAATTAAACCCTACAGGCCTCACGACCTGCGTGTACTACAAAACTACTGATGCTCACGGTTTCCTCCTGTACAGCTCATCCCACCCCAAAAGCTGCAAAGATTACCATCCCATGTTCCCAGCTACTCCGCCTTCGTCGTATCTGTCAGGATGATAATGACTTCCCTTAGAGAGGCCATGAAATGCTTGACTTTTTCCGCAGACAGTCCTACCCAGATGACGTCTTGTCCACAGCTTTCTGTCGTATAACCCAAGTCTCGCGGGAAATGTCCCTCATCAAACAAACGGGATGTCACAGTCCTACGTTACTCGCATTCAGGCAACGTCATCCGTACCTCAAATATAACTTCAGCTCGTACAGATGTTTTACACGGATTTTATTTCAAGAAAGCCTGACACTCAAATCAATACACTGATCGTCACTCGTCACACAATATATATATATATATATATATATATATATATATATATAGTATATATATATATATATATATATATATATATATATATATATATATATATATATATATATATATCATCAAACATAATCACTCTCTCTTTAAGATCGCATGCGTTCACAACAATAGATAATGGCTTCAGAAAAACACTACGTCCAGTCGGAAAGCCGTCTCGTCGCTGTCTGAAGCAGTTCAGTCTGTCGCTTGCCTGCGTGGTCAAAATCCCTCGTGCGGTCAGTAACTCTGCGTGCTGTTCTCTTTGCACGCAGTACTGTCGTATTAGTACTGGTCATCCCCTAAAGTCTTATTATAGTTTACGTAGTCACGGTATTCCCCATGACCTAATGTACCCATCCCCTGTTCTCGGGGTTGGTCCCTCTGTTGTCCTAATTATGACACGTTAGTGTCCCCACCCGAGTCTGGTCTTATAACTGTTCTTAAGTCCTAGCTTGGGTGCTGTCTCTATTCTGTCTATACCTTTATAGAGGTCCTGTCTCTCTGTCCTTTCAGTCAGTCCTTGCCCCTCTTCTGTCACTAGTCTGTCCTACTAGAATCTAACATCTTGACACGCGACCTCCGAACAATGAACCCAAGCTCATCCTCACCTTCCATCCACATGCCTATGCCATCCAGCACATTTTCCTGAGACACTGGTCTATCTTGGAATCCGATCCAACCACTCGTGAGGTATTTTCCGATGGCCCTAGGATAATTTTCCGCCGTAACCTGAGCGTCAGAGACCACCTTGTGCATAGTCGCCTCCCCACGGTTACTTCTCTGTGGGCACATTCAAATGCCATCGTAAGAACTGTCTGACATGCCCATACGTTGTTCAGACACCAGAGATTGCATTTCCCCTAGGTACCTTCACCTTGAAAGATTCTTTCACTTGTACATCCCGCAATCAGATTTATGTCATCATCTGCAAACGATGTGACATGAAATACATTGGCCAAACTGGCAGACGTCTTGCTGACCGTTTTAGAGAACATCTCAGAGACATCTATCAGGGCGATGACAAACCTGTCCCCAACCATTTCAATTCCTCCAACCATAATGGAGTCGACGATGTATGTGTCACCGCATTAAAACCCTGCTACACCAACAGCTCCGTCAGGCTCAAAATTGAATGCCAGCTAATCAACAATCTGGGATGCATCCATCCAGCAGGTATCAATACTGTTGTGGACGCTACAGTATAACTTTGCCATCTTCTCCAATTGTTTACACTATCTATTACTATGCTGTCCCCCCTCCCCCTATATTTATACCTAACTGTCCCAACACCCCTATATTTTCATTGCAGACTGTTCGCATATTTTTGGCTACTTAAATCCTACCTGGCAACCCACTATACTTAACTTAAACTCTGCAGCCAACGTGCGCCTTCGCAGCTAGCAAAGCCACCTTTTCTGCCCCACATTGCATCGGAGTAATTGTGGTTTTGTTTGTTTGCTGTATTTCGTTGTGTTAGCTATCTGTGGTGTCCTGTCCTTGACAAAGATTCTGAGAATCGAAACATCGGCCGTCCTGTGTTGTCGCATTGTACGCTTTTGTGTGTATTTTGTTTTATTATTCATTTTATATATTTATTGAGTGCTTCTGATTTCGGATCTTCATCTGTATTTCGCGATACGATGGATCTCCTTGTAAGGTATGTGCATCGTGTTGATGTTTAGTACGTTTCTTCTCGCAGGAGCATAATTTTAATATACCTATTTGTTTTCAATTCATAAAAGTAATGAACACCAGATAGTGATGATGTGGACAGTCATAAACACTTTTTTTTTCAACGTTTATTTCATACAAAACAATGTATATTTACAAGGTGCACAAGGTGTGTTTCTTTGTTTGTGTATATTACAGAGCATTGCCGTTTGTTAGTGTTATGTGTCACATTGCGTTAATAAACCAAATACATGCATATACAGTTATGATAAAATTACATTTATGGCATAGTGCATGTAAACACACATTCCTCGTTTCATTTCCATCTCCACAAGTGGAATGCATATTACACATCTCTCTCTCTCTCTCTCTCTCTCTCTCTCTCTCTCTCTCTCTCTCTCTCTCTCTCTCTCTCTCTCTCTCTCGCACAAACACAAACACATTCTGTCTTGATCTATCTCTTGCTTTCTGTAGATAATAGTACATGTACATGGATATGCATATCATATATTCATATAAATACCTGTATATCAACACAAAGCCATAATTATATTTACATAAATACCTACACGAATTCACCCATACATGGCTACCCATATTTAAATACCTTACCTGTTAGCCTTTTGTATCATACAATAATGTTTATATTCGTGCTGGGGAATCATGTTGAATTTAGACAAAGGGGAAACCGCTGAACGCAAAATTGCCTAGTGACCACCAGCCACTAGGGCCTGTTGCCGGGTCTTACAGCGGACACGCAGCCAGTTTTCACAAAGTCCTTGTGTACCTAGGCCAGGGGAGATATATATCTCTCTTTAAAGTTGTTTGGCAGGATGAGGGTTGGATCTGTGATGTAAAGCACCCTGGGTAAGATGTTTTGCGGTGGGTTCTATTTGCGCTGGCTTTTTTCTTTTTTAGTGTTTTTTTTTTTGTTTCAACGTTTATTTCATACAAAGCAATGTATATTTGCAATGTGTGTTTCTTTGTTTGCGTATATTACAGAGCGTTGCCGTTTGTTAGTGTTATGTGTCCCATGCGTTAATAAAACAAATACATGCACATACAGTTATGATAATATAACATTTATGGCATAGTGTATGTAAACACACATTCCTCGTTTCATTTCCATCTCCACAAGTGGAATGCATGTTACACCTGTCAATCTCTCTCTCTCTCTCTCTCTCTCTCTCTCTCTCTCTCTCTCTCTCTCTCTCTCTCTCTCTCTCTCTCACACACACACACACACACACAAACACACATATTCAGTCTTGATCTATCTTTTGCTTTCTGTAGATAATAGTACATGGATTTCAGTGATCTTTACATTTTCATTATATTTAAATTGTGGCTTCCCAATTTATTTATTTGTGTGTGTGTGTTTGTGGGGGGGGGGCGGGGGGGGGGGGGTTTCCATATGCATATATTCATATAAATACCTGTATATCAACACAAAGCCATAATTATATTTACATAAATACCTACATGAATTCACCCATACATGGCTACCCATATATAAATACCATACATGTTAACCTTTTGTATTCTACAACAATGTTTATATTCGTACTGGGGAATCGTGTTGAATTTAGGCAAAGAGCAAACCGCTGAATGCAGAAATTGCCTAGAGACCACCAGCCACAAAACGGTCTTACAGCGGACACGCAGCCAGTTTTCACACCGCCTTTGTGTGCCTAGGCCAGAGGAGCTATATATCTCTCTTTAAAGTTGTTTGGGGGGAGAGGGGTGGATTTGTGATTCAAAGCAGGCTGGGGAAGAATTGCGGCGTGTACTATCTGTGCTCTCCAATGCTTGCTACCACCTAGTGAGAAGTGCTCCTAAGTATTAACAAAATAAGCCACACACAGGGCTCACGAGACGCACACACGTTCTAAAAATTTTTCACAGCAAGGGTTGTAGATTTTGTGCTCTGCAGCAGAAACCAAATATCGTCTGTCAAGACCATCGGGTGTAAAACATATTATGTGTTTTTGATATTATTAATTTTTTTTTTAAAATTAACAATAATGACATTTTTTTCTAATTGCAAGAGTAAATGAAATTAAGGAAATTTACTAATTTCAGTCAGGAAAAATAGTAGCTAGTTTGTATTTGAACATTAGTAAAAATAAGTTTCTGTTGTATGTAAGGGAGTTGAACCTTGCCTTGATTCTGCAAGTCCAAACTAATTTTCTGTATTCCGCTAGTGTTTGAAGTAGTTTTGTGTGTGTGTCTTCGGATGTTTTAGGAAGAGTGTTAAGAAAGATTGCCTTGTAAATGTCTGTTTGTATGCCTGTGTGTGTTTGTATTATTTGTTGTAGAGTTTCCACTGCATATGTGACTGTTCGACATGTGAAAAATATGTGTTCTTCTGTCTCTTTTCTGTTGTTCCTGCATAATTGACATTTTCCTATTTGCCTGGATCTGAATGCTAATTTTGGTATTATGGGAGATATTAAAAATCAGTCTGTAAGTTACTTCTCTCGCCTTAGATGTGATGTGTTTGTTGTGTAAGTTGGAAAAGGTGGATGTGTAGTCTGACATGAAATATTTTTGTCCTCTTTTGATTCTCAGCTTAAGCGATGGTGCTTGTTTACTAACTAATTGTTTGTATATTTCTCGTGTTGTTTCATTTATTAAATGTTCATGTCCTTGTATTGCCTGTATACATGTGTGATAGAAAGATGGTAGTATGCCCTGATAATGTGCTGCTGCATTGTTTAGTTTTGTGAGATGTTTTATTTTGTGTGCTATATAATATAATGCTAATCTATGTTGTTCTGGATGTCTGATAATATTACCCATGTGGCTGATTCTAAGTGCTTGTATTTGTGTTTGTATGTCCTGATGCACTATCGCCGCTACTCTTCAATCTGGCTCTAGAGAAATTTGTAAGGAAGGTAAAGGAGGAATGTGATATTGGAGGAACATCCAAGCTGCTTGGTTATGCAGATGATATAGATATTATAGGGCAAAGTGAACAAAAGACATTGGAAATACTGACTCACTTAAAGGAAAAAGCCCAACAGATGGAGCTGGTTATCAACCAAGATAAGACAGAATATATGGTAATTTCAAGAGACGGAATGGCTAAACACTCTGGCCACATACAAATAGATAATATGACCATTAAAAGAACGGAAACATACAAATACCTGGGTACAATCTTCAACTGCTCCAACATGATAAGGGAAGAAATACAAACTAGAATCAACTCTGGAAATAAGATATACTATGCACTACAACATCTACTAAAATCAAAGGCGCTATCTCGTAACACCAAAATCACAATATACAAAACACTGATCAGACCAGTTGTGCTGTATGGCTCTGAAACCTGGAGTACAACGAAAGGAGACGAAGCCTTGTTACAAACCTTTGAGAACAAAATTTTAAGACGCATCTTTGGACCCATTAGGGATACACAAAGTGGAGAGTGGAAAAAAAGAAGTAACAAAGACATTTATGATTTGTTTAAGTCCCCGCTAATCACTGGTATCATGAAGGCTAATAGACTACAATGGCTGGGGCGTATAGAAAGAATGGAAGATAATAGGGAAACAAAACTCGCTTACACTCGGGAAATAAATGACCGTAGACCCCGAGGTAGACCAAGAAGGCGGTGGAGAGATAATACATGTACAGACCTACAAGCACTTGGAATAAACGACTGGCAAGAGAAGTTCCACCAGAGAGACGAATGGAGACAGATTGTATGTGCAGCAAAGAACCTCAATGGCTCGGAACGCTGAAGGAGAAGAAGAAGAAGAATGTCCTTAAGTGCTAAATCCTCCTTGTTTCTTATCCTGAATGAGAGTTTTATGCTGTATGCTGTGTATTGTCTTACTAAATATGAAATGTCTTATCTGTTTATTTATATCTGTGATTGTCTGTTTTGGAGGGTTTAACACTGTCACTAAGTATATTATTTTTGGTATGATGTATGTGTTAACTATTATGCTTCTACCAAATATTGTTGATGTTTTGTATTTATACCTATGTAGCGTGTCTGTGTTAGTTGTAGCCATGTTTCTCTGTGTGTTGTTCTGGGGTCACATGGAAATATGATCCCACACAGTTTCATATTGTGTGTATGCGTTAGGTCTGGAGGGAAATCAGACTTTTGTTTCCACCTTCCCAGGCCCATAATTTGTGATGTTTGTATATTAATTTTGGCTTCACTGCCTTTCCCAAAGTGGGAGAAGATGTGCAGTATGTTTCTGATGGATGTGTTGCTTGTAGGGAAGAATGCAGTATCGTCTGCATAAGCAATGGCCTTTTGCTCTCCTATTCCCTGTATGAAAGTGCCTTTAATGCTGGTATCTTGTCTGATCTTTTCTAATAATGGCTCTAGTGTCAGTATATACAGAAGTGGTGATAGTGGGCACCCTTGTCTTACAGATCTTGTCAGCCTGAAGCTAGCAGTGAGTGAATGGTTCACTAAGACTTTGCTTTCAGGGTTGTTATACAAAATCTGTATCCACTTTCTGTAGTACTGTCCTATATTGCAGTGTTCTAGGGTTTTGTGCAAATAGGAGTGTGCGATTCTGTCAAAGGCCTTCTCTTGGTCCAAAGATAAGAGGGAGGATTGACAGTCTTTCTGGTGTGTGTACGTTATAATGTCTTTAATGAGGTGTGTGTTAATCCGTCTGGTCCTGGTGTCTTGTCTTTGTTCATTTTACTAAGTGCATGTGTTATGTTTTCTAATGTCAATTGTGTGTCCAATATCTCTTTGTCTGTGTCTGATATCTTTTTTGTATATTGTAAGAAGCTATCTTGTATTTGTGTGTTTACTGTCTCTGCTGTAAATAAGTGTGTATAGTTTTTCTGGAATGCTTCTGTTATACATGTGGTTTCTGTTTGTGTGATTCCTTGCATGTCTATTATTGTGTTTATCTGTTTGCTAAGCTGTATGTCTTGTTCTATTGCCATGCATTGTTTGCTGGGTGTCTCTTGTGTAATGGTGTTGAGTTTTGTTCTAATTAGTGCACTTAAGTATCTGTGCTGTTGGTGTTGTTCCAGTTGCGTTTCTAATGCATGCAAGTATGGTGAGTTTCTGTCGGTTTGCTTTGTTAAATGTATTGCTGTTTGTAATATCTGTTCTTGTTGTAGTCTACGCTTGTGTATGACGGATGCTAGTTGTTGTGTCGTGCTTCGTATTGTGTTTTTCTCTAAGTCCCACTATTGTCTAATGTTGTCAGTTGGTATACTGTCAGTGTGTCATCATCTTGCTCTTATCTAGGTAACTGAACTTGGGTTCATACAGGCAACAATAAATCTGTTCGCTATGAGATCGAATATTTATTGTATATACATATACAGTATGCGTTGGCGCATATTACATATCACAGATAGTTCACATCAAACACATAGTTGTCATACAACAATCTAGCACACTATCTAGCCTATGTATATATATCTATGAATATCTATTGAGTCCCTCTCAGGCAGGCCTTGTTGCCTCTCTCAAGTCCGTCTGTCCTCTGCCGGTCTCCGCGTGTCCCAATCCGACACGGGCGGTAACTCTGTCCGAGTTCCTCGTGGACCCCGCTTTAGGCGGGCCACATCAGTGTCCACGGAACCATGGACTCGATGACCAGTCTTTCGAGAAGGCTCTAGATTACTCGGGTCCTGAGCGACTCGCTTCTATCCCTTGGGCTGGAGTTGCAGCCCTCTAATAATATATCTAAAGGTGAGGCGGTGACAGGATTCCCCCCTCCCCCCTGATATGGTTTGTTATTGGGTAATTAGATGTATTCTAATTCTGTCACCGAATCACATAAAGTTGGTGTTTGTAGTTTGGTGGACAGTAACCTGGTAACCTACATACTGGCATTAAAACTCATGTATTCTCCCATACACCACTTCTCTGATTTGGTAAAGAGATCACTCTGTCTCCTGTGTCCTTAACAATGCTTATCAGACCGAAGTTACGTGACGTTTTAGTAGTTGTATTTACAACCCGCCCTTCTCAATAGTACCCAACTGGTACCCAGACAATTAACCTCTGTATTAAAGAGAGTTAACAAGACCGAAGTCCTGGCTAATTAAGTACACCTTCAAATCTTGATCTGTGTGTGCATTTCAATACACTTTTACTCTCGTATGTTATATAATGCTAAATATGTAGTTACCTTGTTATTTTATCCCCCTCATACTACATGTGTCCCTGTTGGCTTGTTAGTGTGTTTGACTAATAAGTTGATGTTTCTAATAAAGTGACTGTATTTTAAATTGATAGTGTTGAGTTTTAAGGTTTGTGTAATGTGTGTGCTGAATGTGTGGCGTATTTCCAAGCGTCACGAGTTGGGATAACCTCAATCATGAATTACTGCACTGTGTGCAATACATGATCAGGCATTCCAAGTAGTGGTGCTTAGATGTATCCTAACTGCTAAACTAAATATATTAACCTAACTACTAAATTAAACTCACTATTAAACTAAGTACTACACATGTATTAACAAATTAGACAAGTCATGCAATTTTACATGAAAGACGTAGACAAATTACAATAAATACGTTTTGCGTACAATTTGTCCGCCAAGTGTATCATTCTCTCATTTAATCCTTTCATGCAGTCATTCACTCACCTTTCATTCAAAATAGTATTTGGTTAAAATATATAATTAAAGCTGAGGTAAGTGTTATTGCCCTTAGAAAAAATGGACTAGGCGATATTTGCCCTTTACGAAAATACGTACTTTTTGTACGATGAATGAAAAATAGGTTATAATTTAAATAGAGACAATTGTATAGGACGGTTCTTTAGCCTATGAATGGCACCGCCTGTAATATTAATGTAGAATATGTACAAATTATAGGTTAACACATTTTATGTACATCATTAATGCAAATATAATACATATTTAAAATATATAAAATATTTAAAATATATTTAAAATAAGATCTTCACAACTGTTCATTGGCTCTGCATCCGTTGTTGTTCTTGTATTTAATACTCTATAGTCGATGCACAAACGGATTGTCTGGTCCTTCTTTTTCACCAGGACAATCGGTGAAGAATATTGAGACATCGATTTTTGAATAATGCCATTCTTCTCTAAATCTAAAATTTCTTTATCTAAATTAGATCTGTAATGTAGAGGAATAGAATATGGTCTACATTTGACCGGTCTCAGATCTGTCAGCACAATTGAATGTGTTATTTTATCAGTGCGTCCAGGTTTGTTAGAAAAGATAGATTTATACTCGTCAAGGATAGTCAAAATGTCTTGTCGTCGTCGTCGAGATCAAATCGTTGTCAATATGTCGTCAAATTTGTCGTCGTTGTCGATATCACAGATTGTCGGTAATGTCCATATGTCTTCGTCGTTTTCGTCGTCGTAAGAGTGTGTCGTTAACGATGCTTCGTTTGTCGAGGTGTCATTTCGTTGGGAAATTGTCGTTTCGTCTCTGTCACCAGTTCGTTGCGTCAGTTCATTTGTCTCATTGTCCTGTCTAGCATAGTATGGTTTCAACATATTTACATGGAATATTTTCAACTTTCCATTTAATGAGATTTCGTAATCTACTTCTGAAATTCTTCTAATGATCTTAAAAGGTCCCTGCCAAGAGGTTGACAGTAAATCTCTTTTGTCAGGTAGGAGTAGTAAAATATCCTGACCTGGATTTAGTACAATTGTTTTTGCACCTCTATTGGCGTACTGCCTGTATTTAAAACCTTTCTCCTGTAGTGATGTTCTGGCCAATATACAGGAACGTATGATTTTGTCTCTGGTATCAGTGACCAAATCATAGGTAGAAATGGGAAGTTGGATATCTACAGGTTGTGATATGATCTCTTTATAAATGGTGAGAGGTCCTCTTGGGTTCGCTCCATACATCAATTCGAAGGGAGAGAACCCTGTACTTGATTGTGGGACTTCTCTATATGCGAACAGCACCGTTGGGAGAAGTATGTCCCAATCGGCTGGATTTTCAGCTGTCACTTTAGATAGCATATGTTTCAGGTCCCCATTTAGTTTCTCGCAGATACCATTTGCGGCCGGTCGATAGGGACTGGTGAAACACTGCTTGATGCCTAGTAACTTAGTTACTGATTGGGTGGCATTCGATATGAACTGGGTTCCTCTATCAGAAATGATTTTCTCCGGGAAGCCAAAACGGGAGAAAATATTTAGTAATATGTCCGTTACATCCTTAGAGGAGATAGATCTTAATGGAAGCATTTCGGGCCACCTTGTACATAAATCAATAAGAGTAAAAATAAATCTATTACCCTTATTTGATATGTGATTTAACGGACCTACTAGGTCAACTGCCACGATTTGGAAAGGCCTCGAGGCAGTTGTCGTTGATTGGACTTCTGCTGTCGGGATTTTTCCCTTTTTCACCAGTTTCTGACATATATCACAAGATCTACAAAAGGTTTTTATATCTTGGCAAAACTTCGGCCAATAAAATTGGGTGAGGACCCTAGCCCTGGTCTTTTCATACCCCATATGACCTCCAAAAGGGGAGTCATGGGCTATTTTTGGTTTTAGCCGAGTTGATCCATTTTGTGCACACGTCTTGGACTGTACTGACATAATCTATAAAGGTTTGGTTTGGTTGTGGTGATAATTTGGCAAATTGTTGTTGGTAACCTGCAGTATCTAAAGAAAAATGTTGGAGAATGCGTTGTTTTAAGTAATCATAGTCTTTTCGCATTTCCTGTGGTACTGTCTCTATTACTTTTAGTGGTTCAAGAGCTAAGTTTCTCATTAGAATAAATGCCCAATCTGATTTAATGATCTTATGGTAGGCCACGAGACACTCAAAATTTTCCAAGTAGGCGCTGATGGAATCTCCTGAGCAGAACGCCTTCACGAGGCCTTTATACTTATTATATTTTTGTTCTTCCTCTTTGCTTCTTAGCTTATTTATCGATATTTCTGCGTTGGACTCAATTTCCATTTGTTTTAGTTTCACTTGTGTATCAGCATTCAATTGGGCTTGCTTGGCCGCCGCGTCGAGCTCCATTTGTAATTTCTTTTCTGCTGCCTGCATTTGCAATTTCTTTTCTTCTGCTTGCATTTGCATTTTCTTTTCTTCGGCCTCCATTTGCATCTGCATTTTCTTTTCTTCGGCCTCCATTTGCAATTTCTTTTCCTCTCGTTCTATCGCTCTTTCTTCACGGGCAATGTTTTCTGCGTGCGTTTTCTGTGCCCATTCTGACAGTTTCTCTTCTTTATAACCTAACTTTATTCCTTGCTCAATGCACTTATCTAAGCTAGACATTTTGTGTTTTACTTGTTTGTAATGTTTATAGAGTTAAATCCCTTAGAAAAAATGTTGTGTAGTCGAAAATTTGGTTAACTCCCTTAATTATTAATGTGTAAATCAAAATGCAAGGTTATGTTGGTGACAATGTCATGAATATGCAAACAAATCAATATGAAACAAAATAATACATTGATGAAAGATGAGAAGTACAGCTTAGAGTTACAATGGGTATGACATGAAACTTATCTTTCAATCCCATGGACTCGATGTTGTCTTGTACTCTCGTCACTGTTGGAAAAGTTACATGGGTTGCATGCGGCACTATTTGCGGAACAATCTGCTCGTAGAGTGAGAAAACATTAGTAACGGTCAAAAAATGTCACAGTCATGTCAAAAATAGTTTACAGAATAACAATAATGAGGCACACTGCGAAGGCACTGCTGTGACGCTGCTGAGGGACTCAGATTAATTCTATTTTATCGCTAGATAGCTACTAATTTTTGTAAACTTGTAAAGTTAACAATTTTTTTTGATTTAAACAAATCAATGTGATATGATCAATTAAGTAATTTTACATGGCAATTAATAGCTCTTTCACAAAACATTTTATGCCAAAACCGGAAAACTAGCCCCCAAAAAGCCTGTCATCATCTTGCTCTTATCTAGGTAACTGAACTTGGGTTCATACAGGCAACAATAAATCTGTTCGCTATGAGATCGAATATTTATTGTATATACATATACAGTATGCGTTGGCGCATATTACATATCACAGATAGTTCACATCAAACACATAGTTGTCATACAACAATCTAGCACACTATCTAGCCTATGTATATATATCTATGAATATCTATTGAGTCCCTCTCAGGCAGGCCTTGTTGCCTCTCTCAAGTCCGTCTGTCCTCTGCCGGTCTCCGCGTGTCCCAATCCGACACGGGCGGTAACTCTGTCCGAGTTCCTCGTGGACCCCGCTTTAGGCGGGCCACATCAGTGTCCACGGAACCATGAACTCGATGACCAGTCTTTCGAGAAGGCTCTAGATTACTCGGGTCCTGAGCGACTCGCTTCTATCCCTTGGGCTGGAGTTGCAGCCCTCTAATAATATATCTAAAGGTGAGGCGGTGACACAGTGTATGTATGTTTCAGGTCTGTCATATATTGTATATATTCTGCGTTTTGGAGTAATGTGTTGTTAAAATTCCAGTGTGGTGATCGTTTGAAAGGCTGTGTGGGTGTGTTATTTATAGTGATGTGTGCTAGTATTGCTTTGTGGTCTGTATACTGGAGAGTTTCTTGTAGGTGTTTAGTTTGTTTTATGTGGTGTGTTGATGGTACATATATTCTATCTAACCTAGATGATCTGTTATGTGCATGGTTTCTATGCGTTGTATCGTGAATGTTGGGGTGTTTGTGCCTGAATGCGTCTACTAGGTTATGTGTGTCAATTATGTATTGCAATTTATCAAGTTGATTCATGTCGTCTCGGCCGGCTCTTCTTAACTGCGTTTTCACTTCCCCACCTATTATGTCAGCCGAAGCTAAACAACAATTAAAATCACCTGCTAAAACAACATGCCTCCCTCTGAATGTCTGTGCTAAAAGGTTTTCTAAGTGTTCAAAGAATTGTGGTTGGTAGCTGTAATTTGCTGGGACATGTATGTTGACTAAAGCGTATATGTGTGTGTTGTTTCTAACGTGTATGATGGTAATGTCTCTTTGGTCGTCCTTGTGTGTGCCAGTAATTTCCCATTTATCTGAAGTCTGCAGTATAGCGGTTCCAGAACCCGTACGATGTGTCGACAGACTGAAGCATGAGTGTCTGAGCTCTAATTGTGTAGTGATTTGCTTTGCGTGTGTGTATTCGCATATGTTTGTTTCTTGTAGGAGAATGAAATCGGGTTTGTATTTGTGTATGAGTGTGACGATGTATTTTTGTTTTGTGCGTAAACCTGAAATGTTCAGACTAATAATAACAATATCATTAGTCATCATAAATTAATCAAAACAAGCAAATTATATTGTTGACTAACAGTAATAAGAAATCAGATACGAACGAGGTTGTCTAGTTGAGATAGTTATTTTCTTTTCTTGTTGTCTTGGTGCAGACGTGATCTGATTGTAGATGTTGAAACAGTAGGCCATCTTCTTCGGTTTCAGTGTCAGTGGCGGTGTCAGTAGTGTTCTTAGATGTCAATTCTGATTTAGTTATATCATCAAAGGTGTCGTTGCTGATGGTTTCGTCAGTATTTTCGGTTTGTCTTTCCTTCTTTTTTTTTACGTTGATTTGGTTGGTGAATTTTCTTCTTCTTCTTCCTTAGTACTGCTTGTTGAGTTTGGACTTAATCCTCGTAGTTGTCTTTTTCTGGTTTTGGAGTGGTAAACAGTTGTAAAGGTTCTTCTGTTTGCGTTTCCAGAATGTAGTTTTCTTGATTGTCTGTTGGCGTATCCGTTTGTTGATGTTCTTGTTGTGTGGACTGTTGTTCAAATTGTTTTCCGCGTTGTTCGTTTTGCTGATGTTGTGCTGGTCCTTGCCTTCTCAGAGGTGGAAAATTTATTGCATCTTCTTGTGCCACAACAGGCTTGTTTGTATGTTTGGCTTGACATTTGTTGGACCAGTGGTCATCCATACCACACACATGACAAGCAGATCTGCTGGGCAATGTTATCAGAATTTTGTGAGTGTTTTTGGTAACCCCTGTTATGTTTAGATTTATGTAATGGGGGATGTCCTGGACGGGGTTACATAAGGCTCCCCATTTACCTCCAGAGTTTTTTAGTGGAAATACCTCCACATTCGGGTCCCCAGTGGCATGTATGGCGATTGCCTTCACACCCTCTATCTTCATTACCGCTGGGATCCAATGCAAAGTAAGTTTTTGCCTTTCTTTGTCTACATGCTCCAGACAAATATTGATGTCCGAATTCGGTACTTGTAATTGTACCCGATGTAGCTTATCGTACAGTTTGACATGCACATCTTCTGTTAAAGTCACGAACCACCGTGTCGGTGACTCATACCTGTGTAGACTGGCTATTGCGCCTAGCGGCACGCCGGCCAGTCCAGCGAGTGCGCTCGCTATGAACGCTGGCGTCGACTTGGCGGCGGCTCCAGGGCCGGACAGTGACACAACAATTGTACCTGAGCGGTGGAGCAGGTTTCCGTTGAGTACATCTGACGCCAGTGTTAGAGATGAACTTGTCATTTTGTATCAATATCCTTTAGAATAACACACTTGAATAACAAACTTTCTTTTCAATACGTAAAATCCGTATATATTGAATTTCACACAGTATACGTTTTCGGCACAAAGAAAACCACAATGTTTATTATGAAAATGATCACTGCTGCTCCGGTCAGTAGAAGTCAAAACTTCGACAGATAAGGAGTACTGTCATCAGAAATACCCAACGTTGGTGATAACCAGAGGTGAAATATTTATACGTCTATGATTGATTGATTGATTGATTTAGGAACCGACATCACAGCATTATACGTCTATGTGCCAGCCAAATATACTGTTTAGATTGACGATAGAGAAATGTTCATACGTTGTGAAAAGAAAGGTGTAACGCTCCAGAGTCCCATACACCAATCTATGAAAAAAACTTGTTATATTGATTTATACGTTGTGAAGAGAAACTTCATAACATAACCCTGCTTAACTTTAAGACATCCAAATATAATTTTGTAAATAGTCTGCTTTTAATAATTGTAATGCAAATTATTAATCAGATGATACTGAAGACATCTTTGAATTTATTACAATATGTTTAGCTAGACTTTTTTATGATAGGCATGGGTCGTGATTAACATAAAATCATTTTATCATTTCCTTTCTGACAATGAGCATATATTATTGAAACTTATAGTATAGAATTTGTCAGAGTTATTTCCCCTATATAAATTCTCATGTAAGGAATTCACAACTGCATATTATTTCCCTTTGTATACGCTCATTGCAGTGAACTGACAACTTCCTGGTAACAACTTGCTTGACAACTGAACTTGCTGTGAACTTATTATTATTATTATTATTATTATTAAAACTGTCATTTCCTGCCAATTTAGTACCTTGCGGTGTATGGCAGAAGGGTCTTTGAGCCTGAGGTATTAAGGCCGCCTGGCTAGTGCAGTCGCCGCGAACTGTGCAGGTTAGGATTTTCATTTTGCCCCCGAAAGAAAAAAAAATCCTACACCTTACCGAGGGATCGAACCCGGGTCTCCCGAATGAGAGTCCGGCGTTCTAGCCACTCGGCCAGCCGCTCCTCATTATTATTATTATTATTATTATTATTATTTATATTATGATTATTATTATTATTTCGCTCATAATTTTCAAAAGCTTACTTCTCCATAGTATGGTGCGCGCGTGTGTGTGTGTGCGCGTGTGCGTGAGTGCGTGTGCGAGTGAGTGTGTGTGTGTGTTTACAACTTGGTTATCCATACCTAAAAAACTGGATCGCCTCCCCTATTCCTATTTAGTTTCACCTTATATATATGAGCTGAACAGCGCATAAACGCCTTTGAATATAAATGTTATAGACGAGTTCTAAGAATATCTTGGGTAAAGAAAAGAACAAATACATCCATACTTCAAGAGTTGAATATTGAGGAGGGGTGGCTATAAAAGACGATAAAACAAAGAAAATTGAAGTATTTTGGTCACTTGAAACGTCACGAAAGTTTGGAGAGAACAATAATGCCTGGGAAGAGAGGAAGAGGAAGGCCAAAGAGAAGATGGGTGCAGGATGTGGCGGATGATCTCGAGATGGGTGTATCAGACGCGGGACATCTTGCTTGTGATCGAGAAGCTTTCCGGAAGGTTGTTATGGGAGCGAGGTTCTGCAAAGGACATGCTACTGAATGAATGAATATATATATACTAGCTGACCCGGCCCGGCTTCGCCCAGGCCCTGGTGGGGAGCATCTAATTTAATTCATATAAGTAGTCATATAAGCTCTCCCGTTTCCGACTATCTGTCTGTCTGTCTATCTGTCTGACCCGGCCCGGCTTCACCCAGTCCCTGGTGGGGTGCATCTCATTTAATTCATATACGTAGTCATATAAGCTCCCGTTCCCGACTATCTGTCTGTCTATCTGTCTGTCTGTCTGACCCGGCCCGGCTTCACCCAGTCCCTTGTGGGGAGCATCTCATTTAATTCATATAGTAGACATATAAGCTCCCGTTTCCGACTATCTGTCTGTCTGTCTGAGCCGGCCTGGCTTCACCCAGTCCCTGGTTGGGAGCATGCCATTTAATTCATATAAGTAGTCAAATAAGCTCCCGTTCCCGACTATCTGTCTGTCTATCTATCTGACCCGGCGTGGTTTCGCCCAGCTCCTGGCGCACAGTAACTTAAAAGAATGTCCTTCCACACACCATCCATTATTTTTAATGAAAACTGTTTTTAATCACCGACATGACAGTTGATAACTTCTTTAAGCAGAAAAAGATGGCTTACAATGTTATGCATTATGCATTATTTTTATGAAAACTTTGAAAATGCCTTAAAGATTATATCATTATTTATTATAACTCATACGCCTAAAAATAACTATAGACAAAGAGTTTAACAATAGTGTAAGTAAGTCTAACAATATGACTATAAAGTATATAGAAATGTTATTAAACGTTATGCCCCTTGAAATAACTTTTCTAGAGTGAAGTCCCCCTGCTATATAGAAATTATATAATGAAAAATTAAAAATTAAATGTTATTAAATAAGTAGCCGATTTTACACTAAGAAACTATTATACAGTCGGTTGCACAGGAATGAAAGGAAGACGTGTAGAAAATTTCATCTCAATCGGATGTACCGTTCGCGAACGCATAAAGGACGGATCCACATACATCCATACATACATCCATCCATACATACATCCATCCATACATACATACATACATACATACATACATACATACATACATACATACATACATACATACATACATACATACATACATACATACATACATACATACATACATACATACATACATACATACATGCATGCATGCATACATACATACATACATACATACATACATACATACATACATACATACATACATACATACATGCATACATGCATGCATGCATGCATACATACATGCATATATATATATATATATATATATATATATATATATATATATATATATATATATATATATATATATATATATATATATATATATATATATATATATGGCAATAAATCCCCCAAGGAAATGCATTGTTTAGAATTTTACTTCTTTTTTTATCATTTGAGAGGACACCTCGTATAAGACAGTTTACGCTGTATACATTTATCATTAATGAGATCACCAATAGCAAGTATTTTTTTTTTCGCACATACATTACAGGACATCGCTGCCGACGCCAACATCAGCAGCATCTTTCAACTGATTGTTGATTTCTTGGCAAGATTACGCTCAGTAGATTGCCATTGTTTTCTGATCGACCGGCTCAATCCCCCTGTAAGTTACCTACGCGGCGAGAACCGCTACCGATTCTCACACAGGTTACGTTCGTCACGTGGATATACGGGATTACATAGAAAGACGTTAACACCTATGCCAGGGAGACAATAGCAAGTATCTCATCTCATCTCATCATGTTCCTCTTGTACCTTGCGGTGTCGAGGTGAAGTATAAACTTCGTGAGAGTGCCCGGTTATGGGCTTCGTATATCGACATTCCCATGGATTCTGTTATTCCCTCAGTCCAACGTTTACGTGGTCGGCCTCTTCCTCTGTTTCCATCTGGTCTGTACATCATTGCTTGTTGTGGCATGCTGTTGACTGGTAGCCTACTTGCATGGCCAAACCATTTGACTTGCTGCTTTCTAATAAAATCTAGAGCAGCTTTAACCCCTACTTTAGTCCTGATTTCTTCATTTCTGATCTTATCTCTTCTTGATACGTTGAGTATTCTTCTCAGAAACCTCATTTCTGTTGTTGTGATTTTTCTTTTCTCTTTTTCTGTCATTGTCCAGGTTTGGCATTGGTAGCACAGAGTTGGTAGGAAGATTGTGTTGTAAAGTGCTTTCTTAGTAGTTATTGATACATGTTTGTTCTTTAGTATTGGTGCCATTTGTCCAATGAGTTGATTTGCCTTATTGCACCTATTTTCGATCTCGTCTTCTGATCTGCCATTTGATGATATTATACTTCCTAGGTACTTGAAGCTCTTTACTTGTTTCAAGGGATGTTCGTTTAGGTGAATTGTTGCTGTTTGTTCTTCTTTAGTTATAGTCATTACCTCTGTTTTGCTTGTGCTAATTTTCATGTTATGTTCCCTACACATTTCGTTTAGACTATTCATGTGGTCTTGTAATTCAGCTTCTGATTTTGCTATTAGTGCTTGGTCGTCCGCAAACAGGAGTTCTCTAATGGTTAGATTTGCAGATGGTTCTTCTTCTGTGTTCTCGTCATGCGGTATTCTTGCTGTCTCTGCTTGGCTGGTTTCTTTACATATGTTGTCTATATATGTTATGAACAAGAGAGGGGACAGGACACAACCTTGTCGTACTCCAGATCTTATGGTGAAGGGTTCTGAGTGTTCTCCAGTAATAGCAAGTATAACCACACAAAATAGAGAGAAAGTTATATAACTAACACCCCTTTATGTACATATTTACTGATTAATTGCCATGGGACGATTTGTCGTCTTAAGCGACCTCCCGTATCTGCCAAAGGCTTATATACAGTAGTTTTCCCTAACAAATCGCTTTTAATTTTATACATAATACAAGATGCCTGCTTCCATATTAACAACTTTAAAGTCATAAGCTTCTCGGCATTTTGGCTAAGATCAAAGTGTAGTATGTGCACGGGAGACTGGAGTTCAACTTGCAACTTTTTTAAAAAAAAACTTTTTAATAAACAATATTAAACATTACAAACTAACATATAGAACTGAGAACCTCGAATTTTGTGAATAAAGTGTGCTCTATGGATCTGCTGAAGCTGCCGGCGGGCGCATCCCCCAGGTAACGACGGGGTGATCGAGTGTCGGAATCGATGGATCCAATAGATGTCTTTGTTTAATGTGAATTTTATTTGCCAAATAAAATATGGGACATTTTTGTGACTACTCACTTCGATAAAATATTATGTATATTATATTACGATAAAATATATTGTCACAGCCTGGGATTGTTAAGTAGTACATTTTGTAATTCATTTTTTTTTTCATTTTCTCTTCATGTTTTAATTCTTCTCGTCCCTTCTTATGCCTTAATGTAGTGTTGATTGATTGATTGATTTAGGAACCGACATCACAGCATTCGGAGCATTCCCATAAGCGCTCCGTCCTTATCCTCAGCAGCCAGCGAAGAGATCCAACACCAATAGTACCAGTAGCAACCTGATTATATGTCCGTCTCTCCTTTCCTCTGTGTGTCGAGCGTCGGCCAGATCCCCTCGTCACTCCTCGCTGTCTCATTCTTTCTGGTCTGCCGTGCATACTGTTGTCTGGTCTGTTAGTTTGAATTGTTTCTTCAGCTTCCAGTCTGGGACCACTACTCCTGCTCCTACCTCTCCCTGTTCGTTCTTGGACCCGTATGTGTATATTATGAGGTTGTCCTTATTGATATCTTCTACGTACGCCTCGGCCGCGTCTCTTGCATCTGTGTCCTCCGTGTCTTTGGTGATGGTCTTCGCTAGGCTCGTGTCTGTCAATGGGACTGTTAGTTCCCATGGTAGGATTGTTGGTTTGAACCGTCTTGTCTGTTTCAGGGATTCTGCTAGCACGGTTTCTTCCTTCATCTTCTCTGCTGCTTCCCATCCTGCCGATCTTTGCAGTTTTACTATTGGGATGCCTCTCCATTTGCTGCGGTTGTCACTGAATGTTTGGTATCCAGGGTGGGCTTCGTCTTGTGCTGCCTTTACCCAGTAGTTATACGTCAGCTGTTTACGCCTCAGACTCAGTGATAGTACATGTGGGATGTGGCTTTTAATTCCTAAGAATATTTCGTTAAAATGTCTAGGGGGTATTATTGATTCTCTGGTCACTGGTTAGAATGCAGGGTGATCAGGGATATTTACCACAAATCCCAGGAGAAAAGAGTTCAATCCTTGAAACAAGGGCATCTGTGTGTAGGTTTCCCTTCCCACTTCATCACCCGTTAAATTCACTATAGTGCTAGAAGGATATTGATTGCTCACAACATATCAACAACCACTATTGGACACCACATTTACTGGATGTACACAACAATTTTGGACAAACAGTTCAGGTATTAACTCAAGATCTGCAGTTACATATATATGTGTAATAAACACTATGCATTTTCAGACAGGCATGGGAATGCGTTGCATTATCTTAATACATTTACACCCTTTTTGCCCAAGAAAGACCAATGTTATTACAAACAACACAACAACCACAAATTGGTTCTGCTAACTTGACTCATTGTACCTAGATAAAATCACACTGGTCTAGGTGCAGAAACCCAACATACATACATATATTTCTGACACCATGTACAATTCTCATATTTAAAAATAATGATGTGGGTGTTAAATTATTATACAGATATATCATAACATAACCCTTTAGTTGTACACCATTACCATGTAAAACACTCTTTACCTTTTTCATGTCATAGAAGAAAAACACACTCATGAAAACAGTTGATACTAATAATTAAATTAATTAATTATAGTGTTCATTTAGGCGTTGCGGATGGGTATTCTTCTCCAGTGCAAAGCAGTTACTGTCCATAATTATCCGTGCAGAATTATACTCACAATCATTTTCTACTCACAGTATGTCCACAGACGTTGGCTGGCGAATGTTTCTAATCCATAATCCAAGAATAGAATTATACATAAGCACATATTCTCTCCATGAGACTGAATTTAAGAATACTCTGTTGTCCATTTGGGTTGTGTCCCAATTGAAATTGATGCCTAGGTCTGTCATACTTTCAGGAGATGCAACTTAAGCTCTGCAGAAGGTTCTTCCCTATATCATCTTATCGATGAAAAGATGACGACTGTCCAACAGCTCGGTTTATGTTAACCGTTTCCCAATTTAGTTCAAAAGGCTTTGTCACACACTCGGTTCATGTTGATAGGCCATCCCACCAGCATACAGTTCTGATTCATTCCATTTCTGTGTAGAACATACAATGGTGAGTCATTCATTGGGTTTCATCTGAAGATTCTGCTGCAGGCATGGAACTGAAGAATATTACTCCACCACATATCCAGGGATGCAAGCCATCAGGTGATTCCTGTGGTTGCAGGCGTAGAGGCATTTACTCCGTTAGCTGCTTGCATACGGTTCTTTGGATGGTGTTCAGGTTTTGGAACCTTGAGGTAATCTGGTGTGGTTATGGTTCAGAGGTTCTGAAGTTGGTACATTTGTATGTATTGGCTATGATGTTGTTTCAGTGTCTCTTCCCATTTTCTTGAGTTGGTGTTTATAGTTAGAACTTGGTGTTGCATGGCTGGAACCTTATGTTTGACTGTTGCAGCTGTGAGACGTTCTTTCGAAGACTTATCCATTGTGGATATTAACTTGGTAATCCAACCAACCGTTGAAGGTTACTCACTGTTATTAGTTTTAGTAACTTGCTAGAAGGATTGTCCCATAGTTTCACTGACTTGGTTGAATGATGAGGCCATAGGTGATACTTCTCAGAAGTAACGCAGACGATACACTGTTGTCAGTACTCTGATGATCTTCATCTTTGTAGATTATTAGATCTTGAAGTCCATCCTGGATATTCCTACTAAAATAGGACTTAATCACTCACCCAGTCAGTTGTCTTCGAATTTATCTGTTGCTCGCTATGGAGCTATTGAGCGAAGCAGTCCATGGGTATTTCTAGATGCAGACTATGGTTACGACATTCACTTTCTGGCTGTTGACCCAGGATCCAGGTTTAGTGATATAGTCCCACCACATTCAACCACCACCTGCTTCTCTTCTATAGAAAAGGGATGACAAAGAATACAACACGAGCATTCACCTACTGTGATGTGTTAACTTTCACAAGACAATTACAAACAAAAAAGGGGAAGGAGATAGGAGTGGGTTTCCAAGTTCCCTGTCCCTCATCGCTTGTGGTAGAACTTTGCTAGCTCTGATAGTGAGTGAGATATCTTTTCACTCTGTTTTGTTCTGTTGTTACTGGGACTATTAGATGAGTAAAGTCATTCTGTCCATCCAACATGTTGATATTGTATCTCTCATTCTTGAAGAGAATAGCCTATACAGAATCTCTGTGGTTTCTAATGCCGCGTCTTCCTTTCAGAACTATAATCATCACTAGGCCACGGCTATTCAACATTGGCTTTTTAAGTACTGTCATGCACAAGGATTCTTACATCAACATCGTCTAATCCCAAGGTGCAACATTCAAATGTATATTCCCACCGTAAAAAGGAACAATCAGAACAGAGAAAATTCTCATACCAGAAAAAAACAAAACAAACATACATGTACATTTCTCTGATATTAAGTACATGATAATCATACATAATAATATTAATCATAAAATTTAATGCCAGAGCCCATGGTTTTGAATTTTCTTCAGGGGTTAATCCATAAAATAAACATACATTGTTTTCCCCCACTGCGTACAGCACATGAGGATAGTAGCCGCTGTGATATATTTTGCCAATGACTGCTATTATTCGGAGGGTATTTATTGGAATAACTTATGGCGCATGGTCCAGTATTCTGAATATTGCAAGCAATTTATTCACATCAATCTTCGCTTCTGTTTCTACTACAGTGAGGTGATGCGGATTGAATCCTATCCGAACATGCATTTTCAGCACGCGTTTACATTAATTGTTCATGAATTTATATTCTCACACATGGCATTCTCCTAACACTATTTTATGAAATGATTATGTTCCCCACTCATGCTGAGTGGTTGATAATCTGTTAACAAAAGGTTTGTACTAAATTTAAGCACTATAGTTCCAAGTTACAGATTATAATGTAACAAAATATTTTATCTCCTGACTAAGTAAGAGTCCAGAATATGCGTAATCATTTGTATGTCACCGCATGGAGAAAACAAATTCAGAGACAACCTTACCAGTGTATTTACACTACATATGATATTTGAAAGTGGCAGACACCAGTTCTCTACTTGTGAAGTATGAAATCAAGAGTTTGCTCCTACATTGAGAAATTGTTTCTTTGAAAATGTTCTTTAGAGTTCATCTCTACAGTAAATAGATTATTAGCAGATTTCTAAGCATAGATATTGAGATATATTTCACAATGCATAGACATTTTTATTCATATGAATATGAAATTGACAGACACTAGTTCTTTACTATGAAGTATGAATCAGGGGTCAGCTCCTACATTGAGAAAATCTCTAGAATGTGTTTCAGACATGAGAGTTGATACTCTACAGTACACATAATATTCATAGATTATAGGCACTATTAGTTAGATATAAATTCATAATGCCTATGAAAGATATTAACATAGGGATTTGAAATTGTAAGACATAAGGAAAAATTACAGCGTGGCGCCCATATGTTTCATTGGTAAATATCACCCAGCCTGGTTTAATAGAATTGTTGAATTATCATTCTAATTCTTAATTATTAAACACACTGGTATATGTACTTTATAAAAATACATGAATACATCTTAATAATGTAGATATAACATACCAATTGCTGCAGAGACTGATATATTTCTAAGGCAAAATACCTTCTCCCCGAAGGGAAAGGTCGACTTTCTTGTGTGCTCTCTTGACTAGAAATGGCCGCTTCAGTCTTTGTTTTCCCCCTCGCCGGGATTGGCCAGGTACGGGAGCCAAAATAAGCCAACATAAATTTAGCTGTGCCACGGTCAGTCTATCGCGGTTTTATTTATATTCCTACCTAAGCAAGTTACTTAAACAGTAATTGTAAGGGTTTGTTTATTTTTAAGGGAGTCAATGCTTAGGAAAAGGTAGGGACGTTTTTATTATATTACACGCCTCCCCCATTTAAGCCATTGATTTCTTTCAGAAAATAAATGGTCAAGTAGTACTCTACAATTTCCGTCTTTACATTGACTCACCTAGTCTCCATTCCTTATTAATTTCTTACATTACTTCCCTATGTTATATAATCAGAGCCACGTCCATTTTCTTTTAGTCACGACAACTGGCATAACCTTAAAGGATTATTTCTCTTTTAGTGAAAGAGTGTAGCACCCTCTCCACTGTTGTCAGCTATTGTTTGAAATATGAGTGGTTATCTGATAATTTGTTACTTTCAAGTACTAGTTTGTCTGCATCAAACCGACTTTTTGAAGCAATTGAAATATCATCATTAAGCTTGCAATAGCCTGATGATACTGTTCATATGAGATCATTTGCTGAATTTCTTTTCCCAATATATTTAGTCTGGCGTTAAGAGCTGGAGAAAGTCCTGAGTACTCTGACATGGGTTATTAAGAAACCTAACATCTGCATTTTGCTGATTCTGGTTTTTGTGCGTCCACTCCCCTCGGATTCTTTTCCCAGCAGAAAGTCTCTTCTCTCCTTGTAGTTCATTAATGGTCTACGTGTAACCACTGCTAACTTAAGCATGACTAGTTGGGATATATACCAGCTTGATTCCTCTCTCGTTAGATTATTAATCTTGAGATTATGTTAAAACCGACGGTTAATTCTGCGTCTACTGATAGCATATTAAACTCGCCCGTCACCCTGTAAGTTAGACGCTTGTTTTAACTATAGATATGATATTTAAAGGAAGCTAAAGATGGTTCCTGTTGAATACATTTTCATCCAACACATCATGTGTTTGGGTTATTAGTCACGAATGGGATTTTCCCGATCAGTTTTAATAAATACTGCTTAGAGTGGTGTCCCTTTCTCTTGCGGGTTTTCCCAGAGAATCTCGTCTAATATGTAAACATCGTCCCACTTTTCTAGATTTCCGTTCTGAACCGAATATTCCGGGGAACATTAATCTATCAGAAATGAAGTAATTCTTAGCTTACTTTCTCTGCTTTTCCTTCTAACCTAGATCTATTTTACGCTAGAATCGTTATTAGTAATTCTAACCTGATGTGTTTGAGTTTCACTCTGTATTTGTTGCTTTGGTGTTGAATTACGAGCAATTTTGCGTCGCTTTGCGTACATTGATCGTCGTCTGCCTCCCTCCAGGTTTTAGACATATTTCAACTTAGCAACATACATTGGTATGTAGGTTCAGACGTATTGTCTCCTACCATATATAATCAGTTCAGTGAGAAGTTAAAAGCCCCTTTTATGTTTCCTGTGATAGTCTTCCAGACAATCAAGTTGCTGGTTCACTTCCAGTTATGGATGTGGATTACTAGTCTTTGTAAAATTACTATTACATCTGTATATCCCTCTCATACTGGCGTCTCCTGAGTTGTGTCCTCAAGATAACAGGTAAGGTACTCTTAATGTTTCTCTCCAGTTTTGTTTTCATCCGTTTAATACGTGGAAACTCTGGATTTATTTAGATTGACTAAGGTCTATCTTTGAACTGTTATATAATTTACTAGCTGGATTCCTGATTGAAATTCCTAATCTAGTAAACATCAAGCAATTCTTCAGCTATATGCTCCAATTTGCTTGGTTTTTACACAGCTATATTCCATTTTTCTAGCATGGGTTCACTGTATAAGTTTTAGGCGTTTCCTCTGTCTTTACGTCAAGAGGTTCGTCCTATCTATAAACAGCATCTATTTCAAGAGTTGTTTATTTAATTGTTGCTTTCACCGATTAATATCAGTTCTTGCAGCTCATCTCTGTCAGTCATGGATCTGCTTTCACATATTTAATGCTGGCATATCATCCAAATCAGAACTGAGATGTAGAAATCTGTTTCGTCTTGCGATTGATTTCTGATTCATCCTACCTATTAGTAGGCTTCGAGCATTATCTAGAATTTAGTTACTCGGTTAGTTTTAAAGAAAATACAATTGAGTCGCGCGCCTCTATTGTACTACTTTATTTTGCCCTTTTTAATTCTTCCCTTATGAGAATATTAATGTTAGTTAGGCAATTATTGAAATAACTTTACGTAAGCTAATCGCTAACTAAAAAGTTGTTTCTCTCCTCCTTTTGATGAGGACTTCTCATAGTGAACATTTCACTTAATGAGAATTAAACTGTAAATTTCAAAGTTAAGGAGCCAATTTCTGAAATGTTCAGTCTCTTACTAGAGATTGGCACAGATTTTTTCCGGTATCTCCTGAAGTTTATTTGAAATTCCAATTTCTTAAGTTAATTCTTTAATTATACCTTTTACATACCTATACGGTCTGTTTCCGCTACCATTCAATAATGGAATCGGGGTGGATAATTTAAAGAAATATCTTATATTCTGTTGGATCAGTAAGTGAGTTGATCAGTTTCACTTACATCACCAGGTGAATATTTTGGTTTACCCTCATTAACATATGGGCCATCTGAGTTAGTTATTAATAACTACTCATATCACCGGTGGAGTCAGAATAAGTGTCAGTATGGCTTTTCTTCCTAAGTATCCATCAGTTATTCACTTTACTTTACTACCGGTGTTGTAGAACATGTTATGTTATATGAAAGAGGATTAAATTAGGGTGCCCCTAAATACTGCAAATTCTTACAATATTCCTTCCCTTCCATTAACTATGTCTACATTTTTGCAAGTGGTGGTTTAGGCCTTAACCTTAGTTCATTTACTTTAGTTACTGCTATTTTCCCCTGGTTTAATTCATCTCTCAGGTATTATTTACTGTCCTACTGAATCATCATTTGTTGATTAAATTTTTCCCTTAAAAAAATTTATTGGATTTTTAACTTATCTGTCCTAATTATCTATAAAATTGTCTATCACTCTCTGCTGCCTTGGTAATTTTTCAATATTACATGAATTATACAAGCAGATCAAGCATGAAAATACAATGATAATCAATGACAAAATAGTTAATTAACACATGATTCATATGTAGGAACATAAACCTTATGGATACATAATATAGTAGTGTGTTCATGACTACACCACTTTTAAACCATTTAAAGAGAATATCAGAGTAGCAGAACCATACCTCAAACATCAAATGGGAATGACTATGAATTCTAAACATTCACTGAATTACCTATCTTATGTGAGTTTACCATCCCAGAGACCTTACTACTGGAGGTTCATTACTGGACTTAGTTTCTCATCAATAAGATATAAAATATGAGTTTTTAAAAAAAAATCTCATACCAACAACCAACTACATGATGCATCTACCAGAATCAAGATATTACCTGTGAACAGTTTTGTACCAAAAAAAACCTATATTTATCTGAGCCATTATGGGTTCACATAACACTTGACTCAGCTCATACTAATGAGTGATTAGGTCTGTTACTAACACTATAACATTCTGAAGTGACTTGGTTTACCTGCGAGAGGTTTTCCCTGAATTCATATACCCACAATAATACACCATTTGTGATGTTTACCATGAGTTTTAAATTCACGGACGATTGCCCACACATGTGGGATGTGGATTTTAATTCCTAAGAATATTTCGTTAAAATGTCTAGGGGGTATTATTGATTCTCTGGTCACTGGTTAGAATGCAGGGTGATCAGGGATATTTACCACAAATCCCAGGAGAAAAGAGTTCAATCCTTGAAACAATGGCATCTGTGTGTAGGTTTCCCTTCCCACTTCATCACCCTTTAAATTTTCTATAGTGCTAGAAGGATATTGATTGCTCACAACATATAAACAACCACTTGTTGGACACCACATTTACTTGATGTACACAACACTTTTGGACAAACAGTTCAGGTATTAACTCAAGATCTGTAGTTACATATATATGTGTAATAAGCACTATGCATTTTCAGACAGGCATGGGATTCATTGCAGTATTACAATATAGTACCCAGTGACCCCAGAAAAAACAAGGTTATTACAAACAACACAACAACCACAAATTGGTTCTGCTAACTCGACTCATTATACCTAGATAAAATCATATTGGTCTAGGTGCAGAAACCCAACATACATACATATATTTCTGACACCATGTACAATTCTCATATTTAAAAATAATGAGTGGGTGTCAAATATTATACATATATGCCATAACATAACCCTTTAGTTGTACACCATTACCATGTAAAACACTCTTTACCCTTTTCCTGTCATAGAAGAAAACCACACTCATGAAAACAGTTGATACTAATAATTAAATTAATTAATTATAGTGTTCATTTAGGCGTTGCGGATGGGTATTCTTCTCCAGTGCAAAGCATTTAATGTCCATAATTATCCGTGCAGAATTATACTCACAGTCATTTTCTACTCACAGTATGTCCACCGAAGTTGGCTGGCGAATGTTTCTAATCCATAATCCAAGAATAGAATTATACATAAGCACATATTCTCTCCATGAGACTGAATTTAAGAATACTCGGTTGACATTTGGGTTGTGTTCCAATTGAAATTGATGCCTAGGTCTGTCATACTTTCAGGAGATGCAACTTAAGCTCTGCAGAAGGTTCTTCCCTATATCATCTTATCGATGAAAAGATGACGACTGTCCAACAGCTCGGTTTATGTTAACCGTTTCCCAATTTAGTTCAAAAGGCTTTGTCACACACTCGGTTCATGTTGATAGGCCATCCCACACTTGATGATGGGGCAGTTAGGCCAACATGGGACCAGCATAGAGTTCTGATTCATTCCATTTCTGTGTAGAACATACAATGGTGAGTCATTCATTTGGTTTCATCTGAAGATTCTGTTGCAGGCATGGAACTGAAGAATATTACTCCACCACATATCCAGGGATGCAAGCCATCAGGTGATTCCTGTGGTTGCAGGCGTAGAGGCATTTACTCCGCTAGCTGCTTTCATATGGTCTTTTTTATGTGTTCAGGTTTGGGAACCTTGAGGTAATCTGGTGTAGGTATGGTTTTCAGTTGGTACCTTGGTTGTATTGGTTCAATGTCTTCTTCCCATTTGTTTGAGTGGGTGTTCATAGCTAGAACTTGGTGTTGCATGGCTGGAACCTTATGTTTGACTGTTGCAGCTGTGAGATGTTCTTTCGAAGACTTATCCATTGTGGATATTAACTTGGTAATCCAACCAACAGTTGAAGGTTACACACTGTTGTTAGTTTTAGTAACTTGAAGAAGGATTGTCCCAGTTTCACTGACTTGGTTGAATGATGAGGCCATAGGTGATACTTCTCAGAAGTAACGCAAACGAAAAACTGTTGTCAGTACTCTGATGACCTTCATCTTTGTAGATTATTAGATCTTGAAGTCCATCCTGGATATTCCTACTAAAATAGGACTTAATCACTCACCCAGTCAGTTGTCTTCTAATTTATCTGTTGCTCGCTATGGAGCTATTGAGCGCAGCAGTCCATGGGTATTTCTAGATGCAGACTATGGTTAGGACATTCACTTTCTGGCTGTTGACCCAGGATCCAGGTTTAGTGATATAGTCCCACCACATTCAACCACCACCTGCTTCTCTTCTATAGAAAAGGGATGACAAGAATACAACACGAGCATTAACCTACTGTGTTATGGTAAAAGTTTACAACACAATTACAAACACAAATACAAAACAACAAGGGGAGAAGGGGAAAGGAGTGGGTGTCCACGTTCCACTGTCCCTCATTGCTGAGTAGAGCCATTCTGACTCTTCATAGTGAGTAAGGTATTTTCTCACTTATATTTTGTTCTGTTGTTAATGGGACTATTGGATGGGTGAAGTCATTCTGTCCATCCAACCTGTTGATATTGTCTCTCTCATTACTTGAAGAGAATAGCCTATACAGAATCCCTGTGGTTTCTAATGCCGCGTCTTCCTTTCGGCACTATAATCATCACTAGGTCAAGACTATTCAACATTGGCTTCTTAAGTACTGACATACACATGGATTCTTACATCAACATCCTTTAATCCCAAGGTGCAACATTAAAATGTATATTCCCACAGGAAAAAGTAACAATCAGAACAGTGAAAATTCTCATACCAGAAAAAAACATACATGTACATTTCTCTGATATTAAGTACATGATAATCATACATAATAATTTAATCATAAAATTTAATGCCGGAGCCAATGGTTTTGAATTTTCTTCAGGGGTTAATCCGTAACTAAAACATATATTGTTTTTCCCCACTGCGTACCGCAGATGAGGATAGTAGCCGCTGTGATATATTTTGTCAATGACTGCTATTATTCGGAGGGTATTTATTAGAATAACTTATGCCGCATGGTCCAGTATTCTGAATATTGCAAGCAATTTATTCACATCAATCCTCGCTTCTGTTTCTACTACGGTGAGGCGATGGGGATTGAATCCTATCCGAACATGCATTTACATCACGCGTTTACTTTAATTGTTCATGAATTTATATTCTCAAACATGGCATTCTCCTAACACTATTTTATGAAATGATTATATGTTCTTCACTACTATGGAGTGGTTATTAATCTGTTAGCAAAAGGATGGTACTAAAATGTAGCACTATATTTCCAAGTTACATATTATGATGTGGCAAGCATTTTATCCCCTGACTAAGAGTCAGAAATAGGCATAATCATTTGTATGTCCCCGCATGGATAAAACACCTTTCTATAGTACATAGATTATTTGCAGATTTCTAAGAATAAATAGTGAGATATTGTTCACAGTGCCTAGAAGCTTTAACATAGGAATATGAAATTGACAGACACTAGTTCTTTACTATGAAGAATGAATCAGGGGTCTGCTCCTACATTGAGAAAATCTCTAGAATGTGTTTCAGACATGAGAGTTGATACTCTACAGTACACATAATATTCGTAGATTATAGGCACTATTAGTTAGATATAAGTTCATAATGCCTATAAAAGATATTAACATAAGGATTAGAAATTGTAAAACATAGGAAAAATTACAGCGTGGCAGAACATGTGCTTCATTGGTAAAAATAAAATCAGACTCTAGCTTACAAGAACTGTTGAATTATCGTTCTAACTAATTCTTAATTAACACACTGGTATATGTACTTTATAAAAATACATGAATACATTTTAATAAAGTAGATATAACATACCAATAGCTGCAGAGACTGATATATTTCTAAGGCAAAATACCTTCTCCCCGAAGGGAAAGGTCGACTTTCTTGTGTGCTCTCTTGACTAGAAATGGCCGCTCAGTCTTTGTTTTCCCCCTCGCCGGGATTGGCCAGGTACGGGAGAGGAAATAAGCCAAAATAAATTTAGCTGTGCCACGGTCAGTCTATCGCTGTTTTATTTTCTCCTACATTAAGTAAGTTACTTAAACAGTAATTGTAAGGGGTTGTTTATTTTTAAGGGAGTCAATGCTTAGGAAAGGGTAGGGACGTTTTTATTATATTACACGCCTCCCCCATTTAAGCCATTGATTTCTTTCAGAAAATAAATGTTTAAGTAGTACTCTACAATTTCCGTCTTTACATTGACTCACCTAGTCTCCATTCCTTATTAATTTCTTGCATTATTCCCTATGTTATATAATCAGAGCCACGTCCATTTTCTTTTAGTCACGACAACTAGCCTAACCTTAAAGGATTATTTCTCTTTTAGTGAAAGAGTGTAGCACCCTCTCCACTGTTGTCAGCTATTGTTTGAAATATGAGTGGTTATCTGATAATTTGTTACTTTCAAGTACTAGTTTGTCTGCATCAAACCGACTTTTTGAAGCAATTGAAATATCATCATTAAGCTTGCAATAGCCTGATGATACTGTTCATATGAGATCATTTGCAAAATTTCTTTTCCCAATATATTTAGTCTGGCGTTAAGAACTGGAGAAAGTCCTGAGTACTTCTACATGGGTTATTAAGAAACCTAACATCTGCATTTTGTTGATTCTGGGTTTTGTGCGTCCACTCCCCTCAGATTCTTTTCACAGCAGAAAGTCTCTTCTCTCCTTGTAGTTCATTTATGGTCTACGTGTAACCACTGCTAACTTAAGCATGACTAGTTGGGATATATACCAGCTTGATTCCTCTCTCGTTAGATTATTAATCTTGAGATTATGTTAAAACCGACGGTTAATTCTGCGTCTACTGATAGCATATTAAACTCGCCCATCTCCCTGTAAGTTAGACGTTTGTTTTAACTATAGATCTGATATTTAAAGGAAGCTAAAGATGGTTCCTGTTGAATACATTTTCATCCAACACATCATGTGTTTGGGTTATTAGTCACGTATGGGATTTTCCCGATCAGTTTTAATAACTACTGATTAGTGTGGTGTCCCTTTCTCTTGCGGGTTTACCCGGAGAATCTCGTCTAACATGTAAACAAGGTCCAACTTTTCTAGATTTCCGTTCTGAACCGAATATTCCGGGGAACATGAATCTATCAGAAATGAAGTAATTCTTAGTTTACTCTCTCTGCTTTTCCTTCTAACCTAGATCTATTTTACGCTAGAATCCTTATTAGTAATTCTAACCTGATGTGTTTGAGTTTCACTCTGTATTTGTTGCTTTGGTGTTGAATTACGAGCAATTTTGTGTCGCTTGGCGTACATTGATCGTCGTCTGCCTCCCTCCAGGTTTTAGACTATTTTCAACTTAGCAACATACATTGTTATGTAGGTTCAGACGTATTGTCTCCTACCATATATAATCAGTTCAGTGAGAAGTTAAAAGCCCCTTTTATGTTTCCTGTGATAGTCTTCCAGACAATCAAGTTGCTGGTTCACTTCCAGTTATGGATGTGGATTACTAGTCTTTGTAAAATTACTATTACATCTGTATATCCCTCTCATACTGGCGTCTCCTGAGTTGTGTCCTCAAGATAACAGGTAAGGTACTCTTAATGTTTCTCTCCAGTTTTGTTTTCATCCGTTTAATACATGGAAACTCTGGATTTATTTAGATTGACTAAGGTCTATCTTTGAACTGTTATATAATTTACTAGCTGGATTCCTGATTGAAATTCCTAATCTAGTAAACATCAAGCAATTCTTCAGCTATATGCTGCAATTTGCTTGGTTTTTACACAGCTATATTCCATTTGTCTAGCATGGGTTCACTGTATAAGTTTTAGCCGTTTCCTCTGTCTTTACGTCAAGAGGTTGTACCTATCTATAAACAGTATCTATTTCAAGAGTTGTTTATTTAATTGTTGCATTCACCGATTAATACCAGTTCTTGCAGCTCATCTCTGTCAGTCAGGATCTGCTTTCACATATTTAATGCTGGCATATCATCCAAATCAGAACTGAGATGTAGAAATCTGTTTCGTCTTGCGATTGATTTCTGATTCACCTACCTATTAGTAGGCTTCGAGCATTATCTAGAATTTAGTTACTCGGTTAGTTTTAAAGAAAATACAATTGAGTCGCGCGCCTCTATTGTACTACTTTATTTTGCCCTTTTTAATTCTTCCCTTATGAGAATATTAATGTTAGTTAGGCAATTATTGAAATAACTTTACGTAAGCTAATCGCTAACTAAAAAGTTGTTTCTCTCCTCCTTTTGATGAGGACTTCTCATAGTGAACATTCCACTTAATGAGAATTAAACTGTAAATTTCAAAGTTAAGGAGCCAATTTCTGACATTTTCAGTCTCTTACTAGAGATTGGCACAGATTTTTTCCGGTATCTCCTGAAGTTTATTTGAAATTCCAATTTCTTAAGTTAATTCTTTAATTATACCTTTTACATACCTATAGGTCTGTTTCCGCTACCATCAATAATGGAATCGGGGTGGATAATTTAAAGAAATACCTTATATTCTCTTGGGTCAGTAAGTGAGTTGATCAGTTTCACTTACATCACCAGGTGAATAGTTTGGTTTTGACCCTCATTAACATATGGGCCCTCTGAGGTAGTTATTAATAACTACTCATATCACCGGTGGGTCAGAATAAGTGTCAGTATGGCTTTTCTTCCTAAGTATCCATAAGTTATTCACTTTACTTTACTACCGGTGTTGTAGAACATGTTATGTTATATGAAAGAGGATTAAATTAGGGTGCCCCTAAATACTGCAAATTCTTACAATATTCCATCCCTTCCATTAACTATGTCTAAATTTTTGCAAGTAGTGGTTTTGGCCTTACCATTAGTTCATTTACTTTAGTTACTGCTATTTTCCCCTGGTTTAATTCATCTCTCAGGTATTATTTACTGTCCTACTGAATCATCATTTGTTGATTAAATTTTTCCCTTAAAAAAAATTTATTGGATTTTTAACTTATCTGTCCTAATTATCTATAAAATTGTCTATCACTCTCTGCTGCCTTAGTAATTTTTCAATATTACATGAATTATACAAGCAGATCAAGCATGAAAATACAATGATAATCACTGACAAAATAGTTAATTAACACATGATTCATATGTAGGAACATAAACCTTATGGATACATAATATAGTAGTGTGTTCATGACTACACCACTTTTAAACCATTTAAAGAGAATATCAGAGTAGCAGAACCATACCTCAAACATCAAATGGGAATGACTATGAATTCTAAACATTCACTGAATTACCTATCTTATGTGAGTTTACCATTGCAGAGACCTTACTACTGGAGGTTCATTACTGGACTTAGTTTCTCATCAATAAGATATAAAATATGAGTTTTTAAAAAAAAATCTCATACCCAACAACCAACTACATGATGCATCTACCAGAATCAAGATATTACCTGTGAACAGTTTTGTACCAAAAAAAACCTATATTTATCTGAGCCATTATGGGTTCACATAACACTTGCCTCAGCTCATACTAATGAGTGATTAGGTCTGTTACTAACACTATAACATTCTGAAGTGACTTGGTTTACCTGCGAGTGGTTTTCCCTGAATTCATATACCCACAATAATACACCATTTGTGATGTTTACCATGAGTTTTAAATTCACGGACGTTGCCCACACATGTGGGATGTGGATTTTAATTCCTAAGAATATTTCGTTACAATGTCTAGGGGGTATTATTGATTCTCTGGTCACTGGTTAGAATGCAGGGTGATCAGGGATATTTACCACAAATCCCAGGAGAAAAGAGTTCAGTCCTTGAAACAATGGCATCTGTGTGTAGGTTTCCCTTCCCACTTCATCACCCTTTAAATTTTCTATAGTGCTAGAAGGATATTGATTGCTCACAACATATAAACAACCACTTGTTGGACACCACATTTACTTGATGTACACAACACTTTTGGACAAACAGTTCAGGTATTAACTCAAGATCTGTAGTTACATATATATGTGTAATAAGCACTATGCATTTTCAGACAGGCATGGGATTCATTGCAGTATTACAATATAGTAGCCAGTGACCCCAGAAAAAACAAGGTTATTACAAACAACACAACAACCACAAATTGGTTCTGCTAACTCGACTCATTGTACCTAGATAAAATCACATTGGTCTAGGTGCAGAAACCCAACATACATACATTTATTTCTGACACCATGTACAATTCTCATATTTAAAAATAATGAGTGGGTGTCAAAATATTATACATATATGTCATAACATAACCCTTTAGTTGTACACCATTACCATGTAAAACACTCTTTACCCTTTTCCTGTCATAGAAGAAAACCACACTCATGAAAACAGTTGATACTAATAATTAAATTAATTAATTATAGTGTTCATTTAGGCGTTGCGGATGGGTATTCTTCTCCAGTGCAAAGCAGTTAATGTCCATAATTATCCGTGCAGAATTATACTCACAGTCATTTTCTACTCACAGTATGTCCACCGAAGTTGGCTGGCGAATGTTTCTAATCCATAATCCAAGAATAGAATTATACATAAGCACATATTCTCTCCATGAGACTGAATTTAAGAATACTCGGTTGCCATTTGGGTTGTGTTCCAATTGAAATTGATGCCTAGGTCTGTCATACTTTCAGGAGATACAACTTAAGCTCTGCAGAAGGTTCTTCCCTATATCATCTTATCGATGAAAAGATGACGACTGTCCAACAGCTCGGTTTATGTTAACCGTTTCCCAATTTAGTTCAAAAGGCATTGTCACACACCCGGTTCATGTTGATAGGCCATCCCACACTTGATGATGGGGCAGTTAGGCCGACATGGGACGAGCATAGAGTTCTGATTCATTCCATTTCTGTGTAGAACATACAATGGTGAGTCATTCATTGGGTTTCATCTGAAGATTCTGTTGCAGGCATGGAACTGAAGAATATTACTCCACCACATATCCAGGGATGCAAGCCATCAGGTGATTCCTGTGGTTGCAGGCGTAGAGGCATTTACTCCGCTAGCTGCTTTCATATGGTCTTTTTTTTATGTGTTCAGGTTTGGGAACCTTGAGGTAATCTGGTGTAGGTATGGTTTTCAGTTGGTACCTTGGTTGTATTGGTTCATAGTCTTCTTCCCATTTGTTTGAGTGGGTGTTCATAGCTAGAACTTGGTGTTGCATGCTGTAACCTTATGTTTGACTGTTGCAGCTGTGAGATGTTCTTTCGAAGACTTATCCATTGTGGATATTAACTTGGTAATCCAACCAACAGTTGAAGGTTACTCACTGTTGTTAGTTTTAGTAACTTGAAGAAGGATTGTCCCAGTTTCACTGACTTGGTTGAATGATGAGGCCATAGGTGATACTTCTTAGAAGTAACGCAAACGATACCTGTTGTCAGTACTCTGATGATTTTCATCTTTGTAGATTATTAGATCTTGAAGTCCATCCTGGATATTCCTACTAAAATAGGACTTAATCACTCACCCAGTCAGTTGTCTTCTAATTTATCTGTTGCTCGCTATGGAGCTATTGAGCGCAGCAGTCCATGGGTATTTCTAGATGCAGACTATGGTTAGGACATTCACTTTCTGGCTGTTGACCCAGGATCCAGGTTTAGTGATATAGTCCCACCACATTCAACCACCACCTGCTTCTCTTCTATAGAAAAGGGATGACAAGAATACAACACGAGCATTAACCTACTGTGTTATGGTAAAAGTTTACAACACAATTACAAACACAAATACAAAACAACAAGGGGAGAAGGGGGAAAGGAGTGGGTGTCCACGTTCCACTGTCCCTCATTGCTGAGTAGAGCCATTCTGACTCTTCATAGTGAGTAAGGTATTTTCTCACTTATATTTTGTTCTGTTGTTACTGGGACTATTGGATGGGTGAAGTCATTCTGTCCATCCAACCTGTTGATATTGTCTCTCTCATTACTTGAAGAGAATAGCCTATACAGAATCCCTGTGGTTTCTAATGCCGCGTCTTCCTTTCGGCACTATAATCATCACTAGGTCAAGACTATTCAACATTGGCTTCTTAAGTACTGACATACACATGGATTCTTACATCAACATCCTCTAATCCCAAGGTGCAACATTAAAATGTATATTCCCACAGGAAAAAAGTAACAATCAGAACAGAGAAAATTCTCATACCAGAAAAAAACATTCTTGTACATTTCTCTGATATTAAGTACATGATAATCATACATAATAATTTAATCATAAAATTTAATGCCGGAGCCAATGGTTTTGAATTTTCTTCAGGGGTTAATCCGTAACTAAAACATATATTGTTTTTCCCCACTGCGTACCGCAGATGAGGATAGTAGCCGCTGTGATATATTTTGTCAATGACTGCTATTATTCGGAGGGTATTTATTAGAATAACTTATGCCGCATGGTCCAGTATTCTGAATATTGCAAGCAATTTATTCACATCAATCTTCCCTTCTGTTTCTACAACGGTGAGGCGATGGGGATTGAATCCTATCCGAACATGCATTTACATCACGCGTTTACTTTAATTGTTCATGAATTTATATTCTCAAACATGGCATTCTCCTAACACTATTTTATGAAATGATTATATGTTCTTCACTACTATGGAGTGGTTATTAATCTGTTAGCAAAAGGATGGTACTAAAATTTAGCACTATATTTCCAAGTTACAGATTATGATGTGGCAAGCATTTTATCCCCTGACTAAGAGTCAGGAATAGGCGTAATCATTTGTATGTCCCCGCATGGATAAAACACCTTTCTATAGTACATAGATTATTTGCAGATTTCTAAGCATAAATAGTGAGATATTGTTCACAGTGCCTAGAAGTTTTAACACAGGAACATGAAATTGACAGACACTAGTTCTTTACTATGAAGAATGAATCAGGGGTCTGCTCCTACATTGAGAAAATCTCTAGAATGTGTTTCAGACATGAGAGTTGATACTCTACAGTACACATAATATTCGTAGATTATAGGCACTATTAGTTAGATATAAGTTCATAATGCCTATAAAAGATATTAACATAAGGATTAGAAATTGTAAAACATAGGAAAAATTACAGCGTGGCAGAACATGTGCTTCATTGGTAAAAATAAAATCAGACTCTAGCTTACAAGAACTGTTGAATTATCGTTCTAATTAATTCTTAATTAATACACTGGTATATGTACTTTATAAAAATACTTGAATACATTTTAATAATGTAGATATAACATACCAATAGTTGCAGAGACTGATATATTTCTAAGGCAAAATACCTTCTCCCCGAAGGGAAAGGTCGACTTTCTTGTGTGCTCTCTTGACTAGAAATGGCCGCTTCAGTCTTTGTTTTCACCCTCGCCGGGATTGGCCAGGTACGGGAGAGGAAAATAAGCCAAAATAAATTTAGCTGTGCCACGGTCAGTCTATCGCTGTTTTATTTTCTCCTACATTAAGTAAGTTACTTAAACAGTAATTGTAAGGGGTTGCTTATTTTTAAGGGAGTCAATGCTTAGGAAAGGGTAGGGACGTTTTTATTATATTACAGCTAGTTTGATGAATGGAGTCCCTTAACATTTCCCATTGTTCATTTTTATTCGGTATTTTAGCTATCACATTTTACCTATTTTTCACAGTCACTCTGTATTGTTCTTGCAGTTCTTTATTTATTTTCAGAACCTCTTTATTAAATCTCATGTTGTTAACCATTTTGTCCCCTCTCTTTAATCTTACTTTTATTTGTCCACATAGTGGTACATAATCACTATTACAGTCAGCACCAGGCATTGTCTTTACATTAATTAAAGCATTTCTATATCTTTTATTAATTAGTAAGTAGTCAATTTGGTTGCGTATTTTCGTATCAGCGTTTTCCATGTGTACAGTCGTTTTTTATGGTGTTTAAACCATGTGTTTCCAATTATCATATCATTGATATTTGCCCATTCTATTAGCTTTTCCCCTCTTTCATTTCTTGTACTTAAACCATAATTCCCTACTACATCCTCCATTTTCCCCTTTCCTACTTTTGCATTAAAATCACCAAGTATTATTTTTATTTCTTGTGATCCAATTTGAGCCATTACCATTTCTATTCCGTCGTAAAAGTGTTGTATTTCTTCATCACTACTGCTTGTTATTGGTGCATATACCTGTATAATATTTATGTCTATTGGTTTGCCTTTGATTTTTACCATAACTACTCTATCTGAAATACACCAGTATCCATTAATTGACTTGACTGTTTTTTCGTCTGATATTATTCCTACACCTTTTTCATGTGTATCCCCTCCAGAATAAATTATTGTGTGATTGTCAGCTATAATTTTGCCCGATCCCTTCCATCTCATCTCACTAACGCCTAGTATATTCATTTTCATGCTATCCATCTCTCTTAGAACATTGGTCAACTTTCCTAGCTCATTTAATGTCCTAACATTCCATGTTCCTACTCTAAATTTATCTATTTTAGCTGGATGACGGTCTGGTGTCACCTGTGGCTCATGACTGTCCCTACCGGACGAGGATGTCCTTAGACAGCCATTAACGTCGTTCACTAACTCTGATATATGTTTTGCCATGGAGTCTTGGGAAGATAATGTGGTGGTTTCCCCTTGCCTTCCACATTCACATGGTGGTCTTTTACCTCTGCCTTTGACAGCCATTTCCGACTGTAAGGACAAGTGAGTGCCCTGCTCTGCTCAGCTGCAGAGTTGTCCACTTATTCCGGTGGATACTCGGTCCCCAGAGCTGTGTTAGCCACACCGTAGTGTGTTTCCATCCTCTACCACGGGGAGGTGCAGTATATAATTAAACACTACTATAAAAGCCTGGACAATGTACAAGCAGTTAGAAAGTCGAAGTGCGGCTTTGGGGATATGTTATACAGAAGAATCAATCGTAATGCATGGAAACAAAGATGATCAGAAACAGATATTCTAGAAAAAAGGAGTGGAAAAAAAGAAAAAAAGAAAAGCAAGTGAAATATATCAGCGACGTTAAAAGACCACAGTATGTCTCTTATGTAACCACCCTTAATTTGATATATAATACACCATGTCTGCTACCATATTAACAACGGTTAAGTCATTACTGTGACACACCGCTACTTCCTGTTTTTTCCGGCATACATTTTTGTTTGGTCCAATCCTGCTTTTTGTTTCTGACTGAATCAATTAAGAACTAGTATCTTAACCTTTACTTAAATCCTTTTTGGCAACACACTTTTAATTCTGGAGCCAACGAGCAGCTGGCCAAGTCAATTTTTATGCCCCAAATGGCACAGTGATAGGTCGTGTGTGTTTTTCCGTTGTTTGCTGTTTGTGTATTTCGTTGTTAGCTATCTGTGTTGTCATTGACAAAGATTCTGAGAATCGAAACGTCAGTGTGTCGTATTGTACGCGTTCGTGTGTATTTTATTTTATTTTATTATTCATTTTATATATTTATTGAGTGCTTCTGATTTCGGATTTTTCACCTGTATTTCGCGACACGTGGGTCTCCTTGTAAGGTATGTGCAAAGTTGATGTTTAGTACGTTTTTTTCTCGCAGGAGTTTAATTTACCTATGTGTTTCCAATTCATATTGTTATATCCTGCTGCAGCCGCTGCTTTTTCTTCTTAACCTTTATGCTACGCGACTTACAAACACAACAAGATAAGTAAGTGCTTGAGAGTATGAAAAAAGCCATCATGGCTGCGTAGCTCGAGGAAGGGAAAATAACATCTATAATTCTACGTGGTCAAAGATGAAGGGAAACACGATGGTTTGTCAACAGCAGCCATGTGCCTGAGTAATTACCTGGATAAATGAACAAATCTGTAAAATGACAACAGTCAGGTATATGAGAGTGTTGCGAGAAAGCGAGAGATAATAAACACAGGATTAGTGTACATACCTTTTAACAAACGTAAATCTGGCAAACATAAATGACAGTGTAAAAATAACAATGATAATTATAACCTAAAAATAAGATAACAATAAGTTACACCATAACACAACGAATTAATGTTTCGAAGTTAGTTATTTCGAAGTGAGTTATCTTCATCAGGAAAGACACAAACACATGTAAAGAAAAAAACATGGAGGAAAAGAATGTAATGAACAATTAAAAGGTATAAAGAAAATGTATTGGTATCGAACGTTGCTAGACCATTGCGCATGCTCCGTTTGTTGGAAGGCAGCGCTGAAGTTCAGTTGTGGGGAGTAACAGAATTATACAGATCATCTTTAAAGACACTCTGAAGATCTCACTAACAGCTTATGGAATTCATCACGATGCTTGGGAGACCAAAGACCGAAATTCGTGGCGTACATCATTACGCAAGGGTTTAGTCACGTGTGAAGCAAACAGGACTGCAAGAGCTGTGGAATAAAGAGCTGGACAAAAAAAGTCACAGCTGGAGATCCTCCTCCTGGAACGTCAAGTATTCTTTGCCCACATTGCCAAAGAAATTTCGAGCCAAAATAGGTCCTCCCATTAATTTTAGAACTCATGGCTCCAAACATTCAAGCCCACTGGGAGAAATGAATGCTCATCATCATTCTTGATGGACAAACACAACCATGGCCTCTACAACCGTATTGATTCCCACTGTGTGGATTCACCACAAAGACTTGATTACCTGGCCCTCGATTTTAAGCCTAATTTAGCTTTCATTTCCTACTGTTATATATTTGCTGCAGCCGTTACTTTTCTAAACGAGATTTATGTTGTTACTCTGATCAGCAGGGAAAAGATGCCAACAGCACCCCAGCGAAGAGAATGAACGACCACTACACGCACGAGGATTTGCAGGCCAGGCTTGAAAAATGTAAATTTCCAGGTAGGAGGTCCATAGAAACTGAAGTTGTAATTGTTTGGCTTGCGGATCGTTCTCTGCGTTTCTTCCGTCTCTGCTGCTTTCTTCTGTTACGCTCGGTGCTCATTTGCTGTACTTGCTGCTGCTGCTGGTGCTTCTTCTTCTTCTTCTTCTTCTTCTTCTTCTTCTTCTTCTTCTTCTTCTTCTTCTTCTTCTTCTTCTTCTTCTTGTGGAGGATGTGTGTGTGTGTGTGTGGTGGGGAGATGTGTGTGGGTGGGGATTGTGTGGGTGGGGTATGTGTGGGATACTGGGGGAATGTGTGTGTAGGTGAGGGATGTGTGGTTGGGGGATGGGTTATTTGGGTGTGTAGGTGGATGGGTGAGTAAGTGTGTGTGTGTGTGTGTTGAGAGATAAGTGTGGGATGTGTGTGTGGGGAGATGTGCGTGGGTGGTTGATGTGTGTATGGTTGATGTGTGTGTGTGTGTGGGTGGGTGCGGGATGTGTGTATGGGTAGGGGAGATTGTGTGGTTGGGATATGTATTGGTAAGGACGTGTGTGGGCTGGTGCGGGATTTGTGTGGGTGTGCGCGGGATGTGTGGGTTGGCAGGGGATGTGTATGTACGTGTGGAGAAATGTGTGTTTGGCTGAGTGGTTGGTTGTGTGCATGGGTGGGTGGAGGATGTGTGGATGGGTAATTGTGTGTGGATGGGTGGGTGGAGTCTGTGTGTGTGTGGTGAGATGTTTGTAGGTGGGGGATGTGTGGGTGGGGGCTGGGTGTGTGGGGTATATATGTGTGATTGGGGGTGTGTGTGTTTTTCGGAGTTGTGTGCAGGTGAATTGGTGGAGGAGTTGTGATGGATGTGGGGTGGTTGCGTGATGTGTGGGTGGGTGGGGGATGTAACTCACAACATGGTTTTATGCATTGTTTATGTTTATAAAATTCATTTGAAAATGTTTTTTTCGTATATGAATGTATCATGCACTGTTGATGAACGAAAGATGAATGATTGGAATGGCCGAATGTAAGATGGGACTGCGTGCCCAATTTTGTAACCCTTCAAAAATAAAGATCAATCAATCAATCAATCAATCAATCAATCAATCTTCTTCTTCTTCTTCTTCTTCTTCTTCTTCTTCTTCTTCTTCTTCTTCTTCTTCTTCTTCTTCTTCTTCTTCTTCTTCTTCTTCTTCTTCTTCTTCTTCTTCTTCTTCTTATGATGATGATGATTATGATGATGATGATGATAATGGTGATGATGATGATAATGATGATGATGATTATGGTGATGATGATGATGATGATGATGATGATGATGATGATGATGATGATGATGATGATGATGATGATGATGATGATGATGATGATGATGATGATGATGATGATGATGATGATGATGATGATGATGATAAAAAATATACTGGAGAACATGGTGACAACTGGCAAGAGAGAGGGGAAAAGGACAAGGGGAAGGCAGAGAAGTAAATATCTGGATGGCTTGACCATGTGGCATGATCGAGACAAGAACACAGAGCTGATCCACGACCTTGGTGATCGTGAAGGATGATGAAACATGACCATCCACGCTTACCATCAGGTAACAGAATGATAATGATGAAGGTGTTGTCAGGACACCGCCTCGTCTCACAGTGGTCTTTTTGCTCATGGAGTGTTTCATCGGAAGTCAAGCCGTTGGTGACTTCATCTATCTCTCCTGTGGTTTGCTCTGGCGTTGAATCTTCGTGGTCTATAATTTCTTTCAAATTGTGTGTCTTGGACTCTCGACCTGGGTGGAGTGTAGTCTCTTCTCTTGGTCTCCTTGCGTTCTTGGTCGCTTTCGTTTCTCACAATGTTTTTTATTCGTCGCACCATACCACTTCTATAAGCTCCTTCTTTCATCTTTCATATAAAGGCTGAGTAATTATTATTTCCTTTACACTGGCACCTTGCCTTCGTGACAGATGATAGTATGTAACGGAGTTATACCTCTAGATATGCGGATTATACAGTATTGATTGCAGGCATTGAACAAGATCTGCAACATTTAGTAGATGCGGTTGTTGCATACAGTGAACAACTAGGGTTAGAATTAAATTGTAAGAAGACGCATATTATGGACGTCACTAAGGAGAAGGAAATATCACAGTGTTATATACAAGAAAATGGGAATATTCTTAAACAAGTGAATCGGTACAACTATCTTGGAACAATCTTAACATATGATGGGAGGCGCATAACCGAGACAAGAATACAGAGCTGATGCATGACTCTGGTTATCGTGTGAGATGGCGAAACATGACGGCACACGCGGAGCGGTATGGCACAAGATGATGATAATGTGCGCCTTACATTAAGACAATCCGGAAACTGAGATTTTACACATTGTTTGTGTAAGGCAAAAGAACCAGAGAGCAATAAAGAAATCAATGGGCAGACATCGTCATGATATGGTAAGAATACAACATGGGAGTGCCGGAGATAAATTATTATTAACATCCACCGCACTGACGGCACTGAATGACAATAATATTGATCACGATGATGATGTTATTGATAGTATGTAATCTTCCTACCAACTCTGTGCTACAAATGCCGAACGTGGACAATGACAGCAAAAGAGAAAAGAAAAATCACAACAACAAAAATGAGATTCCTAAGAAGAATACTCAACGCATCAAGAAGAGATCAGATCAGAAATGAAGAAATCAGGACTAAAGTGGGGGTTATAGCAGCACTAGATTTTATTAGAAAGCAGCATGTAAAATAGTTTGGCCATGCAAGTAGGTTACCATTCAACAGTATACCACAACAAGCAATGACATACAGACCAGATGGAAACAGAGGAAGAGGCCGACCACGTAAACGTTGGACGGAGGGAATAGCAGAGTCCATGGGAATATCGATACACGAAGCCCATAATCGGGCACTCTCACGATGTTTATACTTCACCTTGACACCGCAAGGTACAAGTAGAACATGTTTAGATGAGATGAGATGAGATGATGCCATTGATGATGATGTTACCTCAATGTCCACTATTCAATGTCCAATACTCTAGTAGTATTCTGTTGACGTTATATTTAACTGTTTCAGTGCCAACGGATAATATATGACCTCTCATTCCCTCAACAGGAAAACGATATATCGCCATATTATGGCGATTGTGGTAATTGGCTTTCTTCGTGGTATCTTTCGCAATTTCAATCGGTGAATTCAACTTTATTTTTATAACACTTGTTCATTTGATTATGTGCCATGTTTAGTTCACAACTACTTTATATGTGGCACTGAATCAGTTAATATAATGCCCACTATTATGATGTCTTTGAATTTCAGAAGCCTCCAAAAGCATGATTGACACAGCCCACGTCGTATTCTGCGACCCGTACCAGGCGCAGCGATTCAAAACTGTTCTGGAAACGTTAAAAAGCGCCATGGAATGTACCAACACTCTAATCACCCCCTGTATTCCCAGCAATAACTACTTTGGCTGTTCAGCTGTCCCCAGTACAATCGTAGACCCTACAGTTGTCAATTGCCCGTGCCCCCCACCAATGGCTCCTCCTTGTTGCTCTGTACCCTACTCTTCTCCATGCTGCAATACCCAATACCAACAAAACCCTTGCCAGTGCATGCCATTTGGTGCTAACCCATGCTTAGGTGCGGAGCCGCGTCCGTTCCAAAACTACTGCTGTCAGCCAAGCATGTTTCCATGTCCAAACAATTTTATGACCCAAAGACCTTTCCTTAGTCAAGGACAACAACCAAACCAACAAGAAAGCAATCTCCCGACTATTACACCCAGCCCCGCACCAGCCGCCCATCATACTCCGGGCTACTGGAGCCAGTTTTCCTCTCCCCACTCATCTTTATTCGCAACCCCAAATCCAACACTAGCCAATTTACAGACGGAAAACGAGATGTCGAGTGAGCCCCAAACTCCAGTGCCGTATCCTCAATATTCTGACCAAGGCGACAATAGGGGCCGCATCCGCTTTAACCCAAACGTGACAGTTTTCCAGCAGGAGTCTCAGACAGGCTCCCAAAATGCCATGAACAGATCAAATGGCTGTGCTAGCATGCTTCAAAATTTTGCACAGCAGGACTGCTATGATCCGTATTCTTACGAAAACTGTTTTGGGAAAACTCTGTTTTGCGCTCCGGCTTGCCTTGTTCGGCTCAATAATGAGATGGTTAGTAGAAGCTGAGCAGCTGTCGTGTGGTCACGTTTAGTTTATTGGTCACTCTTTGTGTATTGATCACTCTTTTGTGTTTATATCACTCTTTTTGTATTGATCACTCTTTATGTTTTGTCACGCTATGTGCTTTGGTCACTCTTTGTGTACTGGCCTCTCTTTGTGTATTGATCACTATTTGTGTTTTGGTCAGTCTATGGTCTGTTGCTCTTTGTGGTTTGGTCAAATTTTGTGATTTGGTCACTCCTTGAGTTTTGTGACATGTTTGTGTTTATATCGCTATTGTTGTATTGGTTACACTTTGTGTTTTGGCCACTCTGTGGTTTGTTGCTCTTTGTGATTAGGCCAACATCTGTGTTTTGGTCACTCTTTGTGTTTTGTCACTAATTTTAGAGACTTTGTCATCTTTGTGTATTGGTCCACTTTGTGTTTACGTCACTCTTTGTAAACTGATCACTTATTGTGTATTTGACCCATTACGTGTTTTGGTCACAACTTCACGTTTTGTCACTCTTCGTGTATTGGCCATTCTTTTGTATTGGTCCCTATGTGTGTATTGGTCACTCTGTGTGTATTAGTCACTATTTGTGTATTGTTCCCGTTTTTGTCTTTGTATTTCTATAGTTCTTGATTGTATAGTTCAATATGTTTAATTTCTTACTACCTCGATTGTCCTATATATTTAAAGCCTTAATGTGTTCTATGGTCCTATGCGTTTTCCCTTTATTTACAGCATTCTAGAGTTCTGTACCACTAATATCTTTTTAAATTGTGTTCTTTTATCTCATTTCTTGACTTCATATTATTATTTCTTCCATTTTATTTAATATTATATTGCCTTCAATTTGTATCTTTTTTTCGTGTCCTACTGCCTTTAATTTGTGTATCTTGCTTCTTGTCTTCTGCATTTAAATTCCCTGTCTCTGTGTATCTCTTATAGTCTTCAATACTTATATCTTACTTATTTCATATTGGCTTCTAAAAACAGATGGCTGCAGAAATGTGGTTTCTGATGAAAATGCAAAGAATACCATGGACAGATAGAAAAACTAATGACCAAATACTACTGGAAACAAATGAAAATCGTAAATTGATTAGAGAAATTAGACGTTGACAGTCACCATTTTTTGGACATGTTATGAGAAGAAATGAATTGGAGCACTTAGTGACAACTGGCAAGATCGAAGGGAACAGACCTAGGGGAAAACCGAGAAGTAAATACCTGGATGGCTTGACCACATGGCATGGTCGAGACAGGAACACTGAGCTGATCCACGACTCTGGTGATCGAGTGAAATGGCTAGTCATGACCGCCCATGCTTTCCGGCATGGCACATGATTGATTGGTTGATTGATTCTATTCTTCTACCTTCTTTTATTTCGCATTTCGCCGATATGCTTGATGTCTTATTGCTTTCAGCTGTTCTCTCTCGTTTGGCTTTAAATTTCCTTCTATTGTTCTATCCCTTTTCCTTTTATCATCATCGTCATCATCATCATCATCATCATCATCATGTGCCATGCCAGCTGGCGTAGGAGTTCATGTCTCTCCACAGATCTAGGTCTTTGGTGTTCTTGATCAACTCTGCTGATGATATTCCTCCAAGCCACCGCCCCACCAGTCCATCCAGCATCATTTCTCTTGGTCGGCCTCTACCTCTATTCCCTTTGAACTTTACATTTGTCATGATATCCTCCAATGCTTCTCTTCTCATCACATGACCAAGAAAAGCTTTTTGTCTCTTTCTTATTGTTGTTTCATATTTGCTTATATGCTTGTATCATATTTATTCTTTCATTGCCTTCGTTCTTCTATCTAATTTTATGCTGTATTGCCTTTAATAGTAAGCTACTCTCCAGGCCTTCTATTATTGTATGTCTTGTCGCTTTTCAATTGCCTTCTGTTGTTCTATCCCATCAAAATGACGCCAGGCCTGGACAGACCTGCACAAGGGCTGCGTGAAGATCTACCAGTGCCCAAACAATGGAGGCTACTCACTGGTGCTAGAGAACACCGAGAAGGCGATCACCACCCACCACTACCTGACGGCAGACACCATTTTCCTACCCTCGGAGAAGACCCAGTTTGGGTTTACTTACACCACAGTCACACGCAGTGAAAACAGGTCACTGAAGTTGTTGTGTTTGATGTGTTGTTATCTTGGATCGTTGTCTTGTTCCTTTTGTTTGTCGTGTTATTGTTGTTTGTCTTGTTCTTGTTTGTCATGTTCTTGTTTGTTATGTTCTTATTTGTCTTGTTCTTGCCGCTTGTGTTTTTATTGTTATTCATCTGCTTCATATTGTTTATCTTTATCTCGTTATTGTTGGTTGTCTTTGTCGTGTTCTTGCTTTTTCATGTCCTTGTTTGTCGTGTTCTTGTTGTTTGTCATGTTCTTGTTGTTTATCGTGTTCTTGTTGTTTGCCATGTTCTTGTTGTTTTGTCGTATTCTTGTTGTTTGTCTTGCTTTTGTTGTTTGTTGTGGGATGTGGATTTTATATCTCAGAGAATATTATGTTAAGTTTGTCTAGGGGATTTAGTTGATTCTCTAGGTCACTGTTAGAATGCAAGGTGATCAGGGAAATTTACCACAAATACAAGGAGAAAACATTTCAATCCTTGAAACAATGGTATCTGTGTGTAGGTTTCCCCTCCCTCTTCATCACCCTCTAAAGTTTATATAGTGCTAGAGGACATTGATTGGTTACAACATATAACACAACCACTGTTGAACAAACATCAACAATTTTGGACAAACAGTTCAGGCATTAAATCAAGATCTGTAATAACATATATGAAAGTGTAATGGCCACATTGAATTTTATGAACAGGCATGGGAATGATTTGCAATATCAAAACACATTACCCCATTGTCCAAAGAAAAAACCAATGTTATTACAAACAACACAACAACCACAAATTGGTTCTACTATCTTGACTTATTTTACATAGATAAAAGCAAAACATTGGTCTAAGTGCAGAAAAACCAAACATATAAAACATTTGTTTCTGACACCAGTTACAATTCTCATATTTAAAAGATAATGAGATGGTGTCAGAGTACTCATCCAAAACAACAACCACCTGTTGGTTCTACCATTCACTAAAAAAAGCTACTGACCTTACACATCCATGGCATGGAAACACCCACATATAGAAGCATCACGTGTGATAATAATTAAACTAATTTTTTTTTAATTACTGTCTTTTTCCTTTTGTGTTGCTGTCGGTTATTCTTCTCCAGTGCGAAGAAGATAATGTCCATACTTATCCGGGCTGAAATAAATGCACTCACAGTCATGTTCTCCTTACATTATTGTCACTGAAGTTGGCTGGTGAATATTTATAATCCATAATCCAAGAATAGAATTATACACAAGCACATATCCCCTCCGTGGGGCTGAATTCAAGAATACTCTGATGCCATTGGGCTCTGTGTTCCAATTGAAATTGTTGCCTAGGTCTGTCATACTTTCAGGACATGCAACTTAAACTCTTACAGAAGGTTCTTCCCTATATCATCTTATCGACGAAAAGATGACGACTGTCCAACAGCTCGGTTTATGTTAACCGTTTCCCAATTTAGTTCAAGAGGCTTTGTCACACACCCGGTTCATGTTGACATGCGATCCCACACTTGGTGATAGGGCAATCAGGCCGACATGGAACCAGCATAGAGATCTGATTCATTCCATTTCAGTGTAGAACATACCATGTTGAGTCATTCATTCGTTTCATCTGGACTTTTGTCCAGGGTTGGTCTGCTGCAAGCATGGGACTGAAGAATATTAATTCCAACACACAAACTGGGAGTCGCACAACAATCAGATGATTCATGTTGTTGCACGCGTAGAGGGCATTTACTCCACTAGCTTCGTTCGTATTGCCTTGCTGATGGTGTTTCGGTTTTGAGATCTCGAGTGAATCTGGTTCGTTCAGAGTGTTGCAGATTTGAACCTTGAGGTAATCTGGTTTCTCAGTTGTTTTTCAGCTGATATTAAGTTGGTATTAAGTTGGTACCTTGGTTGTACTGGCTTATGTTGTTTCAGTGTCTCTTCCCATTTGTTTGAGTTGGTGTTCGTATCTAGAACTTTGTGTTGAGTGTCTTGAACTTTATGTTTGACTTTTGCTGCTGTGAGACTTTCTTTCGAAGACGTATCCATTGTTGGATATCAACTTGGTAATCCAACCGACAGTTGAAGGGTTCTCACTGTTGCTAGTTTTATTAAACTAGTAGGATTGTCCCATAGTCTCACTGACTTTGCTGACTGATGAGACTTTCGGTGGTACTTCTCAGAAGTAAAGCAGACGATACACTGTTGTCAGTTACTCTGTAGATCTTCATCTTTGTAGAATTTTAGATTCTGAAGTCCATCCTGGATATTCCTACTGAAGTAGGACTTCATCAATACGTTGGCAGTCATCTTCGAAATTGTCTTTTGCTGGCTTTTGAAGCTAATGAGTGCAGCAGTAAACATTGATGTATTGGTCCAGACTATAGGTGTAGGACAGTTAGACCTGACTCACCTTCATCAAGCTTTTGACCCAGGATCCTGATTGGTGAAATGTCCAACAAACCACAACTCCCTACTGTTAATTGCTGCAGAGAATGATGTTTTTAGTGCTAAAATCGCCCATCCCCGAATGGAAAGGCTGACGTCTGCTTCCTTTGTTCGCTTCAACAAAAATGGACACTCTGATCCCTTTGTCTTAAAATTAGTCCCGGTCTTGCCAGGTACGTGAACCAAACTAAGGCCAAAATTTAAACTAATGCCAATTAAATTTGGCTGTTCCACGGTCAGTCTATCGCTGTTTTCATTGCTCCAAATTAAGGTATTTAAACAGTAATCCCTAGGCTTGTGATATTTTTAAGGGCGTCAATGTTAGGAAAGGGTAAGGACGTTTTATTATACTACATTTGTCTTGTTGCTTATATTTGTTCTGTTGTTGTTATTTGTTGTTTTCTGGCTCTTATTATGTTAAGTGCACTTTTTCTTGTCGTATGTCTTGTTCTTGTGGTTCCTCTTGTTCTTGTTTGTCTTGTTCGATGATGAAGTGATTGTGATTGTGATTATGATGCCGATTACGATTATGGTAATTATTATGATGATGATGCCGATGTTGATGGTGCTGATGACTATGACGATAATGATGGTGATGCCGATTGTAATAATGATGATGATGTCGATATTGAGGATGATGATCATTGTCACAGAATTCTTGGAAGGGTCGATCAATGAAACACTGTTGCGGCCTTTGGCTACAAGCGCCGGCATTCTTTGATGTGTAGTCGATCGAGAGAAAAAGACTGTTGCGTCAGTTGTTTACGGGCGGCAACCATTCTTGTGTAGTTGGAGACAAATTGTCTAGGGGGGGGGGGGGGAGGAGGGGGGAGTGTCGGCTAGATCTTTGTTGTGGAGAAATGAATTTCTCTAGATCACAGCCTGTGGGACTTTTGAAGTACGGAAACCAGTCCCGAGATGGAGACGGGAAGGTCACCTGTTGTTGACAGCGAGTGACATCATCTAGGCACAGTATTAAAACTGGCTGGGTAACCAACTTTTGGGAAGTCGACCAAGTGTTGTGAAAACTTCACGGACGTGTGTGTAATGTTCCTGGCTGGATTATAAAGAGAGGCTACAGTGTCTTGTGTTAATTTACATTGGCGGACATTTACCCGTTGTGTGGTTGAGTAGTCTCAATTTAAGGCCAGACTCAATATATGGTAATTGAGTGATTTAGACCCAAATGGGTTATTCTTATGAATCGAGTGTAGTAATGTGCATTAGGAGAATAATATAGGAGTGTCGGCAACAGTAGGCAATCGCGTTAAACTAGTTAGTGTAAGATATTAATTAACTCAGCTGATTGACAATAATGCAGTGGGATGATGTTTAGAGAGATTGAGGATGGTTGGGGGAGTGGGGCAATGTCCAATGGTAGGATATTCCTGTGGGGTGTCTACTGGGTTTCTGCACTTTGCCTTTGGTCTTTCCTTGTCTTACCATGACTCAGACCGATGTGATGAGCTCCTCTGCCCTATGACAGAGTTTAGTTCGCTGTTATATATCTGAGTGAGACCGTCGGCCTGCACTCACCTAATAAAGGTCAGTATCGGGTTGCTCTCACCAGGTGTGTTCTCTCTTCAACAGGTTCCACTCCGTTCACCAAGAGAACAAGCTGAAAAGTCATTGACAAAGATTGGGGATAATTCATTGAAGAAAGTTTTACTGGGCGGCTTTTGCACTGGGCACATAAACAACAAGGGTCTGCAGGAACATGGCTCTGTTGAGCAGGAACCGATATTTATCTGGGAATGAATCCTCAGAGATAGGGTTCACCAAAGTTGAGTGAAATTATTTTCCATACCACATGTAACAGGAACACTAGTAGTCATACAGGGAATTTGAACACCTAACATAGCGTTTTCTCAGTTAGTGGATTCCTGTGGAACTTTAAACATTAACATTGTGATCGTGAAAATCCATGACAATTACCAATGACCATTTTTGTTTCAAGTGACAGTGATCCGTATTTCACGATACAATGATGGTTAGATCGCAGAACTGTAGTGACATTTAGCTACACGGTGTGTGACAGATTCAGAGTCAGTATTGGACTATATCCATTTGTGGTGACCAGATATCTGGATTATCAGGGAGCTACTGGAGGAAGTCCACACCTGGCCGGGGTGAAACATCCTTTGGTGAGGTCATTGTGTACTGAGCTATGGTGATGTTGTGTGGCCATTACTGGGATGATCAAACTTTGCTCCTGAGCTGTTCGGTCTGATTCTGCAGTGACACTAGAGTATACGACATACATTCTACACCTGCACTTCGCACATACATACACTTTTCTTCATTAAATTAATTTTATTAATTTTTAGAAGCTAGAGTTGTGTGGTATGTTGTGTTGGAGAAGAATGAGAGGGAGCATGGTCCAGTGGAGAGAGAGAGAGAGAGAGAGAGAGAGAGAGAGAGAGAGAGAGAGAGAGAGAGAGAGAGAGAGATCCAGTGACTGATGGGGTGTTTTGGACGGAAATCTAGGGGATTCTCCAGAATAACGATATGGGGTTAAAAGAATGTGGGTGTTGATTCCCCTCACCCCACGGACGACACTAAAGGATTACGACAATCATAATGATGATGGCGTTGACTGTTATGATAATGCCGTTGACCATGATAATAATGATGAAGGTGATGATGATACCGATAATAATTATGATGATGCCGATAATAATTATGATGATGCCGATGATAATGATGATGAGTATGAGATGACGATGATGCAGCGGCTGGCCAAGTGGCTAGAATGCCGGATTCTCCTCCAGGAGACCCGGGTTCGAGTCCTCGGTAAGGTGTGGTATTCTTTTCTGTCGAGGGCAAAAATAAAATCCTAACCTGCACAGTTCGCGGCGACTGCACTAGCCAGAATGCCTTAATTTCTCAGGCTCAAGACCCCCCCCCCCCCCCCCCCACCCCTGCCATACACCGGAAGGTAATATATTTTTAGTAAATGACAGATGATGATAATGATGGTAATGATGATGATGAAGAAGATGACGGCCACTGATAGTTAATATGATGATGCCTATGCTAATGATGCCGATGATGATAATGATGATGATGCCGGTGATAATGATGATTATGCTCATGATGATGAGACCGATGATGATGATGATGCCGATGATGGTAAAGATGATAATGATGATAATTATGTTTATAATGATGATGATAATGCCGATGATGATGGATTACTTTAATGGTCCTACCACAGGGGCACATTCGTGGACCACTACCTGGTGTCCTTCATGAACTGCCGGTCTGCAGAACAGTTCAAGTGTGTAGTGGATAGCATCACCATGCTCCTGAAAAACACGAGTGATGACTGGTCAGGCGCCCCTTGTCCTAGCAAGTCCATCAGGAACTGGCAAGGATATGTCGGTTAGGACATGCATCATTCAGTGACCACGAGGAATGCTCAACATGGATATTTATTCAATTTTCGAATATGAAGTCACAAATAAGATTAGCAAATGTTTCTTTCTTGATCAAACACTCATGTTTATGAACTATTTCTACAACGTGTAATTCGCTGCACGCTTGGGTGTTGTTCTCTATATGACCAAACGAATATGACCAAACGAAAGCCATCTTTTATCATTACTATATTCTTCTTATAGTCCATGTCGTGTGGTGTTGGTGATTATGTGCGACCATTGCCTTCTGTCTCGTGTACTGCCAATCTTCTTATAGTCCATGCCGTGTGGCATTAGTGATCATGTTTGTCCACAGCCTTGTGTCTCGTGTACTTGCCAATCTCCTTATAGTCCATGTCGTGTGGCATTAGTGATCATGTTTGTCCACAGCCTTGTGTCTCGTGTACTTGCCAATCTCCTTATAGTCCATGCCGTGTGGCATTAGTGATCATGTTTGTCCACAGCCTTTTGTCTCGTGTACTTGCCAATCTTCTTATAGTCCATGCCGTGTGGCGTTGGTGATCTACGTGTGGCCAAAATTTTCTGGCTTGTGTACTTCCAATCTTCTTATAGTCAATGCCGTGTGGCGTTGGTGATCATGTCTGTCCACAACCTTCTGGCCTAGTGTACTAGCCAATCTTCTTTTAGTCCATGTCGTATAGCGTTGGTGATCTTATCTGTTCACAACTCTCTTTCTCGTGTGCTGACAATCATTTCTGATATTGATGTTCCTCCATGCTATGATGTCAAACTGCCCAGGATCTTCTCTCGTGGTCTCCCCCCCCCCCCCCCCACCCACCGCCGCCTCTCTTCGCTTCCAACTTTCCAGTTGTAACGGCATAGTCCAGCTTTTCCCTTCTCATGACGTCCCCACAGAATATGTACTGCCCTCTTCTGATGTAAGTAACCAGTTCTCTAAGTGATTTCAGGATATCTTCATTATTCTATCCATCCACCGCGTTCCAATCATTCTTATAAAACATCATACCTGCACAGAATCCACATAATTTCCAACTTATCTGCTAATTGCCCATGATTCTATTCCATAAATCATACATGGCTGAACTTAGCTCTTAAAAACTCTATTACTTCACCTTCTTTGACAAACGCATCACAAGAAGACAGTGCACATTCTTTGCGCATTTCATGAGAAAGGGAAAGTTGGATTATGGCGTCACAACGGGAAATAAGGAGTGGACGAGAGGTAGAGGGAGACAATGAAAAGAAGAAGCTGAACAATTTGGTATCACGGTATGGAAGGGCATCAGTATCAGAAATGACTGGCGCACAAGAGAAAGAAGGCTCTTAACAAACACGATCACCAAGGCCGCATGGCATAGACTATAAAAAGAAGAAAATGAAGAAGTTTGCCAATACTGTCTGAACAGCAGACACTCCTTCCATTGTAAACTATAAACCGTCTTTTACGTGGTCTTCCCTCTCTTTGCTCTGTACCCATTACATTTCTTTAATGTAGCTCTTTGTGGCAGATGGTAATAGGACTTCTTTTGAAGTGGCCAAACCATTTAATTTGTTCTTCTTTAATGAAGTGCATGACTAGTTTCAGACCTATTCGTCTTCTAATTTCCTCATTCCTAATTCTATTTCTCACGGTTACTCCCGCAGTTTTCTAAGGCATCTCATCTCCGTTGTTATGATTATGGGCTGGTTACTTGCAGTGAGCGTCCATGACTGACACTAGTAGTGGTTCATCTCTCTAAAGTTCTGGGATGGATACAGCTGCTCGAGGTTTTCTCAGCCATTGCTCTATAGTCAGATTTCCCAGGAAATAGTGGGATATCAACCGTTGCAAGACTAGTTCTGTTCGTGTACTTTTAACAAATAATAATAATAATAATAATAATAATAATAATAATAATAATAATAAATAGTCCCAAACCAGGTTTCTGCTTATAATTATCTATTGTTGACAGAATTAGAATTCTCTACTGCAGATAATATTCTCTATTGTTTACTGAATTATAATTCTCTGCTGTAGCCATAATTAGAATTATCTATTGCCGACACAATTAGAATTATTTATTGTAGACAGAATTAGAATTATATATTGCAGACATAATTAGAATTATTTATTGTAGACAGAATTATAAATATCTATTGTAGACAGAATTATAATTATCTATTGTAGACAAAATTAGAATTATCTATTGAAGAAGAAAGAATTAGAATTCTCTATTGTTGACTGAAATATAATTCTCTATTTTAGACAGAATTAGGATTATCTATTGTTGAGATAATTAGAATTCTCTATTGTAGACATAATTAGTATTATCTATCCTAGACATAATTATAATTCTCTATTGTAGAAATAATTAGAATTGTCTATTGTAGACAGAATTCGAATTCTCTATTGTAGACAGAATTACAATTCTCCATATCATCATTTGCGGAAAGAGAGCTAGAGGAAGAGAACATGAGAAGATTCTTGACAGCCATGGCATGGAAGGGAGTCAACACACGATTTGATTAATGCTGTCTGAGGTCGTAATTTGTGGAGATTGTGTGATCGCCCACGCCAGCTGATATCAAGATGATATCATCTTCACATTCTAAGCCGCCTGTCTCGCGTTTTGAAGGTTGTCGTTTCGATTCCTGTCACGACCATTCTATTTACGAGTGCGGGTTCCTCGGAGACTCCTGGGGGTTCCTCGGAGACTCCTGGGGGTTCCTCGGAGACTCCTGGGGGTTCGTGGCTGGCGCTATAGAGCTCGTGCTTTGTGCTTCGCTTTTGGCAGGCCGCCGCTGCGGAAAGAGACCGAGCCATATGGGATAACACCAGTGCACTGAAGCAAACCCTATATCCTTAAAACCACTTTCACCACTAATAATACACTTGCACGTATCATAATTGATTCAAATCAGTTAACATGCTATCTTCTTCATGCATTCATCACGTGCCATGCCGATAAGCGTGGGCGGTTATGATTTGCCATCTAACTCTACAATAGAGTCCACGACTCGTGGATCAGATTAGTGTTCTTGTCTCGAACATACGACACGGCTAAGCTATTCAGTTATTTACTTCTCTGCCGCCCCCTTGATCTCTTGGTGACTTGTCGAATCATGATAAACTAGGCATCTTTAAAGAAAGTAGCTTGCCGTTGCTTTCCTTCCTGGCAAAGACCATACTGGCCGGAGACCGTAGCCATTGTCTTTGATAAAGAGATATTCTGCCTACTGTCGCGAAAGTTGAGACCATAACCAACAACTACTATCTGTCGGCTTCCCTCAAAAGTTCATCAACCACCTAACGTGATTTCTTGTGATAAACTACCGAAAAAAGATACGAAAAAACATAACAACACGCACAGTAAAACACTAAATGAGTCCTCTGAAAAGGAAAAAAAAAAATGTTATGCCGTTGCCATTTTACTGGAAGCATCTACTGTAGTTACTATCATATATGATGTTTATTTCACAACGAATACATCACTCCCATCGTTAAAACCGATTCTTAACACTTCCTATCTTCTTCAGTTACTATCAACATCATCATCATCATTATTATTATCATCGTCATATCATAACAATTATCATGATTATCATTATTATCATCATTATTAGCATTATTATTATCACCATTATCATCACATCATTATCATCAATATCACCATCACCATCATCATCATCGTCATCATCATCATCATCATCATCATCATCATCATCATCATTTATCATCATCATAATCATCTTCATCATCATCACCATCACCACCATTATAATTACCATCATTTATCATAATATTAATAATTATTATCATCATCATCTTCATCATCACCATCAGCATCATTTATCATCATCATCATCATCATCATCATCATCATCATCATCATCATCATCATCATCAGCATCAGCATCATCATCATCACAATCATCATCATCATCAATATGATCATCATCATCACAATCAGCACCATCATGTAACAGGTGCTTTGCAGAACGTGGATCTCATTATTATCATCATTATTAGCATTATTATTATCACCATTATCATCACATCATTATCATCAATATCACCATCACCATCATCATCATCGTCATCATCATCATCATCATCATCATCATCATCATCATCATCATCATCATCATCATCATCATCATCATTTATCATCATCATAATCATCTTCATCATCATCACCATCACCACCATTATAATTACCATCATTTATCATAATATTAATAATTATTATCATCATCATCTTCATCATCACCATCAGCATCATTTATCATCATCATCATCATCATCATCATCATCATCATCATCATCATCATCATCATCATCATCATCAGCATCAGCATCATCATCATCACAATCATCATCATCATCAATATCATCATCATCATCACAATCAGCACCATCATGTAACAGGTGCTTTGCAGAACGTGGATCTCATCACGGCCCGCCGACAACCCTCTCGATCTCTTGCCATCTCTCTTGCCTCACACACCCTCATCCCCATTGTGTCTGTAACGCCCAGTGCCCATCTTGAGTATAGTTCATTTGCCATACTTACTATTTATACCTCAACTCGGCGAAACCGTTTGTTCAGATTTTGTTTTTGGAGCATTTGTATAGAGTTGATGAACTAATAGATTATCATAGCCGAGCGAGAGAGAGAGAGAGAGAGAGAGAGAGAGAGAGAGAGAGAGACAGAGAGAGAGAGAGAGAGAGAGAGAGAAAGAGAGAGAGAGAGAGAGAGAAGAGAGAGAGAGAGAGAGAGAGAGAGAGAGAGAGAGAGAGAGAGAGAGAGAGAAGCAGCAGCAGCGAGTGACCACAAGGATCTATCCGACACTCAGGATCCGAAGAAAGACCAGCAGACGGACACAGAATCAGACTGCAAGTGGTACCATTGAATTTTGGATTCATACGAGGGGGACTTCAAATATAAACCTTAAATGTTTTTTAGGGTATTTTTATGGGTAAATATATTTTGAAAAAGTAAAGAACAAATGCAAGTCACCCTGAGCCGATACTGTGCTTGGATTTCTGTAGGAAAACAATACTATTATCTTGTTCCCGTGTGTAACCCACTCGTGTAAACCACCTGCTGTTCGTCTTTACATAAGTCAGGCCGTTTTAAAACTTCTACTCCACTAGTACACTTGCTGGACTGACAGGCATGCATCACCATACTGGACCTTCACTCGTCGATGCATTTCTATAGGTTTCACATCTTCACTGATCAAAACACAGATAACAGAACGCTACTCCTCTTTGGTGCATGTGAAACGTTGGGTGGCCATCTTTAAACTGTCCTTATGGCGTCACCGCTTTCGTCTGCACCGTGATGTCACAATGTTTAAAACTCTTGAACCCTTAATAACGGTATTGACTGGTTACAAGACAATGGCATGGTTATTGTAATTTATACCACACGTTTAAGGTTTTCACGTGATTACCCTCGTATATCGAATCTCGATATGTGAAGCCCATAAACAGGCACTCTCCCTCTGTGTATGCGTCATTTGGACACCGCAAGATACAACAGGGATGAGATGAGATGACTGGTACCATTAGTATTGGGATTCTTCGCTGGCAGGTGAATATGTCTTAGGTTCTGTGATGTCTATGTTTTACTCAACTCAACTCATATTTTATAACTCGGTCACTACAATATCTAACGTTTACCAGTTTTTAACTACAAGACTGTCAACTGCATTCATCAACAACTATGTGACATATTGTAAGACCAACAAACATATAGCGAGCTGTTTGATATGTCAAGGTCTAAAGCGAATTAAACAGCCTGAGACAGCCAGTGTTCACTGTGCATCACTTGTATTATTTAAACCGAGCCATCATGGTCATCCTGTGTCGTGTCGAGCGGCCACATACTAGATTATTTTAACAGTAACCATCTAGATTCTGTGTTCTTGGAAAGTTAGTTAGTCGACAGATTATCCTCATTGCGCATTGAACTATTCCATATTTTCTTACCTTCTAAAATGTTTGCTACTTATCTCAGAATTACAATGCTGTGATTTTTTTTTTAAATGTTGCATATCCCTTGCAGGACGTTGCAGTCACCACCAGCATTTTTCAGCTGGTGTTGATGTACTAGGCACGTTTTTACGTTCAGTAGTTTGCCATTGCTTTCTGAACGACCGGTTCCCATACCAACACGTTATAACACAACGCGACACGTCTGCTGCGCAAATCGGTCACGGCTGCGTTTCGAACGCATGGAAAGCAGCTCACGAACCGCGTTCGCAAGCCTTTGGCCACGGAGATGCTGTGCTACTAACACGAATATCACCTCCACACTCTCTGAGATTCTGAGATAAGTAGCAATAATTTTTTTTTTTTTTTTAAATTTAAATTTTCTCTTTATTGTTCTAATTTCTTCATCTTTTTATTTTCCTCATCCCGTTCTTATGCCTTAATGTAATCACTGGAAGATCTTCTCCGTGATTATATGTTGTGTTTTGTGTATGTATTTGTTTGCTGATGAAAGCTAGTAACCGAAATGTCCTGTACGTTTCATAATTCTTTTCTGTAAAGCATTATTGCTTCGTGTTATTATATACTGTTTACATTTCCACAGCTTTACCGCAGTTCGGCTAATTGCATTCATCATTTAACTATTTCTAATATGCATCTCTAGTTCAAGTGCCCCTACATATGCTAACACAGAAAGGATATCGATCACATACATTGCTGACACATTTGTTGGTAAATCCTGCCATCTAATCTTATCTACCATTTAATCTCGAACACAGTAATCGCCAAGGAGTTTCCGTTGTTTATTTATGTCTACTACAGACGGCTAAGTGGCGAAGGATTACGGACGCACTTCGTAATACCGCATACCGCGTTCAAAACACAGCAGCGGGAGATTTGGAAGCAGACCCCCTTGCGTTGGGTTTTCATTGAATGGTATGGATGCTGGTGGTTCAGAAAGCAATGGCAAACTACTGAACGTAAACCTGCCAAGAGATCACAAACAGCCAAAAATGACTGGTTGACTGCGACGTCTTGTTAAGGATATGCAACTAACTTGTTTAACTGGAGCCGCAGTGGTTATAAGTTAACGCCCTAAATTAACATGATGTAAACAATATAAAATAACCCAAAGTAATGCATCTTTACGGAACAGAGTTACGAACAATACATGTACGTTGCGGCGATTATCCTTCATCAGCAAGCAAATACATACACAAAACACAACATATAATCACGGAGAAGACCTTCCGGTGACTACATTAAGGCATAAGGGCGGGATGAGAAGAATAAAAAGATGAGAAAAGAAGAGAAAATGAAAATTTGAAAAACATGTTGCTACTTATCTCAGAATCCCAAGCTGTAATACTAACACGAATACTTGCTTGCTCGCTTGGTTTAAAAACAAAAATTCCAAATTCGGCCTGGTACAACCTGCTTCTTTCAGCTGTAGTTATTGTTGAGGTCAGTGGATTTTGTGGGTTTATTCACCCTGATTCTTTTCTTATGCGCTCTTACGAGTTGGTCCTGATCCGGACTGGTTTTATTAGCTTTTGTGTCTGTGACGTCAGCTGTGGGGTTGGTGGAGGCTGTCTTTTGTGCCCGTCTCCTCTGGTGGTGTCTTTTGTTAGTGAAGGCTGCTGGTTCGTCTGGCTTGACTGGTTGCAGTCCTTAAAAGGACTTTTCATTTGGTATTTTTGCCTCCTTTTCTGTGAATGGCCTGTAGAAGCTTTTCAATTTTGTTTTCCTCCTTGCGCATTTTTTCTCTTTCGCGTTCGAGTTCTTGCTGTTCTTCCATTGCTTCCTCTTTGGTCAGCCATGGGACGGCCTCTCCGTCATCTATATAATACTCGAGGTCGGCCTCACTGTCATAGTGTATCTCAGGGTATCCTATAGGTGTCCCCCTGAGTTTCTTGGGCACCTTCTTTCATTTTTCTTCCTGTCGCCTTATGAATTCCTCGTGCCTGAGTCCCTCTATAATTTCCCGTCTCTTTGCCGCTTCTACGCACTCCTCCAATTCCTCCAAGGTAGGTCCCACTCCATGCCGTCGTCAGGGTATTCATCTATTCTTTCTTCGGCTGTCTGGCTAGAATGTTGGATTCCACTTGAGTGTCTCGGGGCGTCGAGGTTCGGCTGATGGTTTTATCTTGCGGTTCAGGCTCGGTTTTTATTGTGTGTTGGGTTTCATCTTGCGGCTTCACTGTGGTCTCTTGCTATGGCTTCTGTTGGTTTGTTTTGAATTGATTTCATTTCAGCTTTTAGCCGTTTTCTTTCCGCTTTAATTGTGCGTAGCATTTCTTCGTTTTCCTTCTTCAAATCGGCCATATATTCCACTTCCTGCTTGATGTTTTGCTGGAATCTTCTTTATTTCAGCAAGCAGCTTTTCATTGTCGCTGGTCGGTGCACGGTGTTTGGAGTAGCTTGACTTACTTTTTCAACTCATCAATCTGGCTTTGTAGTTTTGCTCTTTTGGCTTGCGAGATGCACGTGGCTGTCTAGCACCTCCGCATTGCTTCCATATATGGTGTCTTAGTGGTAATAGCTTTCAGACGTCTCTGTGTCTTTGGAGGTACGGACAGCCCAAGTATCTTGCTCCATGCTTGCCCAGGCAGTTGGCGCACTTTCTTTTGTTGTTGGGTGCTCGGAGGTCCAGGTCCAGCTTGGTCAGCGGACACTCCTTAAAGGTGTTGTGATCGGCGCAGTACTGGCAGATTTCCGTCTTACTGCGGCATGCTGCTTTGCTGTGACCGGCCCTCTGGCATCTAGAATATTGAGTGATTCTTGGTATGAATCCTTCAGGCTTGTTGTATTTTCTTGTCTATCGATACCTGGCGTGGTATCTCGCTGCCCTCAGTACGTCACCATCGCTAGCGTAGTAGGGATCTTTGAGTACTGTCAGGATCCGCTCCGCCTTCAAGATTCGGATGTTGAGATTCTCTTCTTGTAGCTGCTTCGTGATTTGTTCGTCTGACAGCTCCACTTGAATACAGCTTGACAACCCTTCTGACTGTTTTTGAGTCAGTGCTTCCGACTCTGGTGTCTTTATCCTTCCTTCTCAGCTGTGTTGGCTCTTGTCTGTGGTGGGTTGTCGTCGATCTTCCTCGTGGTGGCTTCAGTAGTAACTGTAGTTTCAGGTTCTTGTTGCAGCTCACATGTAAGTTCTCTCCGCTTGCCTTCTTGGCGATCTTGTCGGCACCCACGCTTGCACATCTTGGATACCACGTGTCTTTTGGTGTTCTTGCACCGTGCCATTTTCCCCCGTATCAGGCTTCTTGACTTGTTCAGGTCACTTGTATTAATAGCGCTCGCAAATGTGCGACGACGACAAACACGTACGATGAACGAGGTAACGCGAATATCGCCCATATCCTCTTTTATACACAGACGTGGGAGTCTGTGGGTCAGTGGGACCGGAGTAGGGGATGGCAACAGTTCAAGTGAAGGTCCCAGGTAAATGATTGAAAGTGGTACATGACGTTGAGGTTCTACATTATGGATGTGAGATGTGGACAATGAGCAGACAAGTTAAAAAGCATATAATCGCAGTGGAAATGTGGGTTCTGAAGAAAATGCATAGAATACCATGGACAAACCCCTCACCACACACGAAAAAAAAAATGAGTACGTCCTACAAGATAACATGAAAACCGTAAACTAATTAGAGAAATTAGTCTTAAAAGTAAACATTTTTCGACACGTTAAGAGTAGAAATAACCTATAGAATTTGGTGGTAACTGGCAAGATTGAGGAGAAAAGAACAAGGGAAGGGCAGAGGGATAAATATCTAGATGCTTTGCCCACGTGGCATAATCGAGACAAAAACTCTGAGCTTATCCCCGATTATGGTGATTGTGTGAGATGGCGAAACATGACGGCTCACGCTTGTCCACATGGCACTTTATTATTGGCACCGTGCCGTCTTGACAGACGATAGTTTGTTACATTGTGCTTCAAAAAGGCATAATAACTGCAACCCATGGTGGTGGCGAATGTGACTGATAAGGCCAATTCGCGCTGTAAATGTTCGTCCACGGTGGATCCATGTGAACACATGGTCATTTCCACCATCATGCCCCATTTTACGTCTGTCACGCTCCGTGTGTGCTTTATTTGCAATCATTTTCTCTTTTTTCTTTATTCCATTTCTGATATTTGCCCTCCTTGCTACACGCTCAGCGGCGATTTGCTCCCAATATGCATTATCAATGCCGGTATCAATCATGTCCCCGCTTCCACGCATCTTTGTACCGTGGAAGAGGCCGACCCTGATATCTCCTACCCGTCTGTAATTCACCAAAAAAGATGTCCTTTGGTAATCTACCATCATCCATCACCCTAACGTGTCCTATCTATCTACGTCTACGAAGACTGAGTATGACACCGCATATGTCTTCGCAAACACCGCATATGAAGGCTATTTAAACTTTTCTCTTGGTGTGAGTAATTTGTCCAGGCTTCACTGCCATAAAGAAGAGTACTAAGGATGCAGGCTTGATAGACAAGGACTTTTGTTTTGGCAGTAAGCTTCCTGTTCTCCAAGACTCGTTTTGTTAACCTGTTTATTGTTGTTGCTGCCTTAACATTCCTGATGTTGACTACCTGATCTAGGGATAATTTGCTGTTTACCTCTGATCCTAGATATGTAAAATGGTCTACTATCTCTAATTCGGCGTCGTCAATAAAGATTGATGGTATCCCATGTGCACCTTGTGATATGCTTGCTTGCTTGAGTGTCTGTTGTCCCATGTCTGGCTTATTAGTGTGCCGACTGGTTGTTCCTCGCCGTGCAGGCAGATACTATCCGATTTCGGAAGAATCAGCGATCCTTGTGACGAAACGGCTACAGATCGGCAAATCTCTGCTTAATAGCCCTTTGAAGGGAGTGCGAGGCGTTGGTCTCCCTTGAAATTAATATCAATTAATAGGGGATTTCCCTAGAAACGTAGTGCGGGGCGGAGCTATTCTAGTTATTTATAGAACAATCTAGAATGTTCCCTTAAGTGCGTACGTGGGAAATAGCTCTAAGTTCACGAGTGCTTCAGGCAGCCCGGGTTGGTGGAACTTATCGTGACTCTGGTTTTCTTCATGAATCATGAAAGTCACGCGGCCCGTGTAGGCGAGTGGAAGGCGCACTGACTTTGTCGTGGTCAGTCGCCCACCAAATCTCAGCGTGAACAGATCGCAGCCAACAGGCTGATGTAATTTTGATGTCTATATTCGCGGCCAGTGCGGACATCGGCAGTCAAGGTTGTGATTCTTCAATCACAGGTTAGTTGAATACTTATTCTATTATTTTACTGTTGTCGTGATGCGTTGCGGAGTTCCCGGAATGAATTAATTGCCGTCGCAAAATTGCGTTGTCGCGTAGAGTTATCCGTTACAGTTGGCGGGTTGCATATTTAAGTAGGCTTTATCGATCAGCGATGTAATGTGGTACCTGACGGAACAAGCCGTATTCCACAGCGAGTGGTGTGTAAATAAAATAGGCCGAACGATGTGCGTTACAGTGTGTAGCAGTTACTGGTTTGGTTTATTAATTACGCAGGCAAGGCGACAGTTTGTCAGTCATTACATCAACATGCATGACGCTGTAAATGATAAGGTAGAGCTTATTATTAGAGATGTGGAATGTGCTTTGTGACATTAGAATTGTAACTTAATTGTTCTATCAGTGGTGGTGATTTTTCGAGGAATCAAGGTGAGATCAGCAGTGGTGTATTTGCTGTGTGCAGATAGCCGTGGTATTCCGCGTAAGCCGAATGGTGTTGCATCGATAGGATAACAGTTGATAGAAAGTATTCCTGATACTATAGTTACTGCTGGTTGTCATGTCCGTCCGCTACGATGACCGTGCATGTTCCATCTTACGTTTGTCTAGGCAGCGGGAGGTAGGCCGGTACCCCCAACCCGATAGGTAATAGGTCCGACCCAATGCGATCGTGCAGATCCGAAGAGTGAACATACCCGATCGAGGGTGAAGCGGCACTCCGTAATTCGAGGCCGTGGTGTCTAGGTAGATCGAGGTTTGAACCTAACCGTTTCTGTCTCTAATATTCTACTCTTCTGGAACCCTGATTCGGTTCATGGAGTACTTGGAGTACTGCCGTGAAGTAGTAGTATATGAGAAGAATAATCCCCCCCAAAAGGTGGAGTCAAAGTTTGGTAGTGGAGTCTGGAGATTTGCTACATTGGATGACGTGACTTAAGTCGTCACGGGACAAGGTACACGGGACCCACCGTAGCTGTGGGAAAGTGTAATGGTGGATGGCCACCACAGCTGTGCTCGACCGGCACAGGTATGACTGACCTGAAAGATAGTCAGTGAATACAAGGGCAACTCAGGATCTGGGGCAGGGATCCCAGAATTGACACTATGGCTGTGATATGATTTTGTTATTTAAGTGTAACAAGTCATGAGTTCTCCTTGGTTAATGCTATAGTAATGAATTATCAGGAGTATAATTCATTATGGACATATAGTTATTAATGTGTGTAATTGATCAATCCATGGGTTAAGGGATTGATGAATTGATGAGTCTGTCAGGAAGGAGATGTCCGGCTGGACACCTTCTCGATACAGTAATCCCTACACTGAAAGGAAAGTAAGTGTATATGTTGATTGATGATGGAAGATGAAACCGGATTGGACTGGCACCAGGCGAAGGATGCTTGACAGAGTCATACAGTCGACTCTGGTGCTAGGGGTTATATGTAGCCCAGAAGTGTTACTTGACTGAACAGGTGTGCTATTGCTTTTTCTACCATCATTATGCCTATATATTATAGTGACTAAGTAGATCTATGATGTGATGATTTCATACTCATGTTGGTAGACATGAGGAATGTCTGAGAGGCAGGTGACGGGGTGGAGATGCTAGTAGTCTTTGTTGTAGTTGAGTACTCACACCAACCTCTCCGTGTTTCAGGATCTGTTATTACTATACAGAAGAAGATTCAAGAGCTTCACCATGAGCTCTATGGGCCCACTCATTCCAGTGCCTATCCAGAAGTTGATTGAGGCAATACTGGGAGTGGTCGTCTGATTCTGCGAGATCAATGTTGGAAGGAGCTGAGTGCTGAATAAGTCGGTAGGTCTAGGTTAGGACCTCCGTCAAGAGTCCGACGAGTGTCATCCGATCCTGTGAGGATCCAACACTGAAACGTCTGGTGATTCTAGCCAGCGAAGCACTGGTGACATTCAACCTCAGTGTACACCTTGGTGATTGCAAGGTAGTGAACTTTCCAGTTGAGCAGAGTGATCATTGATACCGGTCACCATGGCCTGTGTAATATGCTTCTGACCCGGCTGGGTTGTCAGGGGACACCGTGTATAATATATGCTTAAATAGTGTTTCTACATTGGTTACCTTTCTGAAGCCAACATGTGGTCCAGTGAACTAGGACATTGATTACAACATTGGTGGGAACACCAGAGTGACATGTTTGTTAAGGTAGGGAGCTACCTCATGCCAATGTGATGAACTGTTGACAATGTTTGTTGAAGGTAGGGAGCTACCTCATGCCATCGTGAACTGTTGACAGTGTATGCTAGGTTGTGATTTATACCCAATTGATCAGGGTAGTTACATGATACCGTGTGAAGATCTATTTTGTCCAAGGACATGGAAATAAGGTGAGGTGTTTAATCACCTGAGAGACTTTACCAGTGACATTGTGTGTTCGTGTGGAGCAACCGCTCATTGTGTAGGTGACATATCAGTGTGTGGGTCACTTATGAGATAGAAGAGTGACCTGGCTCTTGTGTATTTTGAGACGGTGCTACATGTACTTTTTCTGCAAGTGGGAGACCGCTAATATGCTAGGGTCGGCCCAGACTTCATCAGGAGGGTGACGAGGGAAATAGTACGACAGCAAGGAAGGAGCCTTGTTCATCGGTGCAGTGTCAGTCAGGCAGTGGTACTGCGCTTGATCAGCCCTTGCTTGGTTCTCTGTGTGAAGAGGGAACTTTGGAGAGGCAGCAGTCCTTGGAGTTCCAGCTCACTGGAGGAGCCTGGGTGAGTCGCTACCACGACTGGACAACCGCACGAGCTATCGTCCGCCTCCATGATGAATACTCATCTGCGTCTTTGATCTTGTACATAGTTCTTCTAGTCTGGCTTTCAGCCATCCTTCTCTGTGTTGTCGGTGACGTAGTTCAGAATTAAAATTTTGTTCTCTTAGCTATGACTTTGTGCAGTGATATGACTGGTGTCTGGTCCGAGCCCCCTTGGGGTTTGGAACCCTAGGTGAGGGAGGGAAGGTTAAGCTGTCCCGGCTTGTGTGGGGCCTGGTAGATGTAGAGTGCTATTGAGGTGGTTGGAGCAAAGGCAGGGGATTGTATCTATCGTGGCAAACCAGACCAAGCCCCGGCGGTTTTGTCACAAGATAGAGTGGGGGCTCGTCCGGGATCTTCTCTTTGTTCTGACATTTCGTAGGAATAGGTTATAGTGTCATCTGTCCTATACCTATTGTCTACTTGACGAGTAGGGCTACTGATACCTTTCTCTTCGACGTGGACAGACATTTAGTTTAGTTAGTATAGATACATAGTTACAGTGTTGGTTGGAGAACAGTTAGCATTGTGATTGAGTATTGCATATCTATACTGATACTAAGTTACACTAAACATGGCTACTCGTACTTTAGATTTAGCTAACGTGCGGGCATCTGCAACTGAGATGGGATTGGACGGTGAGGAGTTCAAGGCCTATGTACTGGAAGTCGAGAGAGACTTCAGAGCAGAAGAGAGGGAGAGAAGAAAGTCAGAAATTGAGCTTGAAGCTCGAAAGGTAGCACTTGAAGAGCAAAAGTTGGTGGCAGACCAACAGGCACAAAAACTGGCAGCTGACCTAGAGTCTAAGAAATTAGATGCTAGGAAGTTGGAAATGGAACATGAGTTCCGTATGAAGCAACTTGAGGTAGAGGCTAAATCTGTTGGTGAGTCTGAGGGGGCAGTAGGTGGAGTAGCTTTACCTAGCTCATCAGTAGCCAGCAGACCAGCTTACCATGCTATGAAATGGCCGTTTCCACCATTTGAACCGGACCAAGAGAAGATAGATCAATTCTTAGAGAAGTTCGAGGCAATGTGTAAAGCTATGGGTTTGGAGCCTGAGCGTTGGAATCTTAAGCTTTCACAGGGACTCCGTGGCACCGCGTACGAAGTGTATGCGCGTCTTCCCCCAGGGATGGAAAATGATTATCCAACCCTGAAATCGGCTCTTTTGAAAAGATTCGAAATGACAGCCCATGCGTACAGGCGGAGGTTCAGAACTTCCAAGAGAGAACCAGGTGAGATGTTCTCGGCCTATAGTGTGAGACTGAACTCATACCTGTTGAAATGGATGGCGTTGGCCAATTTCAAAGAGGATTATGAGAGTCTGAGAGAGTTGATGGTGGTGGATCAAATGAGGATGCAGATGTCCAAGCCTTTAAGGAATTTCTTAGGGGAAAATGGGGCGGAAAGGCTAGACATAGTAAATAAGTTAGCTGAAAGGTATGTGGAAGTCTATGGTGAGACTGGGGATTCCAGTCAGACTGATTCACAGAAACGGCAGAAGGGGCTTGATCAGAAGCCCAAGACCAAAGGTCCCAAAGAATCATCCAATGTAGCAGATCCTGTGGTAAAAGACTCTGGTAAGAAACCCGATAAGCAAAGCCCTCCCGCCTCCCCAAAACGGAAGTGGAGTAAGAGGTGGTGTAAGCACTGTAAGTCTCCTTCCCATAATACTGAAGATTGTCTGAGGAAGCCAAAGGACTTGCACTTTGCGTGTCTCGCATCTACTAGAGGTAGACCTAGCGAGACCACACCTAAGGGTCGGGAGAAACCAAAGTCTGAGAAATCACCTGTGATCGAAACGATAGAGGTGAATGGGAAGCAGGTGGAATGTCTATACGATACAGGATTGCAGTTTGAAGCTGTAATCTCATCCCACCTTGTGAGCCCAGGGCAGCTCACCGGCGAGACAAGAGAATTTCAGCTGGCCATGAGGAGCTCCGTAGCTATGGACTTGCCGATTGCTCGGATTGACATTCGGTGCAGGTACGTTACGGGTAGCATCCAGGCGGCTGTGCTGCCTGATCCTATTTACCCTTTGATCCTCGGTCGTCCGCATGTATTCCTGGGGGACCCCAGGGAACATTGTCTAGTGAGCGCTAGGCAGGCCAGGGCTAAGGATGGAGAAAGGCAGTGTGGTAAGGAAATAGACCATTCTCTTGCGAGCTTAGTGAGCAGTGCTCAATGTAGGGACCAGACTTTGCGTCCTTACTTACTGGAGGTGTCCCAAAGCTCTGTCCCGCCAAATCCGGGTCAGTTCTATGTAGAAAACCGGTTGCTTTATCGTAGAGCCGGGCAAGGGGATAGCCAGTACGGTCAGATGGTAGTCCCTACTGACTACAGATCCCGCTTGATACATAGAGTGCATACCTTATCCTTAACCGGACATAAGGATGTGGGGGAAGCAGTCCAGTGTCTTTCCAGCCACTACCACTGGCCTGGAATGACAGGCGACGTGCGGAGATATATCCGGTCGTGCCAAACGTGTGGTCTGGCAGCACCAAAGCACAGGACCAGAAACGGTTTATATCTGCAGATTGGAGATAGGGTTCTCGCGCTTCTCCCAATCGAGGGGGGGGGGGGAATTCGAACTCGGATGGCAGGGCCCTTTTCCTGTGGAACGGATAATGTCCCGATCCACGTATGAGGTGAAGGTCCGCGGGGAATTGCGTAAGTTCCATTGTACTCTCCTTCAGAATTTGGAGAGGTCCGAGGTAGTTTCTCCACAAAGTAGTGCGACTACCATTGCGCTAGATTCGGTTCTGGGTCCAGACGACGGCGAGGAAGACTCAGTCCTACGCAGTACATCCTGTGGGGAGGGTCTGCGGTCTCCTGAGCGTTCAACCGTGGTTAGGGCGAACAGGCTCCGTCGGGAAGAGGCCCATAGTGTTAAGCACACTGGGAATCGAGGTCGGACAGGCGAAGTCACATCTGGCACGACGGGATCGTCGGGTGACTCGATACGCCGACAGGCTCACTGTCCTTACACGCGGGAGAGAAGGCAGGAGCAAGGGTACTCCAGACGAACCTGGAGTAAGCGACCATTCATTTCGGTCGACATCCGCGAACAGTCCACGAGGGTGATGCCGAGTCGGGATAGGAGAAATCCTATTGTCGGAAGGGACGAACGAACCTTCAGTAAAGTAACCGATGGCCTACACCAGGGGGATGCGGTACAGTCCAGTGTAGGCAGATCCTGTAAGCCAATCACCAGGCCGTTACGTTTCGGGCCTAATCGCTGGAGATAACGTATGTTTGAGGCGGTAGTTGGTGATCCAGCATCCATACCATTCTGGTGGATCTCCCCAGGGAAAGTGAATGTTATGGAACGTCTTTTCCTGTGAATCCAATCTTGATAGAGTAGAGGTTCAGAGTTCAGACCGATCTTTGTCTAGTGAGTTCGACAGGGTCGACCATCTTAAGTGGGGGCCTATGTGACGAAACGGCTACAGATCGGCAAATCTCTGCTTAATAGCCCTTTGAAGGGAGTGCGAGGCGTTGGTCTCCCTTGAAATTAATATCAATTAATAGGGGATTTCCCTAGAAACGTAGTGCGGGGCGGAGCTATTCTAGTTATTTATAGAACAATCTAGAATGTTCCCTTAAGTGCGTACGTGGGAAATAGCTCTAAGTTCACGAGTGCTTCAGGCAGCCCGGGTTGGTGGAACTTATCGTGACTCTGGTTTTCTTCATGAATCATGAAAGTCACGCGGCCCGTGTAGGCGAGTGGAAGGCGCACTGACTTTGTCGTGGTCAGTCGCCCACCAAATCTCAGCGTGAATAGATCGCAGCCAACAGGCTGATGTAATTTTGATGTCTATATTCGCGGCCAGTGCGGACATCGGCAGTCAAGGTTGTGATTCTTCAATCACAGGTTAGTTGAATACTTATTCTATTATTTTACTGTTGTCGTGATGCGTTGCGGGGTTCCCGGAATGAATTAATTGCCGTCGCAAAATTGAGTTGTCGCGTAGAGTTATCCGTTACAGTTGGCGGGTTGCATATTTAAGTAGGCTTTATCGATCAGCGATGTAATGTGGTACCTGACGGAACAAGCCGTATTCCACAGCGAGTGGTGTGTAAATAAAATAGGCCGAACGATGTGCGTTACAGTGTGTAGCAGTTACTGGTTTGGTTTATTAATTACGCAGGCAAGGCGACAGTTTGTCAGTCATTACATCAACATGCATGACGCTGTAAATGATAAGGTAGAGCTTATTATTAGAGATGTGGAATGTGCTTCGTGACATTAGAATTGTAACTTAATTGTTCTATCAGTGGTGGTGATTTTTCGAGGAATCAAGGTGAGATCAGCAGTGGTGTATTTGCTGTGTGCAGATAGCCGTGGTATTCCGCGTAAGCCGAATGGTGTTGCATCGATAGGATAACAGTTGATAGAAAGTATTCCTGATACTATAGTTACTGCTGGTTGTCATGTCCGTCCGCTACGATGACCGTGCATGTTCCATCTTACGTTTGTCTAGGCAGCGGGAGGTAGGCCGGTACCCCAACCCGATAGGTAATAGGTCCGACCCAATGCGATCGTGCAGATCCGAAGAGTGAACATACCCGATCGAGGGTGAAGCGGCACTCCGTAATTCGAGGCCGTGGTGTCTAGGTAGATCGAGGTTTGAACCTAACCGTTTCTGTCTCTAATATTCTACTCTTCTGGAACCCTGATTCGGTTCATGGAGTACTTGGAGTACTGCCGTGAAGTAGTAGTATATGAGAAGAATAATCCCCCCAAAAGGTGGAGTCAAAGTTTGGTAGTGGAGTCTGGAGATTTGCTACATTGGATGACGTGACTTAAGTCGTCACGGGACAAGGTACACGGGACCCACCGTAGCTGTGGGAAAGTGTAATGGTGGATGGCCACCACAGCTGTGCTCGACCGGCACAGGTATGACTGACCTGAAAGATAGTCAGTGAATACAAGGGCAACTCTGGGGCAGGGATCCCAGACCTGACACTATGGCTGTGATATGATTTTGTTATTTAAGTGTAACAAGTCATGAGTTCTCCTTGGTTAATGCTATAGTAATGAATTATCAGGAGTATAATTCATTATGGACATATAGTTATTAATGTGTGTAATTGATCAATCCATGGGTTAAGGGATTGATGAATTGATGAGTCTGTCAGGAAGGAGATGTCCGGCTGGACACCTTCTCGATACAGTAATCCCTACACTGAAAGGAAAGTAAGTGTATATGTTGATTGATGATGGAAGATGAAACCGGATTGGACTGGCACCAGGCGAAGGATGCTTGACAGAGTCATACAGTCGACTCTGGTGCTAGGGGTTATATGTAGCCCAGAAGTGTTACTTGACTGAACAGGTGTGCTATTGCTTTTTCTACCATCATTATGCCTATAGATTATAGTGACTAAGTATATCTATGATGTGATGATTTCATACTCATGTTGGTAGACATGAGGAATGTCTGAGAGGCAGGTGACGGGGTGGAGATGCTAGTAGTCTTTGTTGTAGTTGAGTACTCACACCAACCTCTCCGTGTTTCAGGATCTGTTATTACTATACAGAAGAAGATTCAAGAGCTTCACCATGAGCTCTATGGGCCCACTCATTCCAGTGCCTATCCAGAAGTTGATTGAGGCAATACTGGGAGTGGTCGTCTGATTCTGCGAGATCAATGTTGGAAGGAAGCTGAGTGCTGAATAAGTCGGTAGGTCTAGGTTAGGACCTCCGTCAAGAGTCCGACGAGTGTCATCCGATCCTGTGAGGATCCAACACTGAAACGTCTGGTGATTCTAGCCAGCGAAGCAATGGTGACATTCAACCTCAGTGTACACCTTGGTGATTGCAAGGTAGTGAACTTTCCAGTTGAGCAGAGTGATCATTGATACCGGTCACCATGGCCTGTGTAATATGCTTCTGACCCGGCTGGGTTGTCAGGGGACACCGTGTATAATATATGCTTAAATAGTGTTTCTACATTGGTTACCTTTCTGAAGCCAACATGTGGTCCAGTGAACTAGGACATTGATTACAACATTGGTGGGAACACCAGAGTGACATGTTTGTTAAGGTAGGGAGCTACCTCATGCCAATGTGATGAACGGTTGACAATGTTTGTTGAGGTAGGGAGCTACCTCATGCCATCGTGAACTGTTGACAGTGTATGCTAGGTTGTGATTTATACCCAATTGATCAGGGTAGTTACATGATACCGTGTGAAGATCTATTTGTCCAAGGACATGGAAATAAGGTGAAGGGTTTAGTCACCTGAATAGACTTTACCAGTGACATTGTGTGTTCGGGTGGAGCAACCGCTCATTGTGTAGGTGACATATCAGTGTGTGGGTCACTTATGAGATAGAAGAGTGACCTGGCTCTTGTGTATTTTGAGACGGGGCTACATGTACTTTTTCTGCAAGTGGGAGACCGCTAATATGCTAGGGTCGGCCCAGACTTCATCAGGAGGGTGACGAGGGAAATAGTACGACAGCAAGGAAGGAGCCTTGTTCATCGGTGCAGTGTCAGTCAGGCAGTGGTACTGCGCTTGATCAGCCCTTGCTTGGTTCTCTGTGTGAAGAGGGAACTTTGGAGAGGCAGCAGTCCTTGGAGTTCCAGTCCACTGGAGGAGCCTGGGTGAGTCGCTACCACGACTAGACAACCGCACGAGCTATCGTCCGCCTCCATGATGAATACTCATCTGCGTCTTTGATCTTGTACATAGTTCTTCTAGTCTGGCTTTCAGCCATCCTTCTCTGTGTTGTCGGTGACGTAGTTCAGAATTAAATTTTGTTCTCTTAGCTATGACTTTGTGCAGTGATATGACTGGTGTCTGGTCCGAGCCCCCTTGGGGTTTGGAACCCTAGGTGAGGGAGGGAAGGTTAAGCTGTCCCGGCTTGTGTGGGGCCTGGTAGATGTAGAGTGCTATTGAGGTGGTTGGAGCAAAGGCAGGGGATTGTATCTATCGTGGCAAACCAGACCAAGCCCCGGCGGTTTTGTCACAATACATACACTTTGTTTTATAAATATAGATTTCCATTCGTTGAACATTAAAATTACGGACAATAGCGGGAAACGAAACAAGTAACGCGATGACTCTAGTATGGCAATACATCACCAGTCGGGTCCACATAGGAGTTCGTATGTGGCGATGTATTTTATCCTTCAGCACTGAATCAGTTAATTTCCTCAAAGGTGAATATACCTCACGTGTCGTTTCTTCGTGAGATCAAAACACAAGTCCACACATATTTCTACACAGTGCTACTGGCATGAAATTGATGGGTTGGATCCTCAGACGAATTTTATGCAGTCTCCTAACTTAAATATAGTTCATTCCATATGTCACGGAGATGACATATTGTTCATTTCAAATGTCACAGAACTGAAAAAAAATGTTCACTTCAAATGTCATAGAACACCGGGAAGGTTAACCCGGTCAATAAATGCGCGAAGAAACCGGTTGTGTTGGCTTAAAAGGCGCAAAAACCGCAGCTCTGCTGTAAACAGGCACAACACACTTGCTTTTAAAACAAACATTTCGGATGAACGAAGAAGAAGAGGAATTTTTTTTTATAAATTGTTATTCTGAATACGCAATCACTGAACTGTCTTTTATATAACATAGAGTATTTATGTAGTTTGCAAGACAGAAAATATACTCTCCAACAAAAATCTGCTTTACATACAATGTAGTGAGACTTTACAAACACCCTGTAGAATACGTATTATGCAAATTCTATAGTAACCGCCCCCTCCCCCCTTTCCCATACTCGTTGTGTTTGTTCAAACGGAAATTCGGCATCCGAATATGGACGAGGCGTGTTGTGTGTGTGTGTGTGTGCGCGCGCGCGCGTGAGTGTGTGCTTGCGTGCGTGCGTGCGTGCGTGCGTGCGTGCGTTCGTTCGTTCGTTCGTGTTCGTTCGTTTATTCGTTCGGTTGCTTTAAAGTTAAGCGTAGTCCATATACGTGCTAATATTAGAGCAATTGACTGATTTTTGCATGTAGATTAGCTTTCCCTGTTACTAATGTCCCTCGCAACCAGACCAACCCACCCCGACTTCTGAGGTACGTGTAATTTACGTCTGCGATTCAAGGATGAGATGTCAGTATTTTAGTCACACTGACCGGTGTAGAGGTGAAACCCGGCAATAATCGCACCGGAAGTTTAAGAGGAATACAGTGTCCCAGTGAAATACAAACCAAAGCAAAGAAATTGTTCTTGTAGTTGTTCCTTTTGGCCAAGGAGTTGTCCACCCTTGGCAACCAAAGTCAATCTGATGAAGGTGTAAAACCTTGGCAGGGATGATCTATGACTAATCGGCACATGGGCAGAAGGCATCACAGTAAACGAATTGCATAGTTGGGGGAAGCATTCACTAAAGCAGTCCCTCGGTAACGCCACAGAGTGTATATGACACTTTGTAGATTATATAAGACACGTAGTGACATACACACACATGACCACACACAAACATACACGCACGCACGCACGCACGCACACATACACACACACACACACACACACACACACACACACACACACACACTGTCGTGAAATACTGAGAGTTAATGATTCCCAGATGGACGACTGTATACACCGACTGACCAGGTGGAGGAAGGGTTAACAAGCGAAGCAGTAATGGTAACAAACAAAGGAGTGACCAGGCGCATGTGTTTATAGGTCAAGACACAGAAGGGGCCGGCTAACCGCACAGGTAAACTGTCGAGTGGAAAAATTGGTTTGCGACTAAAGCCGAGAGATTATTGGACAGCATATTGCGGTATGGATGTGAAACGGTTCCGAGCAGTAATTTTCCACTAACGATGATAATGCAGTCTGGATGTGAGGTGTCCAGCAATGTCAAGGACTATGCGGCAAAAATGACCGATATAAAGAGTGGCAACTCTTTGTGTAAGTTTAGTGTGTGTTCCAAACTGAACTGAAGGAGATATGTTCTTGAGTGGGAATAGAAATACACGTCCCTAATGATGGAAAGAGGGGATAGTAGTGTGTTATTCGCTAAGTGTTTTTCGATTCCAGGAACATAGATGCCTAAATAAGGTATATTAGAGTATAGTTTAGCATAGGAATATAGATGTGAGTGAAGTGCATTTAACATTGCTTTCTATTAGTAGGAATAGTATAGACGTTAGGTGAATCTTCTATCCTATGTCAGAGTGGGTTTTTTCGGAAGCCTTTTCATTTCGGCTGGAGGAAAAGACACTCACATAGGAGGGAAGAGGAAGCAGACACAGATCTCATTATTAAATGTATATCACACAGGTTTCCATACCAGTGCGGGACTTATCAACTAAGAGATAAAACAGATGGCTGTGGGTCAAGATCACTCAGTGTTGATAACCCACAAGAAAGCACTTTAAAGTAATAAAGCACGACACTTGTGCATAAGAAAGGAAGGAAAAGAAGTGGCATCTTAATAAGTCAGGAGGACAGAGAATGGAAAATAGAGATCATACTAACTAAAGAAAAAAAGACTCAAATTACTCAGTATCTAAGAGTTACAAGGTGCATACAAAGTGCCTATATCAATTAAGAACTATCCAGTGTAGAACTTTTACAGGACAAAAATAGAGAATACTAGAAACTCGATGTGTTTTCCAGGATGGAATTAAGAACGCTATAAGATACTAAAGAACATTCAGGTTAAGCTGACAGCATATGGTGATCGGGTTAAATACATTCATACAGTGGTGAACATTTTTCATTACAAAAAACGGATATATCTACAGACTCAAGCAGACGGAGCTGTCAGGGTGAGACCGTTCTGTTATATCTATGTCATGTCCTGTACTCTAGCTGAGAGAAGAGACGAGAGAAGACACGGAGACTATCTATCAACATCTTATCTGGCAGCCACACTAGAAGAACATACCAACTACATAGACAATATCCATACATACACCAGACATAGTTTTTATTAATAAATCTTTTATCTTATCGTTGAAAGGAACTGTTGTCGGAGTATGTGTTGAGGGAATAATAGAGAGAGAGAAAGAAATAGATATATGGAATGGAAGACAGAAGAGAGGAGTGTAGACCAAGTCAGTCAATAATCCAACAGATACTAAGTTTAAAGATGTGCTTGTTGATTCCAATCTCCTCTCGGGAAATTAACAGGACATAATTGGTGGAGCGAGCGGGATACGTACATACATTATACCCATATGACCTGAAAGCATAACATGGCATATGCATAGAGGGGTACTTGCATATTGGCACAGGCATAGCGGAGTACCTACATGTTGGGACATACTGATTGGAATAAATATAAGTATATATTGATGACTTTTAATGGAAGGACGGCCATTGGATATATGGTGCCATTACATTTATGGTAGAAACATTTCATTAACGCTGGTGACTTTACAGTGAGAAAGTTCCAGACAGAGTGAATGGGGATAGGTGGTAAGACACATTACATACCTAGTCACACGGTCACACGTCTACATAAGTCTTTATCCTATATCTCCTCTTGTGGATGAGAGAGTGGTTGTGATGTACTGTGTGGTGTGGTAGATTAATAATATTTAATAGACATAGATAAATGATATAGGTTCTAGGTAGAGTATCGGTTTATAGTGAGTATTCTTTACTGCCTTGAGGTGTCTTTACTCAACGTGCTGACGTATCTGCTGTAACTATGGCAACTCCTAAAGTAACTACAGCCGAACTGAGGGCCAACGGGGAGGCAATTGGTTTAGCTGGTTCCGAGCTAACGGATTACATACAAGAAAGAGAGCGAGAGTTTCGTCAGCGGAAAGGGAGGAGCGTAAGGCCCAGTTGGAAGCAGAATGGGAGGAGCGTAAGGCCCAGTTGGATGCAGAAGAAGCCACAAAGATCAGAGAACATGAATACCGCATTAAAGAGCTAGAATTCAAGACACAAACTAAGGGAGAAATAGATGGAGGGGAAGGAAGTTCTTCGTCACCTGGTGCAACCCACATGAGTGGACATGGTTACCATGCCATGAAGTTTCCCTTAGCTGTCTACGATCAGTCTAAGGAACGCTTTGACCAGTACGCATCTCGTTTCGAAGCAATGTCAGTCGCTATGGGGCTGGATCGGAGCAGATGGGCTCTTAAATTATCCCAGGAATTAATAGGTTCGGGATTTGAAGTGTACACACGCTTACCACCAGGACAGGAAAATAATTACCAGGAATTAAAAGCCGCTTTGATGAAACATTTTGACATCACCGCACAAACGTATAGGAAGAAGTTTAGATCGTCTAGACGAGAGCCGGGAGAACTATTCGCCGCCTACAGTCTGAGGCTGAAATCCTATCTCCAGAAATGGATGGACTTGGCAGAATTCAAGAGGGATTATGAGAGTCTCGAAGAGATGATGGTGGTAGACCAGATGCGAAAGCAAATGTCGAAACCTCTCAGAACCTTCTTGGGAGAACAAGGGGCGGAACGGATTGATGTTGTGAATAAGCTGGCGGAAAGATTCGTGGAAGTACATGGGGAAACTGAGGAACTCAGTACACAAACCAAAGGTCAGGAGAAACCAGAGAAAAAGAAACCTAAAAACTGGGAAGGAGAAAAAGTGGAACCTTATATAAAGCACACAGAGGAGAGTTCAGAGAAGGTGAAGGTAGGAAACCAGAGCACCTCGAATTCTCAAGCGAAACGACAGTGGTCCGAGAAGTGGTGTTCATTTTGCAAGGCGGCCTCTCACAACACCAAAGACTGCAGATCGAAACCTAAAAGTTCTTACTTCGATGCATGCAAAGTGATTCCTACATCGGTGATCACAGACAAGGCTGAGGTCGGCGAAGGAGAAAGGAACAAAAAGATAACACGGAAACCTAGGAAGGGAACAGAGTACACACACTGCCAGTCGACAACACATAATACTATGGACTGCAGATGCAAGGCCAAACACGCCAATTGCATAACCAACCTCGAGGAATCAAAAGAGGAAGGCAAGGAAACGGTCAAGGAGATGAAAGACACTCAGGACCAAGAGAGACCACCTGTGGTTGAACTGATTGAAGTAAATGGCCAACAGGTTGCTTGTCTCTACGATACCGGTTTGGATGGGGAAGCGGTGGTGGACGCCAGCTTGGTAAGCCCAGACCAATTTACAGGGGAGACCATAGAAATACAGCCGGCAATGAGGAGTGCTGTTACCATGACGCTGCCAATCGCCAAGGTGGAGATTAAATCCAGGTACGTCACGGGCATTATTCCAGCTGCTGTATTATCTGACTCCTTATTTCCCATGATCATTGGCACGAAATATGTCTTTTTGGGGATGCCCAAACAGCCAGCCTACAAGGGAACAGTAGTCAGTGGATCTCAAGGGAAGGAAAAAGAGGCAGAGACACTATGCGACAACTCAGGATAGGAGAATTGCATACTGCCCAGAGGCAAGATACTACGTTGCATCCTTGCTACAGGAAGCTGCAAAGAAGTGCTGAGCCACCAGAACGGGGACAGTACTTTCTGAAGAATCAACTACTCTATCGGAGAGCTGGGAGGGGAGATAACCTGCACGAGCAGTGGGTGGTTCCAGAGACCCACCGTCCTCACATTCTTCAGAGTGGACACATCATAGGCGAGAATCGACATATGGGTGTCAGAGAGACCTTGCAGCAAATATCCGGCCATTATTGCTGGCCAGGAATGACCGGAGATGTACGCCGGTGGGTGAAGTCTTGTTCGGAGTGCCAGAGAGCACCACCCAACAAGCGAATCAAGAGGAAACTAGCTCTTAAAGTGGAAGACAAAGTGGAAGTGTGGAGTCCAGCAGAGACCAATATACTCCAAGTAGGATGGAAAGGACCTTATCCTGTGGGAAAGGTGGTGTCCAAGAACATCTACAAAATACGGATCGGGGAAGAGATGAAAAATCTCCCTAGACATCTCATTAGGAAATATGAAGAGAGATCCGGGAGCAAAGCTTCGCACTTTATGGTGATGGCAGCCATTGGGACAAAGGTTACCAGTCCAGACGAAGACCAGAGATCGCCAGTACAACATAGGAGGGCCTATGGGACAGTACGTGATAGGTCAGATTTACCCAACGACATGAGGAGGGAAATCACAAGTCAGGGAAAGGACAAGAGTGAAAGTTTCACCGGTAACCAAGTTCAGAAGGGGTGGGTAACGTCGGGAAAAGCGAGAATTACCCAGGACTCCAACCGAAGATGGGCTGACCAGATACAATATCGCCCAAGATGGTCCTGGAAGCAAAAGTCCAGGAGGTTTGGGAAAGACGACTCGGTCCGACGAGGGCGAGGCGGAACATCCCCAGAGGCAAAGCCGGGGGAAACCAAGAGGACATGGAAGCAGTGTTACAATCAGGATGGGACAATCCGTTTGTATTGTGAGCCGTCGCTGACGCAAGTCGAAAGTAGGTCGACCAGACGTACAGGAGCGAGGAGCCAACACTAGTTTCAGTCGTGAGTAGTATAGTAGGGTGTCAATTAGAGCGCCTACTGGATAATGAGATGAGCCATGTGAGGATCCAATCATATCATCAACACGTGATGTTAATAGCTACTTCGCAGAAGCTAAACGCACGGTGGATGTGATGGACGTTGTTGCTGCAACTGGACTTCACAGTGGAATACATCCTTGGTAAGGAGAATGTAGGAGCAGATTTCTTATCCAGACATTCAGCTCCGGAGGAAGAAGACTAGGATTGTGGATCATGGGAATCAAACCTACAGTGAGAAAGATTCGACGCGGTCTAATCTCTTAAGAGGGGGCCTATGTCGTGAAATACTGAGAGTTAATGATTCTCAGATGGACGACTGTATACACCGACTGACCAGGTGGAGGAAGGGTTAACAAGCGAAGCAGTAATGGTAACAAACAAAGGAGTGACCAGGCGCATGTGTTTATAGGTCAAGACACAGAAGGGGCCGGCTAACCGCACAGGTAAACTGTCGAGTGGAAAAATTGGTTTGCGACTAAAGCCGAGAGATTATTGGACAGCATATTGCGGTATGGATGTGAAACGGTTCCGAGCAGTAATTTTCCACTAACGATGATAATGCAGTCTGGATGTGAGGTGTCCAGCAATGTCAAGGACTATGCGGCAAAAATGACCGATATAAAGAGTGGCAACTCTTTGTGTAAGTTTAGTGTGTGTTCCAAACTGAACTGAAGGAGATATGTTCTTGAGTGGGAATAGAAATACACGTCCCTAATGATGGAAAGAGGGGATAGTAGTGTGTTATTCGCTAAGTGTTTTTCGATTCCAGGAACATAGATGCCTAAATAAGGTATATTAGAGTATAGTTTAGCATAGGAATATAGATGTGAGTGAAGTGCATTTAAAATTGCTTTCTATTAGTAGGAATAGTATAGACGTTAGGTGAATCTTCTATCCTACGTCAGAGTGGGTTTTTTCGGAAGCCTTTTCATTTCGGCTGGAGGAAAAGACACTCACATAGGAGGGAAGAGGAAGCAGACACAGATCTCATTATTAAATGTATATCACACAGGTTTCCATACCAGTGCGGGACTTATCAACTAAGAGATAAAACAGATGGCTGTGGTCAAGATCACTCAGTGTTGATAACCCACAAGAAAGCACTTTAAAGTAATAAAGCACGACACTTGTGCATAAGAAAGGAAGGAAAAGAAGTGGCATCTTAATAAGTCAGGAGGACAGAGAATGGAAAATAGAGATCATACTAACTAAAGAAAAAAAGACTCAAATTACTCAGTATCTAAGAGTTACAAGGTGCATACAAAGTGCCTATATCAATTAAGAACTATCCAGTGTAGAACTTTTACAGGACAAAAATAGAGAATACTAGAAACTCGATGTGTTTTCCAGGATGGAATTAAGAACGCTATAAGATACTAAAGAACATTCAGGTTAAGCTGACAGCATATGGTGATCGGGTTAAATACATTCATACAGTGGTGAACATTTTTCATTACAAAAAACGGATATATCTAAAGACTCAAGCAGACGGAGCTGTCAGGGTGAGACCGTTCTGTTATATCTATGTCATGTCCTGTACTCTAGCTGAGAGAAGAGACGAGAGAAGACACGGAGACTATCTATCAACATCTTATCTGGCAGCCACACTAGAAGAACATACCAACTACATAGACAATATCCATACATACACCAGACATAGTTTTTATTAATAAATCTTTTATCTTATCGTTGAAAGGAACTGTTGTCGGAGTATGTGTTGAGGGAATAATAGAGAGAGAGAGAGAAGAAATAGATATATGGAATGGAAGACAGAAGAGAGGAGTGTAGACCAAAGTCAGTCAATAATCCCAACAGATACTAAGTTTAAAGATGTGCTTGTTGATTCCAATCTCCTCTCGGGAAATTAACAGGACACACACACACAAACGAGTGTAACACGCTTAGGCATAAACTTTCTGTGCGCAGATCAGCGGGTTAGTGGGCACAGTCGACACAAATGTCAGCTGGACTTAACCTCTGACCTAAACTTTAAGAAAACAGTAGAAAACTTAGAAAGTACAATTGCCTGGACAACGAACCCCTGCAAAGGATACGCAACAATATATAAATATATATATATATATTTTTTTTGCATATCCTTTACTGGACATTGCTGTCAACACCAGCATCTTTCAGCTGTATGTTGATTTCTTGGCAAGATTACGCTCAGTAGTTTGCCATTGCTTTCTGAGCGGCCGGCTCACATACCCCGTAAGTTACCGATGCGATTCGAACCACTGCTGATTCTCACCGTCATCACGTCACCGACGAGAGTATACGAGATTACGGAGAAAAGTCATAACCTCTAAGCCACGAAGCCAGCATATATATATAATATATATATGTGTGTGTCAGGATCTTGCGTAAGGCAAGAAATGTAGCTCGTTTACTGACAAGTGAGATACTAAATATTACTACTGAATAACTCGACGTGAATACCCGATGATATAATTCGCACTCTTTATTCGCGCAATGCACTCATCAGAAACAATACAGGCATCGCGCAATCACAATTCACAATATCATTATATCATAAATACAATCAATCAAAGAATACATCAATGCAATCCACTTACAAGTCAAACACACAGGGGTTCAATCTCCAACAGTCATACAGGCTAGCTCTCGATGCATGCTCAAACACTCAGGCCTCATTCAGTCGCGTCCGTCCAGTACGGCTCCCAAGCCCTGTCTGACCAGCCGTTCAGCACACACGTTAGTTGGGGTCGAATCACCTTGCGTGACCCACAATGTTCACGCTGTGTTCCCGCTGACCCCCGACTGCTTAGCGTCGCTCAGTGTTGAGCCCGGCTGGGCTTCTCTGGCGCTGTCGAAGACGCCGCGTTATAACTGTAGTGTTTAACATAGCTCAGCGTTGAGCTCGGTTGCATTGCCTGGCGTTGGTACAGACAACGCGTTGCAACTCAGGGTGAGAATATGACTATATATATATATATATATATATATATATATATATATATATATATATATATATATATATATATATATATATATATATATATATATGAGAGAGAGAGAGAGAGAGAGAGAGAGAGAGAGAGTGAGAGAGAGAGAGATTAATAGAATGTATGTGAGTGTGTGTGTGTGTCTGTGTCCGGTTGTGTGTTTCAGTGTGTGAGTGTGATAAGATAGATAGATAGATAGAGAGAGAGAGAGAGAGAGAGAGAGAGAGAGAGAGAGAGAGAGAGAGAGAGAGAGAGAGATAGAGAGATGTGTGTGTTTATGTGTGCCTGCGCCCACTAGCAAAAACCCTTTAAATTCCAGACAATGACACCAGACAGCTCGTTAACAACACGGCCTCTTGTAGTGTCATCGGTTTTGTTCGGTTATCAAGGAAATAATTATATTTCAATAGCGTCCATGTTGACACTAACAGTGCTTCTCAAAATTGTGTAATCTGGACTGCTAAGGTTAGCGGGCTATGGTAGCATTGTAGCTAGTATTCTAGCATATCAACATAGATATCAGGGGTTTCAATTCACACAAGCGACTGGATAGTCTCTGTTTAATCATCACACCGGATTAAGATTGACCTCATATTATGGGTGTCCTTCACTTGGGGACGTAAATTACAAGTGTGAGTTTGAAGCCGCAGTGGGTTCGCCAGATGGCGAGGGACACTGGTAATAGGGAAAGCTAATCCACACGCAAACATCAGTGCCGGACACTAGAATTAGTAGCACTTGTATGAACTACTCACTAGTTCAAAGCGAGAGAACAAAATATTATGGGTAATAAGGACATTCTAATTTTAACCTGCCATTAATAAAATAGATTGATTAAAATAGATAATGGGTGTTAACCTCATCATTATCATTTGCTTTGCAAACTGGCGTAGGCGTTCATGCCCCTCCACTAATCTCGGTCCTTAGTGCTCCAGGCCAACTCTGTTGATGTTATGTCTTCATGCTACCGCCTCAGACCATCTAGTATCATCGTTTTCTGTGAACCTCAGCCTCTCTCCCCCCCCCCCCCCCCCCATTGATATTTCCAGCGTCGCGATGTTTTCCAATGCCTCTCTTCTCGTCACATGATCAAAGGAGGCTGTTTGTCTATTTCTTATTGTTGTGTATAATTTTCTGCTTTCATTCGCATCTTGCTGACAATAATTGTTAGTTTCTCTAGCAATTAAAGTAATTCGCTTCTCAGGAACCGCATTTCCGTTTCCTCCAAGATCTTCCTCACCTGCGCTCAAAAAGTGGATATTACCAACATCATTTTGTTTGTTAACCTGTCCGAATACAAGAGGTATTACTGCCATTCTGGTGTTAAAGTTCCTTCATAAAATGGGTATTACAAACCAGTGGCGTCACTGGGGTTGGTGTCACCCAGTGCGGTAAACTCTTGGTGTCACCCCTCTAGACTTTCACCATGGTCTTCTTCCGAGTGTTCCTGTACCATATATAATCGCATATAGTAATGTTTGTAAAATAAGTCAAAAAGTTAATAAGGACATAAGAAAGAAAACAAATTGAACAATATAACTTCAATACTTCAGGTAAAACATAAATAAAGAACTTCGACAAACTCGGACAAAGTTAAATTTTTTGTTATTTTGCTATGTCTGCTTTGTCAAATTTGCAATTTTTTAATTTTGGTGTCACCCCTTGATGGTGTCACCCGGTGCGGCCCGCACCCCCCGCACCCCCCTAGTGACGCCCCAGTTACAAACATTGGCATTAACGCCCATACAAATGGTATTTACGGACATTCTGGTGTCAATCTGCCCTCATAAGATAGATATTATCAACACTACGGTATTCACATGCTCTCATGAGATAGGTATTACCAACACTGTGGTACTCACTTGCTCTTATAAGATAGGTATTACCAACTTTATGGTGTTCATTTGCCCTCACACGATAGGTATTACCAACACTGTGATGTTTACCTGTCCTCACAAGATAGGTATTACCAACACTGTGGTGTTCACCTGTCCTCATAAGATAGGTATTACCAAAACTATGGTGTTCACCTTCCCCCATACGATAGGTATTACCAACACTATCGTGTTCAGCTGCCCTCATAAGATATATATGAACAAAAACATCATGGTCACGTGCTGTTATATATTATAGTATTAACGATACACCACTACTAGGCTGTCCCATTACAATAGGTATTGGGAAGACTCTTTTATTAGCCAGACCACCTAAGATGGGTATTACCAACATTCCAGTGTTAGAACACCCCCATAAAGCGGGTATTAACATTATTCTGTTGTTAAACCGTGTCCGGATAAAACGGGTATTGTGCAAACTTTGGAGCGCATGGCCGAAGGATCAGAGTGTTAGTTTCACACGTCGTGGAGGTGTGTTCGTTCCACGGTAATAGTCAGAGTTTTGACAATAGAATCTGAGCCTTTACACTGTGTGTTGACATATTCAACATACTGGCTTTATTCGCCAATCTGAAAGTTAAAACCAAAAAAAATCTTCTGGAACACGCGACAATGGTATGGATCGCAGAATGAAAATAAACATAATCAATACTTTTTTTTATTTTTTACAAACCATACAATAATTGATATTCCCAATTCTCTAGACTCATAGTGATTATACCAAAGCACCCGCTATGTGACTGATAAGCTAAACGCATATTACAGTTGATGATCACTTTGAGACTCGTTAGGATGAGGGAGGACTGTTTTAAATCTGTCTTATAACTCTGTCACTCAGCAATTACTCGTCTACAATCCACCAAGATCTAGAGTAAGACACGCGATTTGAAAGAAGTGATAGACCACGAAGATTCAACGACAGAGCAAGCCACGGGAGAGACAGATGGAGTCATCAACTGATCGACTACCGATAAAACACTCTCTATATTTAACACACACAAAAAAGACCACCATGAGACGGTGCGGAAACCTAAAAACACCAGACCTTTTAAGTGCCGGAACCTCACCAGAGATAAGTACAGCAACAAAGATGAAATCCACACCAAACCAGAAACTAAGAAACTAAACTCGCAGCTCTATTTCCATAAGCAGAAAATAACCATAAGAGCCATAACTAACCGATAGATCGACAGTTGAACGAGACCTGAACATATTCTGCTTCAAACGAGCGAACTACTACTCTTTTTTGCCAATCCATCGTCGGACTGACTGGATCTTTCAAATATAGTAATTTTAACGACTGTCTTAAACCATACATCCCTAGATTTCTGGACACAATCACCTGTTTTCTCTTAAGAAAACATAGTGATTTGTTCATGTTGAGGACATCTGATCAACATACAACCCCTTCTTGTCCATTGATTTTGTTGTGTTTCTCTGTCAGGCATTAGTGTGGTTGATAAGGGGCTTCGCTGATAATGCCACCAGTGCGGTCGGACGAGGATTCGACGCCTGAGTTCGTCGTCCGCTATCAGAGTAAAATACTGGTCGGCTATGCCTCCGTACATTCAGACATGCAACATGTGATAGCACTATATCATCACAGACTATAGTAGATTTAAATGTGCTTTGTTTCTGTCTAATATTTAGAAAGCGTTAATGATTTGTTTTTGAATCTATTTTAGAATCCGTCAAACCTGAATGGTGTCTAAACCTTGCACTTGTTTATTGTGTAATGAGTTAAAGTTGCGTTAATGAGAAAGCTTTAATGATTGTTGTATCTAGCATTCATCGCTTCACTAAACAACAGACATTCCCATTTGAGTATTCATACATCCCGTCCCTTGACAAAACTTGCAATTGCTTAATATTCACTTAATAAACCAACCGTTCCTGTCTACTGTAAGGAAAGTGTTAATGATTTATTCTGCTTCTTCGTACACCTTCAGATGCCAATCTGAATATATATCAGGAAAGCAGCAAGTCAACTTGAGCTTGTTGACATCTCCACAGAGTCTGTCCTCAACTAGAGCGTGTATAGGTCAGAATAGTGGTGTTTGTTCTCCGTTTCAACACTCTTGCAGCAAGTGTTTCGCTGTTATTGATTGTATCATTAGTATTCCTAGCCTATGTAACTAATTCATTGCACCCCCCCCCCCCCCCAAAAAAAAAAAAAATAAAAAAATAGCAGGTTTGGAACATACATGTTACGCTATCAAATGAACAAATATTATAATTTAAATTTCCGTTCCCTGAACATTGAAAGTGCTGAAGATACACAATACAAAACAATTGACACGATGACGCAAGTATGGCGATATATCGTTCTTCTGATCGAATTGTAGTTTACATTTGGCGATATATTATCCTTTGGCACTTAATCTATTTAACGTGATACAATATTAGCTGGCGTTTAAAACTTTACTGCAGTTCGACCAATTCCAGCTCCAATCATCACCTCTTTCCATAAACTGCTACTAACTGTTTCCCGTTTCGACTTTGCAGCCTGTCTAGTTTTTATCATTGTTTGCAGTCCGTTTTTTTATTATTGATTATATGTTTACAATTTGATTTTGTGCTATCCTGCGTTGCTACGTTGCTCTTCTTCTCGCTACAAGATTTCTCTACAAGAAAGAAACAGATGAGTAACATTTATATGTATCTATCTCCCACACTGTCTCCCATCCGTCTGCCTGTCTGCCTGTCTGCCTACCTGCTTGTCTACCTATATATTCATGCGAGTTCAACATGTAGTTTTATCTGTTCGTGATTATTTTGTGTGTACTGACGAAGGCTTTGGCAGCAACGTTCAGTTTGTTACTTGTAATCTAGTAAAGTTTACCGATTCTACTTCTCGATTTTTGATGAATCATTCATTGTTTCATTATCTCGTGACACGGCAACCTGCTTTCTCCTTTACAACGTGGCACCAATGTACTGCATCCACCTTTTGACGAAAAGTTTCGTTTTACTAGCGTTAAAACGCATTTTCGTGTCTGCTTGCTGGAAAGTTCTATCAACTGTCTGTTAAGAATTCACAGTTTCACTCAGCAAGCGGGATTGATAGCTTGGTTTACCTCAGAAGCCGTCTTCTCCGGGGCATTCCTTCCTCAGTTTACTGCATTCTAACATAAGATGTTATACTCGTTTCAACACGCCGTCTTCTCTCACCTTCTTGTTTTCTCCCGTTACAAGGGACACCCGTCTTCGCCAAATTCAGAGCCAAAAAAGATCAAGGCATTAGGGAGTTTTTGGTGCAAATTTTTGCATAGACCCGACTGACTCAGTGATCCGCGTCATGTGAAAACGGGCAAAAAGAAACATTCTCACCTGTGGGTCTTCATAACAGAAATAATTGAAAACGAACATAGGTAGACAGAAATATACTGGCAGGAGCGAAGTTTAGGGTAAACGAGAACTGAGATGGTTGGTGCTTTGCATTTGGTTATTAGCTATAGATGTGCGGTTTTTGTTCACCTGTGAAAAATAATACTGTTGTAATGTTAGTGATGAAGAAGGCATAAGCTGGCGAATACTGGACAATTAGTAAACCGTCGATAAAATCACTGGAAGCGTTTGGGGATGTGGTTTTAAAGAAGAATGATGAAAATTAACTGGACAGCCAAACTGAGCAATCTTTACATTTTGAGGGAAGCTTAAGTCGCAAAGGAAATTTTTGGGGCCACAATGTGAAATGACAAAAACTGAAACATGTTGTGACAACAGGAAAGATTTATGGAAAGAGGATATCAGGGTCATGGCACGGAACGAAGTCGCACACGAACTGATCCATGCAGTCATAAAGTAAAGTAAAGTAAAGTAAAGTAAAGTACCGTACCGTACCGTACAGTACAGTACAGTACAGTACAGTACAGTACAATACAGTACAGTAAAATAAGTACAGTACAGTAAAATACTGTACCATCCATCAAGTGCCATGCCGGAAAGCGTGGACGGTCATGACTCGCCATTTCACTCGATCACCAGAGTCATGGATCAGCTCAGTGTTCCTGTCTGGACCATGCCATGTGGCCAAGCCATCCAGGTATTTACTTCTCGGTCTTCCCCTTGGTTTGTTCCCTTCGATTTTGCCTGTTGTTACCACGTTCTGCAATTCATTTCTTCTCATAACATGTCCAAAACTTTCTGACTGTCTACGTCTAACTTCTCTAATCAGTTTACGATTTTCATTTGTAGTACTCGGTCATTGGTTTTTCTGTCTGTCCATGGTATTCTTTGCATTCTTCTCAGAAACTACATTTCTACAGCCATCAGATCTTTTTCAGCTTGACTGCACATTGTCCAAGTTTCACATCCATACAAAAGAACAGGCTCTATGTAGCACCTCAACACTCTTGTTCTCGTTTCAGTTGACATCTTTTTATTGGTCAGTATGTTTTTCATCTTGCTAAAGGCTAATACAGTAAAAAAAACAGTAAAGTACAGTAAAGTAAAGTAAAATACAGTAAATTACAGTAAAGTACAGTAAAATAAGTAGAGTAAAGTAAAATACAGTAAATTGCAGTAAAATACAGTAAAATACAGTAAATTACAGTAAAGTACAGTAAAAATACAGTAAACAGTAAAATACAGTAAATTACAGTAAAGTACAGTAAAATACAGTAAATTACAGTAAAGTACAGTAAAATACAGTAAATTATAGTAAAGTACAGTAAAATACAGTAAATTACAGTAAAGTACAGTAAATTACAGTAAAGTACAGTAAAATACAGTAAATTACAGTAAAGTACAGTAAAATAAGTAGAGTAAAGTAAAATACAGTAAAGTAAAATACAGTAAAGTAAATACAGTAAACTAAATACAGTAAACTGATTACAGTAAACTGAATACAGTAAACTAAATACAGTAAAGTGAATGCAAAGTAGAAGACACTTCTCCAGTCCATGAGGCTTATGTGGTATGTGGTGCTAACCCCACAGTTATGTAGACCATTTAGATGGGTAATGTGGTCAATATCACACCGGCCACCTGACTTCCCTGGACATCTCCAGGTTTCAGTGAACTGGCGCCACAGCCACCATGGACACTAACGAGGCGCTGCCGTGTCAATACCCTACGTGTATTGGGTTCACTCCCTCCCCCACCAGGTTCTGATGGCGTTCACTCACTTTGAACTCAACCGTAGTCCATTCACGTGCTACTACTTCTGGTGGCTTGGACTGATGTTTGCATATGAATTAACTTTCCCTATTACCAGTGTCCCTCGCCATTAAGCGAACCCACTCAGATTTCTAAGGTATTTGTAATTTGCATCCCCAAGTCAAGGATAAATTGAATCCGCTACCTTAGTACCAATATACCAGAAGTTTAAGAGAGCTCTCTTATATATTCGGTCGTGCTGACCTAGTACTTTATTTAGATTATTCTGCAATATAATCTCTACCTTGCTGTTCTCAGCTCGGGTTATTAGTGGCCCTAGAAACAGGGAGAACACGATCATAACAAATACCGACGTTCCATACAGGTCATGACGTAGGGAAATATGTCATGATCATAGTACGACTACAATCAGCTTTCTTTGCACCGAAAATGCGGGGAGAAAAGCCGAGGTAAATTGTGATAATTGGAGGACATCCGACAGTGAAGGATGTTGGTTGGGCTGGCAGCACGACATGGAAAGAAATCACACGGAAGAAGTCTTAAACTATAGGCGGTTGAAGAAAACAAATAAAAGTCCGGTATTTGAAACCTGTTCTCTCTCTCTCTCTCTCTCTCTCTCTCTCTCTCTCTCTCTCTCTCTGTCTCTGTCTCTGTCTCTCTCTCTGTCTCTGTCTCTCTCTCTGTCTCTCTTTCTCTTTTGTGTGTGTGCGTGCGTGTGTGTGTGTAGATAGAGAGAGAGTGAGTGTGTGTAGACAGAGAGAGAGAGAGAGAGAGTGTGTGTATAGACAGAGACAGAGAGAGAGAGTGTGTGTGTGTGTAGACAGAGAGAGAGAGAGTGTGTGTGTATGTAGAGAGAGAGAGAGAGTGTGTGTGTGTAGACAGAGAGAGAGAGAGAGTGTGTGTGTGTGGACAGAGAGAGAGAAAGAGAGAGAGAGAGTGTGTGTGTGTAGACAGAGAGAGAGAGTGTGTGTGTATGTAGAGAGAGAGAGAGTGTGTGTGTGTAGACAGAGAGAGAGAGAGTGTGTGTGTGTGTAGAGACAGAGAGAGAGAGAGAGAGAGAGAGAGAGAGAGAGAGAGAGAGAGAGAGAAAGTGTGTGTGTGAAGTATTAGGGCCATCATATGTTGTAGGCCTGAGTGCACAGGGGGATATGTGACTAATCTTGTCCTCCCGTAGCAAACGACGAGAGCTGGCATCGAACCATTGTCCGGCTGCTTTCATGCACTGTCAGCGTAACTTTCTAACAGTTAAATCATTCGGGTAAGGTGTTGTTCCCCTAGACAGATTCCACCCAAGGCAACGGGCTCTATCCACCCTTGGCTTGGTGTTCTTTCCTAACAATGTTGCCAGGGAATTAGACTAAAGGCCTGCTTTTTGCGATTTTCAACTGTCGTGGAATTTGTCAAATGCACAACTTGCACACGAATCCTCATGTTTATTTTGCCTTTATTCGAGAGAGCTAAGTGTCAGATGTCCGAGAGAGATCTGGAGGACCGGTAGTATGATTACACGTATATGATCTTTTGAAAAAAACAAACAAACAAACAAAACAAACATTTAACCCTCTTGTGGGGACGAGCCTTATACCTTATGAGCCAGTGATCTCTGTCAACACCCCCCTTCCCCCCATTCCACCAAACTACTAATAGTCTGACAGTTCTATTCTGAATACAAAACTGGTAATATATCAGCTAAACATTTGTTGGAAGAGCGTGCAACATATGCAGAAGAGCGAAAACTGTTTTGGTCTACACCTACTCTATTAGAAGATAAACGCTTGGAGGTGTCAAAAACTACACGTTTATTGGTTCTTTCCTTGATGTCTTTCATACTGATGTCTGTAGATGAATAGTTGAGTTGAGCTAAGAGAAGACATCACTGCACTCAGGACATTCCCATACGCGCTCCGTTCCCTCCTTCAACAGCCAGTGAAGAGTCATAGTATTAATCGTTCCCACTGCTATCTGATTGAAAGTTATCCTGGTCTTCACTCTCAGTTTTGAGATTCTTCCATAACCCCTGCCGATCCCCCTGCAATAGCATTCTTTACACATAAGAGTTGTTAATCTGTTCCCCCGACTTCTCCACCTGGTTGAAGATGAATAAAGAGGAAGGAGATGAAGGGAGAAGGAGGAAAGGAACAAGGAGTAGGAATATATTCTAGGCCTGGTAAATCTTTCTCTCCCGTAGCAAACGACGAGGGCGGATATGGAACTCTCCTTCGACCGCGCTTAAGCCTTTGTCGGCTTAACATCCCAATAGTGACATCAACGCACACGCTAGCGTTTCTTGTGTACTGTCCTACGTAGTGCTCAAATATCCCCTTTCCCGTCCGTGTATAGCATATGTTTGCTTCCTTGTGCTTTGTAAAATATCATTTTCATTGCGTTTTGATACTTCGATAGGGGCGTCAGTCTTCCTATATAGATCACGCAAGGAGAATCTCACTACAGTGCACGAGCTCCGATAGCATTATCCGGAGTCCTAATGTGTAAATATAACACTGTCACGGGGGCTAACATTCTCTTTCTTATGTAGGATTTCTTTGTGTGAAATTTAACCAGAGCAGAGGGATTTTAGACCTACCCTGGGGATTTTAAGGTGCGCAACGTGCCAACGGGTTATCCCTGTAACGCCATAACGCATAGCCAGATAGGAGAGATTTAATATTTTGAACACGTATACTCATGGGCTGGTCACCTGCTATGTGAGGAAAAGTGTAGACACCCTGTATGCACCCAGGCCTAGAAACTGTGATAGCTCCATCATGCGCAGACCCATAACAGGAAACTATTTCGGGGCAGTTATTATTTTTTTTTAAAGTAACGACTAACGTCTTACTTCCATCCATCATGTGCCGTGGCGATAAGCGTGGGCGGTCACCAGATCACTCGATCACCAGAGTAGTGGATCAGCTCCGTGTTCCTGTCTCAACCATGCCACTTGGCCAAGCCATCCAGGTATTTACTTCTCGGTCTTCCCCTTGGTAACTTCCCTTCTATCTTGACAGTTGTCACCATGTCATTTCTTCTCATAACATGCCCAAAACATTTTGACTAAATCTAAGTCTAATGTCTCTAATCAACGTCTTACAGCACGGGCTATAATAAAGAAGACAGGGGGCTGTAGATAAACATCCCAGCTAACAGCATAAGCCTTGAACTTAAATAAGAATAATGTTGTGCCGCTTTGGAAAATAGTTATACCTCAAAGGTAAAACGCTTTCCTTTAACATAACAGGTAGACAATAGTAAGACATCTTCAATTCAATACGGACTCAAGCGCTCCATGTTTCCTTTCGCAACAGCGGGAAAGCCAAAGTCAATATTTTCTAAGGTTTTCCTCCGGTCTTTTCCCCAGGTGTCAATGTAAAGACTTCCATCCCAGAACAGTTAGCTCTGGCATAATCACGGTTGTTGTGTGTGCACGAACTTCAAAAAGGTAGCCATGTGCATTGGAATACGCTGGTGGTGACAAGTGGAGATGCTGTGAAGCATCATTTTAGCGTAATGAACATGCCACAATGTGTTTCCTTGAAAATAAACACGTGGATGTCTGCGAATTAGTAATTAATGTAAAACAACAAATAACGGTTTGAGTTGAAAGCGAAGAGACCTGGATGAAAGGGAGGGAAGCAGGCATGGAAATTGGTAAGATTTAAAAAGTAAACAGAAAAAGTGGGGTAATGCAGAAAGTAAGAGCGAAACAGAGACGATTAGGTTTAGTTTAGTTTTAGTCGTTGGATCAACATCACGGCACCCAGTTTAACCCATAAGTGCTCCGTTTTCCTCCTAACTCAAACCTGAGTCTGGAGAAACTCAACTCAATGCACGAACTCCGTTGCATCGGCGAGGATCCTGAAATACTTTGGGTAGATTTTTAACTTGAAATTTTGCGCGGGCAGCGCCGTTAGTCTACTCTTTTTCGATTTCCAACTGCCAAGGGACTTGTTTACGTGCGCAACAATACACACGGGCGTCCGATCTCACTACTCAGAGACCAGGGGAAATTTTATTGCTGGAAGTCCAGGTGGATTTTTTAAATAAATCCCGGTCCTCACCGGGGTCTGAACCCGGGACCTCCAGCACTCGAGGCGGGCACCATACCTCGAGACCACTCAGCCCCCCTCCCGTCAGAGACGATTACCAGGAAAACACAAATAACCGTGTCGCATTGCATGCCATTTTCCCATTACCTCTAACCCGTTCAACCTCAGAAGAGAAGATATAATTAGGGCTCATCCAGCCTTAGATTAATAATCATGTGACCACATCAGCCACATTTCGGAAATTATTTTGAATCTAGTGATTAGTACAGCTATAGTACAGCAATGTCTGCCCAGTGATTAGTATGGCTATAGTACAGCAATGTCTGTCTGCATGCCTGCCTGACTGTCTGTCTGTACTATCCATTTGTATGTACAGATTTAAAGACTGTATGCTCATGTTGTCCATATGAACTCTTTCTATATATGTCTGTATAATCTATTTGTTGCCATTATTTACTTATAACTCTCTTCTCTCTCTCTCTCTCTCTCTCTCTCTCTCTCTCTCTCTCTCTCTCTCTCTCTCTCTCTCTCCCCCCCCCCCCCTTTATTCGGTTTTATTTCAAGGGAAGTACGTCATATCTAGTTATCCACTTTAGAGGTCATTGTGTCGAATTTTCTGTCTACCTGCATGTCTGTCTGTGCCAGCGGGCTAGCTGATGATCGCTAATCAATTTGACTATATTTCTGTCTGTCCTACCGACATGTTCGCTAGTTCATCTAACCACCTATGTTTATATTTTATTCTATATATCCGTTTGTCTGTGTTATCTATAGCCTGTCAATTACTATCTCTCTCGTCAACTAATAAGGTTCCTTAAGACAAACCAGTATTTCATTCCAGCAACACTCAGTCGAACCCAGTAAGAAATCTACTTAACTCTAGCAGACACGTCACTCGGACCGTAGCAGCTTCCACACCGGTATTTGCTGCCTCTCCTACCTAACGATGTTCGTCCATCATGAATGACGTTGGCCATTCATTGACGATGACCATTCATTACACTACATCTTTGATTTGATGAGGAACGAATGACTTGCGCTTTGGTTTTGTATAGCGAGGAGGTGGTCGCGCAACACCCTCGTCCCCGCTCCCTCGTCTGTGACCGTCTAGCTCCAGTGGCGAGCATGGCAAGACGACTGGAAGACGGACACAGATGCAGTGGACGTTAGGCTGCCACGGCCAGTTATCCCTGTTTATGTCGGCCCTTCCGTCAATCCCTTTAATTTTCAGTTTTAAGACAAGCGTAGCGACAAGCAATGAGCGTATGATTTCTTTTAGGATCAACACGATTTCCTTCACCGAAGACGGACTGACCGCCAGAGCAGACCACACACAACATGAGGCGAGAGTCTGCCCACAGAAGATGCTGCTCGTCTAAATTGCGAGCAGATCTTCCGATTTACGGTTGAGTCTCTCCAGCGCAAATGTGCACATGGCGACTGAACGGACAGACGTTCATGCACACGCAAGCCGAGAGTAGCATCGCAAAAGCTGAGACAAGCGTATGACTACATTCTTGAAACGCCTGCCTTGCTAATACACGTTGGCATATGACTACTGGCAGGATCAACCAGATATCTATCGGACAGACGGACTATTCACGCACACGCAAGCCAAGAGTAGCATCGCTAAAGCGCGCCCTCCCGGTACAAGGTGATACATGCAAAACCACTGGACGCCTACCGATTTCCAGAGTTGATTCTAGTTTGTATTTCTTCCCTTATGATGTTGGAGCAGTTGAAGATTGTACCCAGGTATTTGTATGTTTCCGTTCTTTTAATGGTCATATTATCTATTTGTATGTGGCCAGAGTTTTTAGCCATTCCGTCTCTTGAAATTACCATATATTCTGTCTTACCTTGGTTGATAACCAGCCCCATCTGTTGGGCTTTTTCCTTTAAGTGAGTCAATATTTCTAATGTCTTTTGTTCACTTTGCCCTATAATATCTATATCATCTGCATAACCAAGCAGCTTGGATGTTCCTCCAATATCACATTCCTCCTTTACCTTCCTTACAACTTTCTCTAGAGCCAGATTGAAGAGTAGCGGCGATAGTGCATCACCCTGTTTCAAGCCAGATGTTATTTGGAAGGGGTCTGATTTCCTGCCTTTATATGTTACTATATTATAAGTCCGATATCGAGGCTCATGTATTTGTTTCGTAACAAAGAAAGGTTTTTACAAAGGTGGGGATGTTAACCCCACGCTTCAACCCCCAACCTGGAGGACCAGGGTGTTTCTCTTTGTCTGTTCTCTACCCTTTGACCTGTCCGACTTGGGAGGCCCTGCTGGTAGCTACGCTACCGCCGGCATAGCTCTCAGGGTCATTGAGAAACTCAAGCTCCCCCACCACGACAAGGTGGAAACACCATCGGGGGAGAGATGGTGTTAGACTCCCATACCAACACGTTAAAACCTACCTTAGGTAATTATAATTGTCATGTCAAAAATTAGTTTTAGGGAGTCATGTATTATGGAGTATTGAACATTTCCATGCATCTGTCTAAGATTAGTTTCATAAGTGATGTATGAGTGAAATAATGTATGAGAGCAGAAAGATAAGAATGTATGTCAAACGGGCCTACGTGGCTAATTCTTAACCCTGTGAAAATAAAATTTGTTTGTTCTTTCGTTCGTTATTTCGTTCCATCTGTCTGTATACCTGTCTATCCAACAATTGGTTGGGTGGTCGTTCGACCGGTCGCCATTCTAACTGGTTGGTTGGTGGGAGATCGCCTGCTCGTCCTCAAGCCGTCTGTCTCACTGTCTGCCCTTCTGATACATCCGCAAGTTCATCTACATATTGATATGTATAATTTATGTTATCTATTTGTCTATCTATTTCATCTTTTAACACAGAAGTAAAGAACATATTTGATATATTGTCTGATCTAGAGATCCTATTTTAAGATGTGGATGATCAATGGGAAATGTTGAAGAATTCAATCAGTTTGGCTGCAGAAACAACTATTCCAAGATGAAAGAAAGTGGGTCGTAAGAAATGGATGATTGAAGAAATTTTACAACTAATGGAAACAAGAAGACATAAAAAAAAAATTATCTGTCACAGAAAAATAGGACTATTATGCAAAGAAGCTAAAGAAGCATGCCTTGCAGAAAAATTGCATAGAAATTTTTAAAAATACGCAACAATAAAAATTACACATGGATGCACAAAAGAATTTAGGAAATTATTAATACACGAACACGTACATCAGCAGGCTGCCTTAAAATAAAAGATGGAAAAATCATAATAGAAACAGATCAAATCTTACATGTATGGTCATATTATGTCAAAATACTGTGTGATAATAAAAGAAAAGTACAGTATGTTATTCGAAATAATGAAGGACCATCAATTTTGAAGATGGAGGTTCAGAATGTTCTTAACCACATGAAAACTGGCAAGATCCCCGGTTCTGACAACATTATATCAGGAAAGATTAATGTTTTAGAAGAATATGGAATAGATCAAGTCACCAGACTGCTGAACACAATATATGATACTGGAGATATACCTACTGAATTATGTAATTCTGTATTTATTGCAATCCCAAAGAAATCAGAAGCCGTGGAATATGATCAACAGCATACAATTAGTATAATGAGTCACAAAAAGAAGATTTTGCTATGAATCACCATGCAAATTGTTAAGACGAGAATACAACCTGAAATAGGAGAAGAACAATGTTCGATTTTCAAGGCATGGGTATAGTAAATACGGTGTATACACTGAGAAAAGTAATTGAAAGTTCTATTGAAGTAAACACAGATCTACATCTTTGCTTTATTGACTACACAAAGGCTTTCGATAAAGAAAGGCATGTCGACACGGTAAACATGCTTGCAGATCTACAAATTGATGGAAAAGACCTTAGACTTGTAAAAAACATATTGGAAACAACAAGCTGCCATAAGGATTGATAATGAAGTGGGACAATATCAGCCCATTAAGAGAGGTGTGAGACAGAGATGTGTTATGTCTTCAGATCTTTTATCACTGTGCAGTGAACATATTTTTATAAATATAGAATATATGAAGGGAATCATCAATGGCGGACGAAACATCAATAACATTAGATATGCAGATGATACAGTATTATTTGCAGACAATGAGCGGGATCTGCAACATATAGTGGAAATACGGTGTATATACTGAGAAAAGTAATTGAAAGTTCTATTGAAGTAAACACAGATCTACATCTTTGCTTTATTGACTACACATGTTGCACATAGTGAACAGTTCGGCTTAGAATTGAATTGTAAGAAGACACTGATTATGGTCGTCACTAGGACGAATGAAATAACCCAATGTAATAACTACATAAGTAAATGGGGATATTCCTAAACGCGTGAATCGATACACTTATCTCGGAACAGTCATAACTTCTGATGGAAGATGCCTTGAAGTGATTAGATCAAGAATCGTCATGGTGAAGGTATCCTTTTGCAAAAAGAAAAACACACTGATCAATAAAAAGATGTCAGTTGCAACGAGAAAAAGTATGTTGAGGTGCTACATGGAGCCTGTACTTTTATGGATGTGAGACGTGGACAATGAGCAGACGAGATGAAAAAAAAAAAATCTGATGGCTGTGGGAATGTGGTTTCTGAAAAGAATGCATATACCATGGACAGACAGAAAAACCAATGACCAAGTCCTAGAAGAAACAAATGAAAATTGTAAACTGATTAGAGAAATTAGACGTAGACAGTTAACACTTTTTTGGCATGTTATGAGAAGAAATAAATTGGAGAACTTGGTGACAACTGGCAAGATCGAGGGGAAGAAAACAATGGGAATACAGAAAAGTAAATACCTGGATGACTTGGCCACGGAACATGGTCGAGACAAAACCACAGAGCTGATCCACGACTCTAATGATCTGATGATGAGAAATGGTGAATCATGACCGCATAACGCTTATCGGCATGGTGATTGATGGACAGATTAATGGATTTCATTTATCTGTCTGTCAGTTATTATCATTGTAGGTCCACTAATAAATTTCCTTAAGACAGCCAGTAATTCATTCCAGCAACACCCAATAGATCCCAGTAAGAAATCTACTTAACTCTAGCAGACACGTCACTCAGACCTGGGCAGCTCCCCCACCGGTATTTGCTACCTCCCTTAACAGGGAGTTGTAATCGCACTAAAGCTGGTTGAGCCTAGAGCAACAAAGATACCCACAGACGAACGTGCTTTTGTGTACCTTCCCCCCAGTCTACTCCAATATCTTTACCGCGTTCCTTCTGCGGACAGGCCGTGATTTCCAACAATAGCCACGTTAAGACAGCCAAAGATTTTGACTCTTTTTTTCTTTCTGTAGCTAAATATATAAGGAAGTGTAGATCTAGTCCTGAGTGGAAATGCACTTGCTGAGTCAGTGACAGGAGTCTTTTGTATGTCTTGTCTGTTTTTCTGCTTGCTTACCCCTGTGTGTGACAGCTTGTCTCAGCTCCATTCAGACTGTCCGTTTGTCCTTCGGTATATGGACATTTGTACTTGTCGATCTTAACTTGTTCCTCCTATCTGTCTATGTGTTTCTGTACTATTCATCTGAATCTTAAACATTCGGTGTCTTGCTGCCGAGGTAGCGGGTTCAACACCTACGCTGATCTGTTGGACATAAATGTTGACTTCTCGTCATTGACTACAGGAACTAAGATTACAAATAACTCTGTGGGTTCGCTGATGGCGAGGGATACTGGTAATATGGAAAACTAATCTACACGCAAACATCAGTCCAGTGTAGAATTAGTAGAAGCACGCGTATGGACTACGCTTGAGTCCAAAAGGAACCAACGCAAAAAAGGTATGAATGACAACGGCAAAGAGGAACATGGGCGGAAAACGTCTAAACTGCAAAGGATATGAACATATTAAACCGCATATAAACCAGCTCAATATTAAGTCAGGCTGACGATGCAGGTTGAACGAGATGGAAAGTTTTTATATTTCTTTTTTGAAGGATGGAGGATGGACCATTTGCCCGATACATAAACGGCATTTAAAAGAGTCCTTTCTGGTGAAGGGTTACACACGGCGTTCGAAACACAGCTGCGGCCGATTTGAAAGCAGACCACATTGCGTTGGTTTCCATACAATGGTATGAGTGTCTATCATTCAGAAAGAAATGGACAAACTACTGAACGTAAACTTGCCAAGAAATCACAAAAGCCCAGAATGCTGGGATTGACTGCGACGTCCTGTAAAGGTTATGTAATTAATCCCCCCCCCCTCCCCCTTATTCATGTGGCACGCTGGATGTTTGTTTTTTTTAGCATATCCTTTACTGGACTTAGCTGTCAACACCAGCATCTTTCAGCTGTCTGTTGATTTCTTGGCAAGATTACGCTCAGTAGTTTGCCATTGCTTTCTGAGCGGCCGGCTCAGTATCCCGCAAGTCACGAGCGGGGGTCGAACCGCCTCAGCTCTCGCTCCGCTACGAGACTCTGCGTGATAAACGGGATTACAGAGAGAAAGTGTTGTAACCCCACAGCCAGAGAGACCGGTGGCACGCTGGATACTAAAGAGTTAAAGGCAGTCAATCAGGAAAAATCAAATCTCATACGCAATTAAAAGTTCGCACAAGACACGTCTACAACAAGATACTAGATGGATGTAACCGTGGAACTTTTCAGTGTTTTCCTTCCAATAATTGATTTTCTTTTTTTAACCACGAGAAGGCTATTCTTTGCCGGGGGTATTTGTACAAATATTATCCTTTCTTGTTTCATTTCGGCATGAAGTGTCATTGTCTACGCCGAAAAGGACTAGAGAAAGGATAAGCAAACAACATAAAACCATTTTGTTTTTGCACGTGGGGTTCGAAGTGTTACGTTCACAGACAATAAAATCGTTCAGAGTAAATTTCTTGTTGTTGGGACGATGACACGGTAAGGTACGAAAGGAATGAGACGAGGTGAGGTGAGAATTTTGTTTTGTGTTTCTCTCTCATAGCGTAGTCCATACACGATACTTCTAGCAGCAATGAATTGAATTTTGCGTGTGGATTAATTTCCTTATTATCAGAGTCCCTCGCCATCAGGTGAACCCACTCCAACTTCAGAGTTACTTTTAATTTACGTCCGCAAGTCAATGACGAGAAGTCAACATCTTAGTCCAACTTACCCTCATAGGAGTTGAACCAGCTATCTCAGCATCAGCACACCGGATGTTTAAGAACGAGCGCTCTTACCTATTCGTATAATCTGACCCCCATGAGGTGTGCTGATTTTGTTGTTTTCTATGCGGACATTAGGTGTGGGTGTCATTTGCGTAGTAACAAAACGCTATCAGTAACAATTGCAGATGTGTTACAGTTCCACAACATATATCAATCATACCTACAGCCTCTCCTCTTACTCGATTCGCTGTCATTCTGATCTACAGCCTTTCCTCTTACACAATTCGCTATTATACTCACTCACAACCCCTCCTCTGACACAATCCGCTGTTACACTCACTCACAACCCCTCCTCTGACACAATTCGCTATTATACTCACTCACAACCCCTCCTCTGACACAATCCGCTGTTACACTCACTCACAACCCCTCCTCTGACACAATCCGCTGTTATGCTCACTCACAACCCCTCCTCTTACACCACCCGCTGTCATTCTCACCTACAGCTTCACTCCTTGCACGCGCCTCATTACATTTCACCTCTTCGTATATTGGTAAGTTACTGTCGCCGTAAGTCGCATTGGACACGAGTTGCTAGACACATATCTTTATAGAAATATATCGTTGGTGGTGCGATCAGTATCACTCCTGCCACATCTACTTCATAAGATATTTTCTGGTACCTATTTTGGGCTGGGTAGATCTGGAAGCCCAGCTCAATGGGAAGAGAAAGTGGAATCTGCTTAAATAGGGATGGAACCCTAGACCACCGGGACGATAGGCGAGTGTCTAGTCACTATACTACAGCGGCTCCCACTTCTTGAATGACCCTCATCTTAACAATCCTCTATCATCCTCATCTACAACTCCTCTTACACGATCCGCAACCATTCTCATCTTCAATTCCTCTTCTAACACCATCCTCTATGTCCTCATCTACATCTCCTTATCCTACACGATTCGCTATCACCGTCACCTACAACTCCTGTTAGAAGATCCACTATGGCCTTCATCCACAACTATTTATCCTACACGATTCGCTATTACCCTCACCTACAACACCTATTAGAAGATCCGCTATGGCCCTCATCTACAACTCCTTCTCATAGATGATTCTCTGTAATCCTCACCTACAACTCCCCTCTTAACGATCCGCTTTCATTCTCACCTCTTCTTACAAGGTCCTCAATGATTCTCACCTTCACATTTTTTAAATAACATATCATGCACACCTACAACTCCTCCTTTTACGGGATCCGTTATACCCTCACCTACAATTCCTCCTGTTAATATGATACGCCCCTATCATTCTCATCTACAACTCCTACTCCTACACGATTCGTTATCATCCTCACCTACAACTCCTATTAGAAGATCCGCTATGCCCTCATCTACAACTGCTTCTCATACACGATTCTCTGTCAACCTCACCTACAACTCTCCTCTTAACGATCCGCTATTATTCTCACCTACTGGTACTCTTCTTACAAGGCCCTCAAATATACTCACCTACACACCACTGTTTAAATAACATATCATCTGCACTTAAAACTTCTCCTTTTAAAAGATCAGCCATCACCCTAACATAAACAACTTTTTCTTTTTTACACGATACGTTATCACCCTCATCTACAACTCCTCCTGTTAATACGTCCTTATCATTCTCATCTGCATCACCTACTCCTACACGATCCGCTAAGGTCTTCACCTCCACCCTCTCCTCTTGCACGTCCCTTTATCAGTTTCACCCACGGCGTATCCTTTTACACATCACTCAATGATTCTCACCTACAACTCCTCTTACTATAGTCTCGTCGCCTGTGACTGACTACAATTGTCGGCATGAAACGTATTTGAAAATCTATTTTCCCTGTGTATATTTAGCGGCATCTCCTTGGAGAGTTAGACCATTTACATTGGCGTGAATAAATAATTCAAGGTCTTGATTGTGGAGTCTGATAACCATCCCGAAGTTTGGACTGTAATTTACTTTCTTCGTGAGCTCTTTCTGTGGTTCGTATTTGATCTTAATTGTTGGCCTGTGATGAGTGTTGAGCCTTGTGACTTTTGGTTTTAATTATGTATTTAGACGTGAGTGACTTGGTGTATGTAGGTTTCTTTCTTTCTTTCTTTCTTTCTTTCTTTCTTTCTTTCTTTCTTTCTTTCTTTCTTTCTTTCTTTCTCCTCCTCCCCCTCCTCCTCCTCATTCTTTCTTCTCCTTTTTTCTCTTTCTCCGCCGCCTGCTCCTTTTCCTAATTTTCTTCTATTTTGTCTTTCCTCTTCCTTCTTCCCTTCTTGTTTTCTTCCATTCTTTCCGTCTTGTCTTCTTCCCTTCTTGTCTTCTTGTTTTCTCCCCTTCTGGTCTTTTTCCCTTCTTGTGTTCTTGTCTTCTTGTGTTCTTGTGGTCTTGTCTTCTTGTCTTTTTCTGCTTCTTCTGCTCTCTCTTCTGCTATTTTGCTTCTGTTCCTCTTCTGCTTCTTTTGCTTCTGGTTATTAGATTTCTTCTGCGTCTGCTTCTGCTTCTGTTTATATTTTCTCTTCTGGTTGTTCTGCTTCCTCCTTTGCTTCTGCTTTCTCGTCTGCTTCTTTTACTTCTGCCCCTTCTTCTACTGCTTCTGCTTCTTTTGATTCTGTGTCTTCTGCTTCTTATGCTTCTGCTTTTGCTGCCTTTTTGTTTTTTTTTTTATTTTTTTTTTGCGCTGCTTGTGCTTTCTCTGCTATAGCTTCTATTGCTTCTGCTTTATTTAAATCTACTACTTCTTTCTTCTACTTCTGCTCCCTTTCATTCTGCTTCTTCTGCCCTTTTTTGTGCGTTGCTTGTTCTTTCTCTGCTATAGCTTCTGCTTTACTTGATTCTACTTCTTTTTTTATTCTACTTCTGCTCCCATTCATTCTGCTTCTTCTTCTTCCTCTTCTTTTTGCTTCTGCTTCTTCTGCTTTTTTATTCTGCTTCTTTTGCGTCTGTTTTTGCCTCTTTTGTTTCTGCTTCTTTTCATGCTGCTTCTTCTGCTTCCTCTTCTGCCCCTTTTGCTTCTGCTTCTGTTGCATCTTTTACTTCTGTTTCTGATGCTTCTTTTGCTTCTGCTTTCTCTGCTTCTGCTTTCTCTGCTTCTGCTTTCTCTGCTTCTGCTTTCTCTGCTTCTGCTTTCTCTGCTTCTGCTTTCTCTGCTTCTGCTTTCTCTGCTTCTGCTTTCTCTGCTTCTGCTTTCTCTGCTTCTGCTTCCTATTCTGCTTCTGCTTCCTATTCTGCTTCTTTTACTTCTGCTTCTGCGTCTACTGCTTCTACTTCTCCTCCCGATCTACCTTCTCATTCTCTTCCTCCACCTATTTTTTTTGCATGCAACTGTTTATTTTTGACATAACTCCATTGTGTTTTCAAAGCAGAGCTGCGATATTTGTGTCTTTCTGCAGACATATCCGACTTCTTCTGCGATTTGTCAACTGGATTTGAGTTCCTGTGCCTATGTACTCCAGAGCTGATGACTATGTTTTGTTTTATAAAGCCTCACTTTCATTGCATCACGGCACCTCCATAGATGCCACAGTCTTCTCAATAGATTACGCCAAAAGCATGTCAGCACAGAGCTCGAAATCCCAACGCCTGCGAGTATGGAAATGTGTATATAAAAATCTCACATGCTATAATTAAGCTTTCGTGGACAGGTTTTATATTTTACAAATTCCCTTGACCAGCGGAATATTCGTCTTTTTCCTTTCAATTTCTAAAGCTTCTAGCGTGCATTCTGGTTCCTCGAACTGCTAAAAAAAGGAATGAACTCTTGTACAGGCATTGAGATGTATTAGGTATATAGTCGCACATGTTTATACAATCGACACCTCCTGGGTTATGTAATCAATATATCGCCAGGCTACATTACTTTCCATTACATTTCCTGGTACCCACTTTAGGTTGGGTCGACCTGGTCAATCTATGTCGACATGGTCAATGTTCGTTGACTTTGTCAATGTATGTCGACCTGGTCAATGTTTGTTGACTTGGTCAATGTATGTCGACCTGGTCAATGTTTGTTGACTTGGTCAATGTATGTCGACCTGGTCAATGTTTGTTGACTTGGTCAATGTATGTCGACCTGGTCAATGTTTGTTGACTTGGTCAATGTATGTCGACCTGGTCAATGTTTGTTGACTTGGTATGTATGTCGACCTGGTAAATGTTTGCTGACTTGGTCAATGTATGTCGACCTGGTCAATGTTTGTTGACTTGGTCAATGTATGTCGACCTGGTCAATGTTTGTTGACTTGGTCAATGTATGTCGACCTTGTCAATGTTTGTTGACTTGGTCAATGTATGTCGACCTGGTCAATCTATGTCGACCTGGTCTATGTATGTCGACCTTGTCAATGTTTGTTGACTTGGTCAATGTATGTCGACCTGGTCAATCTTTGTCGACCTGGTCTATGTATGTCGACCTTGTCAATGTATGTCGACCTGGTCAATCTTTGTCGACTTGGTCAATGTATGTCGACCTGTTCAATGTATGTCGACCTGGTCAATGTATGTCGACCTGGTCAATGTATGTCGACCTGTTCAATCTATATCGATCTGGTCAATGTATGTCGACCTGGTCAATCTGTTTACAATCTCACTGTCATCGTCTTGCTCATGTCTAGTTATCTGAGCTCGGGTTCACACAGGCAACAATAACTCCGTTCGCTATGAGATCGAACATTTATTGTATTTCAATATACAGTTGGCGCAGTGGGTAAACAGACCCGCGCTATATTACATATCACAGATAGTTAACATCAAACACATAGTTATCATACAACAGTCTAGCAAACTATCTAGCCTATGTATATATATATCTATTGATATCTATTGAGTCCCTCTCAGGCAGGCCCTGTTGCCTCTCTCAAGTCCGTCTGTCCTCTGCCGGTCTACACGTGTCCCAATCCGACACGGGTGGTAACTCTGTCCGAGTTCCTCGTGGACCCCGCATTAGGCGGGCCACATCAGTGTCCACGGAACCATGGACTCGATGACCAGTCCTTCGAGAAGGCTCTAGATTACTCGGGCCGCGAGTGACTCGCTTCTATCCCTTGGGCTGGAGTTGCAGCCCTCTAATTAATATATCTAAAGGTGAGGCGGTGACAGGATTCCCCCCCCTCTCCCCTGATGATGGTTTGTTATAGGGTAATTAGATCTGTTCTAATTCTGTCACCGAATCACATAAAGTTGGTGTTTGTAGTTTGGTGGGCAGTAACCTGGTAACCTACATAGTGGCATTAAAACTCATGTATTCTCCCATACACCACTTCTCTGATTTGGTGAAGAGATCACTCTGTCTCCTGTGTCCTTAAAAATGCTTATCTGACCGAAGTTACGTGACGTTTTAGTAGTTGTATTTACAACCCGCCCTTCTCATAGTACCCCACTGGTACCAAGACAATTAACCTCTGTATTAAAGAGGATTAACAAGACCGAAGTCCTGGCTAATTAAGTACACCTTCAAATCTTGATCTGTGTGTGCATTTCAATACACTTTTACTCTCGTATGTTGTATAATGCTAAATATGTAGTTACCTTGTTATTTTATCCCCCTCAGACTACATGTGTCCCTGTTGGCTTGTTAGTGTGTTGACTAATAAGTTGCTGTTTCTAATAAAGTGACTGTATTTTAAATTGATAGTGTTGAGTTTTAAGGTTTGTGTAACGTGTGTGCTGAATGTGTGGCTTATGTCCAAGCGTCACGAGTTGGGATAACCTCAATCATGAATTACATGATCAGGCATTCCAAGTAGTGGTGCTTAGATGTATCCTAACTACTAAACTAAGTATATTAAACTAACTACTAAATTAAACTAACTGCTAAACATGTATTAACAATTTAGACAAGTCATGCAGTTTTACATGAAAGACGCAGACAAATTACAATAAATACGGTTTGCGTACAATTTGTCCGCTAGGTATATCGTTCTCTCATTTAATCCATTCACGCAGTCATTCACTCACCTTTCATTCAAAATAGTATTTGGTTAAAATATATAATTAAAGTTGAGGTAAGTGTTATTGCCCTTAGAAAAAATGGACTAGGCGATATTTGCCCTTTAAGAAAATACGTACTTTTTGTACGATGACTCAAAAATGGGTTATAATTTAACCAGAGACAATTGTATAGGACGGTTCTTTAGCCTATGAATGGAACCGCCTGTAATATTAACATAGAATATGTACAAATTACAGGTTAGCACATTTTATATACATCAATAATGCAAATATAATACATATTTAATACTAAAGTAATTAAGTAATTAAATAACTAAATCCAACGATGATGTGTGCGTTGTCCTCCTGTTGTTAGCGTGTTATGCCATGAATGTTAAAGTTAGTATGGCTGTCTCTTGAGTGTTGTAGTCGACGTCGTCCTGTTTCGGCTGTTTGCAAAGTTTTTGTAGCAACAGCAAGTATGGAATGTTCTCAATATCTCGTATACAATGTTATTACAGTATTCAGAGTCAGTTCACTGGTTGATATTATTGGTTGAAACACAGTTAACGTTTCTTGCTGGGATCGTTCTAGAGCTTGGGCACTTGAAAGTATAGCTCGTAAAGTATAGCTCTTAACGTATCATGTTCATGGGTGTCGTAAGTAACCTATTCACTGAGAGTTCTCTAGAAGGTGTAGAGTTCCACTGTTATATGCAACAGACTAAAAGTATGACAGTATCTAGTATGGCGAATGGTCGATGTGCTAAGAGTCATTCTACTGGCGCATTCGTTTGCCGTGATAATAGGTCAGCCATAATGTTGTCGGTGCCTTTGATATGGCGGATTTCGAAGTCGAAATCTTGAAGTAGAAGACACCATCTTTTCAAACGATGGTTTTTAGGTGACCCATGGTTAAGGACCAATAATGGCGAACTGTCAGTGAGGACCACAAAGTGACTACCCAAGAGGAACTTAGATAATCTCAATACACAAAACAGTAAGGCTTAAAGCCTCCAATTCCACTGTGGCATACGTGTCTCTGCCTTCTTTAGTTTGCGGCTTACGTAGAGAATCGGGTGTCTCACTCCATCTACTTCCTGCATTAAACATCCTCCTATTGCGATAGCGCTCGCATCTGTGGTCAAAATAAAGGGTAAATTTATGTTGGGTAATCGTAAGACTGGTGAATTAGAAAAAATATGTTTCAATCTACACATTGCATCATCTAAGCTGGTACTTTTACAAATTTTTGATGGATGATTTTTAGTTAACATATCAGAGAAGACTGATGTAAGTTCTGCCCAATGTGGAATACATTTAGAATAATAGTTAATAAGACCTAGTAAACTTCTAATTTGTTTCTTTGTGGTAGGCACTTCTAGATTAAGAATCTTGGAAACAATTTTATCATCTGTCAACAATTTGCCTTCAGAAATTCTATGACCAAGGAAGTCTATTTGTGTATAGCCTAATTCAACCTTGGAAGGTTTGATAGTAAGTCCAAAAAGAGAGATTTGGTTGAAGACTTGTTTGAGGGTAAGTAAGTGAGAAGTCATATCAGAAGAATGGATGCATATATCATCAATATAGGCTACTACATCTTTAATTCCGTGTAATAACAATCTTGTTAATCTAACAAATGTGGCCGGTGCGTTCTTCAGGCCAAATGGAAGATATAGCCATTCGTACAAACCGAGGGGTGTTGCGAATGCTGTTATATGTCTACAAGAAGGGTGTAGTGGAACTTGCCAATATCCTTTCGCTAAGTCGGTCTTGGAAAATAAGGATGATTGAGCCATATTTAAAATGAGATCTTCACAACTGTTCATTGGCTCTGCATCCGTTGTGGTTCTTGTATTTAATACCCTATAGTCGATGCACAAACGGATTGTCTGGTCCTTCTTTTTCACCAGGACAATCGGTGAAGAATATTGAGACATCGATTTTTGAATTATTCCATTCTTCTCTAACTCTAAAATTTCTTTGTCTAAATTTGCTCTGTAATGGAGAGGAATAGAATATGGTCTACATTTGACCGGTCTCAGATCTGTCAGCACAATTGAATGTGTTATTTTATCAGTGCGTCCAGGTTTGTTAGAAAAGATAGATTTATACTCGTCAAGGAGAGTCAAAATGTGTTGTCGCTGTTGTTGTGTCAAAGTGTCAGAGATATGTATGTCCTTTATACTCCCGTCGTCAGTCATAGTTGGTACAGGGATTTCAGTATTGTCCACGTCTGTCTGATTGATCACAGATGCTACTGTTTGTAAATTGTCCTCAATGTCATTGTAGTCGTCGTCGAGCTCAATCGTTGTCAATATGTCGTCAAATTTGTCGTCGTTGTCAACATTACAGATTGTCGGTAATGTCCATATGTCTTCGTCGTTTTTGTCGTCGTAAGAGTGTGTCGTTAACGATGCTTCGTTTGTCAAGGTGTCATTCCGTTGGGAAATTGTCGTTTCGTCTCTGTCATTAGTTCGCTGCGTCTGTTCACTTGTCTCAATGTCCTGTCTAGCATAGTATGGTTTCAACATATTTACATGGAATATTTTCAACTTTCCATTTAAAGAAATTTCGTAATCAACTTCAGAAATTCTTCTAATAATCTTAAAAGGTCCCTGCCAAGAGGTTGATAGTAAATCTCTTTTGTCAGGTAGCAGTAGTAAAATATCCTGACCTGGATTTAGTACAATTGTTTTTGCACCTCTGTTGGCGTACTGCCTGTATTTAAAACCTTTCTCCTGTAGTGATGTTCTGGCCAATATACAGGAACGTATGATTTTGTCTCTGGTGTCAGTGACCAAATCATAGGTAGAAATGGGAAGTTGGATATCTACAGGTTGTGATATGATCTCTTTATAAATAGTGAGATGTCCTCTTGGGTTCGCTCCATACATCAATTCGAAGGGAGAGAACCCTGTACTTGATTGCGGGACTTCTCTATATGCGAACAGCACCGTTGGGAGAAGTATGTCCCAATCGGCTGGATTTTCAGCTGTCACTTTAGATAGCATATGTTTCAGGTCCCCATTTAGTTTCTCGCAGATACCATTTGCGGCCGGTCGATAGGGACTGGTGAAACATTGCTTGATGCCTAGTAACTTAGTTACTGATTGGGTGGCATTCGATATGAACTGGGTTCCTCTATCAGAAATTATTTTCTCCGGGAAGCCAAAACGGGAGAAAATATTTAATAATATGTCCGTCACATCCTTAGAGGAGATAGATCTTAATGGAAGCATTTCTGGCCATCTCGTACACACATCCACAAGAGTAAAAATATATATATTCCCTTTATTTGAAATGTGATTCAACGGACCTACTAGGTCAACTGCCACAATTTGGAAAGGCCTCGAGGCAGTTGTCGTTGATTGGACTTCTGCTGTAGGGTTTTTCCCCTTTTTCACCACTTTCTGACATATATCACAAGATCTACAAAAGGTTTTTATATCTTGGCAAAACTTCGGCCAATAAAACTGGGTCAGGACCCTAGCCCTGGTCTTTTCATACCCCATATGACCTCCAAAAGGGGAGTCATGGGCTATTTTTAGAACTTTGTCTCGATGTGCTTGTGGTAACACTACTTGCTGTATCGTGGTCTGCTTTGTTGTGTAAAATCTAGTTAAGATATTGTTCTGCAGCGTAAATGTCCACGATGCGTTCTTCGTTAATTTTGGTTTTAGTCCTACTAACTTAAAGTATGGTGCAAGTGTAGGATCTGCTTTTTGTTCATTTCCAAAATTAATGTTATTTGCGTTTGGTGCTATTATTTCTAATGATTCCTGCAGTTGGTCAGTGTTGGTTTTATGGGTTGTCTGTCGTGTTATTGCATTTGTGTGTTGTGTGTTTTGTTGCACATCTACAGGCTTGGTACTTGGTAGATCTGTAGCATCCTCAATTCGAGGTTTTAATTTGGTCGTATCGATCACAGATTCGACCGCCCCTGCATTGTACACCTCGGTGAATTCTTTCTGAATTACCTCAGTGGTTGTCTCCCTTGGTCTTTTGGCAGATTGAGACAAGCATGAATGGTGTTTCTCTGTAGCATCGCTGTTTGTGTGGTGGATACCGTTTTTATGCTCCCACTCTCTGATCTCCTTTTCAGAGCATTGTTATATGTTGGGCAAATCCCAAGTATAATATCAGCGACTGGATTTTCAAGGACAGCGCACAATACTTGTCCTGATATGAACGGTGTTCGAATTTCGACAAGAGCAAGGGGGTATTTCTCTATAGTACCTGAGAATGTGCGACAAGTCACATGTTTGTCTGTGTAGTCTTTAGTGTCTATTAATGTTTTCTTAATCCCACAGAGCGTTGCGCCGGAATCCCGAATTAATGTGCACTTTTTGTTATTTACAAATCCGGTTGAAAAAACTAGCTTGCCTGTAGATGACAAAGCAGCGTTGGCTGTTTCATTTGAAATAGGGATAGTGTGGCCACATAGTAATGTTGTGTCAAGTTGGAACTTCGTACAGGTGTTACACTTACTGTCTGTAATGGTTTTAATAATTTGTACAGCATTTCCAAGCTCGCTTTCATTGTCGTGTTGATTATCACAATCATTCAGTGATTCAATCTCTTCGTCTGATGACGTTTCCACTAGTGCAGCATTGGCCTGTTTCAATAACTTTCGGCCATCACAGTAGCGACTATAGTGGCCAAAACTCCGGCAAAAAAAAACATTTGACCGCTCTCTGGTAAGCATTGCTCTTAGTCTTCTGCTTCTCCACCATCATTTTGAGGTGGTGAGGATAGTGAGGCGATTTGTCGCACATCGAGTAACTGTCGTGATTCAAACCGCAATATTGGCATTTAGCTACTTTACCTACATTTGAGCGCGGTTTAAATTTACTCTCTGTTTGTTTCGAGTATTTGGTGTTCACTACTGCTGCTGCTGTATCGTTGTGGCTTATGTTTAGCTGAAAAATGTCTCTATTTGCTGTGAAAAATGCATTCCCCTTGGACTCGATTTCCTGAATACTTTTACAGTCCATTTGTTTTAAGAACTTAGCAAAAGGTGTGGGGATGGTGCTAACTATTTTGTCTATAATAATGAGCTCTTTAAGTTTGTCATGGCTGTTGTTAGTTTTAGCCGAGTTAATCCACTTTGTACACACGTCTTGGACTGTACTGACATAATCTATAAAGGTTTGGTTTGGTTGTGGAGATAATTTGGCAAATTGTTGTTGGTAACCTGCAGTATCTAAAGAAAAATGTTGGAGAATGCGTTGTTTTAAATAGTCATAGTCTTTTCGCATTTCCTGTGGTACTGTCTCTATCACTTTTAGAGGTTCAAGAGCTAAGTTTCTCATTAAAATAAATGCCCAATCTGCTTTTATGATCTTATGGTAGGACATGAGACACTCAAAATTTTCCAAGTAGGCGCTGATGGAATCTCCTGAGCAGAACGCCTTCACGAGGCCTTTATACTTGTTATATTTTCGTTCTTCCTCTTTGCTTCTTAGCTTACTCACAGATATTTCTGCGTTGGACTCAATCTCCATCTGTTTGAGTTTTATTTGTGTCTCGGCATTCAATTGGGCTTGTTTGGCCGCCGCCTCGAGCTCCATCTGTTTTTCCTGAGCCTGCAATTGTATTTTCTTCTCTTCAATTTGCATTTGCATCTTTTTCTCTTCTGCCTCAATTAGCATTTTCTTTTGTTCTGCCTCCATTTGCAATTTCTTTTCTTCTGCCTCCATTTGCAATTTCTTTTCCTCTCGTTCTATCGCTCTTTCTTCACGGGCAATGTTTTCTGCGTGCGTTTTCTGTGCCCATTCTGACAGTTTCTCTTCTTTATAACCTAATTTTATTCCTTGCTCAATGCATTTATCTAAGCTAGACATTTTGTGTTTTACTTGTTGTTACTGTTTATAAAGTTAAATCCCTTAGAAAAAATGTTGGGGAGTAGAAAATTTGATTATCTCCCCTAATTATTAAATGTGTAAATCAAAATGCAAGGTTATGTTGGTTACAAAGTCCTGAATATGAAACGGAACCATGGACTCGATGACCAGTCCTTCAAGAAGGCTCTAGATTACTCGGGCCGCGAGTGACTCGCTTCTATCCCTTGGGCTGGAGTTGCAGCCCTCTAATTAATATATCTAAAGGTGAGGCGGTGACACTCACATAGGGATTGTGTTACATGACCACCGGACGGCATTTCAGCATACTAGCCACTTGACTACAGGGATCTGTAGAATTAATAAGTAAAGGGCCCCTTTACACACCTTAAGATCTACTAGGCATATAGACACTGAATAGGTGATTTGGTTAGTATCACAACGGTCGTCTTTTACCACCTAAGATATTTCCTGGTTCACATTTTAGTTGATTCGTTCTGGGATCCTAGGTAATTTTTTGTTAAATCGAATCCGTCTCGGTGCGGATCGAGTCCGTGACCTCCCCGGGCTACAGTTGAGCGTCTAGCGACTACGCTACCACGACTCCTAATCTGTAGTACCTCCTTCTTCTTTTCCTCTTGCCCATCTGATTTTGTCATGAAACGTCACAGAAAGGTGGCAGATGTCATCTCCTGTGTTTCGCTTGTCTTGTTGCTTGTGCTAACGTCAAAGTTGATTTCTTCAGTGTCTTTTTTATAACTCAATCTAGCCAACTCTTACTAGGTCGCCCTCTCGCCTTATGTCCATAGAATGCCGGGGTATACTTATATACAAATGAACGTTCAAATGATACAAAAACTAATGCAATAAAAGCAATGAAACAAACAGCGTGGAACTAATCCTACGAATGAACGCATAAGGGTTATTTCCATATAGGTTGTTCTGCTCAGATCTAAACTTAGTACGGTCGCGTGCTAGATCAGAATATATCACATCTTCTTTGTTCTTGCTCACCAAAGAATCACACACCACGTTTCACAATGACGTATGTTTCATCAACCTGACCGTATGGTCACTTAGCATTTTTTCATGCTTTTGGAGCAAAGTCTGCAGAAATATTAAGAGTATAGATTTCACAGACGCATTGGATGCATGCTTAGGATAATAAATAAATAGTGTGGAAAGGTCGAAAGCTCATGGTAGGGAACGAGTAGAAAAAAGGAGGAGAGATAAGAAGGAGAGGCAGAAAGGAGAGGGGATGGACGGAACAATGGGCGAGATGGAAAGAGGGAGGTCCTAGTATTTCATGACAATATACAATGACATGGACGGAGAGAGTTCATAATTGTTCACAACAATATACAATGGATTGAAACACATCAGGGAGATTGGAAAGATCAGAGGGAAAAGAGCCAGAAGCAGACCAAGAGAAATGATGCTGGATGGAATGAGACAGTGTTGTTATAGTATTATCAGCAGTATAGTTGATACAGAACACCAGGGTACGAGATCTGTCGAGAGACATGTTAACTGCCTACTGCGTTGGCAAGGAACATGATAATGATACAATGGTTTGATTTGGCTTCTACATGATCATCTGAGAGGCAGGCTGGAGAGGGACGATGGGAGAGGTGGGTACCAGGGAGGGAAGATAGGAAAGAATGGAGTTCAGAGTTCTTCATGACAACAAACAATGGTTTCATTAGATTTGTAAATTATATCCTTATTACACACGGGTACTACCCTTAATGCTGCAGTCTTCTCTGAATGATCAAATCAGGAGCATATAAGTTCGGTGCACGAATCCCATGGACACTGGAGTGGATCATAATGTGTGTATAGCAGAATCACACATGCTATAAAGGCTCTTTCTATTATTGAAATGTTGCTTGCATAAGGCCAATACATGGATACTTGTTTCGATATTCAACTGTCGAAGGTCGTAACCGGGCATGGATAATGCCAATATGGCTCTTGTTCATTTTGTTTTTGGGTCCTTATCCGAAAAGGCTTAATGTCCGACCCATTATCACAGAATCAGGAAGCTGTTGATCGTTGATCCGTATTTCTGTTACCTCCAAAACCCTCTACATCTCTGTTTCCATCCCCAACTCTCTCTCTCTCTCTCTCTCTCTCTCTCTCTCTCTCTCTCTCTCTCTCTCGTCTCTCTCTCTCTCTCTCTCTCTCTCTCTCTCTCTCTCTCTCTCTCTCTCTCTCTCTCTCTCTCTCTCTCTCTCTCTCTCTCTCTCTCTCTCTCTCTCTCTCTCTCTCTCTCTCTCTCTCTCTCTCTCTCTCTCGTGTCAACACCGACTGTCAATTTGTCAAGGCAACCGCATTTCTCAACACTGAAGCCCTTTCTCCTTATGCGTTCTTGCACCTCCAAACACTTCTACCCCGTCACTTCTCATGTTTGACCCATTCAGGGTGGAAGTATTTTACGACCATTTCTACAATTGAGGCATGCCGGGTAAATGGTGGTAGCCACATATTTTTATAGACCAAATGACACTGGATAAGTGATATGTTGACTATCACACAGCTCGATTTAACTTCTCAGAACCCTTCCAGATGCCCATTTTGTTTTCATAAAGCGAGCTGCGTTGCACTATGTTCATTAGGCCTGTGACTCGGTATGTCCCATTTCGACTAGCTAATTTCTAGATCTCAGTATCGAAGAAGGTTGGCTACTAAAGAGGATAAAACAAAGAAAACTGAAATATGTTGGTCACTTGAAACGTCATGGAAGTTTGGAGAGATCAATAATGGAAGGGTATATGTTCGGGAATAGAGGAAGAGGAAGGCCAAAGAGAAGAGAGGTGCAGTATGTGGCTGGTAATCACCAAATGGGTGTTTCGGACAAGGGACATCTTGCTTAAGACCGTGAAGTTTTCCGGAATGTTGTTATGGGAGCGAGGTTCTGCAAAAGATATGAGTGAGTGAGTGAGTGCGTGCGTGCGTGCGTGCGTGCGTGCGTGCGTGCGTGAGTGAGTGAGTGAGTGAGTGAGTGAGTGAGTGAGTGAATGGAATGAATGGAATGAATGGAATGAATGGAATGAACGAATGAACGAATGAATGAATGAATGAATGAATGAATGAATGAATGAATGAATGATGGGTGTCATTTCCATGGCCTTTCCTTTGACTGTCCCCAGTCTAACTACAAGGCAACAAGTTTGTGTCTACCATCGTCTGGTCACCATAATTTGACCTATCGGACAAAGGAGACCCTTCCAATAGCTACCCTACCGTCGGCATAGTACTTGGGAGTCACTGGAACACATAAGCTCCTCTACCAACTCAAGACGGGGACACAACTGAAGTAGATATAAATATTCTAAGATGGGTCGATCTGGGAGGAGATGTACATTTATAGTGAATCCACGCCTTGATGGGGATTTGAACACATGACCATTGTGGATGCGGATTCCGGTGAGAGAAATTGTGGTAAAAATGGCAGATGTACCTCATGTCCACACCGTTGTAGCATAGTGCGGATTATTATTGACTGTAAATAAAATGGTATAAGTGCCGGTCGTTCATAAAGCAATGTCAAACTACTGAACGCATTCTTGCCACACACAAAAAAATCACACATAGGCAAAAATGCTGGGGTTGAATGCGAAGTCATGTCAAGGATATGCAACTAACATTGTAAAACATTCTGCCTTTTCTTCCTCATTTGACGTTCCTCTTTTGAGGGGAGTGCATTACAATAGCTACTAACCTCAGTGTGACTGCTTTCAGCTTGCGTATGTATAAGAGATCCGTAATCCGAGGTAAGGGATCGGTATGTCCGTGGGTTGTATTTCCTACTTAACAATTTTGCCACGGCAGCGGCTTTGAAGTCTGCTTCTTGCCATTTTCCAACTACAGTAGGATATTTAATTTGCGTAACTTGCATCCACTTGCGTAACTTGCATCCACTTGCGTAACTTGCATCCACAAGGCAGGAAATCCGACCATTTCCAAATAACATCTGGCTTGAAACAGGGTGATGTGTGTGTGGGTGGGGGATTTGTGTGGTGTGTGAGTGGGGGTATGTGGGGTGGATGGGTAAGGGTATCTGTGTGGGTGTGGGTGGGAATATTTTGTGGTATCTGGGTGGGGGATATGTGTGTGGTGTGTAAGTGGGGATGTGTTGGTGAGGGATATGTGGGTTGGGAATAGTGTGTGGTAGGGGGTGTATGTGATGTGCGGGTGGGGGATTGTGTGGTGGGGGATTAGGTTAAGGCATGTGTGGGTGGGTGGAAGTTGTATGTGTGGGTGGTGGTGTGTGTGTGTGTGGATTGGGGATGTATGGGTGGTTAGGGAGATGTGTGTGTGTGTGTGTGGGGGGGGGGGGTAGGGACATGTCAGTTGGTGGGGATGTGTGTGTATGGTTTGGGGATGTGTGAGTGGATTTGCGATGTGTGGGTTGGTGGGGGATTGTGTGTGTGGGTGGGGAATATGTTGTCGATGGAGATGTGGCTGGGGGAAGGGTGGTTTGAGGTGTGGGTGGGGAGAGGATGTGTGGGGTAGAATGTGGATGGGCGTGGGATGTGTGGGTTGGTGGGGGAATGTTTGTGGGTGGCGAGTGTGTTTTGGTTGGGGGATCAGGTGAGGGCAGTGTGTGTGGGTGGGGGATGTGCGGGAGGGGGATGGGTCGGTTGGTGGGGTATGTATGTGTCCCTTGGTGTGCGTGTGTGTCGGTAGGTGGGGGGTGTGTATGTGTCCCTTGGTGCGCATGTGTGTGGGTAGGTGGGGGTGTTGTGTGGGTGGGGTGATGTATGGATAGGTGGGAGATGGGCTTCATACCATGATAATTAGCCTTGTTTATGTTTACAACATTCATTTCACAATGTTTATTTTTCTTCCTATGCAAATGTATAATGCTCTTGATGAACGAAAGACGAGTGATTGGAAGGGCCGAATGTAAGACGGGCCTGCGCGCCCAATTTGTGACCCTAATAAAGTTGATTTGATTTGATTTGTGATGCACTATCGCTGATCCATTTAAATATGACTCTAGAGATAGTTGTAAGTAATGTAAAGGAGGAATGTGCTATTGGAGGAACATCCAAACTGCTTGGTTATGCAGATGATATAGATATTATAGGGGAAAATGAACAAAAGATATTGGAAATATTGACTCACTTAACGGAAAAAAGCACAACAAATGGGGCTGGTTATCAACCAAGATAAGTCAGAATATATGGTAATTTCAAAAGAAGGAACGGCTAAAAACTCTGGCCACATACAAATAGATAATATGACCATTAAAAGAACGGAAACATACAAATACCTGGGTACAATCTTCAACTGCTCCAACATAATAAGGGAAGAAATACAAGCTAGAATCAACTCTGGAAATAAGATATACTATACACTACAACATCTGCTAAAATCAAATGCGCTATCTCGTAATACCAAGATCACAATATACAAACCACTGATTAGACCAGTTGTGCTGTATGGCTCTGAAACCTGGAGTACAACTAAAGGAGACGAAGCCTTATTACAAACCTTTGAGAACAATGTCTTAAGACGCATCTTTGGGCCCATTAGGGATACACAAAGTGGAGAGTGGAAAAGAAGAAGCAACAAAGACATTTATGATCTGTTTAAGTCCCCGCTAATCACTGGTATTATGAAGGCTAATAGACTGCAATGGCTGGGTCATATAGAAAGAACGGAAGATAATAGGGAAATAAAACTCGCTTACACTCAAGAAATAAATGACTGTAGACCCCGAGGTAGACCAAGAAGACGGTGGAGAGATAATATACATACAGACCTACAAGCACTTGGAATCAGCGACTGGCAAGAGAAAGTCAACCAGAGAGACGAATGGAGACGGCTTGTATCTGCAGCAAAGAACCTCAATGGCTCGGAATGCTGAAGAAGAAGAAGAACTTGCATCCACTACTGAGCTTAATCTTACCAAGACATCAACAACCGTGGTAAAATACTGGTGTTGACAGCGATGTCCTATAAATAGGATTTGTGAGGGGGGGGGGGGGGGGGAGGGGGACTTGCATCCGGGTCCTTATACTTGACGCTCTTCATCCGAGGCTGCAAGGTGTCCGATTTCAGTTCCCAAGTTATCGTGCGGGTGACGCAAATAGGTATGGAATTAGGACAATAATGATGTTTGTACAAATGCCCAGTCATTTAATGGGATGTGAACCAAGAAGTTTCTGAGCAAGGGATCAGCCGTGTTTGTCATTTCGAGCTACTCACTTCTGTGCGATTTGAAGTACTGAGGAGTGGTGATCACGTGGTTTCATCCTGGTATGTAAGCAAAAACATATTCCTAACATGTTCACGAGGTCTCTAATGGTGAGTGGAAGACACGGGTACTGATTGATTACCATCACCTATAGGTATAGATGTTGCTACCTGGCAATCTATGCTGAGCAAAGATTAGATCTCTTTTTGCATATCTATAGACGGTGATTTATACTTCCCCAATTTTACTGTTGCCTTTTGTTCTAAAAACGTGAAAATATTAAAATTAAAATAAAAAATGAATCAGCTGTGGTTATGTGAAGTGTCAGGACCATCATTTATGTTAGACCTGAGTGCACGAAGAGAGTACGTGGTCAGTCTTTCCCCTCTCGCAGAGTACGATAACAGCTGACATCAATTCTTGTCCGACCGCTCATGCCATTGTAAGATTAACATTCTAGCCGTTAACCAACGCTCCCTCTTACGCTGCATAGACCTGTGCAATTACAGAATATCACATAAGAAAATTTACCCGTTCAAGAATATTTATAGTTCTTTTTGAAACGGGTGACAAAAATAATGCCATGACGTACGTTTCGAAAGAAGGGTAGAAATAGACACAACTTTCGTTTTCATAACAAAAAGTGAAGTAGACGGAGACTAGGTATACAACAAGAATAGATAACCCAAAAAATGTCATACAACAAAGATAGATACACAACAAAAATAGTTATACGAGAAGATAGATTAAAAAAAAATAATAATTGCACACCAAGAATATATACACAATTAGGATAGATACACAACAATAATAAATATACAACAAGAATAGATAACCACCAAAATAAAATATTACAAAAGGATAGACATACAACCAGGATAGATACACACCAGGACATATACACAACAAGAATAGATTTACAACAAGAATAGATATACGCAAGAATAGATGCACAACAAAAATAGATACACACAGAATATTACACAACAAGAATATTGCACAACAAGAATATTACACAACAAGAATATTACACAACAAGAATATTGCACAACTAGAATATTACACAACAAGAATATTGCACAACAAGAAGAGGTGCACAACAAGAAGAAGTGCACAAGAAGAAGAGATATTCGACAAGAATAGATACACAACGAGAATGCATACACTAGAAGAGATACTCAATAAGAATTACATAGACAAGAAGTGCATCAAAAGGCCTGTACAGTCTGAAGTGTGAAAAAACAAATGCACTTGTCGATTAATTGTAAATCGGCATCTAATTCTCTCTGTCTCAAGGACCTACGTTGCTATATAGTGCAAGTGTCTTTTCAATCTTAAGCTCCCAAAGTTCATGCTCTATTGTCCACCACCTAGTTACACTTGAACCAGTTCTTACTTATCTATATATATTGGAGAACAAATTAGTGCATATTAAATATTAAATCTGCGCCTTTCGTCCCCTCCCCCCAACCGCTCAATATAGAAATACACTTAAATCATTTATCGTTGTATTGTTCCAAATTTCGCCAGTCTGATCTCTGCTGTAGGTTTGTTTTATCCAATCATTGCTCGTCGTCTGTACTGTCTCATTTTAGAAATGTCCCGCTGTGTGTTACTCATTATTCCGTTGCACACAATTTATGCTAGCGTTCGGGAAACTCAGTAGTTCCCACACTGTACGGTGTTAGGGTTTGAGTGGCAAAGTCACTCTTTAATTGTGAGGCAATAGCGTCTAAATAGCACAGTGGTTCTCCAAATGCATGGGAATTAAACAACTATTTATGTCGGTGTCTGGCAAAGCGGGAAACACTATTTATTACAAAGCATCAAAAATACAAATGGGTCACCGATAAAACAATTATGTCAACAGTTATATTTATCAATGGAGTGGGCAGCATGGACGATTGGATAAGAGCGTCCGTTTTTAAACTTCCTGTGTGCTGATGCCGAGGTAGCGGATTCAACCTCTACACGGGTAAGTTGGACTAAAATGGTGACTTCTCTTCCTTGACTTGGGGGCATAAATTATAAGTACTACAGAAATCGAATGAATTCCCTTGATCGTGAGGGACACTGGTAATAGGCAAAGCTGGCCCACAAACAAAAATTAGCACGTCTATGAAGCAAGCTTGAGTTCAAAGCGAGAGAAAGCAAAAAACAAACAAACAAACAAACAAAAATCAGTAAATAGAATTTACATAAATTGAGTAATTTTTAATATTCGGTTATTGCTGACGGGGAAATGTAGTGTTTCGGCCTAAATTGAAGAAGAAGAAGAAGAAGAAGAAGGAAGAAGAAGAAGAAGAAGCAGAAGCAGAAGCAGAAGAAGAAGAAGAAGAAGAAGAAGAAGAAGAAGAAGAAGAAGAAGAAGAAGAAGAAGAAGAAGAAGAAGAAGAAGAAGAAGAAGAAGAAGAAGAAGAAGAAGAAGAAGAAGAAGAAGAAGAAGGAAGAAGAAGAAAGAAAAAGGAAGAAGAAGAAGAAACACTGTTCTGCAAACACTAAAGCAGTTAACACATTTAAGGACTGGAGCAGATAGAAAGACCAAGCCAGAGAACTGAGAGCAACATACGGTCGGAAAAGACAAATGTGAAACCTGGATATTATGCAAATCCTACGAAAAGGACATAGGCGACTTGAATATAAGTACATTTTGGAAAGACTGCTATATGGCTGTTAACGAATGGCACGAATGGCTGTTATACAGGCTGAGACAGAAGAAAGGTTATCAAGCAGGGAGGAAGAAAAATACAAGAAGCAAGAAACACAGTCAACGACCGCTCAGCGCATCCTCGACGAAATGAAGCAAGTTCAGCAGAATATAGCTCAGAATGTCGCTCGAATGGCGACTATAAAGGCTGAGACGGATAAACAGCTACTCAAAATACAAGACACTTTTCATGAGATGCTCGACTTGCTCCAGACCAAGACCCAGCCAGCCACACCCGAACCAGAGGATACAAGGGCACAAACAGAAGAAGAAGCAACAGAGGAAGTACGATATCGCTCACCACCAAGACCAGACTGGCGAACACCGAGAAGATTCGATGACAAGTCAAGACGGGGAAATAGGAGGAACACCAGGAGAGACGGCAACTGGTAAAGCACCCTGAAGGAAACAGCACCATATGACGGGGTGGGACCACAATCACGCCGGGCCTCAACAAGCGCGCAAATCTGACCAGACATGAAAAACCTCATCAAGAAAGAAACGAACGCAATTAACCCATCAGAAGCCGGGAAGCTGATAACAAGCAGTCCAAAGTACGAAAGACAAACTACAAGCTGCACCATAAGCACCCTACATCAGGCCAAGTCGGAAATCGAAGGCTGAAAGGGGGGTACTCGTACCAGAATCGGAATCGGAATCGGAATCGGAATCGGACTGCTATATGGCCTAACTTCTGAGCAGGGCACGCCACTAGATGTTGATGACAATTGCAACCAAGAATTCATATTTGGATATTAGAATGGTTGAACGGATAGATGAATCATCAATCAATCATGTGCCATGCCGGAAAGCGTGGGCGGTCATGATTCGCCATTTCACTCGATCACCAGAGTCGTGGATCAGCTCAGTGTTCCTGTCTCGTCCATGCCATGTGGCCAAGCCATCCAGGTATTTTCCTCTCGGTCTTCCTCTTGGTCTGTTCCCTTCGATCTTGCCAGCTGTCACTAAGTTCTCCAGTCCATTTCTTCTCATAACATGTCCAAAAAATTTTGACTGTCTACGTCTAATTTCTCTAATCAATCTACGGTTTTCATTTGTCTCTTGTAGTACTTGGTCATTGGTTTTTCTATCTGTCCATGGTATTCTTTGCATTTTCCTCAGAAACCACATTTCTGCAGCCATCAGATGTTTTTCTGCTTGACTGCACATTGTCCAAGTTTCACATCCATACAAAAGAACAGGCTCTATGTATCCCCTCAACACTCTTTTTCTCGTTTCAATTGACATCATTTTATTGGTCAGAATGTTTTTCATCTTGCTAAAGGCTACTTTCGCAATGGCGATTCTTGTTCTAATCTCTTCAAGGCATCTGCCATCAGATGTTATGACTGTTCCGAGATAATTGAACCGATTCACTTGTTGAAGAATATTCCCATTTACTTGTATATTACATTGTGGTACTTCGTTCTTCCTAGTGACGACCATAACCTGTGTCTTCCTACAATTTAATTCCAACCCCAGCTGCTCACTGTGTACAACCACAGCGTCTACTAATTGTTGCAGATCCTGTGCATTGTCTGCAATCAATACTGTATCATCTGCATATCTAATGTTATTTATGTTTCGTCCTCCAATGCTGATTCCATTTAGGTCTTCTACATTTCTGAAAATATTTTCACTGTATAGGGAAACAAGATCTGGAGACATTACACATCCCTGCCTAACACCTCTCTTAATAGGTTGGTATTGTCCTACTTCATTATCAATCCTTATGGCAGCTTGTTGTTTCCAATATATGTTTTTTATAAGTCTAATGTCTTTCCCATCAATTTGTAGATCTGCAAGCATATCCACAATGTTGACATGTCTAACTCTATCAAAAGCCTTTGTGTAGTCAATAAAGCAAAGATGTATATCCTTGTTTACTTCTAAAGCACGTTCAATAACTGTTCGCAGCATATACACAGCATTTACTGTACCCTTTCCTTCTACAAAACCACATTGTTCTTCCCCTATTTCAGGTTGTATTTTCTTCCTCACTCTTTGCATGATAATTCGTAACAAAATCTTTGTGATGTGACTCATTATACTAATTGTTCTATGTTGATCACATTCTAAGGCTTCCTGATTTCTTTGGGATTGCAATAAATACATAATTACATAATTCAGAAGGTATATCTCCAGTATCATATAATGTGTTCAGCAGTCTAGTGACTTGCTCTAGTCCAAATTCTTCTAGAGCTTTAATCATTTCTGTTGTGATGTTATCTGCACCGGGGGCCTTGCCAGCTTTCATATGCTTAAGAACATTTTGAACCTCCATCTTTAAAATTGCTGGTCCTTCATTATTAAATCTAATAGCATACTGTTCCTCTCTGTTATCATTATACAGGTCTTTCACATAATCTGTCCATACATGTAGAATCTGATCTTTTTCTATTATGACTTTGCCATCTTTAGTTTTTAGACAGCCTGTTGATGTACTTGTTCTTTTATTAGTAAGTTCCTGAATTCTTTTGTGCACTAATTTGGTATTTTGACTGTTGTGTTGTTTTTCAATTTCTAAGCACTTTTCCTCAAGCCATGATTCTTTTGCCTTCCTACATAATATTCTGACTTGTCTGTGAATTTCTTCATATTTGGCAGGATTATTTTTGTTGAGTCTTCTTGTTTCCATTAAGTGTAAAATTTCCTCATGTCATCCATTTCTTACGACCCACCTTCTTTAATTTTGGAATAGTTTTTTCTGCAGCCACATTGATTGAATTCTTTAACATTTCCCATTGATCATCCACATCCTGGAATAGGATCTCTAGATCAGACAATATTTCAAATCTGTTCTGTACTTCTATGTTGAATTTGTTTTGTATTTCCTTGTCATTACTCAATGTACACAAATCATATTTAGTGTTCCCTGTTGTATACTTGACTTTCTTCAACTTTATCCTCAATGTTCCTGTGAGTAGTCTGTGGTCACTATAACAATCAGCACTGGGAACTGTTTTTGCTACTGTTAGCGCATTTCTAAATAGATGAATCATAGGTGGATGAAATGTGGATAAATGTATTGTATGTGGGTAAAAGTGTGAACTATATAATTGATCAATGAATGATAAACGAATAAAAGCATGGATGGTTGAGTGGATAGATGTTATGCGGATTAGAGTATGGATGAACAGATGGATTTATTCATAGAAGGATAAGTGGATGGACGCACGGGTGAATAGTCTATTAATAAGGTGGATGGAGGAGTGAATGAGTGTTGAGATGGATGATTGCATCGGCAGATGTATGTGTGGCGATATTAAATGGGTGCGTGGGTCGATGAATGGATGCACATAAGGATAGATACATGGTGGGTGTGGAAATATATGGATTAATGGATGGATAGGAAATAGTTAAATACACGGACAAGAACGGAAATTGATGGATAGATGGATGCATGGACGGATGATCAGACGAAATGGACTGTCGGGTAGGTAAGTAGGTAAATACACGGATAAGAGGCGAAATGGATGGATATATGGATGAATGGATAGACTGGCAAACGAATGGACGATCGGATAGATATATAGATGGATGGGTGGACGAATGGATAGGCAAGTAGTTAAATAGGTGACGAAATGGCGGGTGGATGGATGCATGGATAGATGGATGTTAAAACTGATGGATGCATGCATAGATGGTCTGATATGTATATGGATAGACTGGGACGATTCTTATGTGTTGTACATTAAGCACAGCCTGCCATCAGAACGAAATAACTCTTGGATTCACGAATCGTAAAAGCGTTATCTATCTTGAGCTCCCCGTTAGAGAAGCAACTGTAGAGGAGAAATGAAACTTGTCCGATGCCATCTTCTTTCACGCAATTCTCATCTGCCATTGTTATTAAGCTTTAATCTTTTAAACTTATCAATATTCTTGCATCTTTCAATTTCCGCTCGCACCCTTATCGACTGTTTTTTCCCCAGGTCTTTATCGCCCGACCTCCTCGTGAATTTTCATACATTCTAGTTAATCTCAGCTCTGCAATTTCCATATCTCACCCTACCCACCATTTATTCCTTCTTTATTGTGTTATTTTCCGCTTTATATTATCCAGCATTTCACTGCGGGAAACAAGATGAGTAGCCAATTTGCCATTTTTAAACTGCTTATTACATTTTATAAATCTCGTATCTATCTATCTATCTATCTATCTATCTATCTATCTATCTATCTATCTATCTATCTATCTATCTATCTATCTATCTATCTATCTATCTGTCTGTCTGTCTGTCTGTCTGTCTGTCTGTCTGTCTGTCTGTCTGTCTGTCTGCCTGCCTGCCTGCCTGCCTGCCTGCCTGCCTGCCTGCCTGCCTGCCTGCCTGCCTGCCTGCCTGCCTGCCTGCCTGCCTCTTTCTCTCTATCTTATGTATATTACTTGATCAATCCATTTGCTCATCTCTCCATTTATAATCTAACTATCCCTTCTCCATTAACTATCCACCTCTCAATCAATCTGATTCACCTCTCACTGAGTGCGGTCGGCCGGCCGGCCGGCCCGCCATCCGTTCGTGTGTCTGTCTGTTTGTATGAATGCGCGACTGTTTATCCGTCTTCCTTCACCCTTCTTCGACCTACCAATCATCCCCCTCCTCCTGTTATCTTTCTCCATTCCTTTTTGGTATCATTCCTTATTCCCAAGCACTCACGCATACTCATGCTCGCCATTCTCCTCGACATTTCGACACAAACGAACTCGTGTCACTCGCATACATTGAAGTTACCGAAACGGCATCGTGCTACCAGAACGTTTATTCCACGCCCTAGGGGAGCTAAATCGCAACCGTGTTGAATAAAGATGCACTTGGGGGTTCAACATACGTTTTTGTGACGCCGAGATTCTCCAACGGTCGCTTCTCCCCGAAACACCCCGAGGCTAAGGTACTGGGAAATCGAGTCTAATCACGCTCGGAAAGTGAAATAAAATCCCCCTTTCACGCTATGCGACCATATTGCAAAATATGGTGCTAACCCAGTATCGATGTGTGATGTGGTCAATATTAAACCAGTCGCCTTTATCTTTCAGAATATTGTCCGGGCATTTTAGGCTTTGCTGAACTTGGAGCGCAGGTAAAATAAAAAGAAATTCCCGCCTTGACGTGAAAATATAACGGTTAGATAACTGATTCAGGCGGAAGGATAATATATCGCTTCATATTTTTTCCTATTTGAATTAAAGGAGGATATATTACCATAATAGGGCCATTGTGTTACTGGTTTTATTTCATGGTTTCTTCCGCAATTTCATTGTTCAGTGAACGGAAATTTACACTATGATACTTGTTCAGTTGATTGTGTACCATGCATGGTCCAGAACAGCTTTATGTTTGGCACTGAATATGTTAATTATCTACTGGGGCATCATCCTTGCACTCTGGACAAGTGCATTGGTGCTCGGATCAACCCCAAACAGATGCATCAGCGTCCGGCTTGTAATAGTTCCGGCTCTGTGTTGGTTCGCGAGGTCCCTCATTTTTCCGAGTGTCTCTCGTGTCTGTCCGTGCCAATTTAACTTCAAAATCTCGAATTCTGGACAAAAAAGTGGATTCACTGGTGTCAAGTCAAAGTCCTCCGACCTCGACGTCTCTCTAAGGGCGTTAATAACGTCGGCACGATCCATGGGCTGGCAGTCTGCAGGGGATGCAGAACCAGCAAGTTTATCAGCTCGTCCATTTCCATCAACTCCCGCATGTCCCGGAACTGAAGATGAAGATGATGTCCCTACGCACAATAGACCTCCGCAGCAATTCAATCGACTGTCTACATACAGTACCCGCCTCGGACTTTCGGAACTATCTCATTGCATCACTTAGTACACAGACGTTGGTATAGGTCTGTGATTCCATCCATGTAGAACACCCGTGTCACTGCTATCACCCTCATCGTCATGCTGACGTGGTCACAGAGTGAGCAACACTGGCTTCTTGAATAGTTCGAGCCGCTGAACCGGCCGTGAATGCCCACGCACTTCTCTGCTGCTGTATAACAGACCCATCTGCATAGACAAGCAAAATATACGGGTCTTCTGACTCATAAAGAATGTAAGGAATATTGTGCATGTTGGAATTATACAATTTAAGCTGCGCCTTCTAAAAATAAATGGCACATGCTTCTGATGGTCGGGTGTTCCTGGGTTGATATTCCCTGGAGTATTTATCATAATAATACGGCCCAGATGAAAACCTTACCACATGTTAATTGTAGCGTAACACTTTCTGGAAGGTAACGCGGCCAGTGTCCACACTGAGCAAATTATCAGTTACAGGAAATGTATTGAGAAATAAATGCAACCTGCAGGATATTGTCGAATTTGTGTGGTTTGGTCTACAGAAATATAGGTCTACCCCAAATGACCGTAGCCGTGTAAAATTGATCCTTACTATATCATATATATATAACATGCCACGATAATACGGTAATGTATTCTTTGTGCTTACATGTTGCAGTTGTTACAGTACCTGCAGTAATGAGTGGTTGATAGGCTGGTTGGATGGATGGTTGATTGGCTGGATGGATGGATGGTTTATTGGATGGTTGGATGGATGGTTAATTGGCTGGTTGGATGGATTGTTGATTACGGCTAACAACACAGTCTCCAACACAATGCCCAGAGAGAAGATATATGGCTAAAAACATAGACAATCTCCAACTCAATGCTCAATGAGACAATGTGTGGCTAACATCATAGACTGTCTCCAACTCAATGCCCAGGGAGAAGATATATGGCTAAGAAAACACACAGACTCCAACACAATGATCTAGGGAGAAGATGTATGGCTAACAACACACAGACTCCAACACAATGTCCAGGGAGAAGATGTATGGCTAACATTATACAGTCTCCAACACAATGTCCAGGGAGAAGATGTATGGCAGTCTCCAACACAATGTCCAGGGAGAAGATGTATGGCTAACAACAAACAGTCTCCAACACAATGTCCAGGGAGAAGATGTATGGCTAACAACACACAGTCTCCAACACAATGTCCAGGGAGAAGATGTATGGCTAACATTATACAGTCTCCAACACAATGTCCAGGGAGAAGATGTATGGCTAACATTATACAGTCTCCAACACAATGTCCAGGGAGAAGATGTATGGCTAACATTATACAGTCTCCAACACAATGTCCAGGGAGAAGATGTATGGCAGTCTCCAACACAATGTCCAGGGAGAAGATGTATGGCTAACAACACACAGTCTCCAACACAATGTCCAGGGAGAAGATGTATGGCTAACAACACACAGTCTCCAACACAATGTCCAGGGAGAAGATGTATGGCTAACATTATACAGTCTCCAACACAATGTCCAGGGAGAAGATGTATGGCTAACAACACACAGTCTCCAACACAATGATGAGGGAGAAGATGTAAGGCTAACAACACACAGTCTCCAACACAATGTCCAGAGAGAAGATGTATGGCTAACAACACACAGTCTCCAACACAATGTCCAGGGA